>JANFCV010000051.1:2554000-3192500 GCA_024500475.1 Phthorimaea operculella | reverse complement strand
GAAATATTTTTTCAAAATCAGACTATTTTTTAGAAATTAATGATTGATTAGATTATACACAAACTTCCCTCTATAGGTAAGGAAGTGAATCCACAGGCAAGTAGGCAAAATATTCTGTTTTATTTTATTTAAGGTGAATCGTTACGTGATACAAACGAAAAACTGCACTTCAGTCGGGTACATGAGTTTGAGGCATAAAGTTACATGATGTGTGTTTAGCCTAGCCAGCCCCGAGGCAGTTCCTTTATTTTTATTTATTTATCCCGCCCGAGCCGCGTTTAAAGTAGGAACACAAAATTGTTATAAAAAAGAGATAATTTTGTTTTAAGATTTATGTCTTTCTTAAGATTGTATAAGAATGTGACTTTCTTAAAGAGAATCTTCATTGATTAATGACTCCATTGACATTTAAAATTAATTAATGAATTGCCGTGTGATGCCGTCTTAGAATGTCATCACCCCAAATCACTTTCCCGTGGGTGTCGTAAGAGGCGACCTAGGGATAAATTCATCCAGGGGTTCAATCCCTCCTGGATGAATTTCGCAATCGCATTGCAAATACCCCCCTACTTGGAGGAGGCCCATGTTCAGCAGTAAACTTTATTGTAGCTGCTATGATGATGATGATGACATTTGAAAAACGAGCGTGCGCTCTCAATCTCTTATGCCATGCCCCTGGCACACGAAGGAATTTGTACCTTTTCGGGTCCCGCGTTTGGGAGGTTTAAACAAGCTGATGTATTAAAACACAAATAGAGATGAAACGGATATCCGGCAACTATCCGGTATCCGGCCTATCCGGCCATGTTTTTACTATCCGGCCGGATACCGGATATTAGGCGACTATCCGGCCGGATACCGGATACTAAAAATATACAACAATTTTATCAAAATGTATACAGCATAACTCCTCCTCCTCGCGTCGTTGTCCTCATTACTGAGGGTCGTGATTCCCCCGATGGGCAGGTAATTTTTCTTTTATGATGGTCCTCCATCTATGCCTATCCTTGGCGTCATGGAGTGCGTCATGTAGCTTGGTGTTCAGCGTAGAGCGGATTTGGTCCGACCACCTTGTTGGACTGCGGCCTCTAGGCCTTTTACCATCGACTTTTCCAGTGATGATCAACTGTTCGAGGTTATGACCATCCTTCCGTGCTATATGGCCAAAGAATTCTAGAACCCGTCGCAGGCAGATAGTCGACAGTCTTGTCTTTACGTTAAGTTCTCGAAGAATAGACACGTTTGTACGGAATGCAGTCCATGGGATTTGAAGCATTTTCCTCCAGCACCACATCTTGAAGGCATCAATTCGATCACGGTCAGCCTTTTTTAATGTCCAGGTTTCTGAGCCATAGCTAAATATGGAGAAAACTAAGGAGTTCACTAGTCTTTTCTTTGTTTCCCGTGATATGTTACGGTCTTTCCATATTTTCTGCAGCTGAGACATTGCACTTTTGGCCATACCTATACGCCTTCGGATTTCCTTCTCACATGAGCCTGTGTTGCTGATGGTAGCGCCAAGGTAAATAAAATCGTCGACCTTCTCGAGACATAGTGCACCAGTCATATTAAGTGTGTTGCTGCGGTCCACAACCATCAACTTGGTTTTGGAATGGTTGATTTTAAGGCCAAGTTCCAAACTAATCCCTTCCAATTTGTTAAGGAGGCTCATCATTTCAGCTTCACTCGCAGCCAGAAGAGTTGTATCGTCTGCGTATCGTAGGTTTGTGATTCTAGTGCCACCTATAGTGATACCGCCCTCCCAATCCTCAAACGTGCGCCGTATGATATACTCTCCGTACACATTGAACAAAATGGGAGATAAGATGCATCCCTGTCTAACACCTTTTCCAAAACTGAACGGCTCTGATGTCGTCTTCTCAACTTTCACAACGCCTTGGTTATTTTGGTAAAGTGATTGGATTAGTGCCACTAGATGTTGAGGCACACCAAGTTCATCTAAGACTTTCCAAAGGGCCTACCAGACGACACAATCAAAGGCCTTACTATAGTCAATAAAACACAAGACCACGGGAGTGTTAAATTCGTAGGACTTCTCGATCAGTTGCCGGATGTTTAGAATTTGTTCGCGAGTCCCTTGCCTTTGACGAAGCCAGCCTGCTCTTGTGGTATTTGCCACAACTAAGCAGAACAGCATAACTAAGTAAAGTTAAATTAAACTAACATTTTATAGGAAAATTAACTGTTTCACGTTGATTAGTTATTAACTATGTTGACTAAAATAAACAATTTAGTAACCATAGTTGATTAAAGGCAAGTAATTGTGGTGAAAAAATGGGTGCCCGAACTTTGCAATTTATTTGTTAGAAGCAATGTCTGAAACCAATGTTAGACAAATCAAAGATTTTGTGTCTAATTTAGGTAATAATATAAACTCACTCCCCAGTTCCTATTAACGACGAAATTGTTAACTCGTTTAACAAAGTTGGCCGTGTGATGGCTTAGAATAGTATTACCCCATATCTTTCCCGTGGGTGTCGTAAGAACCAACCAAGGGATTTTGAGAGTCATGTATTGCAATTTTAGGCAACAGGCTGACAACCTGTCACTATGGTGATACGCAGTCTTCTGTGTGCCTTTCCAACTATTGTCAGACATGATGTAAGTAGCCGTTTTGTACAGCCGTTTACGCTCTGCCTACCCCGCAAGGAATATAGGCGTGATAAATGTATGTACGTATGTAATTATGGTGAAAAAATACCCATTTTTCTGAATTGGCTGGTAACAAACGATTGCGCTTTTCTTTGTGGAGATCAGCTTCTGAATACAGTTTTTCCACCGCATCGTGAACACTACACGAAATGGCAATGTTCGGCCGAATATCCGGCCGCCGGATATCCGGCTATCCGGCTTTCACGGTGGCCGGATATCCGGTATCCGGTATCCGGCCAAACAACTATCCGTTTCATCTCTAAACACAAAAACCCGACTGCGGTAGTTTCAAAGTTGTTTTTTTGCGATAAAAATTCGCTATCTTGAATTTATGAATTCTTAGTATAGCCGCCAGTGTCACTCGCGCTGCTGAGACGAATCCGACACCTCATATGTCAAAATCCAACTATCCGTTTGGGCTGTAGCTAGGGAATGCAATCTCGACCCGAGATTGACTACTCGAGATCTCGGTCGAGATCTTAAGGTTCGAGACTGACCAACTCGAGATCTCGTTGGAATATTGGTCGAGATCTCGGAATTTCGAGATCGAGATCGAGATTTTGCTTCTCATATAAAAATCTTCAAAATTAAACTTTCTTTCCATGCCATGGTACTGTTGTAATATTATCTTGTCAGGGAATCCATCTCAACTTCTAGGTCAAAAGTTACGGTGTGTTACCCGGGTACGCGATCCCGGCTCTCCGAACTTTGACTGAATGTGCCTCACTACCACCAGTCAATAGTATATCCCATCTCTTATAACTTATGAGCCCGAAGTCTGTTAAATAAGAAACGTTTCAGTTGGGTGCCGATGGCATGTCAGTTGGATGCTTTTGGCAGTTTCGTATTCTGCCAACAGTTTTAGTATGGAAAATCACATTTAGTACGGCTCCTTAGCTGGAAGTATGGTCCCATCTGGCAGAAATCATGAAACTTGGCATGTGTGTAGCTTACATGTGTAAGCTTCAGGAAAAGAAGGGAAGCAAGTTGGACCCCCTGCTTCCCCCCTTTAACCCCCCCTTTTATGTCCCAAATTTCAGTTATCTTTATTTTTCTCGGAAACGATTAAAGATAGGAGAAATTTGTCAAGGTAAGAAATATTCCTTATAAAATTGTCTACAAAATTGTTTTTGGGTCAATGTTGATAGGACTTATACTTTTCGAGTTATGCTTCTGGGAAACCCATCATTTTTTTGAAGGTGACTTCCAGCTCTGAATTAGCCATAACTACCATGTGATAGAATATTCTTTCAAACTTGCTATTGGCTTTTGTTAGTTAGGTAGTCTTCAAAGGAAACCCGCAGAGACAACACTTCAATCACGCCTGTGGGGATGGGGGGAGGGGGGCAAAGTTTATTTTTTCCGAGCTGAACTTGAGGACTTCTGACTCCTTAAGTAAATGTGACACGAGAAATTGAGTATCATTTTCGAATATATCAAAGACGGAGTATTCATTTCTGGAACGCTCTTTGGTACATTTCATACAAAAATATAAAAATATTAAGTGAAATAAGAAAAAAATACGTTTCGTTCTCATTCAAACGCTGTTTTCTTCATGACCTTGAGACATATTTACTAGATAATAACACATACTCAAAGACATGCTCACCCGAATTATAAAGCCATATTTTATTTTCGAAAATATTACGTAAAATACCTAGCCTACAGAAGCCTAAATATTTTTACAAAGTTATGTTTGTAGCTGGAAAAATTTCAAATTCATAGATTTTGTATGCAAAAATAAGATTACCAACCGCAAACGTATATTTCTCAATTGTCGCTAAACCATTCCAGATAGGGAAATGCCCTCATAGGAAATGTTGTTCATTCTGAAGAGTTGTTTATGCTGATATATAGAAATTGAAGATCTGGAGTACTTGATGTGGAACATCAACAGCCCAGCTAAACTATTCGAGATACTTGTAATGTCTTCTTAACATCAAGTACTCCAGATCCTCAATTTCTTTATTCCAATAAAAACTACCCTTCAGTATAAACAACATTCCCTAAGAGGGCATTTCTCTATCTGGAATGGTTTAGCGACAATTGAGAAGTATAAGTTTGCGGTTGGTAATCTTATTTTTGCATACAAAATCTATGAACTTGAAATTTTTCCAGCTACAAACATAACTTTGTAAAAATATTTAGGCTTCCGTAGGCTAGGTATTTTCTAATATTTTCGAAAATAAAATATGGTTTTATAATAAGGGTGAGTATGTCTTCGAGTATGTGTTATTATCTAATAAATATGTGTCAAGGTCATGAAGAAAACAGAGTTTGAATGAGAACGAAACATATTTTTTTTCCAATTTCACTTAATATATTTATATTTTTCTATGAAATGTAATCACTTTCCCGTGGGTGTCGTAAGAGGCGACCTAGGGATAAATTCATCCAGGGGTTCAATCCCTCCTGGATGAATTTCGCAATCGCATTGCAAATACCCCCCTACTTGGAGGAGGCCCATGTTCAGCAGTAAACTTTATTGTAGCTGCTATGATGATGATGATGACATTTGAAAAACGAGCGTGCGCTCTCAATCTCTTATGCCATGCCCCTGGCACACGAAGGAATTTGGACAATTGAGAAGTATAAGTTTGCGGTTGGTAATCTTATTTTTGCATACAAAATCTATGAACTTGAAATTTTTCCAGCTACAAACATAACTTTGTAAAAATATTTAGGCTTCCGTAGGCTAGGTATTTTCTAATATTTTCGAAAATAAAATATGGTTTTATAATAAGGGTGAGTATGTCTTCGAGTATGTGTTATTATCTAATAAATATGTGTCAAGGTCATGAAGAAAACAGAGTTTGAATGAGAACGAAACATATTTTTTTCCAATTTCACTTAATATATTTATATTTTTCTATGAAATGTACCAAAAAGCGTCCCAGAAATGAATACTCCGTCCTTGGTTAATTCGAAAATGATACTCAATTTCTCGTGTCACATTTACTTAAGGAGTCAGAAGTCCTCAAGTTCAGCTCGGAAAAAATAAACTTTGCCTCCCTCCCCCCACCCCCACAGGCGTGATTGAAGTGTTGTCTCTGCGGATTTCCTTTGAAGACTACCTAACTAACAACAGCCAATAGCAAGTTTGAAAAAATATTCTATCACATGGTAGTTATGGCTAATTCAGAGCTGGAAGTCACCTTCAAAAAAATGATGGGTTTCCCAGAAGCATAACTCGAAAAGTGTAAGTCCTATCAACATCTACCTAAGAACAATTATGTAGACAATTTTATAAGGAATATTTCTTACCTTGACAAATTTCTCCTATCTTTAATCGTTTCCGAGAAAAATAAAGATAACTGAAATTTGGGACATAAAAGGGGGGGTAAAGGGGGGAAGCAGGGGGGTCCAACTTGCTTCCCTTCTTTTCCTGAAGCTTACACATGTAAGCTACACACATGCCAAGTTTCATGATTTCTGCCAGATGGGACCATACCTCCATGCAAACTGCCAATTAAGAACTCGGACTAATTGGCAATAGAATAAAAGTTGAGTTTCGCTGGCAATGGCTAAAAAATTGCCGACTTGGGGCCCCTTTATAACCTGTTCATTTTATTAGATTTCCCTAAAAATGTCAGCAGCAGTCTTCTCTTGCTGAATAAATATTACGCTCGGAATAGACCGGTAGACACCGAAAACTAAGCTTCGCAAATCAAGAAACATGTCTATGAATTTAAGCTTAATCTCGAAATCTCGTTCAAAATCTCGGCGGATCTGTCGAGATCTCGAAGGATTTTTCTGAAACGAGATTTCCTTTTTCGAGATCTCGATCTCGAAAAATAGCTCGAGATCTCGGTGATTTCGAGATCTCGCGAGATCGAGATTGCATTCCCTAGCTGTAGCCCGTGAAAAAGAATTTTCTTGTCCACATACATACATACATACTCTCGAAAAACATAACCCTGAGGCAGTCGGGTAAAAAAGAGATAATTTTGTTTTAAGACTTTTCTATTTTTTAAGATTGAACTAGATTGTGACTTTCTTAAAGAGATTCTTCATTAATTAATGACTCCATTTACATTAGAAAAACGAGCGTGCGCTGTCAATCTCTTACACCATACCCCTGACACACGAGGGGATTTGAACCTTTTCGGGTCCCGCGTTTGGGAGGCTAAAATAATAATTGATCGTACTTACCAGTAGCCAAAGACAGTAGATGATCAGCTGAAGAGCATCTAGGCGTAGGGTTCGCTTCACTGGGAGGCAGTTCATCCAAGTCGAAGGACCTGCAGATGAAACGAAAATGATATTAGTATAGCTTGTGCGGATAGAGAGTGGACCCGAATTAACAACATTGATTTTGATATCCTGCTCATACTCGTATCGTATGTCTTAAAATATGATAGAGAGGCAAACAATAATATTGCCAATTCGGGTCCATTTCTTATCCGCGCAAGTTATCAATGAAATAAGCTGTAGCAAAACACATCACATCACTTTTTCTACCTGATTTATAGAAGAAAGGGACCCGAAATGGCAACATTATTGTTGACATCTTGCTCAAATGACATGTAGTGGGAGAGCCGACTGCAGGAACGCCTATCTCATCAGGTACCACAATAGGCTAACTTTAGAACTTTAACTGGCACGTAAACAAGTCGAAAGAATTAGGTCTGCCAGAGCTAATCCTGCCGAAAGATGAAAATAATCGATATTTTTTTATCTGTAAAGTTTATGTCTAAAAGTACCCGAATCAAAGTGCTGGCATCAGTTTACCATTGACAGCATTTTACCTACCAATAAAATGCTTATTAAACTACTTACCTCCTATAACCATACTTAACATGAGAGTAGCAACTCATCTATACCTACAGCTACGATCGCACTATCTGTCCTTGCTCGTGATTGGTTGCTCCCACCTCCCCGCTCCTCACTCCGACGGCAGGGCGGGGCGAGTCGGCCCGCTTGGCTTCATTGCGTCTCACAATAATATTCTAATTAGAATATTATAATTATTTTGTAGAAAATGTTTTTTATTTTTTACAAAATATCCCAGGCAGAATTAAAAATGTATGGTTATAGGAGGTAAGTAGTTTAATAAGCATTTTATTGGTAGGTAAAATGCTGTCATTAAACAACTGTACGTCCTATAACCATACTTAACATGAGACATGTTTCCTATCGCCTGGAGGAGTGGCAGCTATCGCCAATGTGATAAACTATAAAAAAAATCAAATATTGTTAAATAATTTATAATATAGAATCTGTTGAATTCAGTTATATTGGTCCACTATATTAATGAATTAAACAATCATCTAAGGATATACAAAATACAAAATTCTGTCATACCAGACGCTCACTCTTGACGATTAATAAGCGTAAATTATTAAAATATAAATGTTATTACAAATCTGATTTACTGCATTATGGCATTCTAGTCAAGCATATTAGAATAATGATAAATACTAGAGTATTTAACACATGACATAATGCCTTTCAAAAGTTTTCCTCGTATCTGAAATCAAATTCACAAATTACAGACTTACATTACCTAATCCATTGTGAATAAATAGTGAATTAGTACACGGAAACACAATTGCAGCTTTCGAAACAATCAACAAAATATAATAGGTACCTTTTTCTTAAAACGCAACAATAAAGAAAAGAGGAAGGTAACCACCGTTAGCTAGCGGTAGGATACGCAAAATAAGTAATATTTATATAATCTTCCATTCTAACTACCTATGTACGAAGATAGTAAGTAAATCAGCAACCATTACACACAGAAAAACAAAGCTGATATATTTTAATTGTGCTTGATTGCTCAAGCTGTAGGTAATGTAATAGTGTAACCTGAATCCCTTACTAAAAGATCAACGGTAAATCTTAAGGTATGCATTGTCCTAACTAGGCAATGGCAGATAGAAAACCTGGCCATCAAATACCTTAATTCCAATAAAATAAACTTTCTTAATATAATAATAATTGCAAAAATCATATCTTCATATGACTTTCTAATACGTAATTTGGGCTTACCATAATATTTATAAGATTAGCAAATAATAATCAAAACTAACCTTGTTTAAGTCTGTCTAGTCTAGTCGGAGTAACGGTCAAGCTTCATAAAAACACAATCACTCTGGCTGTCACAGAAACTTCATTGTATGAATCTATTGATATAATCTTCTTAGAACAACTAACGAGGTGACTAAAATTATTATTAATAACAGACTATCTACCTCTGACCGTCCCTTGGAAACCCAAGTAACCGTTAAAATTTATTAAAAGCGCATGAACTTGTCTGTATAACGTACATATAACATAGCCCACTTACCGCGGAAAACAAAAATGTAGGCATCTGCCTGTTGACGTAGGTAGTCAGCATAAACAACTCATTGTAAATCTCTTAATTGGTAATAGATTGATATCCAACTCAGAGTGCACCTGTGTACGCATAGTGCAACAGTCACCGTTAGTTCACAATGTATCTGTACAATTATAAACTACCATCGTACCTTCGTAGGCAGGTCGAAATGGCATTTCCGCTATCTGTTTTGCAAAATATTATACTTGATAGACATAATAACCTAATAGATAGGTACTTTCACGAATGCCTGACCTTCAGAGCAAATATATTGGAACAAACGGCATTATATTTTGAGTTACGTGTGTCTAAAAATAGATAGATTCATTCACCACTTTACGTTTCAAAACACCTTATGCACGGCAGTCAGGAGTCTTTTACTCGTGACTCAAAACGATGTCAATTTGCGAAAGTACCCTCTAATTGACATCATTAGTTTTGAAACGTGTTATAGTGTTGTTTATCTCATAAAAGTACCCGCATAGACTGTAGGTAGTTTTTTTGTTTATTTTCGCATAAGACTTCATTCATAATAAATAGAGTAGGTAGCAAGATGACCACACAAGATAAAAATAAAAACTCATACCTGATCATACCGATCGAGACGGTATTAAGTAAAATGGTTATTCTGATATCGGTTTACAATTTTTTATCTCTAGTGCAGTTGGTTAGACACATTACGTAATAAGCATGTAATTCATATCATAACACTTTGAGTGTATTACTACCTATGATAGTAAGTATGAAAACATCCTAGATACATACACATACGTATATATCACGCCTAAACCTTTGCGGGGGTAGGCAAACTTTCTAAAGTAACATTACGTATATCATGTCCAAGGTCATGGCAACCTAGGAGGTAGGTACTTCAAGTGTACCTAACTTATGTTATGATATGACATGTAGACATTACTAGTTTTCAGTAGCTAGACCTTAGCTAGACTTGTTAAGACAATTTACCACCAGTTTTGATGTTTCATAGCTTGTGAATCTACAACAGAATGTAGTTATACATTTGCAACATGATGGATTAAGTAAATCACCTAGGTACATTACATAAATCTGTATCCCAAACACACACTTTTCTCTCGATAAATTGAAAAAGCAAAAACTTTTCATAGTTTAGGTGTGACATTTATTGAATGGGTAGGTAGGTAGTTATTTACTTATCCGTTTTGAGATGAGGCCATTACAATACGGCCTCCTTCTCTCCCCACTTTTGTTTGTTTTCATGTTGCTTAAAATCTCGCTAAAACATGTAAATTTTAACTTAACTCTTCAGAGAGCTTAGATTGTACATATTTCCCTCCGGGATTGATTGTTGCCAAAAATAGAGCAAGTACCTATTTGAAGTAGGTACTTTCATGACACTCTTTGACCATAGTTCAAAGAAGTAAACGAATGACAAGCGTAAGGGATATCCCTTAGCATGACCTTAGTATTAACGTATTATATTTTTAGGGGACACAGTAGTAAGAGAATATTATTTCATAGACCTGATTTCTTGCTACCTATGACAGTGAGCAAGGGAAATGCATAAATGGTCGTTCCATTACCAGAACAATGTTGTAACTTATTTCTTATTGCAGGGCCCAGTGAGCCACTGTAATGATCACAAAGTGAAACTGTTTAAGACATTAACCTGCCGGAACTTCAGCCTTCAGCATAACCTGAGGTTATGGTAATGTCCTTATTGACAATCTCCTTGCGTAGGTGTTTCTAACTAGCTCAAAGCTACGCAGGGGCATTCCACGAAAACATCAACTTCTTGTCGCTTACGTGACGTTTAGCATCTACTTTACACTTAAGTTTTGTATGATACAAAGCTACTGTATGTGAAATTTTTTAAAACTTTTATGTTAATATCAAATCTCTTACACGGAAATATTAGAAGCCTCAAAACATTTTCTTGGAATGCCTCTACATACGCTAAGATGTAAACTTCTTTTACAAGAAATTGTAACAGTCATTTCAAAGAAACTTTCATTGAAAATAATTATCTCAGATGCGTCCATCGGATTATGGACTTTGTAAACAAAACCGTGTTGGGTAGGTATTCAATTAGAATACTTATCTTAATAAAATGCCACATGCAGGATTCGAACCTGCGAGATTCACTATCACACACACTACCCTTCGTTACACTCGTTAATTTCGTCTGAGGCAAGGCCCTGACGATGTACTATTTGTTTTTATAGAATACTTCGAAATTAGTAAAAGGAGAATCCTTTATTTTGTAGATAAGACATATCGTGCATGCGCCGACTTTCGGCTGTTTGATATGGGATAGGTATAAGAGTAATACCTAATACAGTACAGTTTATATTTTAAGCCACAGAGTTTTATCAAAGGCGCTGGCCGACTCTTTCTGCGCGAGGTATTAAATAATATGTAGGTACGTTTCGAAACTTTTGGGTCCACGATGACCCCGTCCTTTTGAGGAGTATGTAGTACCGAAACGCAACAATATACTTATCACTATTTTTTGCGATATTTGTCTCGCATTACAAAATATCAGTTCGTCACGTATACGAAAGGCACTAGGACGAAAATTAAGGCCCTCCTGCAAGTGCAGGCGAGAGCAATCTGCATGACATCAAAAAGCACAACCCCTGCGCGGGGATGTAGGAGTCCAAGGGCTCGCCATGCGCTGACGGCCAACGTACTCCTAATGATGTTATAAAATAGGGTATACCTTGCATTGCGCAGAGGTAACATATAAAAAACAAGGGAACATGGACTAGTTCGCCAAGCCATATAATATCAATTATCATTGCAATAGAATAAAATTAGATATATACCTTACAAAATATCCTTGCGGAGATTTAATTTTACGGTCGTTGGCGCTGTGCCTACCCCGCAAGGGATAAAGGCGTGATGTATGTATGTATGTATGTATGTATTTTGTAGGACGTTCTACGGACTATGTGTGCCGTAAACTCTCACTGCATTATACGGGGTCACAGCGACACCCTTTTTAGTGAAATTCTTTAATTTTAAAGAAACACTTCAAAGAAAAAGAACTTTGAAGGTAGATTTTGAATATGTAAATCAACGATTTTAAAAAGTGAGGACCACGTGTTTATAGCGTCGAACACGTTGCGACGTGTCAAACAAAACACAAACTTAAAAACCACGTGTCTGATTACAGACTGAAGTTTTTTAAATTACATAATATATTTGTTGATGAAAATCCATAAATCAATCAGTGACCTTACTTCACTCCGTGGCGTACACGGAGGACATCTACAAATATTTCGAACGGATAATAATTTAACTAAAAATATACCCTGAGGCAAAATGTATCACTTACAGATAACTAGCTCAACGGATCAGCTTTTTGTGTTGCAAATATTTAAATCATGTCACTCAAGGCTTATGAAAGGCACTATGATTACTGGATTTTCATTTGATTGTCCTCAAAAGAAGAGAACGAATTTATTACTTCGATACCAACCAAATTTCTTTAACACACTTTGCTTATTTAATTGGGATCTTACTTCCCTGAAATAGTTATCTATTTAGTTCACTGGCGCGGCCTTCCTGAACAATTTATTTACTCGTAAACGGACTTTAGACTGAGCTTGGTCTAAATTATGAACAGTCGTAAAAAATAATAATTGCAAAGTAGTGTTCGACGGAAACCACCTTCAGAAATTTGATTTTCAAGTGCATGCTTAATAAAATAGAAAGGACTTACCCAATCTTGTACACTCACTGAATTTACATTTTTAAAAGGACAGATAATTATAATATTTAAAAAAAAAAAAAACGAACGGTGTAAAACCGTTATTAATTAAAAATTTAAAAGAAAATATTTTTTCGAAAACGCCATAAAATAAGAAATTGAAATAGTTAAATTAAAATAATTTATTAAAGTTTATAATTTATGAATTATAAAACTTTGGCGAAATTCAAAAAATTATTTTCTGAGCGCGACCGTGCGTTAGCACAGAAAAATCGCCAATGAAGCCAAGCGGGCCGACTCGCCCCGCCCTGCCGTCGGAGTGAGGAGCGGGGAGGTGGGAGCAACCAATCACGAGCAAGGACAGATAGTGCGATCGTAGCTGTAGGTATAGATGAGTTGCTACTCTCATGTTAAGTATGGTTATAGGACGTACAGTTGTTTAATGATAAATTATGTAAAAAATACTTGGTCTGCCACTGCAATAAACGCCACGCAACGCCATTTTCGCCCACATGTGAAGATTCTTATTACCTGGATAGCAGTCTTCTCTGTCCAGGACTATGTGGAGTGGTGGGAGAATTGTCCGGTTCGTCGCGGCCCGGGCTGGCTTGCTCGTGATTTGGCGAGTCTAGGTTGAATCTGGAAAAATTATTAAGTTAAAATGGCAAGTTTAGTTACTACTACTACAGCCACAACAGTCGGAGCATGGGTCTCCCCCGATTGGTGGGTATTGCCCTGTGGTATTTCCTATAAACTAAGCACGCCTGGCAGGCGGATTGGCGAGTGCAAGGTATTCTATATATTAACAGCGAACGCTGCTGGCCATACTCTGGATACTTGCCTTAGGCGCCTTATACAACACCCACGAGTGGAAATGGGGAGTTTCTATTCTAATCCGTCATCGCACGCATAGTTTAGTTACGTACATAGAAATCGCATCAGCTGGCCTAAGGTAGAGAACGAAACGGCTACATATCAATTGTTACGCATCATTGCTTCTAATGGAGATGTACCAATATGCATCATCCATCAATCAATAAAGCCAATCCAAAATATATAGTTTTTGCCAACAGTCACGCACAGCAATCGGTGCTTTTAGTAAATAGTATAAAATTTACATTGATCGTATGCCGATGGTACAATAAGAAGATAATCAATCGCACAAGCAGATGAAAATTATATTAGTTCGCAGGTTATCAAAACATAGTATAAAATGAAGTCGCTTTTTGCGTTTATCTGTCTGTCTAATTCGCTAACTCTTCCTAAACCGCGCAACGGATTTTAATGCGGTTTTTGTAATAGATAGATTGATTCAAGAGGAAGGTTTATATTACACATGCCGGTAAAATGAATGGTAGCGAGTGAAACAGGTTACGGGACCCTAGTTAGAAATAAAAAATTACTTGCGACAGCTCTAGATAAAATCAATCCAGACCATCCACTAAGCTCATTTTTCTCCTAAGTAAATAATCAAATCACAACAGCAGAATTCATTTAATCGCTGAATAGAGGCTCGCTACTTGGGAAGGATGTAATTGGCTAGCGGTAAAAGAATTTTTAATATCGGTCCACTAATTTTAGAGATTAATGATTATATTATACACAAGCAAGTAGGCTTTCTTTATCAGATTTTGCTGTTTTGATATTCTAATACTTTGAGAATTTGACAGTAGCAACTATGGCTATGTAACAAACGACAATCGCGAAAATCCTAAATAGGGTCGAGTGAACCTTCTGTAAACTCTCTATTTTGTGCCATTAGTTTGCAACGTCATTCGCAATAACCAAACATTTAAACACAGCCAACATTGTCGAGAAAATGCAGCAAGTATCATGTGATGCTCTAGTTTTAAGATGAAAGTATTTTCTATTCTGACATTTGCTTTAGCGGCATATATTGCCATGTCACATGTGGTAAAAACATTTCTTATAAAAATCGAGACATTTATGTTTTGTACTGATTACATACATACATATTGCATTACCAGAGAAACATGTTTTTAATAGCAATAAATGTTTAATGACGTTCGACACGACATGAATAGTGAGTAAGTAATAAGAGGTTTTTAAATCCTAAAGTTAATGTTCTTAATTCAACTTTTTTATTTATTGATAGAATTGACTATAAAAATGTATGTCTCGATTTTTTTATTGGAACTATATGTTCAACCAATACCCTACTATTCTAGGATTGTATTGTTGAAGGTTGTCGTATGAACACTTTACCTGATGATCCGAGTTGAAGGTAAAATAACCAGGATCTTTCGCAACCGGTACTTCTGCACTCGTCGCTTCAGCTTACATGCTGTATGATATATTTATAGAATAAAAAATAGGCAGTGGATAGGTTGCTTTATAAGATAAGACTAGACTTGTCGTTTTTTAGCAGGCAGCGAAAGGATACCGCTAGTGGCACTTTATACACTTCCTAAAGAATATTAGTAGCGGTACCTAGTTCTAAGCGCCCTGGTGAGCTGCTGCATAGCCGCATTGTCAGGCGGGGGGGCTGCGCTCGCGTCTACTGCTAGAGTACTCAGCACTCTTGTGGTAGGGTCCTCCGAGTCGAATGTCAGCGGATATCCTGCAACAAAACGTTGTTTTTTATCAGTATAAAATGAAGTCGCTTTTTGCGTTTTTCTGTCCATGCTGAACCACGCATCAATTCGTATTGTTTGTTTCTTTATCGACCCTTTAAAAACAAAAACGATGTGATGGCAAAAAATAAAAATACGTGTTTTGGCCCTAAATCTAATGTTGGATGTCCAAAACTGCAAGGGGGTATACATACAACCATAACTCCTATATACCTACCTGTGGCCTATACAATGAAACTACAGATGTACATTGCGTCATAGTCATTATTGTCCCAGTATTAGACTGGCTAGGTCCGCAATGAAAACCGAACTTTATAGCGATTTTCGCTATTCTATTAATTTTTCTTCAAATCTGTAAATAATTTTCTTATTCGACATATTTATTTACTACTATTGACAAAATGTCAACGTCTCACCTTTGACGGCTATCTCATAGAGCCGCGTAGTTCTCTACTAAAAAGTTATTGTACTATAGTCCACTACCTCTTTCTAATTTCTGACCTCCTGGTACTCGATTCTAAATTTATCTCGCGCTGGCACTCTTTCACTCCTCCTGGAAACGAGACCTCCGAGCCCTCCGAAGCCACAGGACTGCCCTCGTCGCCTAGACAAACCACTACATCATCAGGGCGACAAACCTCCACCATCAACTCTGGCAACGTGCAAGAAAACTGGTCACTGACAAACCTCAAGGTCTTTGAAATTCGAAATCAGAAAGAAGACTAGAACATTCTCGAACGCCTGGCAAGCATATATAAGGCGTGTCAAGCTGTCAAAAGATCAGTATTTACCAGTCTTTACGTCTTTACTCTACTTCCAATTATCTAAGAAATAAAAAAGAAGTAAAAAGTCTAAAGTGAAGTAACAAAGTAAGTGAAGTAAGTTCTGAAGCCTCAAGAACTCAGAAGCCTCAAGTCCAGAAGCTAAAGAAGCTTTGCCGTCCGCAAGCGTCCACGACGAGTTGCCGAGTCGCCGTCGAGCCTGAAGGACCCAAGTTCCTGCCGAGCGCACGCTGACCGTGGGAGGGCGATTCTACGCTGTGTGAGTCCGCGCGTCTTGTGACCTTTTCGGTGTCAGGAGGTTACTTATTTGTATACGTGGCTAATAAAAGTAGTATTGGTTTACTTACTATCTTTTCCTGCCGCGGCCCCTCACTACGCGCGAGGGCACCAGGCTTGTTAGGGCGCCTACACACAGGACACTCTACCCACACCTACTCACTCACGCCCCCCGGGGCCACAGGCACTCGTGCTAGCGAGACCACTCCGCCCTACCTAGCTACTAAGTTACACCTGCGGTTACCTCGGTTCCCTGAGTGCCGGTGCCTCTAGGAACCTGGGTAACACGACAACTTCACCTGTAGAATTGTAGCCTGTAGTTTCGTAAAATCAGGCACAGGTTGATTTCTTTTTTACGAGTGCTTGTATAAAGCATTGCTTACTTACCTCTAACAAGGTGCAACACCACGTCAGTTCCAGGTGTAATGGACTGAAATATCTGCGCCACTTGAGCGTGTGTCAGGCCGTGTAAGAACCAATGCAGCAGTGCTTGTATAAAGCATTGTTGACTTACCTCTAACAAGGTGCAACACCACGTCAGTGCCAGGTGTTATGGACTGGAATATCTGCGCCACTTGAGCGTGCGACAGGCCGTGTATGGACCAATACAGTTGTCTTTAGTGCCTGTATATACCATTGTTTGCTTACCTCTAACAAGGTGTAACACCACGTCAGTTCCAGGTGTTATGGACTGGAATATCTGCGCCACTTGAGCGTGTAACAGGCCTCAGACAGGACTAATACTTGTCATTAGTGCTTGTATAAAGCATTGTTTGCTTACCTCTAACAAGGTGTAGCACCACGTCAGTGCCAGGTGTTATGGACTGGAATATCTGCGCCACTTGAGCGTGCGACAGGCCGCGTACGGGGCGCGTGCCGACGCCGACCAATACGTCCCCAGGTCTCAGGGCACCTGAAATACAGAAAATTGTAGATTCAAGCAAACCATAGTCACAAACTACATGTACCAGCCTAACAGTCCACTGCTGGAGCTGGACATGGGCCTGCCTCTATTAGGGGGGTATTTGCCATACTCACCACACTACGCTTGGCAGGCGGATTGGCAAGCGCAGTGCCAGGTGTTGTATTTAAAGAGAACCCTGCCCATTCCCTGGATTCATCCCTTAGTCAGTTTTAGTCAGTTTTTACTACACCCAAGGGTAGATATGGGGTAATGCAAATCTAAGCCGACAGCACACAACCATAGTCAGTAGAACAGTTTTTATTCACGAATTTGAATTATCGAAACTTATGTAACCCTCATAAACGAAAATAAGAAATTGAAAAAATGACATTCATCGACTGGGGCTCGAACCCGTGCCGCTCTGCCACTGAGCTGTCGATGCCTGACAAATTTCAATCTCATGATGATGGCCTCCAAGCGAAGATCAAGACGATCGGTTTTATTCTATCATCAATATATGCATAAAAAATGCGAAAATTGCTTTCAGTGTGAGGCAAAATGCCTTGAATTTAGAACATTTATATAATACGAAAGTACGAAAAAACAATCGTAATTTTATTAATGGTTTCGTGTGGTACACCATAAAATATATATATATATAGCACTGTGAGTGCATTAAAATTCCAATAGATCGATTAAGCAAGCTTCATCATATGGTTTGAATTGCACTCATAATGTGGACTAACCATATAGTAAGTTCTAAACACTTTCTATAGATGTCGCTGGATCGTCGCTTCAAGACGAGCATCAAGAGATAGAAAATTTGGCATCCATCGGCAGGTACATCGATAGCTCAGTGGCAGAGCGGTGGGGCGTTTACCTACGCGGCCCGGGTCCGATTCCCGGTCGATGTATGACATTTTTTCTATTTCTTATTTTCAATTATTTATTTCTTTTTATAAGCGTTTTGTCCGATTAAAGGAAACGTTTTTATATAATATTCCCACTGGTAGCGGTCAAAAATTGTAATAACCACCTGAGAGAAATTCATTTACGTCTCGTGCTTTTGAGTAGAATAGCATACTATACTAGGCTTAGGAAACTACTTTTGAGTGAATAAATTATCCTTCATTGGTTTCCCTACTTCGCGATTCCAAATTAATTGCAAATAAGGACAGTCAGGTTTTTGTATGCTTGTTAAACTTACCGTCGACCCATGCTGGGCTGTGTGGCACGATGCTGCGTATCTGAAGATACCCTTCCGTTTCCGGTATACCTTCAGCTCCAATCAGCGTGAAACCGAGACCCTGGAAGTACATCGATGCGTTGGTCAGTTGTTAATTGTTTATTTGCATTACCGCAAAGTTACCTAAGATCGTAAACTATTACAAAGTTCAGCGTAACCTGATTTACAACCAGTCGATAAAAACCCACTTTAAAACTTAAAGTCCTGCCGATTACAGCACTAAGCAACACATCATCATCTTCCTGCCCTTATCACAAATGAATTGGGGTCGGCGCAACATGATTTGTCAGAATACAAAATCATGCAGCAAAAGGATTTGGCTATGTTTTATGACCGGTCGCCTGCCTGACGTCAACCCTCTTTGGGAATGCTATTGTAGGTGGTATCACCGCCACTATGCGGTTGACCATAGTCGACAGATATTCAGCCGAGGGCAAGAACTCTACGTCGCCTTTTACGAAACACCCTGAGTAGACTAGGGGTGGCAGTATACTTAGCCGTTACCACACGGCAAAGCACTGAGCAACACAGCAACATGAAATATGCAGGTATAATTGCTTGGCGGCCGATTATAAAATATAGCGAAATCATTTCGTCTTCCGGTCAGATGGACCAATGACTTAAAGAGAGCGGCTGGTAGCGACTGGATGGCGAAAACGGGAGATCGTGCCTTGTGGCGTGCCCTAGGGGAGGCCTATGTTCAGCAATGAACTGCTGTAATGATGATGAAATCCTTTTGCAACCTTTTGATTTTGTGCTCTAACAAAACATGTTGCGCTGACCGCAACTGATTTGGGATAAGGGCAGGCAGATGATGATGAACTTTGGTTTCTGTTATATTATGCCGGCTTAGAATGTCATCACCCCATATCTTCGCCGTGGGTGTCGTAAGAGGCGACTAAGGGATAAATTCATCCAGGGGTTCAATCCGCCTGCCAAGCGTGGTGAGTATGGCAAATACATTCCTATTAGGGGGAGGCCCATGTTCAGCAGTGGACTTTATTGAGGTTGTTATAGAGTATTATGTATGAACTCACCTGTGTCCCTTTAGTGAGCGTAAGGGTGAACCTTTCGCCGCGCAGCTCCCCCGTCGGCGGCGCCCCGTTTGTCTGACTTGGGCCGCCGTTCTCACCGGCCATCTTCTCCGCTGAAACAAAGTCTACATAAGGTAAGACGCTCTTACGACTTCGTGGAACAAGTGATAATAATGCTAGAGATATTGGCAGTACATTTTAATAGCCAGTTTTTTGATGATCGTGGCATGTATGCCTTTCTCACCGGCCATCTTCTCGGCTGAAACAGAGTCTACATAAGGTAAGATGCTCTTACAACTTCGTTAAATAAGTGATAATAATGTTATTCATTGTAGTGGTACATTTTTATAGCCAGTTTTTTGATGATCCTGACATTTTTGTAATAGACTCAAGTGAGAACGGGATCGCCATACAACTGTGTAATCGAACCCTAGTGAGGGCTTCGAAATTTCATTCATGTCACTACCCAGGCAATTTGAAGAGTTTATGAAAAATCACATCTTATATTTCCAATAAAATTTCTCACGTCCGTAGGCCAGCTGGAAGACTACATCGAAATGAAGCATACTGCTGTTGTGTAGTATGTCTTTATGTTTTGTGCGCAATAAACTGTAAAAGGGGCAGGGGTGACGTGTATGGAAGCACCTACTTCGCTTAAGATACAAAGTTACAGGAGTTGTAGAACCTAATGTCCTTTAGTTGCTTTCAATACCGTATTTAAAATACTGTCTCACATGAAAATATTATAAATCAGCGTGTCATACATACGCAAAATATACAGGGTGAAATTTGATAACCCAGAATCAGCTGTATTTTGTATGGGAGGACCAATGTTTTTTTTCATATTCAATGTTTCTTGGGGAACGTTATTCCTTATCACCAGCCCGTCCTGAATTTTCGTTACCGGTCACTAGAAAAAAATCACCGTATATTTCTCCACACAAAACGCAGGATATGTGCAATGTACGAGCGAATCAATGCAATGTAGATCGTTTGAGTAAGATTGGGCGCGACTGAGTTACACGCCTGACTGGCCACTGATCGGCCGATTCCCGTACGTCCGGCATTTGCTGCATTCTTCATGGAATTATGTGCGGCAATTGTGTTGCTATTGTGCATGGGCGTGTGTTGTGAAATACTTCTAGTTAGGTTAGGCTTATCGTATAAAATGACTTCTTTAGAATTAGGTTGTAGAATACTTTGCATAATGTTTAAAGACATTACATAAGTGGCTTCCTTATTGTATAAAATGTAATCTTTAGTACTTAATGCCTTTGGCCATATAAAATGTCTTTTATATAATAAGTTAGGCAGTAGAATACTTTGCATAATGTTTAAAGACATTACACTGATAAGTTTGATGATGATTGCTCTGTTGAATGAGTTATTTTTAGCATCATGTACGTACGTACAGTGAATTTCACGTCCAGTTAGATATTTGAACCGCCAATATAAGCTCTATGCGTGTCGCATAAAAACTATCGAAAGTCCAAACTATCTTACCCAACCTAAGATTGATTGTATAAAACTAGTCTTGTATTTTTTTCTATTTTAGTAACTTAATTGTTTTAATAAGACATACTAATGTTCACAGTATTAGATATGCAATTAGATAAAGAAAGAAGAAAGAAAGAAAAATAATTTATTCAGTAAATCAATCAAAACTTACAACTAAGAATATGTTACATGCAGTACTGAAAAGGGTATCTTGCTCAGCATGTGTCACAGTCGTAGACTGCAACGCTGGTTTTCAGCAGAACCCAAAAGCTTATAAACTAAGTGAAGTTAAAACGGTGCTGAAAATTTTACATTAATAATAACAGTCAACTAGGGACTGACAAAAAACGTACAAATTATTATATAAATAGATTTAGAATTTAAACACACAATAATAAATAGGCCGAGAAAAAAGAAAAAATATAATACAAATACAATCCTACATATCAACTTTATAAGTAGCAGTCACAAGTAGCTTCTTCTATCTGTAAATTTAAACAATACTTTTTTAATTTAATTGAAAAACTGCGAACAGATGACAGATTTCGCAGCGGTGGAGGTAGATCATTCCAGATCTTTGCAGAAGCGTACTTGTAGCTACCCTGAAAAGCACTCGTTTTGTGTCTGGGTATTTTCAAAAGAGCAAGGCGGCTTCGGGAAGACCAGACCAGGCCCTCGTACAGATACTCAGGTTTGCGCATCTTGATAACCCCAAAAAGTAGAGTTGCAAAATGTAAATAACGTCGGGTAGACATTTTTAGCGAATTTGCATGTCTTGGTGGTATATTATAACAAAATCTTGCACATGCATTTTGCACACGCTGTATTCATTGTTTAGTGCGAGCCAATAAACGAGGACCATAGACTACATCTGCATAATTGAGTTTAGATAAGACTAAAGATTCCACAAGCCTCGATCGCAGTTGAACGGATAAATAGTCTCGAACTTTATACAGAATCTTTAATCTAAAAAAGCAGTTACGTACTACTTCTTCAATATGTTTTTCAAATCGCAACTCAGAATCCATAACCACTCCCAGGTTACGGGCTTCATGACAACTTTCTATACGTACACCTTCTATTTTTATATTAGGATGTTTGGCTATTGTCTTAGCTATTTGATTTTTAGAACCCAAAATCATATATTTGGATGTTGTGGGATTAAGCACCAGAGAATTTCTGGAAGACCAATCAGCTAACCTTTGCAGATCGTCATTAATTTTTTGTTCAGCGTTACGAATATCGGCAGGCTTAAAAGAAAAAAGCAACTGCGTATCGTCAGCGTATACATGATGTTTACAATTTTGTATAAATGAGATCATATCGGCACTGTAGAGTGTATATAAAATAGGGCCCAGAATAGACCCTTGGGGGACACCTCTTGTGACATTTGAGAGCGATGAAGTAGATGTGCTGTTATCGGAATTTCGAATTTCTACATACTGACTGCGGTGACTGAGAAAGAAACCAATAGACCGTTCCACGACTAATTTTATTTATGCGTGTTGTAGAGGTTGCTGGTTGGTGTATGCACAAACGGACTGCAAGTCGACTTCTTCCCAAACTTTCTCTTTTCGTGTGGGACACCGAGTCGTTCAACGACCCGATGAATCCTGGTGTCAGAGTTTTTCAACCGCCTACTACAAGTAGCAGGCCTCTGACGTGGTTGTGTAACGACCGCCATCCTTGGCCGCCATCATAGACAGCAACCGGGACCGACGGCTTAACGTGCCCATCCGAAGCACGGAACCATCTTACTTGCGGACAATCAGGTGGTTCAGCCTGCAATGTCCTAACCAGACTGGGAACAAATTCACAAAGTGATAAATATCAACTTTGTGAGTGACCCCACCGGGAATTGAACCCGGAACCTTTGCGTGGCAGGCAGGCATACTAACCACTGCGCCACATCGGCTGTCAAACTGATTTAGGTACACAGAAATGACTAAAACTAGACTACGAAATGTAGTCATACTTCCTCCAATATAGGTGGACTTTTACATTTAACAGGTCTAAAAATATTAATTGTGAATAATATTTGGTTTTAGCGTTCCTAGACGATTTAAAAACATTTCTAGGATCAGTCATAGTCAGCTTGACCTTATCTAACATGTACCGATACAAATTTACCTGTATATACGGGGTAAAGAACACAAAAAAAAAAATGAGAGTATGAATAATGCAATTAAACTGTAGTCCGTTTATAAAAGACCTATAGACACTAACTTGACACAATATCAGGATAGCATGCTTTCACACGGTAACGCCAATTATGATTTATGCGTTGCATTTGCATAGCAGCTATGCCAGAGCTTGTTCCGGTTAGCTACATCTACACTAAAATAATATGATAATGAGGAAATATTAGTTTGTTTGTATGTAATCGATGGACCTGGACCTCTTAAATTGAAACCTGATATGACAAAAATAGTGTATGATATCTAAGCTACTATCCTTTTATAAGCATATTTTTTTTAAGTTTACTCGTGCCTTTCCGAATCTGTACTCGTATCTTTCGTCTGAGTACTTCTGTGGATATTTTTCACTTAATAAAATCCGTATCATCCCTCTCTCCCACAAAGTATAAGAAAGAGACAGCTGTCTTACCCCTGTACCGCCTGGCCTGTGGCACGGGGTTCTCATACTGGGTTCTCCTGTTGATATGGTCTCTCGAAGTAACACCTGTATCGTTTGTCCCTCTCTCCCACAGTGTATAAGAGAGAGACAGCTGTATTACCTCTGTACCGCCTGGCCTGTGGCACGGGGTTCTCATACTGGGTTCTTCTGTTGCTATGGTTGACATAGTAACACCCGTAGCGTCCCTCTCTCCCACAGTTTATAAGAGAGAGACAGCTGTATTACCTCTGTACCGCCTGGCCTGTGGCACGGGGTTCTCATACTGGGTTCTCCTGTTGATATGGTCTCTCGAAGTAACACCTGTATCGTTTGTCCCTCTCTCCCACAGTGTATAAGAGAGAGACAGCTGTATTACCTCTGTACCGCCTGGCCTGTGGCACGGGGTTCTCATACTGGGTTCTCCTGTTGATATGGTCTCTCGAAGTAACACCTGTATCGTTTGTCCCTCTCTCCCACAGTGTATAAGAGAGAGACAGCTGTCTTACCTCTGTACCGCCTGGCCTGTAGCACGGGGTTCTCATTCTGGGTTCTTCTGTTGATATGGTCCACGTAGTAACACCCGTAGCGTCCCTCTCTCCCACAGTGTATAAGAGAGAGACAGCTGTCTTACCTCTGTACCGCCTGGCCTGTAGCACGCACGGGGTTCTCATACTGGGTTCTTCTGTTGATATGGTCCACGTAGTAACACCCGTAGCGTCCCTCTCTCCCACAGTGTATAAGTGAGAGACAGCTGTCTTACCTCTGTACCGCCTGGCCTGTAGCACGGGGTTCTCATACTGGGTTCTCCTGTTGATATGGTCCACGTAGTAACAACCGTAGCGTCCCTCTCTCCCGCAGTGTATAAGAGAGAGACAGCTGTCTTACCTCTGTACCGCCTGGCTTGTAGCACGGGGTTCTCATACTGGGTTCTTCTGTTGATATGGTCCACGTAGTAAGACCCGTAGCGTTCCTCTCTCCCACTGTGTATAAGAGAGAGACAGCTGTCTTACCTCTGTACCGCCTGGCCTGTAGCACGGGGTTCTCATACTGGGTTCTCCTGTTGATATGGTCCACGTAGTAACACCCGTAGCGTCCCTCTCTCCCACAGTGTATAAGAGAGAGACAGCTGTCTTACCTCTGTACCGCCTGGCCTGTAGCACGGGGTTCTCATACTGCGTTCTTCTGTTGATATGGTCCACGTAGTAACTCCCGTAGCGTCCCTCTCTCCCACAGTGTATAAGAGAGAGACAGCTGTCTTACCTCTGTACCGCCTGGCCTGAAGCACGGGGTTCTCATACTGGGTCCTTCTGTTGATATGGTCGACGTAGTAGGAGCCGTAGCGTTCGTCGGTGACCCTCTCCCAGCCGTAAGGCAGCTCATCTTCGCCGCACTCTCCGAGGAAATGAGACGAGAGAGATACAGCCGTCTTACATCTGTAGAGGGAAGAGAGAGATAGCTGTCTTACCTCTGTACCGCCTGGCCTGTAGCACGGGGTTCTCATACTGGGTTCTTCTGTTGATATGGTCCACGTAGTAAGACTCATAGCGTCCCTTTCTCTCACAGTGTATAAGAGAGAGATAGGTGTCTTATTTCTTACCTGGCCAGACAGGGTCCTTCCAAGGGGAAATGCCAGGGAAATGACAGCCTACCGTCACTTACCTTCTAATGTAAAAGGCTGTAACCATTTAGCGTCCTTCATAGTGTAGTGAGAAATATGCACACTGCACAGTATTTTGTCTTACCTCTGTACCGCCTGCCCTGTAGCACGGGGTTCTCATACTGGGTTCTCCTGTTGATATGGTCGACATAGTAGGAGCCGTAGCGTTCGTCGGTGATCCGCTCCCAGCCATACGGCAGCTCATCTTCGCCGCACTCTCCAAGGGAATGAGGGAAGAAAGAGAAAGGTGTCTCTCCCAGTGTATAAAAGAGAGATAGGCATCTTACCTCTGTACCGCCTGGCCTGTAGCACGGGGTTCTCATACTGCGTTCTTCTGTTGATATGGTCCACGTAGTAAGAGCCGTAGCGTCTCTCTCTCCCACAGTGTATAAGAGAGAGACAGCTGTCTTACCTCTGTACCGCCTGGCCTGTAGCACTGGATTCTTCTGTTGATATGGTCCACGTAGTAAGACCCTTCTCGTTCTACCCTGGATCAGTCTTTAAAAATACAGATATGTGTCTTATACTTCTTACCTGGCCAAGCAGAGTGCATCTAGCATGGAGTGCATTTAGCATCTTTCATAGTGTAGTGAGAAATATGCACAGTAAGCTGTCTTACCTCTGTACCGCCTGGCCTGTAGCACGGGGTTCTCATATTGGGTCCTCCTGTTGAAATGGTCCACGTAGTAAGACCCGTAGTGTCCCTCTCTCCCACAGTGTATAAGAGAGAGACAGCCGTCTTACATCTGTAGAGGGAAGAAAGAGATAGGCGCCTTACCTCTGTACCGCCTGGCCTGCAGCACGGGGTTCTCATACTGGGTTCTTCTGTTGATATGGTCCACGTAGTAGGAGCCGTAGCGTTCGTCGGTGACCCGCTCCCAGCCATAAGGCAGTTCATCTTCGCCGCACTCTCCAAGGGAATGCTTCCGGACCCTGGCCAGCCGCGGGTCCAGCCAGTGGGACGTGCCCGTGTTGTGGCTGGAAATGATATGAAGAAAATTATGCATTTATTTATTTAACTTTAAATCAGTATTCCAAACGGAGCGGCCGACGGCAGAAGCTATAGCAAAATGATGTTAATGCTATGACATAAGGTCTATTTTTCTTTGTCGACATCTTACCTAGTATGGGTTTGACAGCTGTCAAATATGGCCTATTCGAATGACCGTACTATAGGTCTTAGGCCCGTATTTATAAATCGCACTCAATACCGCACTCAATAGCGGTCTCAGATGATACGCTCTTAAGTTGTGATCATCATCTTAAGATCGTCACATATTAATAAACCGACATCAAGTGCGTATCAACTGAGTCGCTCTTGAGTGTATGAACTTGAGATGTTTTTGGTTTGGATACTAGACCACAGACAAAGTAGTAGTTTTTAAACTTACGTTTTGTTTTTGCTGTATTACTTGATTAGAACATTTAAGAACATTTAGGAACATTAATCAAAATATAGGGATAAAAATGTAAGTAGTCACATTTGAACAAAATATTCAGATATAAAATTAATTAATTATGTTTTAAATGATTTTTGATGTTATTTTTAGTTGCAAGCTTACGAGTTTTACGATAACAAGTGCTACAATCTTCTTGGTAAAGATGGAAACAAAACCTATGAAACAAAACGCTAACTGAGTTGTCTATCTGTCACGTCATGTCAATCAACGTTTGTTTTGATTTTTCGGTCCTGTGTCCCTGTATACATTTGAACAAACAGTTAATTTTAAATGAAATCATTGTTTATTGAGACATAAATAGACCGCCATCAAACAAAGAATAGAAAAGAGTGGCAACATCGAATGCCACTAGTAGAGTGCCTTCAACCAGTATCACTGAGGATGACCAAGACCATTCGCAAACAGCACCAAGGCTTATGGTTGAAATTCATGGTGCCATTAATTCGGGCGCCTATTTTATATCCTAGGCAGGTATCTAGTATGTGTATTCCAGTATTAGTAAGTAGTTGTTATTTAATTTATATATTAAGTACTTAATTCATGGTCTGGTTAGGACATCGCAGACCGAAGTCTGAACCATATATAATTGTCTGTAAAAAAGGGTTCTTGCTACTGTCTCTGATGGCAGCAATGGTTAGAAAACCATGTTATAGGCCTATTTACTAGTAGGTAGTAGTAGATACCAGGTTTTGTCTGGTCATACTTCGGCTGCGTGTCCCACACGACAGAAGAAGAAGTAATATCAAAAAGTACAAAAGTATATTATGAATTTGAATACAATCTATAGGCTGTAATGTAATGTAATACCTATATCACTCTTGCAAAGCCTTAATTACATAATTTAATTACAAATACAAAGCATTATTAATTTGTAATTATCTATTGCAGATTCTAAAGAAGTTCTATTGGACGCTGAAAGTAGCCAGCCCAAAATATATGGTCTAAGTAGCAAGAGAGACTGGAGAATCTTTGTATTAGCTATATTATTTTTTGTCTTTCTTTG
Organism: Phthorimaea operculella; assembly: GCA_024500475.1. Lineage (NCBI taxonomy): Eukaryota > Metazoa > Arthropoda > Insecta > Lepidoptera > Gelechiidae > Phthorimaea > Phthorimaea operculella. Next base: position 3,164,748 of record JANFCV010000051.1, on the reverse strand, counting down.
TAATGAGAGCTGAATTAGACATTCTTATTTATTTGTTTAACTAAGGGCTTCAAATTACTGGCATAGTTATAATAAAAGACTGGTATTTGATATTGATTATAGTATTTTTATTTACCATTTTCTTCAAATACCTATAAAGACATGGATCTTCTGGAGGAGGCTTTAGGCTTATATCACACAAGCGTTTGGCGAGCGTAACCTGCGTAACCACCGCGCGTCCGCAACGATTTCGCCTCCGTTCCGCGTCTGCTAGCAACACCCTTGTGAGAAATAAGCCATATAGGTATCGGCACAATGAAGGGTATCCGTTGTCGCCTTTGTCTTCCAGTAAACATAGCCTGTGTGTGTGTACATCACGAAAACTGAATGGGAAAGCCTTCAACCAACTAACTGATTCCAAACAAAATAATCTTCACGTTCCCATAAGTTTTAGGCAAGCAATGGATATCTGGCAACAATATATCTTCATTAAACATGATAAAAGTGAATTTCTTACACAATATCCTCAAAATCCATTTTAATCCGTAGAAACTGCGCAAAAATCAACAAAAATCATGATCTCAAGTGAAGGTTTGACAGCACTCAAAAAATCAGCTCTTGAACTCCATCTCAAGACCGCACCTAAGTGCTGAGATAGATTTATTAATATGGCGTTACTCACTTGAGATGACGTTCCTAAGTTAGATCTTAAGTTCAGTCTATTAATTAAAGCAGCAACTTAAGATCGATCTTAAGTGTGATCTCAAAGTTGAGTGCGATTTATAAATACGGGCCTTAGTGTTTCAAATGATATCTTAATTTTGTTAGCACATTTAGGTTATCAACAAAAATTCGCTGGTGCCAGAAATAGCTCGCATGAATTTAAATAATTAAATAAATTATAACTGGATCTGTTAAATAAAATGCATCTGTATAGCCTAAATCAAATTTGCATATCTAATTTTAACCATTATTATTGTATTAACAGACGATTATACTTAAGTGGTTCCGCGTATGATTGCACATTTACTTAACTCAGGCATTTTCTTAAATTTTTAATTAATCAAGCAAAGGGGAGACAGGAAATCTAGTCAGGGTATATTTTTGATCTTATTTATTCATTCAGTATCACAATTCTTCAAAGAATGACCTAAGACTCTTAGTAAGTAATAAATAATGTACTACTAATTATAAGTAACTATTTATTTATTGTGAGAGAAAATAAATATTTCATGAAAAATAAGTAAATATAGGGTGTTTTTCTAAATGCGTGTCATAGCTTCGGGGTAGGTTTAGTATTGATAAATGATGCCGAAAAAATATAGAAAAAAAGATATCTTTTTGGTTAACCAAATTTCTGGGAAATTTATTATTTACGGCACGCATTTTTATTAACACATTATCCAACTCGAACGATGGGTAGAACATTATGTTGGTCTCTACTCAGAACCAGTGAACATAATGCCAGAAGCTGCAGATTGCATGCCAAAACTAGCTACCTGGACTGAGTTAGATGATCTTCCTACCATAAGGGAGTACCACAAGGCTGTAAAGCAGCTTAAAATTGGAAAATCACCTGGAAACGATGGTACCCACGCCGAAATTATCAGGCTCAAGTGCATATTACCCATCCTGCACAATCTGTTGTGTAAATGTTGGGAAGCGGGATATATACCACAGGATATGCGCGATGCTAACATCATTACCCTATACAAAGGCAAAGGTGACCGCGGTGACTGTAACTGTTATCGTGGAATATCCCTTTTAAGTATAGTAGGTAAATTATTTGCTCGGTTAGTCTTAATAAGACTCCAGAAACTTGCTGATCGTGTATATCCCGAATCGCAATGTGGATTCCGCGCCCAACGTTCCACAACAGATATGATCTTTACACTTCGCCAACTGCAGGAAAAGTGTAGAGAGCAGAAAACACCTCTGTTTGTGGCGTTCGTCGACCTTAACAAAGCCTTCGACACCGTGAGCAGGAAGGACTCTATACTGCACTTTTAAACATCGGGTGCCCTCCAAAACTTCTAAGCCTCATTAAATCCTTCCACGAGGACATGAAAGGATCTGTTGTTTTTAACGGCAATACATCTGAGCCGTTCGAAATGCGTAGAGGTGTTCGCCAAGGCTGCGTGTTGGCTCCTACCCTGTTTGGTATTTTCTTCTCATTGCTTTTAAAGTTGCTTTCGGCGATGACCAACAGGGTATACACCTGCACACTAGGGCTGACGGGAAGCTGTACAATATCTCGCTTCTTAAGTCAAAGCGTAACCGCGATGACTTATTCGTCGATAGCCTTCTGTTCGCTGACGATGCAGCCTTCGTTGCTAATTCTCAAAGTGAGCTTCAAGACATTGTTGATAAGTTTTCCCACGCGTGTTCTCTGTTCTCAATGTCCATTAATGCCAAAAACAGTAGTGCTAGCTCAAGGTGGAGAAACACCACGTATTTTGCTCGGTGGCGTTCCCTTGAACATAGTTGACAAGTTTTGCTACTTGGGGTCGACTGTGTCGAACAATCTCACCCTCGATGCTGAGATCAATACTCGTATCGGCAAAGCGGCGACCATGTTCGGCAGGCTCAGTACAAGAGTATGGAATAATAAACACCTGACCACAAAAACCAAGATAATTGTTTACCAAACTTGCGTTCTAAGCATACTCTTGTATGGAGCTGAAACCTGGACTTCGTACGCAAAACAAGAACGTCGACTCAACACTTTTCATATGCGCTGCGTAAGAAACATCTTGCATATAACTTGGCAGGACAGAGTCACAAACGAGCGAGTTCTAGAAATTGCACAGCTGCCTAGCTTTACCGCTTTGCTTAAGCAAAGACGATTGCGGTGGCTAGGGCATGTGTACCGCATGGAACCTTCGCGTCTACCGCGGCGTGTCCTACTTGGCGCCGTAGCTAACGCCAAAAGAGGAGTTGGAAGACCGATGCTACGTTTCAAAGATTGCGCCAAACGGGACATGGCTGCGTTTGACATCGACCATCAAAGCTGGGAGAAGCTTGCTGAGAATAGGGATGTATGGCGAAAGCGTGTGTTTGATGGGCGTAAAGCTCACGATGATGCCTGGTTCGCTGGTCTCGCAAACAAAAGGCAAAAACGACATCTAAACATGCATGTGCCAGTCTCTAATTCCACCTTCGTTTGTAGAGCGTGCGGAAAGTCATGCCGCTCCCGTATCGGCTTATACAGCCATGAAAAATCTTGCCTCAGACACTGAATAAATCGTCTGTCACAGACGTATGAGGCCAATGATGATGATGATAATAAATGTACCTTTTTTTGATTCTCCTCACTCTCCTTGTATCGTAACACAGAAAAAACATGTTAAATGTAACACCACGGGCTACGCAACATATTTTTCATGAACACATCACATCAGTGAAGCCACATTGTTTACACAACTAACAATACATAAGAACTGAACCACTGGACTAAACTAATGAACACATACTAACCTCGATTATGACACACTGCTTCTATTTACAAGCAGATGTATTAAAAACAGAAACATGACTGTGGTAACTTCAAATTTGTATTTGGGATAAAAACCCGCCATCTTGAATTAATGAATTTTTAATATAGCCAGTGGCACTCGCGCTGCTGAGACGAATGCAACGACACCTCACATGTCACGATCCGCCCAGCCGTTTGAGCTGTAGCCCGTGATAACGAATTTCTGCACACATACATAAATAAATACTCTCGAAAAACATAACCCTCCTGAGGCAGTCGGATAAAAACTGCTTGACATTTTTTGGTATTAAAAAACAGATGGAAAAGTATGGTTTTCATTTGTGAACAAAATACAATTTAGAATGAAAGGGGTTTTGTCTCTAGTACCTAATGTAAGTACATACTATACTATTAAACTATTCAAATATAAGCAAAAGGTTTATGGGATCAAATTCAAAAGTTACTTTGTACTTCTTGTAGAGTACAACAGTTGTAGAGTACCCCTCTCTTTTCTATAACTTGATAAAAAACATCTGAGAAAAGAATGCGCCAGAATCGACACTAATAATGCTATAATTAGAGGGGGGATTGTTTACAATAGCAACACTGCTGAGGTGTTGTATGAAATCATCAGGGCTTCTTAGCTAAGAGTTAAAATAATAAACAAATTGATTATATGCATAAAATCTCAATGTAGACTACTTCAATGGCCAATCCTAAATTAGATTTAGACAGGGGACTTCCTCAAGCATATTTTAAAACTCATTAATGCTATCTATCAGGTATTTTTTTTGTATTCTTGAGCAGGCAGGCCATTTCAATACTAAAAGTGTGATACTATAAACTATCAACAAAAAATGGCTTGAGTGTTTTGGACAGGATCAATCTACAACTTTTGATTCGCAGCACTATGAGACCAGATCATAGGTACATAGAAAAATTAAAGTGATACCATGACCACAAATGAGGAAAATGGCGCGCGGGGTTGCCAAAACCGCCACAACAGTCCACTGCTGGACTTGGGCCTCCCCCTATCGCCATACCCATGCCCGTTCCCTGAATGATTATCCCTTAGTCCCCTTTTACGACACCAACAAGTAGAATTGGGGTGATGCTATTTCGAACCTGCACCATATGGCACCACAAAGAAGGATAAAGGTGATGAGTGTTATAAAAATCATTCAGTTATAAATAATTTTAATCATTTTTTAATGAGGAAACAAAATTCAATGTTTGCATGCAGTATAATTGGTGTATCAATCATGCATTTCAAGTTTTGTACAATATAATAATGTTCAGTACTGTATTTAGCAATTTACGCTAATAATGTCAATAGTAAATAATAAAAGTAATCAATATATCACAAGTGCAGCCAAGTGTTAACCCAGATTCCCCAGAAATTATTATTATTTGTGCCTATATCATGGCTGGTGTGTGTGAAAAGTTCAGAAATAAATCTGTTTAATCCATATTATTTTAAATAATTAGTAGAAATTTATACCATTTTAATATCTTTTTTGCATTGTGTAAATGCCCTGTATGTAGGGGAATCTGGCTTAAGACATTAATTTGTAGCTTGACACTAATCATTTCGCAATGCATTTAGACAGCATGAGGGTACCCAACAGTACTAACTCCCTTGTCTACCCCATAAAGCGGTGGAGTTCTTTGCAGATGATGCATTCCATGAAAATGTTGCTAACATTACAGAGTAATTTCTAGTATTTCCGTGTAAGAAACAGATTTCTTAAATGCAGAAATGATATAGTTTCTACATATCCAGTAGCTTAGTGTCATAAGTATGAATAGGTGCTACCATAGCTTTAAATGAGTGGCAAAAAGTTGGTGTTTTCATAGAATGCCCCAGATATGTGTTCCTTTTGAAGTTATTCATATATTGAATTCGCATCCCTGCATATAGGTAGCAAATATACTTGCAGCAAAAATTCAAAGTTTCTGCCTGATGTCTATACAAACACCTTTACGATTGCATATTTGCATACAAGCTTGGTTTTAGATTACAAGATTGTGTTCTGTGGTCATATAAATGCCACAGACATATGAAGACTGTGTTTACAACTTTGTTTTGGCTCAGGTTACAGCTTGAGCATAAAATAAATATGAATACACCTTACTTAGCATAATAGGAAATGGAATAAAGCTCTCATGGGTAAGTAGACCTATACTTAACCAATGAACTGCTATGTATAGCTAGAACAATACTTGTTTAATTTAATAGCTTGGGTAACTTCATGAGAATTTACATATTCATAGGATGAATCAAGTCAAAGAATTTAGTCTGATTATGCTTCCTATGATACAAGTAATACATAGCCAACAAATGTACTGACAAAAAATATAACACAAATAGATACTCATTTACATCCACTTTCCTATCATTATGTATATTTACGCGACTTACTTGTTTTATTATTTGGTAGAAGGTGTAGCCCTCTACGTTTCGGCTGGTTAAGACAGCCTTCTTCTTGGAGGACGACAATTACACACGCGCGACCGCCAGTTGCAATTGTCGACTTTCCTATCACCCAAAGGTTGCCTGGTAGAACTTGATACCATAGCAAGTTGATCACATTTTTGTATTATTTTATATTACATGTTTTGTAGTTCATTACCTTTTGTGTGCAATAAAGAATGATACTATTATTATACTCACTCTATGAAGTAGGCTTCCCCCGAGGGTGTAAAAGCTTTCTCCCACATTGGCGGCAGAGGTCCTAGGTTGTATTCATCTTCATCCCTCTTGTGGTTCTGGTCTCCGACCCTGACGCCGACCACGGAGCCGCCGACGGTGCCGGCAGTACCAGAACTGTGCGTTGAGATCCCCGCAGAGGATAGCCGGTCCGAATCCATTGGGTGTTGGGCCATAGCACTCACAAGCTTCCAAATTCAAACATCTTCTTTGTGCTACACTGGCTAATTAGAGCTGTTATTCTCAAGTAGGCTATATTTACTACGAAAATTATACCTCAGTGTGTCTTCTTTGCACTTCATAAACTGTTCAATGTTACATCACCAAGATCCTATCAAGGAGTTTGAGGTTTACTCATCGCGGCGGTATTCCATAGAAACAAAACAATCGGAATGCTTGTCCACGAATGACTCATTTTGGGGTCTGATGACTCCTCACCTGCCAACAAGTTCGGTCGTGCCGTTTTTACCTGGCGCGCAACAATACCACGTAATAACCCGATCTTATCATAACAGTTTCATAATCACGATACCAGTACCTACGCTGCAATCACTCAATCGATGCACCGTAGATGCATTCATGCCATTTTGTAATGAGCGACTAACGCCAATGAAAACAACACACAATTCCCACGTTATAACGTCAAATGTAACGGTAAACGTGATAATAGGCACACAGCTCGGATTCTACACATGTAAATAAGATATCAAGTTCACTTTCTCACATAAACAGGTAGATTCTTCAGTTTTTGAAAGTGGTTGCAACAAGTGTAGGCATTTACGGTACAGCTGCTTGTTTATAGCTAGGTAGGTATGTAAGGTCGTTCATCTTATAATCAAATTATCAACACCTGCCTAAAGAATTACGGCACTTTCGCAAGCCCAACATGTTTTCCACATTATTGACTATTTGTAATAACTCACAAACATTTAATAATGAACAAATAACTTAGTAAAAATTAATAAAATCGCGTCGAAAAGTTCACGACACTACTTTTGATATTCGGGATTTGGGGTTGCTACAATAAAAACTAAATACTGTCAGAACGAAAGAAAAATGTTTTTTTAGATCCTTCAGAGTTTTGGCCAAATGTGAACTGTATAATTTCGTCATTTGTCACAGATAATTATCACGGATACAAATAAACGTTAAAGGGCCTAGTATAAAGACTATGTGGTATTAAGACTGTCCGACGCTCCTCACGCGAACTTCACTTTACTTCAGGCGGTTCAGTTCAAATGAAGTGAAATTAGTTTCCGTGACATCCGCAAGGACCGTCAGATAGTCTGAATATCATGTTGTCCAATACCCCGTAGGAATTTACACATTCCTATATTTTTCGTAATCTGGTAACACAATACAGGATGTGCCAGAGTGAGATAGTGCTATAAGTTAGAAAGAAAGAGCGATATCGACAAAACCGTCAAGCGCTTCTTGACAGTTCAGTTGAGTGTTGCCAAGATAAAAAAAATGTGCAGGAAACTCCTTCGACAAACACCAAGAGCGGTAGTGCCATCTATCGTCGAGTAGCGAGTTTAAATAATGCAACGCTGGATAAATGTCTTACTCGTTTTACTTGTGTAGTGTATGTTTACTATTAGTACCTACTTATAATAAACTAATCTACTTCAATAGCTACAACAGTCCATAGCTGGACAGCATGGGCCTCCCTCACTTGGAGATTGTTTACCACCACTCACCATCACCACGCTTAGCAGGCGGACTAATGAGCTCAGGTCAACATGATTAAGCTGCTGCCTCTCTCTCTCTTCGTGTGGGACACCGAGTCGCTCAACGACCCGATGAACCCTGGTGTCAGAGTTTTTCAACCGCATACTGCAAGTAGCAGGCCTCTGACATTTGTGTAACGACCGCCATCATAGACAGCAACCGGGACCGACGGCTTAACGTGCCCATCCGAAGCACGGAACCATCTTGCTTTTCGGACAATCAGGTGGTTCAGCCTGCAATGTTCTAACCAGACTGGGAACAAATTCACAAAGTGATAAATATCAACTTTGTGAGTGACCCAACCGGGAATTGAACCCGGAACCTTCTGCTCAGGCAGTCATACTAACCACTGCGCCACATCAGCTGCTGCCTATGCCCTGGATTCAAAAACTAATCATTAAAGTTTTATTAATAATGTATTAATCGTCACTCAACACCTTTGAAAGCCAAGTCAGCTTGCAAAAAAATTGCGTACATGTTTTTATTAGGCGTTTGGCAAAGTTCCAGTTGATCCGGCTGTTGCTATGACTCAGAATGATATGATAACGATAAAATTTATAATTTTTGACACTACTTTATGTGCTTACTAGATAAGATAACATTACTTTTTCATCAGTCATTATTAGACTGAGAAGCACTAAAGCTAACCAGAGCCGTAGGTAGTTAGACTAGACACTTTTCAAACAATAATAGCTATAGGTACAGGGCGTTAATTTAAATGCGTGCCATAGCTTCAGGGTAGGTTAGGTGTTGATAAAAGAGGCCGTCAAAAATATTTAAAAAATCCTGGATGAATAATTTTATTCTTTTCTTAGTCGAAATTTTATTCACATGCCTATTATCTCAGCAAAGATTCGTTCAAATTCTTCGATTAGACGAAAGTGCTTGTATTGGCACTCTCTAAAAAACAAAAGTGAATAAAGTTTATTTTTCCCACGAAAAATAAATTAAAAATAGGATAGTAAGTAATGATTTTTTTCGCCTGGATCTTTTTCAATATTTTTTACGGCTTCCTTTATCGATACTAAACCTACCTTGAAGCTATGGCACGCATTTAAATTAACACCCTGTATAAAAACTAAAGCAAGTTCGTACATTGTTCATTAAATCTCTAGTCGTAAGTTTCAACCAGACCGCGCGTACCAATTAGCGAGGACCTCAACATAGATCTATGTGTGATAAAGAAATATGTTTATGCACAATCAATTCCAGGTGGGTCAACCTTCAGCGAAAAAAAAACCAGTGTAACCCGATTCTGCGTACGGAAGTCCGCAACGTCTTGTCTAACAACTCGTACCTATACACTTTCAACTACCTTATAGTTTGGTAATGTCAATGGAATAGCACAGGTTATCGCATACGAAAATTCAAAAATAGAGACAGATTATATTTTTATACATATAATATAATTATAGATTAAAATAATAGATTATAGTAAAGACGTACGTGTGCCACCCCAGTCCACTCTGGGTGTTTCGTACGACGTAGAGATTTTGACCATGTTTTTGACCTCGGCTGAATATCTGCTGACTATGGTAACCTAACCGCGCACAGTGGAGCACAATCCGAAAAATAGAGACTTTACCCTGAGAGCAATCCCAACCCGTTGTATGGGCATTAAACATTAATCTATATAAGTAATAATTTCTGGCTATTACTTAGATAAGTTACTGTTCATTTGAATTTATAAAGAATCGGCCAATACTTATGACCGCGACAGTCAATAATAATAGTAATAAATACATTTTATTCCCGTAAAAACACAACGAAAATGTTATAAATATTGTTACTTTGCAACATTTCATCTTAATATTATTTCCGACCGTCCAAACATATAATCTTTTTATTTCTATTAATGCAACATATCCACGCCAAAAAATATGCTTACGTAAATTAAAAAAAATGTTAAGCGCTTGGTAAAAAATGGTTTCAGCTGAATTTTAAATTTGCTGTAGTCAATTTTAATCTCTTAACATACTTCATATAAATAGTGATTGTGATAAAAGAAAATTAAGTAACTACTATCCCGAAGCAAACAATGTGGGATTATAAATAAAACAAAAATAAATGTATGTTTCTTTTCTAATTACGTAGACAGAATTCTTCTACTATTATTTTCTTGGATAGGATTTCAAGATTAATGAAGAAGGTATTAAAATTATTATTTTTTATGTTCCTGTTAGATATTTTTTTAGATTTCGGTTGAAATACTTTTAGTTATTGCAAATAAATACATTTTCACCAAAAAATTACTTATACCTCCTTTGCTGTAGAATTCCATTGTTTTTGGGTGCATTTTTTTTTCCTTAACTTGCGGTCCGCTTTTGCGGAAGATTCGAGAATACAGGTTCTTAGATGTGCATAAAATGATCATTCCCAAAAATTTGGGCTTATATCGAATTTTTTCCAAAAAACGAGGATTGCTCTTACACTACTTAGGCCCTCAGCTATCACGATGTCGGAATATCGAGCTGATTTTTTATATTAGTCGTATAATAACATTACAAACAACTTTTAATCTTTCAAAAATTATCGATAAAAAAAATAATAATAATATAATCGATTTTCGAGAAAAAAAATACTTAGGAAAAATTTGTATGGTAACACTCTACACAATTAACATAACATAACATAAATATACTTTATTGCACATAAAACATGAAATGGACAAACAATTAACTGATTTTATAACGAAGTAAGTACTTTTATGATCATTTTAACGGCCATTTCCTTTCTTCTGCCTGCCTAGTCTGCAATACCCTGTCTGACTTGCGCACGTAGGTATTTTATAGAGAAGAGACGTTGTACCTACTGTTTTCCCCTCTTTTTGCAACGCATACCAAAAGTTTTCTCATTCTCATACCTATTATTTTATTACGTAGTAAGACTGTCTATAATAAATATTACCTATATTATTTCCTACTCGTACCTATGTAGAGCTTCCTAGATAAGCTTAATTTATGTCGCTCTTATGCCGATCATTTTCATATATTTTATTTATTTATTGCACCTCCTAGTAAAAAAGGTGCAGCCTTATGCCTCGCAGAATTTTCTATGAGTGGTCGACGACCGTCGCTAGGCGGGCCAGCAAGAGTTATGAAGTGTTCCGAAATACACACGACATTTTCACCCGTGCTACTAAATTTTATATCAAACCACGTGAAGCTTAGTCACGCCAGTTCTTCGGCCGGGGACGCTACCGTGATAAAAATTCACCCAGCCAAAATCCAGACACATAAATACCGTAATAATTATATTAAAAGCTAAACTGTTGGCCCTGTGACTGTGATACGGCCAATATCAGTTGCCGTTCGCGCCCTACTTGACATTCGCGCGCTTTCGCTTTCCCCCGTCCGCCATCTTGCTATCGGCGGGTTTTTCGAGTTTTCCGGAAGTAAGTGCAAAAGATTTGTTTTTTGTACAGCCTCATATTTTGTTGTGCTTTCATACCTTGGCAGAGTTGTGCGATTTTCGTATTGTGTTTTTCAGATCAGGTATATTATTTTTATATCTGGTTTTAGATAGGATTTTCAAGAGTTTCTGTTTATTCTTTCCATCACAATTTTCAGAAAAAATTATAGCATTTTTCCTTCAGGGAAAATTGAGACGATAATGTTTTGCTATGCGATTTAGGTAGGTCAAGCATTTTTAACACAACAGTAGTAATTTAATTTAATTTTTGATTAAATACTTACTTACATCAGTTTGTTGTCCAATATTAGATAGAGTTATTCAGCGTTCCAGCAATTTGGCTAAATTGTTCGAATGCATCAGACTAATTATTACTCGGAAACATTAAATTGGACTTGGCAGAAATGTTGGATTTCGTGCAAGTTTCTAGTGTAAGTGCACATCGAGAATGTCACAGACTCTGATGTAATCGTGTAGCGAAACCCTGCTATTTTCGTGCACCGTTATTTAAACCTCGTGATTTTTACAATCTCGTAGGCTGCATTCTATTACTTGGATAATGTGATTTTTTTATAGATATTGGACGACACTCGTTAACGAGGCATTAACATTCTTGTGTAAACAAAACAAGACTATAATTTAAGAGTTGCTCAACTTTTTCATTGGGTAGGTATAGGTAAGCACTAACTCTATGAATACTTACTTATAATTAAGAAGATTTTATCATCATTTGCTTTATCACTATTAGCGTCATTCATTATTGCCTGCATTGCGAATTGAAGTTACTTTAAATGTGCCCGTTAAATGTTTTGGGGATTTATACTACATAATTTCCTCGGAAATATTAATTCTCGTATTTTGTTAGTCACTGTAAGACCCCTGTACCTACCATAATGTTTAGAGTTTCAAAATTACCCATAATTGTAAAACGATGTGAGTATAAGGTATCGTGTTTAGTTTATCCAGAGATATAAAGAGCGAGCCCTGAATTATCTTAATTTACTACATACCTATTTGACATTGACAAGCTTGCGCGCATTTCAAATTGTCGACATAATGCGCTCGCTACGCTCGCGCCTTGTCTGCTTACTGACCTATTCATAAAATGGAAAACTTTCTCGAAATTAGACATTTAAAGCGAAACTTACTTTTGGCTACATTTAAACGTAGAAGGGTCATAAGTATAAAGGCTGAGTGGACGAGACCACTCACAAAACCTAACGTTACCTATCATTAGGTGCATCGGGCCTTACGACGACTCGATGTCTCACAACATACGAATGAACAATCTATTTTCGCATGTTCCTTTCAGATTCCTTGATTAATCACTGTAAAACTAGGCCGCGGATACATTTTACAGCTATTTTACGTGGCCTGTATAATTAATTATCTATGTTTCCAGAAAACACTGACCTAATTATCTTGGACACTACTGAGACGAAAGAGTGTGTTATCAATTTGTTATCCATAGATACAATAGTACAAAATGAATTCGCTTTTTGCGTTTCTTTGTATGTCTGTCATGGAATTTGCTAAGCCCTCCTAAACCACACAACGGAATTTGATGCGGTTTTTTGTAATAGATAGAGTGATTCAAGAGGAAGGTTTATATGTATAACAAATGCCGGGAAAATGTCTTTCCACTTTCCCGAAAACGCTAAATTCAACAGGTCCTACTGAACCACTTTCCTCAAGAGTAAAAAGTGTAAAACATAAAATAGATCTCCAATATATAAATATCTGCAGACCGAGCAACTTTCTATAGTTGGCCGATTTTTTAGACATTTACCTTTGTTCGTCGTTCGTTCAGATTGACCTGTCGCGTTTACTGTTGCCGGGAAAGAGTACCACCCTGTATGTACAGGATAGGATCTTGATGAATATAACCACTAATTCCGAAGACAATGCCTAACAATTTTACGAACTAGAGTTATTGCTTTTGCAGCCCACACAAAAGAAATTTATAGTCAATGAAAGACGTTATAAAATTCAATATAGCTGCCTGTAAATAATAGCTTGATGTATTATGACTGAAGTTCCTAAGAATTTGAAATCCATGAGTTATAAAGATATTAGGGTACGTTATGTTGTTCTTTACAGTCTGTTGCTGAAAAATAATATTACATTGTAGGTAATTAATTAATATTTCACCATAATTATGTTCTTTATTAACACGTTGTTACAAAAATCACTAAGTAAAATTTCTAAAATTGGGTAAACAGAATAAAAACAAAATATAAAACCCAAAGGCACACACACACATATCGGTGCTATAGCCACAAATTAGGAAAACGGCGCGCGGGGCATAGGTATAGCTGTGTTTTATAGTATTTTCTGTGTGCATCCCAGAATTGCATTTGCATTTCTGTGTGCGTACGTAGGTACATCCTACTTATTGTACAGAAATTATTTCAAGCGACACTACATACCGCATGATTTTGCGGTGAATTCACGGATCCGGCTTTACAGAAGTCTAACAAAAGCATACGGACAGCATAGCGTAGTAGCACACGTTGTCATTGGCTTGGAGGTCACGAAACGCAATATCGTCCAGTGCGGTTGCAATGTGCGTTTTTTGGAGAAACTTCCTCAAAATCTATGGATTTGCTGATGCGGATTGCAAGATGACGTTGTACGACTCCATAGTTTTGAGGAATTAGCTGTCATATTTTGACTCTTATTCCATCTTTGTCTATTGCGGCGTAGCTCTCTCTCTTAACGCTTACTGTGAAGCTTGCCCTTTAAAGTGTTATTAAAGACAGATTACAATAATATAGCAGTTAATTAAATTCGTAGACCTATAAAATGACGTGCAGCATGGTTCTGTCACATTAACACAATTAACACACTGGGACGCCAGTAGATCTATTTTATAGGGAAGATTTATAGAGCACTCCTAACGCGACATTTGGATCTAGCGTCTTATGTTTCTCTGTTATGTGTTGAAAGAGAATTACGAGCTAGTAGATACCTAGGCAGATTAAAAGTTTAAGAAGAAGACAGACTGATATACCTACTGGTAGTTTCCCTCTATTTGTGATGGATGACTTTGAATTTAGGAGATAATTTCAGAAGATTGGATAAATTCACTTAGAAGTCGGTTGACACCAGTGGCGAAAAACAATAGGTACACTCATAATAACTATTCCATATAGACATTCCAAAGTTATGCACATCGTCATTAATTTCAAAGTCAATTGCAGCCACTACCCCACTCACACAGTCAAAGAACCGTGTACGACACGGCGTGAAGTAAAAAATGGGATGACTAAGCAAACAGGTTCTGATAACGACAATTAGCAAAAGGGTTACAGATATTCGCACTCAATCTCAGCTGCTTGAGTGGTGTAATGGTTAAGAGGGCGGCATGTAAATTAAGATGTCGGTGGTTCGTATCCGTATGGGTCACAAAATATTTTATTTTCTTTTTCTTGTGTGAGTGTTTTATTTTAACTAAACTAAACTAAGGACCAAAATTTTGTGTTCAATTACACACTTTAACCTATGATATGAACTGTAGATTTGGAGTTTGATTTCGTATGACTGTCATTGTTTGTACGCGCAGAATGAGGGCGCTATTTTCGTTTTTTTTTAGATTTCTTACGTTATTCAAAATTCAGGCAAATATAAATTTGGAGAAAAACATAATAACTGTGATCCTACAAAATACTGAATAATTAGTCAGGCGTCGTCACATTTTATATCGGTTAGCATTAGAAAAATTACGATTGCATTTACCTACCATTATAACGGGGCCCTCACGTTAAGTCCGTTACTGCGCATTATTAGCGCAGCACTGACGCATTCGTCTGTCATATGCGAGAAAATTTCAAACTCCCCATACTATAAAAAAACGAAACGCAGAAACTTGCGTCGACGGGTGCGTCTGTCAAACAACGCAACGTAGACACTTGACATTATAGTATGGGGAAATGGAAATTTTCTTGCATATGACAGACGGATGCGTCAGTGCTTTCGTTTCGTTGCAGTCGGTTTTTAGTACGGGAAATTAGTTTTTTTTTTAATCTGAGGGACTCATGCGTTAGCGATGTGCTAAAATTACGCAGCAACGGGCATTACCTGTGGGTCCCGCCAATTTATACTCAGTTTGATAATAAAAATGTAAGATTCTTTTTGGATCACTAACAGGGAATTTGTTAAATATCTACTTTCAGCTTAAAGTTTTTGACGCTTTACTTACTTTACCTACCTACTCGTGCTTTTGTTTATTACCTTGTTAAATAAAGATATTTTATTAAAAAAATGTATTTACTAACCTTATTTAAAATAATAACACCTATTAATTTAAATTAACTTAACTAACACATGGTTATTAAATAAAAGAATTACAAAAAAAGATAAAAAAGTTTAAAAAGTCATGTTAGATTAGTGGGGATCGATCTCACAAAAAGTGATTTATAGTCTGACGCGCTTACACGCTAAGCCACGGTGACTATGACTTCTAACGTCGAATTAAGGCATCAGAATCTTACCACATGATTAATAATAAAAGGAGCATCATAGGACGCACGTTTAAGAGTTTAGTGAAGTTATCTTTCGAATACATAAAAAGTTCTGCCTTAAAATAACAGATATCGCTCTTTGTCGTAGCGATTGTTTTGTGATTTTGAAATTTAAGGCGTTGTTATAAGAGTGGGTATTGAGTTTACGCATTGATGTTGCAAGTGTGTGAGTTGAATAATCGTCCCAACGTGCAAACGATTTTAAAAGTGTATAACTTTGGCATGTCTATATGGAATAGTTATTATGAGTGTACTTACATGTCATATACGAAATCAAATTACGACTTTAAAGAAATTGTGCTCCAGACACCCCCGCGGGCCGTTTCCCTAATTTGTGCTCCAGGGTTGACATCTAATATGCCGTTGACAGGGGAGTGAAAGAATACAACTTAACACTATATTGTCTAATACCGACATGCAAAAAGTTCAACAAGGTAGCATCACGGAAAGTTCAGGCCGGTATAAACGGCAGCTGCCATGCGAAGTGCTGTTATGATTTAGCTGGAGACAGATTAGAAATTATTGCTAGGGCGTGCCTATTGCATGCGTTGGGACAGGTGCAATAATCACATTAGAAAATAATTGATATAATACTTAGTCGAAAACACACGCAATGTCCGTTTTGACGTTATTTTTTGCGGCAGAATTGGATCGATCTCGCATACGATAAACAAAACAGTAGAGTCGCTATCTGTGGAAAAAATTGTTTAGTGAAAAACTCGATAGGTTTAGGTAAATAGAACAATAAAAATGCAAATAAAATAATAGCGGTGGGGAAGAGCGCGAGAAAATCTTTGGATGTTTTAAAACGTTCTAAGACGTCTAATAAAAACGATCTGTGATTCTTCATTATGAATTTCACTCATTATAAACTGTTTATTAAAAGTTGTAAATCTTCCCCGTGTGATGCCGGCTTAGAATAGCATCACCCCATTTCTTTCCTGTGGGTGTCGTAAGAAGCGACTAAAGGACTCGAGGGTATCATGTGTATTGCAATTTTAGGCGACAGGCTGACAACCTGTCACTATTGCGATACACGACAATAGCTAAAACGGCCCTCAAATATGTGTCAGACGTGGCGATAACGACCGTACTTTTACGGTCGTTGACGCTCTGCCTACCCCGCAAGGGATAAAGGCGTGATGTATGTATGTATGTATGTAAATCTTCCCCGTTTGCCCCGGCCTCTCTATTTTACTAGGATTCGCACTTCGAAAAGTACTATGTTACCTACGCATCGCTGACACACATAAGTTTCAGCTTATCGTGAAATTAGTATGGGAGGACGGAATGTTTATTTTGTTTACCACCATATTTTCCGTGGGAAAAGTTGTTCAGTTTCATGATCTGAGCACACCAGCAAAGTTTCCGGTTCTTCTAATATCTTTTTTAATTACGCAATTTTCAAGCAGTTTTCTGAAACGGAATCTACGAAAAATCGCAGGAAATATAGGTTTCTATGGGGTGATACGGTTACCTCTCAGTAAAAGGAATTTATATTTTGATGTCACTGTATGGTCCACCGTGTATACTGGGAGTAACAGAAAGGGTATAACCCGAAAAGGGTTAAGCCGAAAGGAGGTCAAGGTACTCATGAAACTGAACAACATGGGTCTAAAAATGAAAAAGAAATTGGACCTCCCAAACAAAATCTCCGATCAGCTGAGTGATTTACTATGGGAGCGGGAGGTCCATATTTTCATATTTCGACCCATGTTCCATGGGGAAAGTTGTTCAGTTTCATGAGTACCTTGACCTCCTGTCGGCTTGTTATACCCTTTCCGTTACTCCCGGTATAGGTACGTAAGAAATGGCACTTCTATTTAACACAATACTTTGCTGAAACATTTACGCGGTTTCCCTTTTACCAAACATCTGTTAGAAGCCATTATACTACATTTTACGAGCGTGATACATATTCACCAGAAACATCAATAGTGAAACAAAAATACACATTGTTAGTTGACTTAGGTGGTTACCACACTTGGTCTCAGTTGCTGCGCATTTTTAGCGCATTCGTAATACCTACACGTGTCTGTCAGAGGCAAGGACGAATTGCCTATACTAAAAAACTGACGTTTTTAAAAACAAAGTTTAAAAGCAACGCAAAATTTGCGTTGGCATCTGTCTACGTTACACTTATTATTATGGTAGATCATACATATTATTATCATCTTCCTGCCCTTATCCCAAATCAGTTGGGGTCGGCGCAATATGTATTGTTAGAGCAAAAATCATGTAGCAAAAGGATTTGGCAATGATTATGACCGGCCGCCTGCCTGACGTTAACCCTCATTGGGAATGCTATTGTAGGTGGTATCACTTTGCGCCCCGCGCGCCGTTTCCCTAATTTGTGGTATCACCGCCACCATGCGGTTGACCATAGTCGACAGATATTCAGCATGTATTAAGCCGAGGTCAAACTCTAAGTTACTTCTACGAAACACCCTGAGTGGACTAGGGGTGGCAGTCTTTTTAGCCGCTACCACACGGCATTGGTAGATGCAATATACCTATCTATTTTGCACCAACAGAAGTCAGGTGTGGTAGTCGCCATAGTGATACAAAAATACACTTTGTTAGTTGAGTTAGGTGACTAATTAACACGGAGGCGGCTTCATGGGTTTATTTTCGTTTTATAATAAGTAGGTACCTACGTCACGAGATTTTAGGGAATGTTATTGGAGAGAGAATTCGGTATTTTATAAATATTAGCTGGCGGACCGAGTTCGTTCGGTTTTTGTATATTTTCGTCTGCGTAGATGGCGTTGTTACTTTAAAATAATCGTTTTGTGGAAAATGAAGTGAAAACTCGCCGCCAAAACCCTTTACATAACATACAAAATTTCGCAAAAATCGTTGGAGCAGTTTCTGAGATACATTTTTTATCTCCATTTACTTATCAAATTATGCTGATTCTTTAAGGTACATAATATTTCCTGCTTTACTTTGATGATATCAGGGTCTCTGTCACAAAGTAGGAAAACGGCGCGCGGGGTGCCTGTGGTCACACTCACCGCATAGTTATCCGGTATTTGGCCGCATGCGTTTTTTTGACACTACAAATAAAACTGATGCATACGGGGCGCTGCGTCAAGTTGCGGATGTGACGTATGTGTGTCAGTGTTTGTAGAAAACATACCATCTGAAGTGCGAATCCGAGTAAAATAGAGGGGCCGGGGCAGGCGGGGAAGATTTACAACTTTTAATAAACAGTTTAAATGAGTGAAATTCATAATGAAGAATCCCAGACCGTTTTTATTAGACGTCTAAGAACGTTTTAAAACATCCGCTAAGATTTTCTCGCGCTCTTCACCACCACCATTTTTTCATTTGCTTTTTTGATTGTCCTATTTATCTATACCGGTGGTACAGAATGTCTGATTTTCTAAAAACTTAAGTTTTCAGTATTAAATTTTTCCCATCGATAACGACTCAGACAGCTGTTTTATTTTCGTATGCGCGAGGTCCAATTTTTCTTTACTTTTGGTCTTTGGGGAAAACTATTCATTACAAACCCTTATCATTTCGTCAACTCTGTCTGTATGCTGGCAGAAAATTATATCAATCGTTTTTTGGATAAGTTAAGAGGTATTTTCTTCTTGCCAGTAATATTACGATGAAGTACGAAACCCTATGTGTGGGCGTGTATGATACGCTCTTGGCGGGTTTTTATTTAATTAAGCATGCAATATTTTTTATTTTTGGAATAATAATTACAAAACGATAAAAAAATATTTCGTTCTTTATGGAAAGAGAAAAATGCTATACTATTTTTTGAAGAAAAGGAAAATAGGTGTGTGTATGCAAAAATATATAGCTCTACATGCGTTATTCAGAAAGAAAACAGGGGAATATTATGTTTATATGAAAACTCGGCTCTAGAAATTGCGCCAGTTAAATTGTTGATATGACAATTTCCCATATAAACAAAAACAAAACACCCATAAACCTAGTTGATCGTAATATTTAATATCTACTTGTTGATTATTTGGGTGCGTGTTCTAATTTCGAACATAAAACATCAATAGCCACAACAACCGAAGTGGCGCAGTGGTAGCACAAATTAGGACAACGCCTATACAGATGGTTCACTCAGTACTAACGACGATTTTGACGCTTACTGACTTTAACTGGAATCCCAGGAGATCTCGGGGGAAACAAAGAAGATGGTTGCCACGAACGTCTATTAGGTACCTACTTAGATTAGCTCAGAATCATGTATCAGAGTTTGTTGTTTTGATGTTCTTATACTTTGAGATTTTTGACAGTAGCAACCCTGGCTTTGTACCTAACATCGACAATCGTAAAAAATCTAAATAGGGTTAAGTGAACCTTTTGTGAACATTCCGGGTTGCACTACTCGATACCTATAACTTGCTCAGATCAAGAATTAATCCCGAATTGGCAACATTATGGGTGAAATCCTGCTATGTAACTTTAATATGATAGAGTGAAAAACAATAATGTAGCCAAATTCTGATCTATTCTTTATATGCGCAAGTTATATCTATCGATTGCGCCATAAATACCCCCACATACCGACATACCAACAGCATGAGTTATAGTTGAGTGTTGACAACGTCCCAATGATTCATGGAGATTGCAGTTTTTTATTTTTATTTTTACAAGAATACAAGAATATATTTTTGCAGTAAATAAAATGTGGTCTTACATATAAATAAGGTCCTATTAAATTCACTGCAAATATTTTAATGGCATGCGTAAATAGGTATAAGAAAAACCTCTAAGTCATTAATAAAAAATCGACACGCTAGATTTTTTTTTTCATTTTCAAACAAACTTTTTATCCTTTGACTGTCCCGACTGACGTTCCACCACGTAGACTGGATTCATGTACACGGCACGCACACTATCAACGAACCAATCACAGCACCTTTTTTTGGCGCGTAAATTAAATTCATCGAAGTAGCATTAGTGAGTGGTATGTTTCTAGGACAAACAGGGTGCACTTTTAGCTTTATGTTTTTTTTAGTTAAATGCAGTTTTCCCGAAAACTAGTAGAGAGGCGAGCTTTTGAGGTTCGCCTAATTCTATTGTGAGATGAGAACATAAAAAATATACTATATAGGTATACCTACTTCTAATAGTAAATTGTTTGGTCAGCTGATATTTTTGCATGGCAGGTGCAATTTTTGACATTCTGTCCTGAAGGAAAGTTGTTCAGTTTGACCTATTGAGCTTAGTTAGGGTTTTCGGGAAAGTCCATCGTTCCTACCACCATATGTGTAATTATCTGTTTTTGCGATAAGAACAGCCGCGAGTGAAACCACGGGATAGAGGATTAGTTACTAAAACTTCAGTTCAGTTCAGAGTTCAGACACGCCTCTGGCACAAATTAGGAAAACAGCGCCCGGGCACCTCCTCTGGGATGTACGGCGCCGTCAACGTTATGTTGTACCTTAGGGCGCAAGCTCTAACATGTCATCTTTCAGACAAGCGATCGTCAGCCGTTATCATTGCGACGCGCGTCTCACGTGTGTTTGATTCTTCGCCCCAAACTCCACAGAGAGGACAAGGAAAGGACATAGGACGTAGGGCATGACGCTTGACGTTTGACATCGCGACGTTTCCATACAAAATGTACGAAAAAGTGTTGACAAAGGCACACACAAGCGTCGCCAAAGCGTCGCATCTATGACAGCTAGCGTCAAAAACTAAGAAGAATATTTGACGATCACTTGTCTGTCAACTGTCATTCTTACGTCCTATGCCCTCGTCTTTTTGGTGGAGTTTGCGCCCTGTTTCATACTTTTTTTATGGAAACGGTTTTAAGCGTAGCCATGTCGCACGTCTTACGTCTCCGTCTCCCGTCTCCACTGTGGAGCTAGTTTCATACTATTGCAGGCAGGTACAACTTTACATCCTGCTCATTCTATGTCATTTAATAACTATGATAGACAGACAAACAACAATGTTGCCAATTTATCTGTGCAAGTGTGTTAATGATATTTGTCTCTGGCATTAATAGCTCGAGAGCCCAGGGGGTAAGTGGCTATCTCATAAGGTACCACGATAGGCTAGGTTTGGATCGTTAACCAAGACTTAAACAAGTCGTATGACCCAGGTCTGCCAGAGCCAATCCTGCCGAAACATAAAAATAATCGATATTTTTCAGAGTCATTTTTTCGTAAAAAATATGTCATAAGGTACCACAATGAAAGTGCTGGCATCAGTTAACCATTGAAAAATTATGTAAAAAAAGCTTGGTCTGCCACTGCGCACCCTGCCGGAAGTGCTTGCCAGACCTCTCCAAAGATGCCCTTCCGACACCCCTAAACTATCTCATCGGGTACCACGACGCGACCACCACAACATAATAGCCAAGATCACTCTGACAATAGATCACAAGGTCTGCCAGGCCTAAACTTGCCGCATCCTAGTGTTTCAGACATTTGAAGTTGTAGGTCCAGTGTATGAAAAATGACCTATATCTTTTTCCCCCCGTGTTTGATTTTGATGGTGCCTTAATACGAAATGCTCTCCATAATGAGGAGCTTGAGTCATATAGGACAGTTGGGTGGAGGGTTTCAGTATTGAACACAATCCTGTCAAAAAGTTTGAAATGGAGGTTTGGTCTATGGAAACTGGCCTATATCTTATTCCCCCCGGGTTTGATTTTGATAGCGCCTTTATATGAAATGCTCTCCATAACTAGGAGCTTTGAGTCATATAGGTCAGTGAGGAGGAGGGTCTCTGTATTGTACACAATCCTATCAAAAAGTGTGAAATTGTAGGTAAAGTGTATGAAAACTGGCCTATATCTTTTCCCCCACTGGTTTGATTTTGATGGTGCCTTGGTATGAAATGCTCGTAATGATTAGGAGATTCGATTTGTATAGGTCAATTGGATAGAAGATCTCTGTTCTGTGCACAATCCTCCTAAATATGAAAATATTCGATAACGATTTTATCAGTTAAAATTGTCATATCTTAAAGAACTCGAATAAAAGTGCTTGCATCAGCTTACCATTGACAAATTATGTTAAAAAAACTTGGTCTGCCACTGCGCACTCAGCCGGAAGTCCTTAGATGAGATAGGTTAGGGGTGTCGGAAGGGTATATTTGGAGGGGTCTCCCAAGGACTTCTGGCAGAGTGCGCAATGGCAGACCAAGTTTTCTTAACTCAATCTATCAATGGTAAGCTGATGCTGGCACTGTCATTCGGGTACCTTATGAAATTACAATGTTAACGGAAAAAATCTCAATCCTGCTAAACATGAAAATATTGGATATGTTCTGCAGATTTTGCCGTTAATATTGTCATATCATAAGGTACCCGAATAAAAGTGCCGGCATCAGCTTACCATTGATAGATTGAGTTAAGAAAACTTGGTCTGCCATTGCGCACTCTGCCAGAAGTCCTTGGGAGACCCCTCCAAATATACCCTTCCGACACCCCTAACCTATCTCATCTAAGGACTTCCGGCTGAGTGCGCAGTGGCAGACCAAGTTTTTTTAACATAATTTGTCAATGGTAAGCTGATGCAAGCACTTTTATTCGAGTTCCAGAGTATATGACAATTTTAACTGATAAAATCTGCAGAAGTTATCGAATATTTTCATATTTAGGAGGATTGTGCACAGAACAGAGACCTTCTATCCAATTGACCTATAGAAATCGAATCTCCTAATCATTACGAGCATTTCATACCAAGGCACCATCAAAATCAAACCAGTGGTTAGGTAGGGTGAGATAGGTTAGGGTGTCGGAAGTGCATATTCGGAGGGGTCTGACAAGGACTTCCGGCAGAGTGCGCAATGGCAGACCAAGTTTTCTTAACTCAATTTATCAATGGTAAGCTGATGCCGGCACTTTTATTCGGGTACCTTATGATATGACAATATTAACGGCAAAATCTGCAGAACATATCCAATATTTTCATGTTTAGCAGGATTGAGATTTTTTCCGTTAACATTGTAATTTCATAAGGTACCTGAATGACAGTGCCAGCATCAGCTTACCATTGATAGATTGAGTTAAGAAAACTTGGTCTGCCATTGCGCACTCTGCCAGAAGTCCTTGGGAGACCCCTCCAAATATACCCTTCCGACACCCCTAACCTATCTCATCTAAGGACTTCCGGCTGAGTGCGCAGTGGCAGACCAAGTTTTTTTAACATAATTTGTCAATGGTAAGCTGATGCAAGCACTTTTATTCGAGTTCTTTATGATATGACAATTTTAACTGATAAAATCTGCAGAAGTTATCGAATATTTTCATATTTAGGAGGATTGTGCACAGAACAGAGACCTTCTATCCAATTGACCTATACAAATCGAATCTCCTAATCATTACGAGCATTTCATACCAAGGCACCATCAAAATCAAACCAGTGGGGGAAAAGATATAGGCCAGTTTTCATACACTTTACCTACAATTTCACACTTTTGACAGGATTGTGTACAATACAGAGACCCTCCTCCTCACTGACCTATATGACTCAAAGCTCCTAGTTATGGAGAGCATTTCATATTAAGGCGCCATCAAAATCAAACCTGGGGGGAATAAGATACAGGCCAGTTTTCATAGACCAAACCTCCATTTCAAACTTTTGACAGGATTGCGTTCAATACTGAAACCTCCACCCAACTGTCCTATATGACTCGAAGCTCCTCATTATGGAGAGCATTTCGTATTAAGGCACCATCAAAATCAAACACGGGGGGGGAAAAAGATATAGGTCATTTTTCATACACTGGACCTACAACTTCAAATGTCTGAAACACTAGGATGCGGCAAGTTTAGGCCTGGCAGACCTTGTGATCTATTGTCAGAGTGATCTTGGCTATTATGTTGTGGTGGTCGCGTCGTGGTACCCGATGAGATAGTTTAGGGGTGTCGGAAGGGCATCTTTGGAGAGGTCTGGCAAGCACTTCCGGCAGGGTGCGCAGTGGCAGACCAAGCTTTTTTTACATAATTTTTCAATGGTTAACTGATGCCAGCACTTTCATTGTGGTACCTTATGACATATTTTTTACGAAAAAATGACTCTGAAAAATATCGATTATTTTTATGTTTCGGCAGGATTGGCTCTGGCAGACCTGGGTCATACGACTTGTTTAAGTCTTGGTTAACGATCCAAACCTAGCCTATCGTGGTGCCTTATGAGATAGCCACTTACCCCCTGGGCTCTCGAACTATAAAGACAAATAAAAAAAATAGAGATGAAATTAATATAAATTATTTTCAATAATAATATTGTTAACCTATAGTTTTCCGTAGAGACAAACGATAGCACGTTTCAGAAAGTAACAGTGTCATCTAGTGTCATACAATAATAACAAAAATTAGTTATTAAATTTTTCATGAAATATTTGCTCTACAACCGATGTTTAGGTCGATTTAAGTGCAGTTTTTCGTTTGTATGACGTGGGAAGACTAAATTTGGTTTGACCCAATCCTCTTTTCACAAACACGACTCAGAATAACAACTTGTGAAGCGAAATAGTCCTGCAATTATGAAATATAGCGAACACATGTACGCCCGAGCTGGGGGCATTAATATAAATTTACAGCTCGCTTACAACATCAACCGGGAATATTTTTCTTCCGCGTTCGTGGCGAGGCAAAACAAACTTTCGTTAAAGGTCCTGTCACACTGGTGCCGGCTTAAAATAGCATCAACCCAATTTTACCCGTGGGTGTGGTATTACGAATAAGGAATAATCGTCCTGGGAATGGGCGGCAGCGTTCTCTGTAAATGCAACATCTTGCACTGCGCTCTCCAATCCGCCTGCCAAGCGTGGTAAGACAATACCCTCCGATAGGAGGAGGCCCATGACTAGGGTGGACTGTTGTGACTTTTATGGTTATGGTACACTGGAAAAGACTCAAGGAAAGAGAAGGAAAGCGGAAAACGAAGCATTTTGTAAGGTATATTTCAGTTGAACATTATAACTCCCTTTTTTTCTTGTTTAAATAATACGTAATTTTTCATTAAGAAAAACAATACATTTTTAAATACAATAATGAATCGTTTATGACCAGTATTAATGTATGTAACATACTGTAACATTTGATTGCACGCAAGGTGTTAAACATTTTCACTTACAAAGAAAACGACGCAAAGAATCAAAAAGCAGTTAAAATGGATGCTTAGCTAGTACACAGGGACCGAGACACCTCTTGAGAAAATATTTTTAAGATGGCTACGTTAAAGTCAGTAATATTGCTAATACCTAATTGAAATCTTATATACGACATTTTTACAAAATGTTCGCCAAGAAACTCGGAGCAATAGTTGCTCCTACTACTAAAGCAGCCACTACTTTACTTACTTGAAAAGTATCTGTTAATTTACGAAAATAAAGTTCGATTGAGCTCAGTTCACAGAGGCCTGCTATTTGTAGGAGGCGGTTGAAAATCTCTGACTGATATCAGGGTTTATAGGGTTGTTGATTGCAAATCGAAAAAAAAACATTGCACACTACTTAGTGTGACTAGACCTTTAGCGGACGTCGTCACGGGATATAATTATACCTAAACCGTGGATGGATAGGAAATGGGCTACTGTATTTATTTTGGTGGTGGTGTTAACATAGGTATTTACAAGGATGAAAAGTTACACAAATTACTTTAAAAGTTTAAGAACCATTTAAAGAAGAGATCCAAAAATCGCGCCTGTTATAGGTAAGAAAAGGAAATTAGATGCAGTACAATTAATTAACGTGCTTGCTAGGGTGCAGTACCCGAAGAGCGGAAAGACGGACAGACAGCAAAGTCTGTTCCGTTTTCACCCTCTGGGTACAATCGATAGTCATCCTAAAAATACATATTTGAAAATCAAGTAACTTTCTTGAACAAGGCAACGAAAATAATCGCCGAAAGTGAATGTCAGTGATGATCAAATAATACAGCATTATGGTTTTCAGATGATCTTTATCAAAGATATCTCATAGAGGTAGGTAGCTAGGTGTCTTCGAAAAATAAAATGAATTTTTGCGTTCCAACACTTCCAGCCAAGGGTCGCAGGAGAGTAATTTGTGGTTGAAAAAATTGCAAGTCGGTAAAATGAGGCAATATCTGACAATAATAATGGTATACGCGGTTGCTTCAACAAACCGTCACACGGTGCACTAAAAGGGCCATTAATGCCACTATGATTTTCCAAACGCCTTTCAAAAGTCAAACCGATAATCACTAGTAAGACACCCACTTAGTACTCTACTACCATTGGATCTAGATCAATAGATGAATAAACACGATCATACGAGGGCCTTTGCTATACCATTGATGTTCGGACAAACAAACAAGCTGTCTACTATAAGATCTGTCAGTTAAACTCGCAGATTGATTGATCTTGGTGTTGAAATGATGCAGTTTTGTCAAGGTTAAAAATTCACACCTGGGTTTCTCAGGGGTAGCTTGATGGTCAAAAGACTTGAAAATGTTTAAAATCTTTGGTGAACTTTAAATCGGTTAATGGCAAGCCTGCA
This sequence comes from Phthorimaea operculella, assembly GCA_024500475.1. Taxonomy (NCBI): domain Eukaryota; kingdom Metazoa; phylum Arthropoda; class Insecta; order Lepidoptera; family Gelechiidae; genus Phthorimaea; species Phthorimaea operculella. The sequence goes on along the minus strand of JANFCV010000051.1, from coordinate 3,137,459 downwards.
GGTCAACCTAAACTAAATTGTCCTTTTATAATGCCAAAGTAAACACATGTGACATTTAGTACAGCAGCTGATCGGTTAAAATCTAACTCGATTTATTTTATAGTTACTACTTTACCAGAAAGAATATAGCGTTTCTTAGGAGTAATATAACTTCTAATTTCTAACTTTTTGAGTTCTTTCAGAATTCTTTTTATGACTTGATCGGCTGATAAAAAGTGTTCACGGGACGTTTTTTTCTTGCATATTTAGACAAACATTTTCTTGCTAAAATTTTCACAGGCTGATGCACCTATTAAAATAATATTCTCATCTTTAATAGTTGAGCACTTGCACTAAAATTCAAGCAAAGACGATCAGCTTGAATTTAACCCTTCAGCTGCCACACTACACGACATTCAAACTCACCAGATCATTAGGCCGGTCGCTAAACACTCGAGATTTATTTCTTTTGTTCTCCGCATCTGTCAGGCGTTTGACGGGTGACGACATTTCAAACTGATGCCTTGTGGCGGCCGACAATTAGTGAGATGTTGTCGGCGTTTATTTGATCTGGTTTATTTTGTCTTTCTGTGCTATGACACTCGTAAGTAGGAAATTTCAACTACAGTTTAGGAGCAACTATTCCATGTTGACCATTTATTGTACAACTTCTATTGTGATCTAACAAACATGTTGAACCGATCCCAATCGGTTTGGGATAAGGGCAGGAAGATGATGATGTTCGGTGACATTTTGCGGCAGATTCGCAAAACTAATTGTGCCATATTTGGGTAATTAAGTACTTACCTCTTTTTTGCGGTTCAGTAAATGTCCTAGATATAAAAAAATATCAGTATTATGCACAGAGTAGGTCACCTTCAATACCTAAACACTTTAACTAAGAGGACTTTTTCTGTTTTTTCTCCAACTCCAACTGTGAAACTTTGTCATCGGGTCATTGGACGACTTGGTGTCCCACATGTAGACAGAGACATGGGTCCAACAATCATGGGCACTCAACTTTACTGGGCCTTAAGCTTGCCATTGTAATGCCAGCGACACTCAACTGTCATTCCTTTGCCATTCAAATTTTTGCGTACCTACTAAAAACTGTTAGCAGAATACGAAACTACCAAAACCATCCAGCTGATATCCATCGTCCGACACTTAACTGAGATATTTTTATAGTAGGCTTCGGGCCCTGCAAGTAATGTTTTCGGATGCAGTGCATACTGTGCATAGTCTTCTAGAACTGTTTTTTCTTCTTAAAATCGCTACTCTACTTGTATGTTACACTGACATGTTTTTTTAAGAATTTCCCAACTCAGCCCACGACGCCACATCATTAAACACAAGATCTCAACGATTTTAAGTGGGTACGTAACCAAAATAAAATTCTCAAATTAACCTCTACTGTCTAATCTTTAAATAGCTAATAGTAGGTCCGTTTTGTCACACGACTTTATAGCTGTCGCCGAGGATTTTGATGCGGTTTATAAAATCACTAAAAAGCTGAGTACGTAATCCTTTCAAAGCTTCAAATACTTGTATTTAAAGAGTAGGTATGTTGGTCCACGGGTGGAACCAAAATCACCTGCGTGGAATTTAGACAATCAATTTGCAGGTACGTATATGGTATGTGCTATGCACATTTATTTTATTTGGTAATAATAAAATATGAATATGATATTTTGCTAGAAAAATATGAGATGTCATATAACGATAGAACTATATATTATGCACATTTTCATTTTAAAAATCTGTGTTTTGTATTAAAAAAGTTATTTGAAAAAAATTAACAATATAGGTAGTGCCTACTTTATCATTAAAACATTAAAAAAACACACAACAATCTCAATGATACATTGAAACACATGTAGGTATACAAATAGTTTTTTAGCATTATTGTTTATTATTCTTTGAAGTTTGTGTGAACCTTTTGCTAATTATCCATTGGCTAAACCTATGTCCTACATTTTAGACAAAATATCATAATTTACCCAATCTTAATGCTACATGGAGACACACGCATCCTGATTCTGCGACATGATCTCGCGTCGCGCAACCAGGCGGCCGGGTTATTCAGAATTTTATAACGATGCAAGCCAAGTATTTATAGAAACCATTCCGAAACACGGGTACAGTGGCCGAGGAAAGCACTTTGACACATTCCGCACAGTTCTGACACGTTGTGATTGACGGCGACGAAAAGAAAGTGACGTCACCGCGTATGACACTTTTGATTAATTTGCTTCGTGGCGTGTCCTGGTTTTTTGAAAGTTAATTAGGTCATTGTCGGTCTGACCTTTTTAGAATATTCAAGATTTTGGAAGATTCACTGCATGCCTATGAAAGGTCACCATTGTGTTTCGTAATATACGTGGCATGGTACAGATTTATGAGATATTTTAAATAAAATTGGTAGTGTGCACTATAATGCCATGATTTTATTTTTTATCCCTCCCGAGCCGCGTCTTTAAGGAACACAAAAATGTTATAAAAAAGAGAAAAAAGATTTGATTGCAAGATTTGATTTCATTTGTTTAAGATTTAATTAGAATGTGACTTTCTTGAAGAGAGTCTTGGAAATTCCTACTAGGAAATAAATGTTTTTGACTTTTGACTATGACTTTGACTATACTCAATAGTCAAAGTAGTGTGCTTTCGTCAAAATAGTCAAAGTAGTTTGCTTATACATTTCGTTTGTATATTAACTAGTTTAAGTTATGTACTTTAATTGTTAAAATTATTCAATCTTCAGGAAAGTTCTTTGCTCTACCAATTTAACCAATTTTATATTAGTCATATAAAGTTTTTTTTTCTGTTAGGCCGGTCAACCATTGGTCAGTCAACGCTAGACAAAACGTCAAATAAATATCAAACGAAATTAGCATCGGTAGGTATTGTTTCCCTAGCACTTCTATTCTTGACCCGTTGTCATCTCAGTTCTCATAGTGAATCTGGTGGCTGTGGGGTTTCGTTTTAGTGTACTACTGGCTAGGGAGCACGCAGCTTCCTTGGTAGACGGTGCTGATTTAGTGGTGTAGGTGTCAGTGTTGTGCTAGTTTAGTGTGAGGATTAAAGGTGAGTTATTTTTTGGTTTATGGCGTTTTGTGGTTGGAAGATGTCTGTTGTACGATTTGGCTAAGTGAACTCTATATTTACTTACGTAGTTCTAATTTAGGTGTAAGCATTTGATTGTTGCACTACCTACACCAATTTCAATTTTTTTGTATATTTTTCACCAATATGATATTCATTTGACAAACAAATAATAAATTAGTATTAGTTAGTGTTTGTGACGTCAAATTAAAAGCATGTCAAATATGTTTTTAATTTATATCCTAGGTTCTTTCGGTAAATTGTAAAAGGATGCCACCTAATTGAAGCAAATTCTGTTATTTAAATTTTATTTAAGTAGGTAGGTGCCTATTTAATCTGTGTTGTTCGATACTTCTCTGCGAATAATTTCAGAATGTGCTAACTTGCAAAATATTTCATGTCAAATAAAAACGCTCCCATGTCATTATTTGCGCAGGTGGATTGTAGCCCTAAATATGCATTCCTAAGAGTAGTACCCAAGTAGTACCTACCTAATATAACTAGCAAAATCTGTGCCATACCGGCTTAGAACAACATCACTCCAATTTTATTTTATCTGTTGGTTAAAGAGCAAATATAAGAGAATTCATTCCATTCAGAGATAAATAATTCCATGTAAATGCAAGATGTTGCATTGACACTGTGCTCGCTCGCCAATCCGCTTGCCAAGCGTGGCGAATATGGCTAATACCCGCCCTACCTACCGCCGCCGGCCCATGTCCAGCAGTGGACTATTGTGGCTGTTAAGTATGTATAGCCAGACTAGTAAGAAACTATTTGAATAATGTTCCATTATCCTATTTTACCGAAGGCGAGACTTGCGATTTATTATTTGAGCTATTTGTATGAGTCACTTGTACGGAATTCAGACTAGCTCTAATGTAACAAAGTAACATGTTAGTTATGTGCCCTGTTTACTAATTAAATAAATGGAAATAGATATATTGCTTCGAAGTATTTTGATATTGTACTCGGCTGGACTGCGATAAACCACATAGAATAAAGCTTAGCTTCAGTTAAATACCTACTAATAATTTTATTGCGTTTATAAGAAAATGATGATCTCTCAGATTTAATTCGGCCATGGCGACCACTCCTACTCTATCCTAATCAAATCGGCGCTGATGCGTTAAGAGTTTAAACCACTGCACCTATACGTCTGAAATATCTTTTTTAGGAACAAATTTTCTTATAGGAAATTGTTTAGTTTCATTGTTTTCTTCTTCTTCTTCTGAAAGTCTGAAAGTACCCTATCAGTATGCTATCCCTTACACCCCGTAATAATCGCGTCAGTAGCATGATTACCTACACCTAGTGAAGTCAGCCTGTACTGTGTGAATATATTTTTGGAGGACCCAAATATTTTACTGTATCAAGTAATGGGTATCATAAGCTAATGGGAACATTGAGAACTATAATATAAAAACAATGATTTGACAATTGTAACTACACTAACAGACCTACACTAACAGGCATAGAACTCAGAAGGTTCAAATAAACGGCACCAAATCACAGGGATCTCGTGTTAAAATTGGTGTGCCTCAAGGTTCTATATTGGGACCATTTTTATTTCTAATTTACATAAATGACTTGCCTTACATGATAGAGAATTTGTCCAAGATTGTATTATTTGCTGATGATACATCCCTTATATTTAAGGTCGATAGACGTGCACATAATTATGATGAAGTAAATCGTACTCTTGGACAAATTCACAGTTGGTTTAGTGCAAACAATTTAGTTCTTAATGCAAAGAAAACTAAATGTGTGTTATTTACTCTGCCAAATGTAGTACATTCTTTGGATAATTATATTGAACTAAATAATGAAAAATTAGAGTTTACTACCAGCACAGTTTTTTTGGGGATTACTCTTGACTCAAAGCTCCAATGGGGCTCATATTACATCATTGTCGGGGAGATTAAGTTCGGCTGCCTACGCGGTACGTAAAATTAGAGAAATCACGGATGTTGCAACAGCACGACTTGTTTACTTTAGTTATTTTCACAGCATTATGTCCTATGGAATTTTGCTGTGGGGTCGCGCCGCAGATATTGAAACAATTTTTGTTCTTCAAAAAAGGGCCATTAGAGCAATTTATAAACTTTGTAGTCGTGACTCCCTAAGGGAACTGTTTAAAGAAATTAATATAATGACGGTACCATGTCAATATATTTATGAAAACATTATGTATATCAGGAAGAACATAAATAATTTTACTAGAAATTATGACAGGCATAACCGCAATACTAGGAGTAAAAATAAAATAGATCAACCTAAGTATAGACTAGCTAAAGTTAGGACTTCATTTGAAGGTCTAAGTATACGATACTATAACAAAATACCGGAAGATATATTAAGTTTATCAGAAACTAAATTTAAATCTGTGATTAAGAAAACATTATGTTATAAAGCCTATTACAAGTTAGATGATTACATTAATGACAAAGAGGCATGGACCTCTGAAGTTCCAGCTCAGCACAAGAAACATGCACGCATTGTTAATACCAAATCGGGACGTGCATGGAATTTACAATTGACATAATAATAATTGTATAATTTTAATTTTTACGCTTAGGTATCTTAATTTTATTTGACATTCTATTTTGTTAACGTAGGTATATTGATTTTATTTTTATTTGTATTACTCCTTAATTCTTGACATGTATTTTTTACATTTACTGTAAATCGACTTTTTTTTCTATGACATTTTGGTGCTCAATTGTTTAAAGTAGGTATATTGTTATTTTAAAGACGAAACAGTTAGAATTATCTACTGTAATTTTTATTTTTATTTTGTTGAGCCCTTTTTGGCTATTAATATTAATTTATTTTCTAACTTAGCTAGGGTAGCATAGGGCCTAAAAAAATTGTGAATTTTAGAATAGGTGCACTTCTGGGCAGGTTTTTGGGGGGTTTTCCTGTCCAGGGGGTCTGGCTAACTATACACATGTAACACCTTTCTTGTTTTAAATATTGACTTAGTGATTATTTCCATTTACTTGTCATTCATTGAAGCATAAAGACACATGCTGTGTGGTTAGCCTGGCCAGCCCCGAGGCAGTGCCTTTATTTTTATTTTTTTTATCCCGCCCGAACCGCGTTTAGAGTAGGAACACAAAATTGTTATAAAAAAGAGAAAATTTTGCACTACAAATTTTCCCTTTTTTAAGTTTGATTTAGAATGTGACTTTCTTAAAGTGAATTTTGTAATTCCTACTAAGAAATAAATGCTTTGAGTTTGAGTTTGAGTTTGAGACAATACTACACTCCTCGCCGCAGAGAAGTCCAGGAAATGCTAGTGGGATGACCGGTCTACTACGATCCCAACTGGTGGGAAACAGCGGCAGACCGGAAAGCCTGGAAAGAGAGAAGGAAGGCCCTTCTCTCTTTGCCCAGCAGTGGGACATTGAGGCGCATATAATAATAAAACTATTTCTGAAATATGAATGGCATATGTATCACGTTTGTTCCTCTTTGTCAAACGACGCCCTGTTGCCTGTCGATAGCATACCTCCCGAAGCACGACATTTTACTACCGTACTACGCGTACGCCCATTCGCTTACAAGCTACGTCTAACTGTGAACAAGCAGTAAAACAACGGTGACTTCTAACATATTATTTACGTTTAAAAATGATTTTGTTGACATGTTCCAATTTCAAAAACCGAAGCGACATGTTTAACCCTTAAATTAAATTGTCACGGCGTGTCGCACGGCTGACAAAACGCGGCGCGAGCATAAATAATGCGCGTACGCAGAAATAAAAGACAGCCGGACAGACACACCTGTCACACTGGGTTAGCATTCTCGGATTTTTAGCAAATTAATATTTGTAAACTGTTAGGCGAGAAACACACGTAACGTCCGTTCGTGCGTCATTTTGCTAGCGTTGCGTTTTGTTTCTTGCTTTAGGATTTTCAGATGTTATAGCAAATAAATATTTCTAAACTGTTAGATGAAAATAACATGTTTTTTATGCCTATAGATATAAATATGACCTACTAGAATTATTCGCATTTTGCAACGTTGCAAAGAATTTGTGACTGTGACCTTTCTTTGTTTGTCACAAGGGCGCGTTTTAATTTTTAGTACTAGAAACTATACCTAGACACTATTGTACCTTGCTAATGCTTTTTAGTTAGCTCGATAAAGTTCTCAAACCAAAAACCGCGGTGTTTTGAGTTGCATAGTTTATTACACTTACCTATACTAAAAACAGGAAGTCTGTAACGAGATTTAGTCCTGTACTACATCACCGGAAGTCAGTTAAGTGGTCAAAATAGAAATAGCGACAGTTTTCGTGTACACATGCGTTGAAGGCGATCACCTATTGGCATTTGCGCTTTCGATTCTTAATAGTGAAATCTAATTTACCAAGTCTCATTTTGGGTGCAATTTTACTGACGAAAATACAGGACGGGCTAGTGATAAGGATGAATTTTCCCAAAGTAACATACCTACTATAGTTAAGTAGGTCAAAATTAGAAAAAATATTTTAGACCCCCATAGTAACGCAAATCAGTCGATCAGTAATTTTGTATGTGAGGTCCAAATATATTTTCTTATTTCGGCTTATGTTTCTTGTGGAAAGTAGTTTCTTATCAACAGCCATTCCTGTATTTTCGCTATTGGTCACTAGTCAAATTTCATCCTAAATAAAATTTTGTGTACACTATAACTTGCTATAATACAAATGTTTTTATATATTGGTTGGACTAATACTCCAAGATTATGAAGGATGACGGGAAAATCCGTCCAAATCGCTCTCAATTTGATTTTCTTTGACTTCGTGTTGTCAAATTAATACGAGAGCCAGAAATGTTATAGCATATATGAGGAGGTGAGAAGTAATTTACGGTTAATTGTATCTACATTAAATACTCCATTTTATTTATATAGACACGAAGACGAGGTTTAATACACTTTCTAATTGATATCATTAATTGATTCCAATGTGATAGCTTTGAGAATGATTTCAGTAACCTTGTTGATAAAGCATCTTCCTAAGGTACATAAACTTGACATAAACCGCGCACTTCGCGCATGTCTCATCCTTCCAACCACAGTTGTCTGTCACTGTCATAATGACAGGAGAGACCTACCCCACGTGACGTGATGACACTTGCAGCGCATGCGTGAATCTCACTAGCTCTCAGTTCAAGGTGATTGGTTCAAGGAAGCTGGGAAAGAATAATACAGTGTGTTACCGGCAAGCGCGCATTTATTCAAACTGGTGGATCTAGGCATCTATATATGAACATCTTTTACTATGGGCCATCTGTGAAATCAAGAAGTCAGCTGTTCCATACATTTTGCCTCGGTAGTTGTTATTAGGCTTTTCTACGTAAATTCGAATCTTTCGTGATTTCACAGATGGCCCCATAGTAAAAGATGTTCATAGATGCCTAGTTTCACCAGTACCAAAGTTTTTCATGCAATAACCATATACATTGCCCCACAAAACGTCAATATTAACGTTGCTAACTTATTCTAGGGAAGTAAATTCATCAACAAAGAAACTGGCTTTTTTGTTTTGTTATTTTATTCTAATTTGTTGATTATTTTCATATTTTCTATAGTTTCTTGCCGAAAGATATCCAAAGACATTTTTAAAGTTCGATAAGTTTGATCGGTAACACTTTAGCAAAATTTCAAGTATTATACTTAACCTAGGTATTTAATTTACATCCTGTATCGCTAAGCATTCCTACCTTGGGCCACGGCCTCGCGTCGCCCTTCGCATAAGGCCACGTCCTTCACCCTGGCCTTTAGCAAGGTTGTTCCTAGGCCTCCGCCGGGGGCTTGGTCAGGGCCACTCCGAGGCCGTGAATCTCAGGTGATCGCCAATCTCGAAGCAAGGAAGGAAGTCGGGAATCTCGAAGTATTAAGTAATTCGCTACTTCATAAATAAAATACAAAAGTTATATGCATAAAACAATTTTCCAAAAATACTACAGACTTCATTCATTGTATGCTAAAAAGTTAGAATTTATAAATACCAAAATTATACTAACAAAAGTTATTGTTTTGTCTCCATCCAAAATATTGTATTATGACGTCATATTTCTATGATTTCATAGAATATATCGTTTTAGCTCATTTGAAATGTCAGTCAAGTAGCCGATATAGAAAATCTAGTTTGATGTACTTTGTTCCTCGAATGACAGCCGTATTTATTAGACACTAGAGCGGCCCATCTTTACTCGCTAAAACTCTTTTTCCCGCAAAAATATTTTTTCGGTAGGTATGTGTTTTTTATGCATATTATAAACCTTCTTCTTGAATCATCCTATTTATTACAAAAAATCCGTATCAAAATCCTGATTGGAAAATATTTGAAAACGTTGAGTACCTACCTACCGTTTCCTATACGACGACGGAAAAATACGATAGTTATCGCAACGTCTGACATAATGGTGTGATTAAGAATCACTATAGCGACAGGTAGACAGCCTGTTGCCTTAAATTCACATGAAACCTAGAGAAATAAATCAGGTGATGCTATTATAAGCTGGCATCACACATTTCTAGGTGATGTGCGGTTCATCTCGAGTTAATGGACCCTAGTTGAGAACCTATTATGTCCGTAATATTATGATCTGCTTTCTCATGTTGGAAAGCAAATTCAAAAATTCTGAAAGTTATTATAACAGAATGATCTGACCTTAGACTAGGGTTTATTCCTAACTTGGTCACTGATTCTCATGAACACAACGCTACCGCGTTTTAAAAACCGCCTGGTGACATCTATCCGTCATATTACAAAACAGAGTCGTCAGAGTCTGCGCAGAGAGCTGTTCCCGAAATGGCGGCAATTTCAATGCGATGGAAGGGGAATCAAAAAATATCGCTTGGATTTTTCAATAAAATAAAATATTAGAAAAAAATTATAGAAAAGAAAACGCGCTATGCTAATAAAATTCTCCCGAAATGGCGACAACTATCACTGCGTTGATGCACGTAAGTGAAAGGGATAAATGATAATTTAGTACCAGCTCGTTATAGTAGACAATATACCTAGACCTCGAGTGAATTAGAGTGAATACAGTTGAGTATATAGGGTTACATTTAATTAGGTACAAATCTCTTGAGGGTGTGATCTACTCACAAAACTGAACAACTTATGTATGAAACTTTTCTTCAAAATATGAACAAAAAATTTGGACATAAATTAAATGTAACCGTATTGTTCGAGCACAAGAACTCTTTGGACTGACAGCTGACCTGGCTGGTTTTTTCTATAGATATTATGTCGTTGTGACGTTACTTCAATTTCGGCACTCATTTTGTTACTTCTTGGAAAAATGGTATTATAATAATATATTTATAAAATATTACGCAATCCAGACTTTATGTGTAGTTAGACACACAAAAAACTACAACATAAGTTGTTTGGCTCTTCGAGCCTCGGATTATTTAATCCGTAAAAGTACATATACCTACGCGCAACAGCGACCTATGTCGCAGATGGAATAAACGAATGGATGAAGAACCAGACCACAGCGTGATCTAGGAACTGGTTGAGGATAGATCTACGCAGGATCCACGTCGTCGGCAAGAGACGCATCACGCAGCGCTCATATGACTGACGTGCCAACCATTTTTCATACATTCTTATTCATATTTCCCTTTATTCCGTGTGTTTTAGTTTGCGTTTATTTTCAGTGTTGTGTTATCTCGGCGTAAAATTGCGTTGTCCTGCTGCACGTTCAAGTTGAGATATTGTGTTGGAATCAAAGGTATAACCGCAATAGCCATCGTGATCTGCGACCGTTGAATGTGAGTACTTCTACACTCCTCCAAAATGACTGATAAAACAGAGTTGAGTGCCCAGAGGGGTATTATAAAAAGGGGTCTCACCAATTTTACGAAACATGTAGAGGGTCTAGAAGGTCATGTAGAGTTAGGCAGCCTTTTATCACTAAAGCAGCGTATAGAGTTAAATCTGCGTATTACAAACGTTAAGAGTTTGTATGATTCGTTTCAAGATATTCAACAGAAAATTGAAACTCTAGCGAGCGAATCGGAAGCCGATACTGAGAAGGAACAAGCGTATCGCGACACCTTTGAGTCCAATTATTATTCCGTATTGGCCAAAGCGCAATGCCTTATCCATGAAGAAGATAAGAAAGCTAGCGGTTCATCTGGTTCGTCTGGTGCAGGTCAAACTCCGTCTGTTAAGTTGCCTATCATATCTTTGCCCGAATTCGACGGTTCATTTGATCATTGGCTTGAGTATCGTGATACATTTCAGTCTCTCGTCCATAAATGCCCATCAATTTCAAAAATACAGAAATTTCACTACCTTAAGTCGACTTTAAAAGGTTCAGCTCAGTTAGTTATTGATTCGATTGAGTTTTGCGAAGACAACTACGACACTGCATGGGAGCTTCTTCTTAATCGCTACGATAATTCGAAACTTTTAGTTCAGAAGCACGTCAAGTCTTTGTTTACCATGCCGTCGATTACAAAAGAATCATCGCCGCAGATAAGGAAACTTATTGATGTGACCTTAAAAAATATACGCGCTTTAAAATTGCTCGGTGAAAGTACCGAACATTGGGACACATTAATAATCTATATGATAGTTTCCAAGCTCGATCAAAGCACAGAACGCGAGTGGGAACAACATAAGTGTTCCTTATCAGTGACTGATGATTCTAAAATCATAAAATTAGATGATTTAGTGAAATTTCTTAGACAAAAGGCGGATATGTTAGATACTCTTTCACACTCGGTTTCACACAGGACGAATAACACGCAAAACACACAGAACAAACCTTCCAATTCTGTCGCGCAGAAGGTTCATTGTCACATAGCTACAGAGAAAACGGGCACTAATACTAACACAAAAAACAATCAAACACGCAAACGATTGTGTGTTCTGTGTAGTGCGCCGCATCCTCTGTATTCGTGCCAAAAATTCCTTGATCTTAGTATCCAGGACCGGATTCAGATTGTGCGCAAACACCGCCTATGTGAGAACTGTATGAACAGCCCAACGCACACGGCTACCGACTGTAAGTACGGTCCGTGCAGGAAGTGCGAGACTAAAAAACATAATTCATTGATTTGTGATCATGCAAACGCGAGCCAAGTAAATAAAGCTACGGTTAGTTTGCAGTCGGCAGCTGAGGCGCGGGAGGCGACGGTTCCTCTGACAACAGTTCCAACTCTTCTCATTCGCGTGGATCGGCTCAATCGCAGAGCTATTCAGTCCAAGTAGAGAATGAGACGCACATGAATACGAACACACGGTCGACTTTTATGGAACCAAGTCTGTTGTCTACTGCATTGGTGGAAGTATCCGACAAAAATGGCAACTTTCATCAAGTGCGCGCAGTGCTTGACAATTGCAGTGAGAAGTGCTTAGTTACGCAATCGCTGTGTGACAAGTTAGGTTTACAATTAGTACAGTCCACTATACATATTCGAGGGGTAGGTAATTCCGTGGCGCAGAGCGAATACCGTTGTGATATGGAACTGCGTTCATTGGATAAAACCTTCACCACACCCATTCAATGTCTAGTACTGCCTGAGCTTACTTACAATTTACCAGGCCATACATTGTTGCGTAAAGATTTCTTTAAGTACATACCTGACAACATTACGTTGGCCGATCCCACATTCTATGAAAGCCGAAAAGTCGATATTCTTATCGGCGTTGATAGATTTTGGGACTTGGTAGTTGCGGGAAAAATACGCTTACCTAATGGGCCCTATCTAATCAACACAAAGTTAGGGTGGATCATTGGAGGCTCAGTATCAGGATATACTAAACAAAGTTCAAAATATGTCAATTGTAACTTCACGCAAACATTAGACATACAAGAATCTATAGATATGCCGTCTTTAGACAAACAAGTCCGCAGCTTTTGGGAGCTCGAAGAGCTACCTATTAGCGCCAAACCAGTTGATTCACGCAGTGACGATGAGCGTGCATGCGAAGAACATTTCCTTCATACTATGAAACGCACATCTGAGGGCAGGTTTTGTGTACGCATACCGTTCAAATATGAACCTGATTTGTTGGGTGATTCATTCGCACAAGCTGAACGACGTTTTTATGCTTTGGAGAAACGGCTAGACCGATATCCAGAGTATAAGAAGTTGTATTCGGAATTCTTAAATGAGTATGAAACCTTAGGTCACATGAGTCGTGTCACATCATACGGGTCCCCAAATTATTTTTTTTCCCGCATCACGGTGTATTTCGGCCACTTGCTACGACTACAAAACTACGTGTCGTGTACAATGGAAGCGCAGCCTCTAGTACGGGAAAGTCATTAAATGACTTACAGTACGTTGGACCGGCTATACAGGGTGATTTAATTTCGATTCTGTTGCGTTTTCGAGAGAACAAGTATGTAGCTTGCGCAGACATAGAAAAAAATGTATAGACAGGTTTTGATAGATAAAGATCATCGCGACTTGCAATTGATTTTATGGCGCAATGATAAATCCGATCCCTTAGGTATCTACCAGTTAAACACAGTGACTTATGGTACCGCGTCTGCGCCGTTTCTCAGTTGCAGGTGTCTGAAACAATTAGCACAAGAATGTGAGGACCCTGAAGTAGCACGCACGATTCACGAAGATTTTTACGTTGACGATCTGATTTGTGGCAACAATGATAAAAATAAGCTAATTCAGATCTGCAATGACACTGCAAAAGTTTTGCAGTCTGGGTGTTTTCCTCTACGTAAATGGATTTATAATTTCGACGTAGACTCAGACGTAGACATGCCTACTGACGCAAAAGATTTTTCGTTAGGTGAGCATGTTCACAGCAAAACCTTAGGTTTAGGGTGGTACCCACATCCTGACGAATTGTATTTTCATACTCAATTTGACCCTGAAACACAACCCATTACGAAACGTACAATACTATCGGGTGCATCACAAATTTACGATCCACTCGGGTTATTGAGTCCAGTCATAACACAAGCGAAGATGTTGTTTCAAAAATGTTGGCTTTTAGATCTCGGCTGGGATCAACCAGTGCCCGATGAAATCTCGCAAATTTGGAAGCGTTTTGTAAACAATTTGTCGTTGCTCAATAAGATTCGAGTGCCTCGATTTGTGATGTGTGTACACCCTGTAGTTACTGAATTACACATGTTCGTAGACGCGTCCCTGGCGGCTTATGGTGCTTGCGCCTATGTGCGTACAATTGACAACGTAGGAAATGTTACCGTGCGGCTACTTTGTTCAAAGGGTAGGGTAGCATCTATAAAGCCCGTTTTGACTATACCTAGGCTCGAACTGTGCGGGGCGTTAGTGGGAGCGCGATTATATGACAAAATTTCACGCTCACTGAGATCTACTTTTGATAGAGTTGTATTCTGGTCAGATTCGACTATCGTGCTAGGTTGGTTACGTACTCCGTCTAACATGTTAAAAAAGTTACGTCCAGAATAAGGCCGGGGAGATACATGAATTGACTAAAGGCCATTCATGGCGTCATGTTAGTGGCGTAGATAATCCAGCCGACTTAGTATCGAGGGGACAAAGTGTAGATGCATTAAATGAAAATAATTTGTGGTTCACTGGGCCATATTTCTTGCATGACCCTACATTTGATAGTTCGGAAGACGACCAGATTGAGGTTTTACCGGAGAACTTGCCTGAACTAAAAACTCATGAGACACACACATTGCTCATTAACACGCAAAATGAAGAAAATTTATTTCCGTTTTCGAGGTTTTCTCAGTATAACCGCATGCAACGTGCCGCCGCTTATGTGCTTCGCTTTATACATAACGCACGTCATAAAGGTGATAAGTGGAAGGGTGTGTTAACTGCGACTGAACTAAACCAAGCTACGATAACGCTCGCTAGACTTTCGCAACGCGAATCATTTTCCGATGTGCGCGATTCACTCGTTTTAACGGGTCAAGTGAGTAAGAAACAAACTCACATATCAAAGTTGGATTTATTTATTGATAAAGATCAGTTAGTGCGCGTCGGTGGTCGAATTCAAGATAGCCCTAACTTCGATTTTGACAAGAAACATCCCATACTTATTTCAAGTAAACATCACTTTTCAATTTTGCTTTTTCGATTTGAGCATAAACGGTTAATGCACGCATCGCCGCAGTTACTGTTGTGTACTATCAGGGGAGTCATGGTGGCCACTTGGTGGTAGGAATCTTGCACGCCAGACCTGTCATGCATGCGTAAAGTGTGTACGTATGCGAGGTAAAATTATTGCACCAAAAATGGGTAACTTAGTGAAAGAGAGATTAGAACCCGGGTATCCTTTCATGTATTGTGGTGTAGATAATGCGGGACCTCTGATTATGTTAAACCGGCGAGGCAGAGGTGCTCAAACTGTTAAAGCATACATTTGTTTATTTATATGTTTTACTACGCGCGCAGTTCATTTAGAGTTAGTTAGCGATCTCACTTCTGAAGCGTATTTATTAGCTTTGAAGCGATTTATTTCACGCCGTGGCAAACCGGCTGAAATATTTTCAGACAATGGGAAGAACTTTGTTGGTTTGATGAATGACTTCGGCAAATTTCTTTCCACTTGTTCTGGTGATATCAAACAATACGCTGCATCACAGAATATTAAATTTAAAATGATTCCTCCTTATGCCAGTCATTTTGGAGGGCTGTGGGAGGCCGCGGTTAAGAGTTGTAAGTATCACTTGCGACGTGTGGTAGGTAACGCACGTTTAACGTTTGAGAAGCTCAGCACTGTATTGGCGCAAATTGAAGCCATACTGAACTCCCGTCCTTTGACTCCAATGTCAACAGATCCTCATGATTACCTCCCTCTTACCCCTGGTCATTTTCTGGTTGGCCGTCCTCTGACAGCGCCTGTCTGTGACGAAGACATCAGCACCGTCCCTGCCAACCGCCTGACACGCTTCCAAAGGGTCGAACAAATCCGGCAGCATTTTTGGAACCGTTGGTCGAAAGAATATGTCTCGGAGCTGCAGACCAAAACCAAATGGCGAGAGAATCAAGATGGTTTACAAAAGGACACGCTGGTTCTTATGAAAGACGACAACCAACCTCCCTTGAAATGGAGTTTAGGCCGCATTGTCGAAGTCTATCCAGGCAAGGATGGAGTGGCTCGAGTGGCTGATATCCGGACTGCTTCTGGTATCGTACGGCGAGCATTTTCGAAGATCTGCCCACTGCCACTGGACGAATAGCTGCTAGCTGTGGATCTTGCTCATCCTGCTGCAGTCTTTGGAACCTGCTGCTTCCAAGGCCGGGGAGCATGTTCGAGCACAAGAACTCTTTGGACTGACAGCTGACCTGGCTGGTTTTTTCTATAGATATTATGTCGTTGTGACGTTACTTCAATTTCGGCACTCATTTTGTTACTTCTTGGAAAAAATGGTATTATAATAATATATTTATAAAATATTACGCAATCCAGACTTTATGTGTAGTTAGACACACAAAAAACTACAACACCGTATATAAAAAAAAAGGCGCTAAAGTAAACAACTTTACATTTTGCAAATTTCAATTATTATGGTTTCGCCACGGTTTTAGTGCCTGAAAACTTTCGTTTTGGACAGTGTTTAAGTTGATTCTCACCTACAAACATTAATAGCACTCTACATTCAGTTTCTACAGGAATATTACCGCGTAACCAAACCAATACAACGACGCCAAGCAAAAACTTCTATCCAGCGGTTTTTGGTTCCAGTCAGCATAACGTACATTGTGTTTCGTGTATGAAAGTGCCCTTTTACCGTGAAAATGCACGTAATAATAGTTTCCCATCAGTTTTCTAATTTCTAATAGTCGGAACCAGTCGGAACAAAATATTTGAAAGTTTTTCCAAACAAGCCAAAGTTAACGAACTTTCAGTGACAGCCCGTGTTTGAACCATGCTACTTGAATTTGTGATACAACACATTCGAAAATCACGATAAGAATTATGATGACTATTTAATTCATTTTTGTCATAAGTTATAACACGGAAGAGACTCTTTACGCAAATTAAATCACTCATTTGATATCAACCACAACCACAACACCATTGATAACAATCACCATTGCCACCTATCGTCAAGTTGCCGAACCACCACAACCTTTTCTTTTTGAGTAGTTTTGAGTTGGGAAACAAGGTTTTTTGGTATCACGTGAAAAAGAAAAATAAATAGTTCTGTGATTAACCCACTAGAGGGCGAAACCTTTCTTCGTTTTCAGTCGAGTCAAGTTATCCGATTGTCCTACCACCTATGATAACAGCAGATCACCTAGAACGAATGCAGAGTAGAATGGTGAATAGAATGTTTGATGACCTGTCTGAACCAGAGGCAAAGAAGGACCTTTACCACTCAAGAAAATGCTCATCATGGACCTGCTCGGTGAGCGTTCGCGAGATGTGGAAACCTCTGCAGCTGATTTTCATCCGCAAGATCGTAAACCCTGTCGAACCGAAATATTTTCAACCGCTGTCTCTTCTGAATATGGACCAATTTCATCCATTAGTTTTCTTTGTATTAATAATCCGATAAGTTTTTATGATTTTATTTTGTAATAATTTTTCTTTTGTGTTATAATTTTATTTTTCAAGTTCTATTTTTTTTGTTTTACAATTGTACATTTTTATTATTTACTTATTTATTATGGGCAGTACATCTACCCAAATCTCTACCGCAAACTTGCTTCCTTGTCCCCAATGCCCCGATTCCAACCACACTTACGTCGGAGTTCGAGGTTTAAGTATACACATAGGCCGTATCCATAATAAAAAAATCAGATAGTCAGGTAGAATCGTCCCGTGCTAACAACTTAACTCCAGATCATACTGCTCCTCTAGGCCTCGAGAGTTTGCCCGATTTAAAAAGAAGTATCCACGTTTTGAAACGTGTCCCAAAAGGTGCTAGATCCTTAGCTGCCGGAAAACTTGTTAACATAATAAATGGATGCTTGAAATCCAACACACAAGAAGCCTGGTTTAGATTATTGTCATTTTCTTTCACAGCTCTGAGAATACCAGAACAGAATAGAACCGTTTCACTAACAACCAAAGTAAAGCAGAATATAGAAAGTACCTGCCCACAACCTGAATTTCATCCATGTGTCAGGCCTTTTAATTTATACAGGAAGGTGGAATCCAAAGTGCACGAAGGTGATTTAGCAGGTGCAGCACGGCTTCTTCTTTCCGACTGTAAAATTGCACCAGCCAATGAAGATACGCTTAATGCGCTTATAGAGAAGCACCCTCCCCCATCTCGGTCTTATTCTGCGATTCCGCCGGATGCCTCGCTTTCTCCTTTGGTGGTAACCGCTGAAGACGTTGTCCGTGCACTGAACACTTTTCACAGCTCATCGGCATCGGGGCCGGACGGACTCCGTCCCCAACATCTAAAAGACCTGATTTCACATTCCGCAGGAAATAACGGTACGAGGTTGCTCGAATCCCTAACTGAGCTATGCAACTTTCTCCTGCGTGGAGCACTCAATCCTGAAGTTTGCCCTTTCTTGTACGGTGCGTCACTTTGTGCTCTTACTAAGAAAGACGGTGGGATTAGGCCAATCGCAGTCGGTAGCACTTTCCGCCGGCTTGTCGCAAAGTTGGGATGCCGTGCAGTGAGGAACGATATGGCTGCACATTTGCAGCCGCACCAAGTAGGTTTCGGCACAACCTTAGGTTGCGAGGCGGCGATTCACGCTACTCGTGCTTTTGCCATGAACCCTGATAATACTGATTGCGTCATCGTCAAGGTGGACCTTAAGAACGCCTTTAACAGTGTCGAAAGGGATACAATTTTGGCTGAAGTCAAGGACTTCATTCCTTCTTTGTATCCCTTTCTTCATCAATGTTATGCAGAGAAGAGCCACTTATCTTTCAATGGTACTCAGATCCCATCTCAAGTTGGTGCCCAACAAGGGGATCCACTTGGCCCGCTTATATTTAGTCTGGCAATACACAAGGTGATCAAATCTTTGAAATCAAGCCTGAATGTATGGTACTGAAAGAAACCTGTCCTCTGGAGGTCCTTATAAGTTTAGTAAAACAGTTAGACTGTTTACTTAGAATTGAAGATGGCCAATATTAAGTGTGATCGTCTATTGGGTTAGGAATACATTGCGTTAAAGTAGTGACTTGTTAGTTCTTACGAAGTGGAGCAGTGTTTTGCTTGAGATGTATAAGGAGGAAACATTTAAGTTTAAATACAAAAAAAAACTACAAGAATACGGGGCTCCCATCCATCCTACACACCCGTCCGAACGTGCCAAGACGCACTCATACGACTATCCTAAACGACCGAAGAATTTTGAATTACACGACGCTCTGCATATTGAAGAAGAAAGCCAAAAGATCAAATACTCCTAATATTATGGAAACTAACGAAGTTAATTGCGCTCCACTAGGAAGCAAGTTAAAGGGGTCTAGGTTGGGGAACCAGGTCCGGAGAGACCTGGTCCATGGCAACCCCGGGGATAGTCCCCGTGGCCAACCAACCCGGATTCCTACCTATCTAAGCCTACCTAACTAGCTCAAAGTCGAAAGACTGAGCATCCGCGTACCCTAAGGCCGAAAAATATTTTGGGGACAGTCTTTCACAAGAAACCCAGAAGGTGAACTGTAGAATAATGGATGGGTGGCCATTCCTTCGTGTTGTATGTGTTTGTTGAGGTATGGCAGCCTTCCCTCTAAGGCACCAGGGCCGGGAAAGCTACGCACCTCAACGCGGGGTAGTCTGGACTAGACCATGTATAGTAAATTATGCTTGCAATACCAACCCAGGAACTTAGAAGTAGATCTTGTAATACTAGGTGTTGTGGCAACTAGCATTACCTCACACCCCTAGTCCGAGAACAGGTATAGAGTGTAGCGCTTACTCTACAGTTCAAATCAACCTCTGTACGCGCGGTGGCACTTCACAGCATACATACACAGGTTAATAAAATTTAATATTTAAATTAAATTAGAAAATTCGTCAGTCCCCCTTTTAAAATTTGTTAAAACAATTTTTATTATAATTTGGAAGATTAATCCGATTTAAGATATATTAGTGTTATAAAAAAGGTTGTAACGTTTGGAATAATTAAATCATTAATTTACAAAGGCATTCCTAGCTGAAGAGTAAGAAGATCTTGGCATTGAAGTAAGTATGTTGTGACTGTCCTTCATCCATATCCATTCACAGAAAACGTTCATATATCAGCATCCATGAGTCTCCTAGATAAAAGATATAAGGTTGAAAACGTTCACTCCTTTCCTTTCTTTCCGATTTTATCAAAATATTCCCAGTTCCAATTTAGAAAAAGAAATCTCAACGTTGGATTATTATCTAATCTAAATATAAATAAAATTGAAATCATAATTCAAAAATAAATTAAAAGAATTTATACTTACATTTTTCCTCTTTTAATTCACTCCTATAAAACACGAGTATATTGTTGCACTCACTTTCAAAGAATGATATAATTGCTTGTTGTCAAAAGGCCGAGTTGACGCAAATTTTCAAATTTGAAATAAAAGAATTATAAATAAAACTAGACATCTGAATGTCAAAGTGTCAAAGATAGTTTATTAAAGAAAGAATAAAAGTGTCAAAATTTGAAATATTTCAAAATATTTTAACTTAAGTGTCAAACTTGTGAACTCTTGAAATATTCTATGTTAAGTGTCAAACTTGAAAACCCTTGAAATATTCTATGTTAAGTGTCAAACTTGAGAACCCTTGAAATATTCTATGTTAAGTGTCAAACTTGAGAACCCTTGAAATATTCTATGTTAAGTGTCAAACTTGAAAACCCTTGAAAAATTCTATGTTAAGTGTCAAACTTGAAAACCCTTGAAAAATTCTATGTTAAGTGTCAAACTTGAAAACCCTTGAAAAATTCTATGTTAAGTGTCAAACTTGAAAACCCTTGAAAAATTCTATGTTAAGTGTCAAACTTGAAAACCCTTGAAAAATTCTATGTTAAGTGTCAAACTTGAAAACCCTTGAAAAATTCTATGTTAAGTGTCAAACTTGAAAACCCTTGAAATATTCTATGTTAAATAACTAGATTGTAATATCACACAAAAGGGAAACCACTCAAAAGTAAAATCTAAGTAGAACACTTTAGTTTCTCAAACTTAAATTACACAACACTACACTTGCACAATATCTCCAGCTCAACGTTAGGTTCAGGAACCGTTGCTCCTGCGGAATATGACACGAAAACCAAAGGGTTCACAGGACGTTACACGTACAATAATAAATTAACACAACGTTACAGTAGTTGTATGTCACTCGCACAATAATGAATTCACAAAACATTACACACGCAGAATGTCACTTGCACAATAATAATTTCGCAAAACGTTAGACACACGAGATGTCACTCGCGCAATAATAAATCGCAAAATGATATACACGCGGATTGTCACTCGCACAATAATAACTTCGCAAAACGTTAAACACGCGGGATGTCACTCGCGCAATAATAAATCGCAAAATGTTAGACACACGGGATGTCACTCGCGCAATAATAAATCGCAAAATGTTAGACACACGGGATGTCACTCGCGCAATAATAAATCGCAAAATGTTAGACACACGGGATGTCACTCGCGCAATAATAAATCGCAAAACGATAGATTCGCGTAACACATAACTTTACGATCACTTTGCCTAAGCATTAATTTTGGAATTTCCTTCACGCTTATTTGATACAAATGGTAAGTAAACACTTACGTCTGCAGGCTTGGATCTCAAACCTGGCATTCTCAAAGTAGTTGCCCCATCATAATCCAGTTCTATATACAGGACGATTTTTCATTGTTACAAGACATTTTTACTTCTTCCTTTACTCTGAAAAATACGAACAATATTAGTATTTCTTATATAATATAGATAAAAACATAATTCTAGAAAGTTACAATAAACAATTTTTTTGTCAAATTCACGTATTCCAATTTCATACCACCCTTTGTTCGATCTCTGCCCTACAAATCCAAATGAGATTGGTCACTTTATAGGAGCACCCTAGCAGCGATCTGCAATAGAAGATATTACTCCATTCTATCTTTCCTAGATATAAAAAAAATACTTATCTTTAAAATAGAATTTCACAATGCTCCCAGGCAGGTGGCGCACCTCCAGTTTGGCAGTTTTCACCATTTTTTTGACTTTGTTGAGCACTGAAAACACGTTTTTTTCTCAGTAGCTCCATTTTGCTCCTTCCTTCATCACACCCAAAATTTGACTCCATCTTTCCTGTTCTAAAACTGTCAGAAAAACTTTCAAACCAAAAATGTCACACACATTTCAATTTTCTATGCCGCCTACAACATTTGTCGCCTTATACTTTGACATGAAGTCTTCATAAAGAAGTTCCTTACTCCAACACGGAATATAAAACCAAAATTAGGGTTCGATCGATCAAATGGGTCAAATATTTAATGTTTTAGCAAGATAAACATTTTCAATTTTTATGTCGAACGACGTGGTTCTCTACAATCCTCCCCCAGATTTTGGTTCTATTCCCATAGATTCAAAATCTTATACCTCAAAGAGAGCTAGTCGTTTATCATAAAAATAAAAGAGGAGAAAAAAAATTTAAAACTTTAATTATAATTAGAAAATTAACAAATATTAAATATTTATCTCAATCATTGACAATGCTAAATGGGTTTCTCTAAACATAATATCGAGATAAATGTATTGCACTAAAAGTTCCTCGAACTGTTAATCTATCTGGATCAACTA
This sequence comes from Phthorimaea operculella, assembly GCA_024500475.1. Classification (NCBI taxonomy): domain Eukaryota; kingdom Metazoa; phylum Arthropoda; class Insecta; order Lepidoptera; family Gelechiidae; genus Phthorimaea; species Phthorimaea operculella. The sequence goes on along the minus strand of JANFCV010000051.1, from coordinate 3,114,687 downwards.
AAACATAAATATTTCCAGGCTTCCTAATTAAAATTCTATAGGGACCTTCGAATCTAAGTTTAAACTTTTTGAATAAAGATTTCCTAGTATCTGATTTATTTAATTTTCGAATTTTCACTAAATCTCCCACTTGAAATTCTATCAATCGGTGTGTCTTATTATAAAATTCCCTTCTAATTTGTCCTGCCTGCCTTAAATTTTCCTTAACCTCTTCTCTAATAGTCTCAACATCTCTAGTATTTTCAAAATGAGGCAAAACCCGATCAATGGTTAACCTGGCCGAACTCCCGAAAACTATTTCCTTTGGGGAATATTTTGTCGAATTGTGATAAGTGTTGTTATATAGCTCTTCAACATCTCCCAAAATCTTGTACCATCCTTTATGATTATGATGACAAAAAATACGAAAGTATTTGGATAACTCCTTATTCACCCTTTCTGTAGTATTGGGTCTCGGATTCCTAATCGAAGTATAAAGTGCACGAATTCCCAATTCTCTTAATCCAGTTCTCCATATCATATTAATAAATTGTCTTCCATTATCTGTCATAACTATTTTGGACTTGATGATTCTAACAAACTCTTTTAATTTCTTTAAAACCGCTCTAGAAGTAGCCCTGCTTAAACCATACAATTTAATGTATTTGCTAAATGAATCTTGTAATACAAAAATATAAGAATATCTTGATTGAGCTCTAGGTAATGGTCCGTACAGGTCTCCCATTACAAGATCTCCTATCCCTTCTGTAACAATCGAATTACAAGGTCCAACATATTTAATAGGATCATCCTTCGATAATTGGCAAACTCTGCATTTCCGAATAACAGATCTAACTGTTGTTTTCATCCCAATCCAATAAAACCGTTGCCGAATGTAATGATAAGTTTTATAGACTCCCAAATGTCCCATCTCAATATGTACTTGTTTACAGGTTTCCTCCCGTAAAATTTCCGGTAAGAAAATCACTTGACGATCAACATTAGGTGGGTCATAGTATAGAATTCCATTAATCAAAGAGCATCTGGATGCGATTCTACCCAATCGGTCCTCCCCCAAACCATTCAATTCTAAAACTCGTTGTCTAATATTCATAATAATATTATCCATCATTTGATATTCATTCAAGCGTTCTAATTTCTCATTTAAAGACCGGCTTGAAGAAACTCCCATATACATAATATTTGGGCATTTCACCTTTTCTTCCTGAATAACTCCCCCAACAGGATACCTCGAAAGTATATCCGGTACTATATTTTCCGTCCCTTTAATATGTTCGATTTTATAATTGAACTGTTCTAAAAACAAGATCCATCTAGTTACACGGGCATTAAACAATTTAACATTTTTAATAAATATTAATGGTTTATGATCGGTCTTAATAATTATCGGTACTCCCCTTAAATATGTCTCAAACTTTTTCAAATTGTAAATTATAGCCCACAGTTCCTGTTCAGTAACAGTCCACCTCAACTCCGGTCCACGTAAAGCTCTACTACAAAACCCAAGGATCTTCATATTTCCCTCATCATCAATCTGATATAGCACTCCTCCAATCCCTATTCCCGAACTATCCACTTGTAAATAATATTCTCTGTTTTGATCTGGATGGTGTAGTAAAATAGTTGACAAGAATTCCTTCTTCAACTCATCCATTGCCGATTGTTCCTCTTGACCCCATTTCCATCTTTGTTCCTTACGTAAAAGATTATTAAGAGGAATCGTCAAAAGGCTATAGTTAGGAATAAACCTCCGATAGTAATTACATAACCCCAAAAAGGCTCTTAGTTGTTTAACTTTCTTAGGTTCTGGGAACTCTTGGATCGCTTCGACTTTAGCTGGGTCAGTCCTAATCCCATCTATTGAGACTATATGTCCTAACATTTTAACTTCTTCACAAACAAATTTACATTTTTCTATGTTACAGGTCATACCAGCCATTTCTAACCGATTTAAAACCTCGTCTATATGATGAAGGTGTTCAACCCAAGTCCCTGCTGTCAGAATAGCCAGATCATCAAGATAATTTACGCAAAATTCTCTAACTTCTATCCCTAGAATTTTATCCATGGCCCTGCTAAAACTTCCAACCGAAGTTTTCAAACCTTGGGGTAATACGTTATAAACATAAGATTTCCCATTTACTGTAAATCCTGTGTACCTCTTACTATTTTCCGAAATGGGAATTTGAAAATACGCGTTATTTAAATCTAAAATCGTAATAAATTTCACCCCATGGAAAGCATTCAAAACATCTATCTGAAGTGGTGGTGCTTCCGACTCTGCAACCATGAATTTATTTATTTCCTTGCATCTAGAAGAATACGAACTGAACCATCAGGTTTTATAGCAAAGGTTAGCGGACTACAATAAGGAGTTGATGCTCTTGAAATAATTCCCATTTCAATCATTTCGTTAATTTTATCCTCGACCTTTGATCTATAAGCATAAGGAATTGGATAAGTTCTATTAATCTTTGGTGTTGTTGTTTCCATTTTAATCTCATGAACGTAACAATTCGCCCTTCCTAATTTTTGTGAAAACACCGCTTTGTGTTTCTCCAAAAGTTTAAACAAAGAAAGTTTTTGTTTAGACGAGATTTCCATTCCCAATTTAACTTTCTTTCTATAGCTATTTGACTCAATTGTTTTAGTTTCCTTTTGAAGTACTTCTTTCTGAAGATTCACTCCTGGAGAATCCTCGTACACCTTCTCTAAAAATGGTACAACAACCTTGTTACCTCCCCCTGTGTTTAAGATTAGCGCCTTCGGATCACCTAAATCAATCTTAGCCTCATTTGCTATTAACCAATCAAACCCAAGGATCATATTTTTAGCCAATTTGGGAATAACTAATAATCCGATCTCAAATTCACAACCCTTAATCTCCAAGGTTATACTAGTTAAGAAATTTATTTTTAAGCTTTTCTGTCCTACTGCCCTTTTATAAATAAAGGCTTTATTGGGAGCTTGGCCAAGTTTTGAATTGAATTCAGTTTGAAAAAGAAATCCTCAGCTATACAAGTTATTTCGCTACCCGTGTCTACTAACACCACAAAGACCTCCCCCAGAAATTTCACCTCTATTTCGGCTGTAATCCTAATATTCTCTCGTGTGATAAAGCTTTGATCTACCTCTAATTCATCTGTAAATAACGAGTTGTTTATATTGAAAACACTTAGATAATTATTATCATTTCCTTTATGAAATTTTTAACTCAATATAAGGTCTTATTATCTCATTTAATTCTAAATATCCAAGGCCACGCCTATCATTTCCTACTCTATAATTTTTATTTTCAACAGGGTGACGCCTTCCTTGTCTTGATCTTCCCAATCCATCTCCAGGCTTCCATCCATTCTTAATGAGGTAATTTACTGCAAAGTATTCTTTATTGCCTCCCCCAATTCCAGCTGACTCCGAGGCCAAAGATCCAGCCGCATCTAGTTTAAATCTATACAATCAGGTTCGGGTTCCATCTCCAGCTCACCCTCATTCTGAGTCATAATATGATTCAATGTTTTCGTTCTCTTGACTCCTGGTTGAGTCTTGTTTTGAACTGTACTTGCAACACGCTTTAATCCTCCTTGGGGATGATTCGAAACCTCCACATGGGTCTTGCATTGACGTCCCACATCATCAAGTTCTCTAAGAAACTCAGCTGCTTGTATAATTTTCCCTGACTTCTTCTGTCTCCAGACATATTGTACCTCTATCGGGAAATGATTCATTAGATCAGCCACCAATTGATCCTCAGGGATATTCCTTGCCAACATTTTTGCTTGACTCGCCAGATTTATGAAATAACTCATCATTGAAGGTTCTCTCTTCTCACTCCAAGTGCCACAGACTATTGACCGGCGAAGTTGATTTTGTTCTGTTTCAGACCAAAATGACTCAAGAAAATCCCTTTGAAGTCTTCTTCATTCATCCACCTGTCCTTATAAATCCTTGCCCATTTACGGACTTCCCCTTCCAGACAAGCTATAATCTCTTCAATCACCTGGTCTTTTCTTGAAATTCTATTCAAATAGGCAAAGAGGTCTTCGATGAACGTTACCGGATGCATATTCGCTTTTCCGGGGTATTTCGGTCTTTCTAGTTTTGCTTCAGTCGCATGATAAACAGTTACAGGTTCCACGGTGCTCCTGGAAGTTTCTTGGTTTTCTTTCTCCTCATTAATCTTGCGTTCGAGCTCGCTTATCTTGTGCGACAAACGACCAATAGTAGTCCGCATCAATTGGAATAAATTCCTCCTCTATTGGTTTTCACGACAGCACGTTGAGATGTTTCTGTCCGTCCTTGGAGAATGCCCTCCTGGGATAATCCATCAGTTTGTTGTGACCCGCCTGTCTGTCCTTGAGGTCCCTCTACTTGGTGTTCAATCATTTGTTGAGAACCCTCTGCCTGTTCATCTTGAATCTCTGGTTGTTGTGGAAGGTCTACCATTTCAATCTGATCTTCTTGCTCACGTTGTCCTTCTCCCCGTCTACCGACGACATTCTTTGTAATTCTTTTGGCATGCCTATGATTTCCTTTTATCGAATTGACTGCAACAAAATTAAAAAAAATTCAACCTTCCATATTAAAATCTAATATTTTCTTTAGGATCTTCCAATGTTTCTAAAATCTTGAAAAAATCTTTTAGAACTTCGGTTTCATTTTGATTCCCATCTATTATTTTTACTTCTGTATTATTGATTTCTCCATTCATTCTTCCTTCTAGTAACCATGCTTCATGACTTTCGTGTACTTGTTTTAGATAAGACAAGGTTAGTGAATTTTCGCCTTCTCTTTCCTTGAGGAGACTCTCTGTAAAGCTATCTCTGGAGTGGTTCTAAGATAGACTATCAAGTCTTCTTGAACCCAAGCCTTTTCACATATAAAGTCATACCAATAGTCTAACATTGTTTTCTCAACATCGTTCAAATATCCTTCTTGAATGAGTGTTTTAATGAAACAATTCTTCGCAGAAAAAATACTTCGCTCCATGATCCTATATTTAGTAGTTATAGGTTCCCGGTGGTTCTCTAATAATGTTAGGAACACATAATTTTGGAAAGTATAACTCCATCGCTCTCTATCTTCCGAAAATGCTTTAAATAGATTGACCCCTCCAACATCTTGCCATTTTTCAATAGGCTCTTTCAAACCAGTAATATCCTTTTGTAATGCTAGGCCATCTAATAATGAAGATTTCCCAGAAGCAATATTTCCTTCTAATAGGATTTTGTATTTCCTCATGGATATAAATTTTATCAAATTTATATCAAAATATTTAATATTTGTTCTGTAACAAACAAAAGCTAGCATCAAGACCTATACACTATAACTAACTGATTTTTCTTATTGTTTTCTCCCAACATCTCAAAAATACACCGCTCACTTGCGACTCCGATATCCTGGTCACGGCACCATTGAAAGAAACCTGTCCTCTGGAGGTCCTTATAAGTTTAGTAAAACAGTTAGACTGTTTACTTAGAATTGAAGATGGCCAATATTAAGTGTGATCGTCTATTGGGTTAGGAATACATTGCGTTAAAGTAGTGACTTGTTAGTTCTTACGAAGTGGAGCAGTGTTTTGCTTGAGATGTATAAGGAGGAAACATTTAAGTTTAAATACAAAAAAAAACTACAAGAATACGGGGCTCCCATCCATCCTACACACCCGTCCGAAAGGGGCCAAGACGCACTCATACGACTATCCTAAACGACCGAAGAATTTTGAATTACACGACGCTCTGCATATTGAAGAAGAAAGCCAAAAGATCAAATACTCCTAATATTATGGAAACTAACGAAGTTAATTGCGCTCCACTAGGAAGCAAGTTAAAAGGGGTCTAGGTTGGGGAACCAGGTCCGGAGAGACCTGGTCCATGGCAACCCCGGGGATAGTCCCCGTGGCCAACCAACCCGGATTCCTACCTATCTAAGCCTACCTAACTAGCTCAAAGTCGAAAGACTGAGCATCCGCGTACCCTAAGGCCGAAAAATATTTTGGGGACAGTCTTTCACAAGAAACCCAGAAGGTGAACTGTAGAATAATGGATGGGTGGCCATTCCCTTCGTGTTGTATGTGTTTGTTGAGGTATGGCAGCCTTCCCTCTAAGGCACCAGGGCCGGGAAAGCTACGCACCTCAACGCGGGGTAGTCTGGACTAGACCATGTATAGTAAATTATGCTTGCAATACCAACCCAGGAACTTAGAAGTAGATCTTGTAATACTAGGTGTTGTGGCAACTAGCATTACCTCACACCCCTAGTCCGAGAACAGGTATAGAGTGTAGCGCTTACTCTACAGTTCAAATCAACCTCTGTACGCGCGGTGGCACTTCACAGCATACATACACAGGTTAATAAAATTTAATATTTAAATTAAATTAGAAAATTCGTCAGTCCCCCTTTTAAAATTTGTTAAAACAATTTTTATTATAATTTGGAAGATTAATCCGATTTAAGATATATTAGTGTTATAAAAAAGGTTGTAACGTTTGGAATAATTAAATCATTAATTTACAAAGGCATTCCTAGCTGAAGAGTAAGAAGATCTTGGCATTGAAGTAAGTATGTTGTGACTGTCCTTCATCCATATCCATTCACAGAAAACGTTCATATATCAGCATCCATGAGTCTCCTAGATAAAAGATATAAGGTTGAAAACGTTCACTCCTTTCCTTTCTTTCCGATTTTATCAAAATATTCCCAGTTCCAATTTAGAAAAGAAATCTCAACGTTGGATTATTATCTAATCTAAATATAAATAAAATTGAAATCATAATTCAAAAATAAATTAAAAGAATTTATACTTACATTTTTCCTCTTTTAATTCACTCCTATAAAACACGAGTATATTGTTGCACTCACTTTCAAAGAATGATATAATTGCTTGTTGTCAAAAGGCCGAGTTGACGCAAATTTTCAAATTTGAAATAAAAGAATTATAAATAAAACTAGACATCTGAATGTCAAAGTGTCAAAGATAGTTTATTAAAGAAAGAATAAAAGTGTCAAAATTTGAAATATTTCAAAATATTTTAACTTAAGTGTCAAACTTGTGAACTCTTGAAATATTCTATGTTAAGTGTCAAACTTGAAAACCCTTGAAATATTCTAAGTTAAGTGTCAAACTTGAGAACCCTTGAAATATTCTATGTTAAGTGTCAAACTTGAGAACCCTTGAAATATTCTATGTTAAGTGTCAAACTTGAAAACCCTTGAAAAATTCTATGTTAAGTGTCAAACTTGAAAACCCTTGAAAATTCTATGTTAAGTGTCAAACTTGAAAACCCTTGAAAAATTCTATGTTAAGTGTCAAACTTGAAAACCCTTGAAAAATTCTATGTTAAGTGTCAAACTTGAAAACCCTTGAAAAATTCTATGTTAAGTGTCAAACTTGAAAACCCTTGAAAAATTCTATGTTAAGTGTCAAACTTGAAAACCCTTGAAATATTCTATGTTAAATAACTAGATTGTAATATCACACAAAAGGGAAACCACTCAAAAGTAAAATCTAAGTAGAACACTTTAGTTTCTCAAACTTAAATTACACAACACTACACTTGCACAATATCTCCAGCTCAACGTTAGGTTCAGGAACCGTTGCTCCTGCGGAATATGACACGAAAACCAAAGGGTTCACAGGACGTTACACGTACAATAATAAATTAACACAACGTTACACTAGTTGTATGTCACTCGCACAATAATGAATTCACAAAACATTACACACGCAGAATGTCACTTGCACAATAATAATTTCGCAAAACGTTAGACACACGAGATGTCACTCGCGCAATAATAAATCGCAAAATGATATACACGCGGATTGTCACTCGCACAATAATAACTTCGCAAAACGTTAAACACGCGGGATGTCACTCGCGCAATAATAAATCGCAAAATGTTAGACACACGGGATGTCACTCGCGCAATAATAAATCGCAAAATGTTAGACACACGGGATGTCACTCGCGCAATAATAAATCGCAAAATGTTAGACACACGGGATGTCACTCGCGCAATAATAAATCGCAAAACGATAGATTCGCGTAACACATAACTTTACGATCACTTTGCCTAAGCATTAATTTTGGAATTTCCTTCACGCTTATTTGATACAAATGGTAAGTAAACACTTACGTCTGCAGGCTTGGATCTCAAACCTGGCATTCTCAAAGTAGTTGCCCCATCATAATCCAGTTCTATATACAGGACGATTTTTCATTGTTACAAGACATTTTTTTACTTCTTCCTTTACTCTGAAAAATACGAACAATATTAGTATTTCTTATATAATATAGATAAAAACATAATTCTAGAAAGTTACAATAAACAATTTTTTTGTCAAATTCACGTATTCCAATTTCATACCACCCTTTGTTCGATCTCTGCCCTACAAATCCAAATGAGATTGGTCACTTTATAGGAGCACCCTAGCAGCGATCTGCAATAGAAGATATTACTCCATTCTATCTTTCCTAGATATAAAAAAAATACTTATCTTTAAAATAGAATTTCACAATGCTCCCAGGCAGGTGGCGCACCTCCAGTTTGGCAGTTTTCACCATTTTTTTGACTTTGTTGAGCACTGAAAACACGTTTTTTTCTCAGTAGCTCCATTTTGCTCCTTCCTTCATCACACCCAAAATTTGACTCCATCTTTCCTGTTCTAAAACTGTCAGAAAAACTTTCAAACCAAAAATGTCACACACATTTCAATTTTCTATGCCGCCTACAACATTTGTCGCCTTATACTTTGACATGAAGTCTTCATAAAGAAGTTCCTTACTCCAACACGGAATATAAAACCAAAATTAGGGTTCGATCGATCAAATGGGTCAAATATTTAATGTTTTAGCAAGATAAACATTTTCAATTTTTATGTCGAACGACGTGGTTCTCTACAGTACCTTGATGATGGCACAATCGGTGGAACTACAGAATCGGTGGCACAGGATGTGAAGACGCTTATCACTGAATTGTCTCATTTGGGGCTCCAAGTCAACCCCTCTAAGTGTGAAATTTTTTCATGCGGCGAGGAGGCAAACAACAACATCGCAATTTTTAACTCCTTGATGCCAGGCGTCAGGACTTTAAATGAAAACACTCTTGCGCTTCTTGGGGCACCCATTTTTCCTAATGCGATTCCAGCGGCTCTAGAGACCAAGAGCAGAATGATAGTACAGGTTCAAGACCATTTATCACAACTGTCAGCCCATGTTGCCCTCGTTCTGTTTCGCTCTTGCTTTTCCCTTCCGAAGTTAACCTATGTGATTCGAACAACTCCCACATGGCTTTACCCAGATAAAGTCTCTGTAGTTGATGACGCCATCCAAGTAACACTGGAGAGCATCATCAACGTCACGCTTGATGAAAACCAGTGGCGCCAAGCAGTACTACCTATCAGGCACGGAGGTTTAGGCATCAGGAGTGTACAGGCCGTCGGTCTGCCAGCTTTCCTCGCTTCTTCGAACGGGGTTGCTGACCTCGTCACTAAGATACTCAACCTACAAGGTGACGATTTCAGCATCCCCTTCGAAGGCGACGCTCTACTGGCTTGGGCAGCGACGTGTCCTGGTGTCGAGCCACCGGCAAAGCCTGAATTACAGAGAGCTTGGGATGATCTGCGGTCAAAGTTCATTCTGTCGGAGTTGATCGAATCTCAATCGGGTACGGGCTTAGCCCGCATTAAAGCGGCAACTTGCCCTGAGTCGGGTGCATGGCTCCAGGCACTCCCCTCCCCCCAACTCGGCACGCACCTAGATAACGATTCCTTACGGGTAGCAGTGGCCTTACGGTTAGGTTGTCGTATTTGTGAGCCCCATATCTGTCCCTGTGGAGCAGCTGTTGATGTTTATGGCTATCATGGTCTCAGTTGTGCAAAGTGTGCTGGAAGGTTTCCCAGACACCACGCACTAAATGACATTATTCGCCGTGCTTTGGTGTCAGCAAATATTCCTTGCACACTGGAGCCTCCAGGTCTTTGCCGCTCGGACGGAAAACGCCCAGATGGCCTCTCCCTTGTCCCGTGGGAAAAAGGACGATCTTTGCTGTGGGACGCCACCTGCGTCAGTACTTTTGCAGCATCCCACCTACCAAGAACGACGAGGGAAGCAGGCTCCGCAGCGGAATACGCAGCTGCTCAGAAGCACGTGAAATATTCAGAGCTTACACAAAACTATATTTTCGTGCCTTTTGCGGTTGAAACCGGTGGCCCTTGGGCCAAGGAAGCCAAAAAGTTTGCTAGAGAACTAGGCCGCCGCCTACGGGACCGCGGATGTGATCCTCGCTCCGGAGCGTACCTCATCCAGCATATATCGCTTGCCATCCAGCGCGGCAACGCTGCTGGAATAATGGGCACTTTTGAGCCGGGTACGCTGCGGGGCGGGCTTTTTGATTAGATTTTAGGTTAGGTTTTAGATTTTAGTTTTATTGTTCATATAATTATAATTAGGTTAAATTGTTAAATTGTATATATCCTTTTCTTGTAAATATGATAGTGCCTACTAGTTTAAGTTTCTGTAAATAAAGTTTTAAACCGTATATAAATATACTTTCATCTAAACTGTGATCCGCTTTCTCAAGTAAGAAAGCAAATCTAAAAATTTCAAATTGGAATGCTCTTGTTCAACAATTACGAATGCGAGAAGATCAAACACCAAAGGTCACTGATTCCCGTAAACACAACGATACCGCGTTTTAAAAACCGCCTGGTGACATCTATCCGCCATATTACAAAATAGAGTCGTCAGAGTCTGCGCAGAGAGTTGTTCCCGAAATGGCGGCAATTTCAATGCGATGGAACGGGAATCAATAAGCTGCAACACAGAGGACGCACTGAATACAGTTGGAAAATGAGACGCAATAGTAGATAAAGTATACGCTGTAAAAAACTTAACTGCAAATACAGGGTTATATTTTTATCACCCAGGAAAATTTGCAGGGTGATTCTACTTACGATTGTAAACAACTTTTACTATATCTATTTATCATATTACGAAATAAAGTCGTCAGAGTCTGCGCAGAGAGATGTTCCCGAAATGGCGGCAATTTCAATGCAATGGAACGGGAATCAATAAGCTGTGAACAAAGAGGACGCACTGAATACAGTTGGAAATTGAGACGCAATAGTAAATAAAATATAAGCTGAAAAAACTACTGTATGAATAGGCACACAGCAACTTTGTTACGGGCTTATTATTTCTAGCTTTTTTAATGGCACCCTGAATCTTATGCAAGTTTTCGCACTGACGGAAAAAATATCGCTTGCTTTTTTCAAACAAATTAAAATATTAGAAAAAATTATAGAAAAGAAAACGCGTTATGCTAATAAAATTCGCTGTGCGGACAGGGCCTCAGAGTCTGTGGGGAAAGTTTCCCCCGAAATGGCGACAACTATCACTGCGTTTATGCACGTAAGTGAAAGGGATACATAAATGATAATTCAGCACCAACTCGTTATAGTGGACAATATACCTACCTAGACCTCGAGTGAATGAGAGTGAAGATAGTTGAGTATATATTATATATACTTACATCCAAATTGTGATCCGCTTTCACAAATAAGAAAGCAAATCTAAAAATTGCACTATGCGAATTTATTTTCCAACCACCACAAATGCGAGAAGAGCAAACACCAAAGGTCACTGATTCCCGTGAACACAACGATACCGCGTTTTAAAAACCGCCTGGTGACATCTATCCGTCATATTATAAACTAGAGTCATCAGAGTCTGCGCAGAGAGTCGTTCTCGTAATGGCGGCAATTTCAATGCGATGGAACGGGAATCAATAAACTGTGAACAAAGAGGACGCACTGATTACAGTCGGAAAATGAAACGCAATAGTAGATAAAGTATAAGCTGTAAAAAACTTAACTGCAAATACAGGGTTATATTTTTATCACCCAGGAAAATTTGCAGGGTGATTCTACTTACGATTCTAAATAACTTTTACGAAATAGAGTTTTCAGAGTCTGCGCAGAGAGCTGTTCCCGAAATGGCGGCAATTTCAATGCGATGGAACGGGAATCAATAAACTGTCAACACAGAGCACGCACTGAATACAGTTGGAAAATGAGACGCAATAGTAGATACAATATATAAGCTGTAAAAACTTAATTGCAAATATTTTAAGGGGTGAACTACTCCATGAAACTGAACCACTTTCCATCAGGAACAAACAAAAACTGGGCCTTGTATTGGAGGGCCGAAATATTCTTCCGTAGTTGGCTGCGTTATTTTAGCGCGTTACGCAGCGCTTGCGGATGCGTCTGTTAAATTGTTCCACATAAACCGTATTTGTATGAAACTAAGGTGTAACAAGTAGGCAATATGTTTCTAAACCACTGGTAAGGTTATTTATTGGAGAATTTTAAAGAATGGTGTAGGTATGTGAATTGCTCGATGTGTAATCGATCGATATTTCGGTTCGTCTCGGGCGAGTGGAACCTAGTTGAGTATACAGTCATAACGCGTTTTAAAAACCTTTTGGTGACAATTAGTCATCATCATATTATAAAATCAGTTCGTAAGAGTCTATTCACACAGCAATTTTATTTCGGGCGAATTATTGTTCGCCCTTTTATAACACCCTGAATCTTATGCAAGTTTCCGCACAGACGGAAAAAATATCGCTTGGTTTACTCAATAAAATAAAATATTAGAAAAAAATAAAAAATATGCTAAAAAAATTCGCTATGTGGACAGGGCCTCAGAGTCTGTGGGCAAAGTTTCTCCCGAAATGTCAACAACTATCACTGTGTTTATACACGTAAGTGAAAGGGATAAATGATAATTTAGTACCAGCTCGTTATAGTGGACAATATACCTAGACCTCGAGTGAATGAGAGTGAAGACAGTTGAGTATATAATTATACTTACATCCAAATTGTGATCCGCTTTCACAAATGAGAAAGCAAATCTAAAAAATTGCAGATGGGAAGATTTTGATAATGTTCAACGATGCGAGGAGAGCCCCAAAGGTCACTGATTCCCGTAAACACAACGATACCGCGTTTTAAAAACCGCCTGCAACCCGAGCATGGTCCAGGAAGACATATCTCGCGGGTGGTGCTATATGTCTCGATCTCGCGACAAACTGAATCGCGGCCTCTCTCTCTTTCTAACATGCGCTTTGTGGTGCTTCAGTATGTCTTCAACTATTTCTTTCTCTCGCGGTGACAAAGCAAGGTTGCTAAATTAAAAAAACAATCTAATAATAAATTGACAACACTGATTTCATTTGGTCAGTGAATTGCCAGCCCGTCTTAAAATGGGTGGTTTTACGTTCTTTTCGTTGATTTACTGTCCTCATTTTTGTTCGGCTGCTTTTATTGTACTTTTTTGAACGGTTCATACTAGACACTATTTTCAGTGTTAAAAATTATTTCTCTTTCATTTTGCGGCAAAGAATATTTCAGCATGTCATGTTTGCTCTACCCGCGTAGGTACTCAAGGGCCTATATCTCGGTCTAAGTGAGTCTTAGCCTAAAATTGCTTAGGACAATAAGCTTTTGTTTTAGGCCCTTCAACACGATAAAAATATTAAGTTAACGAAATTCGAAAACTAAATATTAATCAAAATTTGCTGTTTATTCGCCATAGCGACCCGAATAGGGTAGGACCAATCTGGCAACATTAAATACCTGTCAAACGACAACGGATAAATAAAATAAATATTTTGGTAAGTTATTTTAGTATTTCATATACAAAACCATTACAAAACGTTATATAATTAACTATAAGTGAGTAACAGTGGGTTACTCACTTATAGGTACTTTGATTTTGTCGTTTCTAATAACAGATTTACCAGTTGTAAATCAGTATTTTGTTTGTACTTAATGTTGATTTTGTTGGATAGCGTTGATAATAATATTATTGTATGCTTACGGCTGCTTACAGGACAGGACAACAGTAATTCAACAGAGGATAAAAGCGATATCGACGCCCTATTTTTGACGCAGCAGCGATTTAAAGTGGTGGTACGCCTTGAAATGGCATTTACATCAACTAAAGGTTATAGGACTGCACACAGCAGCAGCGATTTAAAGTGGTGGTATGCCTTGAAATGGCATTTACATCAGCTAAAGCTTATAGGACTGCACACCAATACAACTGTACATCCATGTAAGTAAATTGGAAGACCTATATGCAATTTTTTTCTAATAGATTTAGGTAACATGTAATAAGTACAATAGGTACATTTTCATAATTGATTTAGATAACATACCATAAGGTAAAACTATAATATATAAATACTGCATACAATAGGTTGTATTTTTATGAAATATTCTTTGTATATGAATTTGTATGAAGTATTTTTTATTACTCGTATTCCCCCTGATAAGGTGAGTGAGGCCTATGTTCAACAGTGGTCTTTTGTGGCTGTGGCGTTGCGATTAAGGACAATGAATTTAGTTAACGTATTTACAGAAACTATATGAAAATAGTGTCAATACCATCCGTGTGTAGCATGAAATGAATGAACGAGGAATTATACTGTTGCTCTGATCTTAACCTCAGTTTAAGGAATTAAATTAGTTATAGCATTAGTAAGATAAAATAAGGCTAGATGGGAAAGTTGGCAAGTACCACCCGATAGAGAGACGCAAATTTTTAGCACTGCACTGTACCTAATATTTATATAATACCTACAATATGTTTTTTGTTTCAGAGGTCACTGGCATAATATTTATCGGTATTGAACAAAAGAAGAAAAATAACTGGAAGATTCTTTTCCAATATGATGAGACGACAATTTGCTGATGATTCAAGTAAACCTGCCATAGTCTACAATATCTGCCATCAAGGAAAATTAGGGCTAGAAATTTTACTTTATTTCTTGTATAGTAACAATTGCCCCCTGTTTTATTTGTCAATATAAGAATAATTCATATTTAATTAAAGTTATAATAACCACAGTACCTACAATAAAAAGCTTGTTTTTTTTAACAATCCTCACATACCTTGCAATCTTTACTTCTTATTTACACAAATTATTAATTATCTAGGCATACTGAAGATGCAGAATTCATAAAAATGAAAACCATTGATGAAAAATATGTTTGTATTTAACTTAAAAATATAGCAAATGTAGAAATTTTTGTTAATTTCCAACATATTATCAATGTTTACAATCTGCGCCATCGCTGAGTAAAAATAGGCTATATTTAGGTACTCAGAAGAAAACCCTTAATCCCTCGGCTAAACAAAATGTTTACAGGTGACTTCGCAGTTCACAACTGCAACTACTGATCCAAATTAGTTATTACTTTCATCTCTTGCGTTTTGGTCAGACAAACTCTCATTTTTTCTTTTTGTGTGGGACACCGAGTCACAAACAACTCCGTAGCTGGGGAGCCGATGATGCTAAATGTGTAGTGGCTCGAGCTTCATTGAAATAAACATAATAATGTATGTCCCTATGCAAATCCGACCGTTTGCAAGGTGGAGGTAATGTAAGACATTTGTATGTACCTACTAAGCATTGACTCGGAAAAAAAAGTTGATCAAGATTTCAGATTCTCAAGCTAGCTTTAAGTTAAAGTGGACTTAGGTAGGTACATTTGTTAGCCCCAAACTCCACAGAGAGGACATTTGACGTAGGGCATGACGCTTGACGTTTGACATCGCGACGTTTCCATACAAAATGTACTAAAAAGTATTGACAAAGGCACACACAAGCGTCGCCAAAGCGTCGCATCTATGACAGCTAGCGTCAAAAACTAAGAAAAATATTTGACGATCACTTGTCTGTCAACTGTCATTCTTACGTCCTATGCCCTTCGTCTTTTTGGTGGAGTTTGCGCCTTAGCCCCGCACATCGATGAGTTGGCCCTTAGACAATGATGGTGATTAGTCGATTACTTTCAGTCAGTAGTCGGTTAGTCGGTGACGAGTCAGTTAGTCGGTAACAAGTCGGTTAGTTGGTGACAAGTCGGTTGGTCGGTGATTAGTCGGTTAGTCAGTGAGTATTCCTTTAGTCGGTGACTGGTCGGTTGGACGGTGACTAGTCTGTTAGACGAGGACTAGTCGGTTATTTGGTGACGAGTTGGTTATTTGGTGACGAGTCGGTTAGACAGTGACTAGTCGGATAGACGGTGACTTTTCGGTCAGTTGGTGCCGAGTTGGTTAGACGGTGACTAGTCGGTTAGTCAGTAACGAGTCGATTAGTCGGTGAAGAGATGGTTAGTACGTGACTAGTCAGTTCGTCGGCGACGAGTCGGTTAGTCGGCGACTAGTCGGTTAGCTGTTGGCTAGTTGGTTAGTCGGTGATGAGTCAGTTAGTCGGTAATGAGTTTACGAAACGGTTAGTCAGTGACTAGTCGGTTATTTGGTGACGAGTTGGTTAGACGGCAACTATTCGGTTAGTTGGTGCTGAGTCGGATAATCGGTGACTAGTCGGTGATGAGTCGGTTAGCCGGTGACGTATCGGTTAGTCGGTGACGAGTCGGTTCATCGGTGACGAGTTGGTTAATCGGTGACGAGTTGGTTAGTCGTTGATGAGTTCACGAGTTGGTTAGTCGGTGACTAGTCAGTTAGTTGGTGACGAGTCGGTTGGTTGGCGACTAGTTGGTTAGTCGGTGATTAGTCGATTATTCGGTAACTTGTTGTTCAGTTTGTTACCTAGTTGGTGACTAGACGTATAATCTGCCGCGCCTGAGTGACTACCGAGAATTCCCTCTTGGGCTCCAAGACTACGATGAGCAAGGCTGGTATGACATCGTCGTGTAACGACGGCCGCTGAGGTAGGTATCAAAAACAGGAACCGGAACCGACAGCTAAACGTGCCCTCCAAAACACAATCAGCACAGCAGGGTTCACCTTATAGGTATTTTTTCCTACCAAACTAAGAATGATAACTAGATATCAACCTTACGTAGGTACCTACAGTACAGTATTAGAGGGGGCACAGTTCGCGGGTTGTTCGTCGGCTCGGCAACCCGCACGACAAGAATGTCACACTTGAGTAGGTAACATCAGCAATATTTTTTTAAAGGGAAATAGGCAAAAACGCGCAACTTAGAATTATCTAATACCTACCCTTTATCATATTTTGCTACCAATTAGAAATATTCACTACTGATATGTGCCTAAAAACTGGATTTAATGCATTCTCTTCCTCAAAATAGGTCGAAGATATATCTCTACGGCTCAAACTCTACAGCGAAACGTCAAAAGTAGAGAAAATTGGGTCGCATGTTAGCAACTTCACATAAATTGTCTATGGTTTCCGCGCGGTGTAGAGATATGTCTAGTCGCGGGCGCGGCGCGAGTCGCATGTTAGCACATGTAGATAAAACTCGTGCGGCGTAGAGATAGAGCGCGACAAAGCCAAGTCGCGGTGTATATGCTTGCCCTGCTTGGTGACATCTAGTAGGCATGTTACAAAGTCAGGTCGCGAGTTTGCGCAGAAACCTGGCACAGAAAGGGCGGCAATTTCAATAAACCAACAAGCTTACAACACGGAGCAATCGATAATAACTATTTGTATTTCGATAGGTCAAACGAGTTACTTTCCAAAACGACTAAAAAGTACTACATTTTGTACAAATTATGTATAAAAATATGACGTCAAATTTCACATTTATGCGGCGACGTATTGTGATTTCCTTTTAGCAAAACATAGAAGAATATGATTTAAAAATGAATGTAAAGTCATGTGTCCCATATTAGAGATACGGCGCGTGGGGCGCCTTTACAGATGGCTCATTCAGTAGGTACCTACTAGCGACGACTTTGACGCGTATTGACGCTTAATTGAATGAACTTGAATCTCAGAGAAACTCAAGGCATCTAAGAAGATGTTAGCCACGGAAATCACATTTCTTGGATTAAAATTGGCTAATAAGAATCATATTACGTTCTTGTATCTTGTGATTTTACTGTTTTGTTATTTTTATACTTCGAAATTTCAATCACAAATTAGAGAGACGGCGCGCGGGACGCCTTTACAGATGGCTCACTCAGTACTGGCACAAATTAGGAAATCGGCGCGCGGGGCTCCTACTAGCGACGATTTTGACGCTTACTGAAATGAACTGAAATATCAGAGGAACTCAAGGTAACTACGAAGATTGTTGCCACGAACGTCATATTTCTTGCATTCAAGTTGGGCTTCGAGCAACGCATCTTCCGTTCCGAGTAGTCCAGCGTTCTTCCAAGTAAATCGGTTCAGAATCATATTGCCTACGTTCTTGTATCAGATTTTAGAGCTGTATTTCGTCCTCGTTTTGAATCTAGCAACCCTGCTATGTAACAAATGACAAATAGGGTCGGGCAATCCTTCTGTAAACTCTCTATTTTGCGATATCGTCGAACTCTCTATTATGTGTCCATATCGTCGACGTCATTCTCAAAGCTTAAATTTTCCAGAAAGTTATAACATAAGAAACTTGTCATTTTACTATCATAATGTATTTTTCATTTCTTATAATAATAAACGTAGCGGTGAACCACAATCGTTTGAATAAGCTAGACAATCAACATTTCTTGTATCTACCACATGTTACCTAGCTACACAGTAGAGTCATACTTTAGTATACCTACAAATGACAAACTACTACCATTTAGCAAATGTAAAACGGCCAATAAGTGTAATGCGGGACAATGTCATGCCAGATAGCAATTACAAAGCGATAAATCAGGATGGTACAAAACGAACGACACATTTTAATAAGAGCAACCACTTGTGGGATAAAGGTGGTGGTACACAGAGCTGGAATTTATACCAAAGCGTATTACTTAGTTCCCGCAAGAAGTCAGTGTACTGGATTTTCAAAATCTTTAAGGTTTTATGTGTTAAAAGATTTTCCTTTCTTTTCGTCACCTTTGTTAAAAATTCCAAATTTTGGCCTGTCTTTCTACTTTTCCACAAACGTCACATATGAAAAAGAATGAAGTCACAACGCAACATTTATAGAATTTTTATTATTTTATGTTATTTCCCGCTGATCCTACTACACCCGCCTTTTACCTTTAATCCTGCTGTGGGTATCTCCGCCTAGCTCGCACACGTCTCACGTTGTCCTTTTTTATTCTTACTTCCTTTCTTACTACCAATTTCTTACAATGTTCCTTTACACACGCTATATCCCCGTCTTGCTCCAGCTCAGTTGTCACCCAGCTGATGGAGAGAGACAGACAATTATTAACACCGTCTCACGTTATCCTTTCTTACTTTTTCTTCCTTTCTAAATGTTCCCTAGATTTCCCTCTGCTCCTGCTATATCCCCGTCTTGCTCCAGCTCAGTTGTCACCCAGCTGATGGGGAGAGACAGGTGCGCTGGCGCTGCGTCCGGCATCCCGCGGAGTAATCGACACCGTCTCACATTATCCTTGCTTTTTCTTCCTTTCTAAATGTTCCCTAGATTTCCCTCTGCTCCTGCTATATCCCCGTCTTGCTCCAGCTCAGTTGTCACCCCGCTGATGGAGAGAGACAGGCTCACACGCCTCACGGAGTAATCGACACCATCTCACATTATCCTTACTTCTTCTTCCTCTCTAAATGTTCCCTAGGTATCCCTCTGCTCCTGCTATATCCCCGTCTCGCTCCAGCTCTGTTGTCACCCAGCTGGTGGAGAGAGACAGACCCGCGCATCCCGCGGAGTAATCGACACCGTCTCACATTATCCTTACTTTTTCTTCGTTTCTAAATGTCCCTAGATTTCCCTCTGCTCCTGCTATATCCCCGTCTTGCTCCAGCTCAATTGTCACCCAGCTGATGGAGAGAGACAGGTGCGCTGGCGCTGCGCCCGGCATCCCGCGGAGTAATCGACACCGTCTCACATTATCCTTACTTCTTCTTCCTTTCTAAATGTTCCCTAGATTTCCCTCCTGCTATATCCCCGTCTTGCTCCAGCTCAGTTGTCACCCAGCTGAGGGAGAGAGACAGGTGCGCTGGCGCTGCGCCCGGCATCCCGCGGAGTAATCGACACCGTCTCACATTATCCTTACTCTTTCTTCCTTTCTAAATGTTCCCTACAACCTGCTATATCCCCGTCTCACTCCAGCTCAGTTGTCACCCAGCTGATGGAGAGAGACAGGTGCGCTGGCGCTGCGCCCGGCATCCCGCGGAGTAATCGACACCGTCTCACATTATCCTTATTTTCTAAATGTTCCCTAGATTTCTCTCTGCTCCTGCTATATCCCCGTCTCGCTCCAACTCAGTTGTCACCCAGCTGACGGAGAGAGACAGGTGCGCTGGCGCTGCGCCCGGCATCCCGCGGAGTAATCGACACCGTCTCACATTATCCTTACTTTCTAAATGTTCCCTAGATTTCCTTCTGCTCCTGCTATATCCCCGTCTCGCTCCAGCTCAGTTGTCACCCAGCTGATGGAGAGAGACAGGTGCGCTGGCGCTGCGCCCGGCATCCCGCGGAGTAATCGACACCGTCTCACATTATCCTTATTTTCTAAATGTTCCCTAGATTTCTCTCTGCTCCTGCTATATCCCCGTCTCGCTCCAACTCAGTTGTCACCCAGCTGACGGAGAGACAGGTGCGCTGGCGCTGCGCCCGGCATCCCGCGGAGTAATCGACACCGTCTCACATTATCCTTACTTTCTAAATGTTCCTAGATTTCCTTCTGCTCCTGCTATATCCCCGTCTCGCTCCAGCTCAGTTGTCACCCAGCTGATGGAGAGAGACAGGTGCGCTGGCGCTGCGTCCGGCATCCCGCGGAGTAATCGACACCATCTCACATTATCCTTACTTTTTCTTCCTTTCTAATTATTCTCTAGATTTCCCTCTGCTCCTGCTATATCCCCGTCTCGCTCCAGCTCAGTTGTCACCCAGCTGATGGAGAGAGACAGGTGCGCTGGCGCTGCGCCCGGCATCCCGCGGAGTAATCGACACCGTCTCACATTATCCTTACTTTTTCTTCCTTTCTAAATGTTCCTTAGATTTCCCTCTTTGGCTCCTGCTATATCCCCGTCTTGCTCCAGCTCAGTAGTCACCCAGTAGATGGAGAGAGACAGGCCCGCACATCCCGCGGAGTAATCGACACCATCTCACATTATCCTTACTTTCTGATTGTTCCCTAGATTTCCTTCTGCTCCTGCTATATCCCCGTCTTGCTCCAGCTCAGTTGTCACCCAGCTGATGGAAAGAGACAGGTGCTCTGGCTTTGCGCCGATACCATCTCACAATAGCCTTACTTTTTCTTCTAAATGTTCCCTAGATTTCCCTCTGCTCCTGCTATATCCCCATCTTGCTCCAGCTCAGTTGTCTCAGGAGTAATCGACACCATCTCACATTATCCTTACTTTTTCTTCCTTTCTAAATGCTCCCTAGATTTCCTTCTGCTCCTGCTATATCCCCGTCTCGCTCCAGCTCAGTTGTCACCCAGCTGACGGAGAGAGACAGGTGCGCTGGCGCTGCGCCCGGCATCCCGCGGAGTAATCGACACCGTCTCACATCATCCTTACTTTTTCTCCCTTTCTAAATGTTCCCTAGATTTACCTCTTCTCCTGCTATATCCCCGTCTTGCTCCAGCTCAGTTGTCACCCAGCTGATGAAAAGAGACAGGTGCCCTGGCGCTGCGCCCGGCATCCCGCGGAGTAATCGACACCGTCTCACGCGGCGTCGTCGTTGACACTACTTTATTGATGCTCTTTGTAGACGGTTTTATTGTTGCTGCTGAATTTTTTCGCCTCTGGGAATTGAGGAAAAAGTACTTATAATGAAAGATTTTGATCGAAAACTTATTATTGTAGAATATTTTTCTACAGAAGTGTCAAAACAATCCTGCATATTTTTTTATTCCGTGAACTGTACAACTGGTTTGATGTCATGGCAAAGCTTAATTTACGTTTATAACTACCGCGAGATGTATTTTGATACTAAATATGTATTGAAATTAAAAGCTGGAGACTCGTTTTGACTTTCGAATCTTCTCATTTGTATTATTATGACATCTGCATCCGCACACTACAAAATCTCTACCTCATATCTTCATCCCACATCCGTTCTATTAATGAAAATATGTAGGAAGGCCCACACGCATCGTGTTGTCATAATATTATTTTGTTTTATGTATATATCATAGAATTATCTATCTGCATACTATCCGGTCCGCGGTTGCACCCACTGCTAATTATTTTCCCGTGGGAATAAGAGGGTATCGAAAAATCCGATGCGTGGTGTAGCAAGAGTTAGCGGTGTCCATGAGACTCAAAGAGCGACTTCATTATAAACTTTGTATTGATTCTCTACATAGCTATGATATAAAATTTGGATATATACATGAACTTCTTAATTGTTTCGTAAAATATATTCGGTAGGTAAGATTTTAGACGTTTATTTAAAATTAATAATTTAAAATATGTAAAACTTCTTTGACAAAATAATATTAAAAATGACAGCTAAAACAAAATCAATAAAGCGCATTACACATTTGACGACCGTTGCGACATTATTTTTGCGCTAAATATAGTCAAGAAATATCTCACACTCTGCCTACCCTGCAAGGGATGTAGGCGTGATGTGTGTAAAAAAAAGGCAAAGAAAAAACTGATTTTTGTATAAAACGACCCGTCGTCGTCGAGACTCGAAACCTGTACTCTCAATAAACCGTTGATCCCAGGGGGGCGGCTTACATTTTACGCCACGCAGTTACTTGCACTTAGTGGTCAATTTTGTGAATGGTTGCAAAACGTAAATGTCATTGATCATATACAATGAGGGCAAAGGGGTAGCGGGAGGGTCCACAGCGGGGCGGGAGGGATGCATAAATGAAATAGAAATATTTTTATCAACTGACAGTTCGCGAACTTTCAGGTTGCTATTGTAAAGTCTTAAGAAAATGAGAATCTCCACCGTAATCCTATATACGTCGACGCATGCCCAACGGTGCGTTGACGAATGCGTCTAACAAGAATAACAAGTTATTTGTCCTATGGATTACAACAGAAACAAACAATCAATTATACCTATTTGCACTATTACCCAGGTTCGTGTTTTCAGAACGTAATGAACTAGCTAGAAAGACAGTAGAAAAAGACCAGAATTTTGTAAAATGTGATACATTGTAACATAATTTGCTCGCCTTGAATTTGCTAAAAATAGTGTAATCAAAACAAAATTGAAATACTTACTTCTATTCCAAAGCTTAGCTCTGAAATAAATCTTGAATTTATTACAGTTTTGTGTGGAGTTGAGTGATCGCCTCAAATTCCTACATCCTACATTTCGTAATACTGGGTGGTATGGCAACAGCTTTTATTATTATCAAACGAGGCATACAATTATAAAAAAGGCAAAACACTACGGTTCAACACCTTTTTTTTCTTGACTGCGATATAATGTAAGCATTTGCCCAGCAGTGGGATAATGCAGGCTTATTAAGAAGAAGATAAGACGATATAATTTATGTATTAAGCTCCTATGTAGCCTTAGCCTTAAAAATGATCCAGCGGTCATTTAGCGGCTGAAACTCATTTTCACCCGCTGAAACTCATTTTCCGGCGAGAAAAGATTCTCGGAAAGTGTCATACATATAGTGGTTTACGAGGATTTATAGAATTCCACGACAGACAGAAGGAGAAACGTTAATAACCACTTCATTTTATGCATGTGTTGATATTGAAGACCCTGTGTCGTACAAGAATGTGATGTGGATGAAGATTAATTGGATTTGAAGTGCTTTTCAGCGGATCTGTAAACAATGTCGAAAGCGTAATTTTAGAGTTCATTGAAAAGTAAAAAATACACTGGCGAGAAACACACGTAGCGTCCGATTGTGCGTTATTTTTGCACAGCGCTCTCGCATGCGTTAGTATAATGCGATTTTTCTACCTTATTTTCATACAAATACGGTTTGTTAAAACGTTTTGACAGACGCATCCGCTAGTGCTGCGTTTCGCACGACGCTACGTCGTCGGTTGCGTGTGGAAATTCCGTTATATTACTTTTTATTTTTATTTTATTTTATTAGAAACAAACAGTCATATATAGTTATAGGTGATACAGTGTAACCTTATCAGATTATAGACCTACAGTTTCCTTAATTATTTATACAAAATATTCTTACACTAAAAACGAAATACAAAAGTTCGAGATAATGATGAAAAATTCCGATGAAACAGAAAGATACAGAGTAACTAAACAATATTAGAAAGATGCTGCAAAGATAATTTTTTAAAAACCTTCAATGAATTACTAAATATATCGATCTTTACAATTTTTTCATTATACAACCTGCAAGCCCGTCTTATGAAACTATTTCTAGCATAACAAGTGCGACTGCGTGATATTTGGAATAAAGGTTTACTACGGCAACCACGTTCACGACGTCTAGGCACTCTAAAAGATAGAAAGTGTAAAAGCGTGGGGTCGTCAATAATATTGTTGATAATTTTATATATAATTGACACATCTATGCATTCACGACGGCACTGTAGCGAAGCAATGTTAAGTCTTTTCATGGATGTAACATAGTCCAAATAATTGTGACCAGTGCGATACTCAACAGCCTTTACAAATTTCTTTTGGATCCTTTCTATTCTTTTTATATGGACGTTATAAAACGGATTCCAAACAGAACTTGCAAACTCTAAACGACTTCGTACGTAACTATTATAAAGCACCTTATAAGTTAGAATTTTCTTAAATGGCTTACCTACACGCAATATAAAACCTAATTGTTGAAAAGATTTATTAATGATGTTATCTATATGAGGTATAAATGTGAGTTTCGAGTCCATAATAACTCCAAGATCACGGATCTGATTAACACGTGTTAATTTTTTGACAAAGGCTATAGTGGTATTACGTGTAATCCCGTCAAAAGATAAACACATTTAAAACTTTTAATCCAGATTACGAAATCAGATTGTCCTCTATAGCCAAATGGTATCTGAACCCCACAAATCTGCAAGATTCAATGTGTGGTTGACATTGCATTTAGGTAATTAGGTACATACGTATGTAGGTAGTTGGATTTTGTTTAATTTACTTTGTGTTATTTCTCAGTTTCAAATAAAAGTCGGTGCATTGCCAAAATAACTGTCAGTGTTTATTTGTGTGTCGTAAATGTTGCATCTCTTCACTTTCGCGTTTAAATTACATTTTGTCACGAAGGTGAGTGCAACTTTTTAGATTTTAGTGAAGAGTTGGTTGGTATTTTATGCTTTTTGTGAATAAAGTGTCTTGGTTCATAATTTGGTAGAAGAAAATGACATTTTACTTACCTACTTACTTACTTTTATGACATGCGCGACCCGCAACTTTATGACTAGTCGTTGTGCTATCTATTTGTTGCGGCCGTCGACGCTCTGCCTACCCACAAGTGATAATGGCCATGGCGTGATGGGAGTGTGCGTAGTTTAATAACACTAATTAATAAATCTGGCGAGGCCCGCGGTCAAATTTCAAAATCATACTTATCAGGAAACTTTGCCGTGTGGTGCCGGCAGAGTAGAAAAGCACCAGCACCTGACCCAAACAGCCAGGGCCAACCGTATGGTGGCGGTTAATCCACGTCTTTCGTCTGGTAGGCGGCCGGTTGTAAAATTCAGCCAAATCCTTTTGCAACACGATTTTGTGTTCAACGAAATATGTTGCGCCGACCCCAAGTAATTGGGATAAGGGCAGGAAGATGAGGACCAGGAAACTACCGCTAGCAGGATTCTAACCTGTGACTTTCGCTATCAGTAAACTCTTGCCAAGTGGGCTTATCGCATCAAAATCAAGAACAGTCCACTGCTGGACATGGGGTTCTCCCTGTCGCAGGTGGATTAGCAAGCGCAGTGCAATATATATTCACGGGGAACGCTGCTGTCCATGCATTATCCGTTAATTGCCGATTACTACACACACGAGTAGAAATGGAGTCACGCTATTCTAAACTGGCAAATTTTATTTCGTCTATACATATCACGCCTATATTCCTCTTAGGGTAGGCAAAGCGTAAGCGACTGTAAAAACGGCCATTCACACTAAGTCTGACAAAAGTTTGAAGGTCATTCAGAAGACTGTGTATCATTATAGTGACAAGTTGTTAGCCTCTCAAATCTCTTTAGTTACTTCTTAAGACACCCACAGGAAAAATATGGAGAAATGCTATTCTAAGCCGGCACCACACTGCAATTTTACTTCGTCTGCGTCCAGTTTAATGTCTCACGAGTAGTCACGAGTCACAGTATTGTGCCATTAAAACACCTTTGTTGTTGTATTCATAGACCGAATCTCCTGTTGTTAATCAATGTCCTATTTTACTAACGCCACGTGTATTTTGTCCGATCATGATGATGATTTAAGTGTTTCACTCTTGTCGTTGTAATGATCGCCAATCTTCTCTTTGTGGACAACTTCCTTCAGTTTTTGTAGGTTGTCACACCTGCCTTCTCTTTTAGTTGGTCACTATAACTACTTCGTGGTCTTCCTCTTCCTCGTTTCCCTTCAATTTTCCCTTCCATAATAACTTTTATAAATTCGTTGTGACGTATAAAG
This sequence comes from Phthorimaea operculella, assembly GCA_024500475.1. Lineage (NCBI taxonomy): Eukaryota > Metazoa > Arthropoda > Insecta > Lepidoptera > Gelechiidae > Phthorimaea > Phthorimaea operculella. Next base: position 3,088,241 of record JANFCV010000051.1, on the reverse strand, counting down.
TGTCCAATCTTCTGTATTTCTCTTTGCTTTACTTGTAAGTACTAGTACCTCTTCGTTTGTAACTTTTTCGGTCCATTTTATCTTCTGTATCCTTCCCCACCCCCACATCTCGAAAGCCTTTGCGCCTTAAGCGTTTGTTATTTCTATAGTTAAAAAATATATCTAAATAGTAGTAGACACTATACGAAACTATCTATTAATCTGCCATACGTAGGTTTTGGTTTCTATAGTTGACAAGACCGCTGGCAGCAGCGATTTTGAAGATTTATACCTAGATAAATCGATTTATCGCTCCCGCAACCCCCTACGAAGTTTCATGAAATTCGTTGCAGCTGTTTCCGAGATCCCGATTAAAAAGGTATAAAAATAAGATAAGATTAGATTAGATTTGCAAAAAGATTAATAAGCTTTGTTTTGGTACAAATCTATAGCCTTCACTACGTCGTAGCAATTTGTTGGACATTGCTACCATTATTTTGTTATTTTGTAATTATTGGTATTCGAGTGTGCCGTGTGGTCCCGGGTCAAGATAGCATCACCTCATACCTCGTGGGTGTCGTAAGAAGCGATTAAGCGATTTGAGAGTTGATGTGAAACACTCTCTTTTGTCAGTCGTGGTATAGATGGCAATTTGTGCAGACGTTTACGTTCTGCCGACCCCACAAGGGATATGGGCGTAATATACCAACATTTGTATGTTAAACATAGTAGGTATCCGGCACTTACGAGTACTGTTTGCTACAGATCTGTAGCATATGCCTACGGCGTAGCACCTATAGGACATTGCTACGACAGCGTGCAATGGCGTAGCAACATTGGTAACAACAATATTTTTTTTTATATACATAGGTACCTGGTACATATATCACGCCTATATCCCATGCGGGGAAGGCAGAGCGTAAACGGCTGTAAAGACGGCCATTTACACCACGTTTGGCAAAAGTTTGAGAATTATTAATAAGGCTGTGTATCACCATAGTGAAAGGATGTCAGCCTGTTGCCTATAATTGCAATACACATCAAATCTCAGATCTCTTAGTCGCTTTTTACGACACCCACGGGAGAGATATAATGAGGGGTGATGTTGTACTAAGCCGGCATCACACGGAAAATCATTACTCAATTATCTTTCTACTTTTTTAGCTATTGGGATTCGAGTAGGTACTTGACATATTATGCGATGTAGAATCTCTAGGGTCGTGTCAGATCAAATATGATCCTATCAGGCTCGGCGCCAAAAAGTTTACTCTTCTCACCGCCACAAATTAGGAAAACGACACGCGGGGCGCCTTTACAGATGGCTCACTCAGTACTAGCGACGATTTTGACGATTACTGACTATATTTGGAATCTCAGAGGAATTTATGGTAACTTAGAAAATGGCTGACAATAACGTCAAATTTCTTGGATTAAAATTTGCTCAGAATCATATGACGTTCTTGTATCAGATTGTGCTGTTTTGATATTCTTACACATTGAGATTTTTGAGATTAGCAACCCTAACCTTAACCATGTAAGAAGTGACAATCGCGAAAATCCTAAGTAGGGTCGGGTGTAACGTCTGTAAACTACCGTTTAACTTCTCTGGCTAGACTAACAGGCTAACCGCTTATTCACAAAAAAATACATGACAGCAATAAGCAAGCTCTTTGTCATAATACCACACACCATTAGAAAAGTTGATACAATGCCAAACCGCTTGTCCGCAGACAATAATTGTGATAGATTCCTACACCAGTTGGCTGGCAATTATTGTTAAAAGAAACAATATTTTTCTAAAATCTAGCGGTACCAGCAGCAGCACTTCAACCTACCTATTAATGGACCAAATTAAACGAAGTAGTTTTTACCCGACTGCCTCAGGAGGGTTGTGTTTTTCGATTGTATACGCCGTGTTCTTAAGTCCTCGGAAAACCGTCTAGCATTAGGAAACCAATTCCAGGTCACTATTTTTGAATTTACTTTGTTAGACCAGTCGTGTGATGCCGGCTTAGAATAGCATCACCCCAAATCTACCCGTGGGTGTCGTAAAAAGCGACTAAGGGATATTCATCCAGGGAATGGGCAGCAGCGTTCCCTGTAAGTGTAACATCTTGGCACTGCGCTCGCCAATCCGCCTGCCAAGCGTGGTGAGTATGGCAATACCCCCCAATAAGGGGAGGCCCATGTCCAGCAGTGGACTGTTGTGGCTGTTATGGGTTATGGGTTATGGACCAGTCGTTGCGGACTTCCGTGCACAATTTCAGAATACACTGATTTAAAAATTGATCCCCTGGGTGGGCCGCTGCTTACTTTCTGATTGGTTTTTAATTTGTTTACCATTTATTTACTAGTATAATATATGCTTCAAGGAGGGCTAGGTTTTTGAGAGTATGTATGTATATAAGCATATTTAGTAAATTATTTTTCACGTGCTACAGCCTAAACGGCTCGTCGGATGTTGACATAATGACGTGTCTAAGGACATGTCGTTTGTCTTACCGAGTGACATATTAAGGTAAATATGTCACTTATGATGGTAGATATAAAAAAAATCATAAATTCACAAAGGCGGATTTCAAACGCAAAATATAACTTTGATATTACCGCAGTCAAGTTTTTGTTTTTTAGTCATTAAATTATAGTTGCTGTATGGATTATTGTCAAAAGCGGTAAGGCAAAACACCGCAAGATCGTGCGGCGCATGTGATAAATATAACGACTGACGAAAAATGTATATCAGTGCAATTTACAAGATAAATCGATAGCTGTAAACGTTTCAGGAATGTTAATCTGAAACAGCTGTGTAACCAAAATATAACGGATCGCTTGTTCGTTTTATTACCCCCGCTATGATATAAGCGTGCATTGATATTATTGCTGAGCGAATATACGAGGTGTAAAAAAATGAATTACTAAATATATCGATCTTTACAATTTTTTCATTATACAACCTGCAAGCCCGTCTTATGAAACTATTTCTAGCATAACAAGTGCGACTGCGTGATATTTGGAATAAAGGTTTACTACGGCAACCACGTTCACGACGTCTAGGCACTCTAAAAGATAGAAAGTGTAAAAGCGTGGGGTCGTCAATAATATTGTTGATAATTTTATATATAATTGACACATCTATGCATTCACGACGGCACTGTAGCGAAGCAATGTTAAGTCTTTTCATGGATGTAACATAGTCCAAATAATTGTGACCAGTGCGATACTCAACAGCCTTTACAAATTTCTTTTGGATCCTTTCTATTCTTTTTATATGGACGTTATAAAACGGATTCCAAACAGAACTTGCAAACTCTAAACGACTTCGTACGTAACTATTATAAAGCACCTTATAAGTTAGAATTTTCTTAAATGGCTTACCTACACGCAATATAAAACCTAATTGTTGAAAAGATTTATTAATGATGTTATCTATATGAGGTATAAATGTGAGTTTCGAGTCCATAATAACTCCAAGATCACGGATCTGATTAACACGTGTTAATTCTTTTTGACAAAGGCTATAGTGGTATTACGTGTAATCCCGTCAAAAAGATAAACACATTTAAAACTTTTAATCCAGATTACGAAATCAGATTGTCCTCTATAGCCAAATGGTATCTGAACCCCACAAATCTGCAAGATTCAATGTGTGGTTGACATTGCATTTAGGTAATTAGGTACATACGTATGTAGGTAGTTGGATTTTGTTTAATTTACTTTGTGTTATTTCTCAGTTTCAAATAAAAGTCGGTGCATTGCCAAAATAACTGTCAGTGTTTATTTGTGTGTCGTAAATGTTGCATCTCTTCACTTTCGCGTTTAAATTACATTTTGTCACGAAGGTGAGTGCAACTTTTTAGATTTTAGTGAAGAGTTGGTTGGTATTTTATGCTTTTTGTGAATAAAGTGTCTTGGTTCATAATTTGGTAGAAGAAAATGACATTTTACTTACCTACTTACTTACTTTTATGACATGCGCGACCCGCAACTTTATGACTAGTCGTTGTGCTATCTATTTGTTGCGGCCGTCGACGCTCTGCCTACCCACAAGTGATAATGGCCATGGCGTGATGGGAGTGTGCGTAGTTTAATAACACTAATTAATAAATCTGGCGAGGCCCGCGGTCAAATTTCAAAATCATACCTATCAGGAAACTTTGCCGTGTGGTGCCGGCAGAGTAGAAAAGCACCAGCACCTGACCCAAACAGCCAGGGCCAACCGTATGGTGGCGGTTAATCCACGTCTTTCGTCTGGTAGGCGGCCGGTTGTAAAATTCAGCCAAATCCTTTTGCAACACGATTTTGTGTTCAACGAAATATGTTGCGCCGACCCCAAGTAATTGGGATAAGGGCAGGAAGATGAGGACCAGGAAACTACCGCTAGCAGGATTCTAACCTGTGACTTTCGCTATCAGTAAACTCTTGCCAAGTGGGCTTATCGCATCAAAATCAAGAACAGTCCACTGCTGGACATGGGGTTCTCCCTGTCGCAGGTGGATTAGCAAGCGCAGTGCAATATATATTCACGGGGAACGCTGCTGTCCATGCATTATCCGTTAATTGCCGATTACTACACACACGAGTAGAAATGGAGTCACGCTATTCTAAACTGGCAAATTTTATTTCGTCTATACATATCACGCCTATATTCCTCTTAGGGTAGGCAAAGCGTAAGCGACTGTAAAAACGGCCATTCACACTAAGTCTGACAAAAGTTTGAAGGTCATTCAGAAGACTGTGTATCATTATAGTGACAAGTTGTTAGCCTCTCAAATCTCTTTAGTTACTTCTTAAGACACCCACAGGAAAAATATGGAGAAATGCTATTCTAAGCCGGCACCACACTGCAATTTTACTTCGTCTGCGTCCAGTTTAATGTCTCACGAGTAGTCACGAGTCACAGTATTGTGCCATTAAAACACCTTTGTTGTTGTATTCATAGACCGAATCTCCTGTTGTTAATCAATGTCCTATTTTACTAACGCCACGTGTATTTTGTCCGATCATGATGATGATTTAAGTGTTTCACTCTTGTCGTTGTAATGATCGCCAATCTTCTCTTTTGTGGACAACTTCCTTCAGTTTTTGTAGGTTGTCACACCTGCCTTCTCTTTTAGTTGGTCACTATAACTACTTCGTGGTCTTCCTCTTCCTCGTTTCCCTTCAATTTTCCCTTCCATAATAACTTTTATAAATTCGTTGTGACGTATAAAGTGTCCAATCTTCTGTATTTCTCTTTGCTTTACTTGTAAGTACTAGTACCTCTTCGTTTGTAACTTTTTCGGTCCATTTTATCTTCTGTATCCTTCCCCACCCCCACATCTCGAAAGCCTTTGCGCCTTAAGCGTTTGTTATTTCTATAGTTAAAAAATATATCTAAATAGTAGTAGACACTATACGAAACTATCTATTAATCTGCCATACGTAGGTTTTGGTTTCTATAGTTGACAAGACCGCTGGCAGCAGCGATTTTGAAGATTTATACCTAGATAAATCGATTTATCGCTCCCGCAACCCCCTACGAAGTTTCATGAAATTCGTTGCAGCTGTTTCCGAGATCCCGATTAAAAAGGTATAAAAATAAGATAAGATTAGATTAGATTTGCAAAAAGATTAATAAGCTTTGTTTTGGTACAAATCTATAGCCTTCACTACGTCGTAGCAATTTGTTGGACATTGCTACCATTATTTTGTTATTTTGTAATTATTGGTATTCGAGTGTGCCGTGTGGTCCCGGGTCAAGATAGCATCACCTCATACCTCGTGGGTGTCGTAAGAAGCGATTAAGCGATTTGAGAGTTGATGTGAAACACTCTCTTTTGTCAGTCGTGGTATAGATGGCAATTTGTGCAGACGTTTACGTTCTGCCGACCCCACAAGGGATATGGGCGTAATATACCAACATTTGTATGTTAAACATAGTAGGTATCCGGCACTTACGAGTACTGTTTGCTACAGATCTGTAGCATATGCCTACGGCGTAGCACCTATAGGACATTGCTACGACAGCGTGCAATGGCGTAGCAACATTGGTAACAACAATATTTTTTTTTATATACATAGGTACCTGGTACATATATCACGCCTATATCCCATGCGGGGAAGGCAGAGCGTAAACGGCTGTAAAGACGGCCATTTACACCACGTTTGGCAAAAGTTTGAGAATTATTAATAAGGCTGTGTATCACCATAGTGAAAGGATGTCAGCCTGTTGCCTATAATTGCAATACACATCAAATCTCAGATCTCTTAGTCGCTTTTACGACACCCACGGAGAGATATAATGAGGGTGATGTTGTACTAAGCCGGCATCACACGGAAAATCATTACTCAATTATCTTTCTACTTTTTTAGCTATTGGGATTCGAGTAGGTACTTGACATATTATGCGATGTAGAATCTCTAGGGTCGTGTCAGATCAAATATGATCCTATCAGGTTCGGCGCCAAAAAGTTTACTCTTCTCACCGCCACAAATTAGGAAAACGACACGCGGGGCGCCTTTACAGATGGCTCACTCAGTACTAGCGACGATTTTGACGATTACTGACTATATTTGGAATCTCAGAGGAATTTATGGTAACTTAGAAAATGGCTGACAATAACGTCAAATTTCTTGGATTAAAATTTGCTCAGAATCATATGACGTTCTTGTATCAGATTGTGCTGTTTTGATATTCTTACACATTGAGATTTTTGAGATTAGCAACCCTAACCTTAACCATGTAAGAAGTGACAATCGCGAAAATCCTAAGTAGGGTCGGGTGTAACGTCTGTAAACTACCGTTTAACTTCTCTGGCTAGACTAACAGGCTAACCGCTTATTCACAAAAAAATACATGACAGCAATAAGCAAGCTCTTTGTCATAATACCACACACCATTAGAAAAGTTGATACAATGCCAAACCGCTTGTCCGCAGACAATAATTGTGATAGATTCCTACACCAGTTGGCTGGCAATGATTGTTAAAAGAAACAATATTTTTCTAAAATCTAGCGGTACCAGCAGCAGCACTTCAACCTACCTATTAATGGACCAAATTAAACGAAGTAGTTTTTACCCGACTGCCTCAGGAGGGTTGTGTTTTTCGATTGTATACGCCGTGTTCTTAAGTCCTCGGAAAACCGTCTAGCATTAGGAAACCAATTCCAGGTCACTATTTTTGAATTTACTTTGTTAGACCAGTCGTGTGATGCCGGCTTAGAATAGCATCACCCCAAATCTACCCGTGGGTGTCGTAAAAAGCGACTAAGGGATATTCATCCAGGGAATGGGCAGCAGCGTTCCCTGTAAGTGTAACATCTTGGCACTGCGCTCGCCAATCCGCCTGCCAAGCGTGGTGAGTATGGCAATACCCCCCAATAAGGGGAGGCCCATGTCCAGCAGTGGACTGTTGTGGCTGTTATGGGTTATGGGTTATGGACCAGTCGTTGCGGACTTCCGTGCACAATTTCAGAATACACTGATTTAAAAATTGATCCCCTGGGTGGGCCGCTGCTTACTTTCTGATTGGTTTTTAATTTGTTTACCATTTATTTACTGGTTAGTTCAACAGGGTGAGAGGAGTAACTTCCGACCTGAAGAACTAACTGAGAATTATAATTAAATGAGCAAAGGGTCACAAATTCCCGTGAACACAATGCTACCGCGTTTTAAAAACCTAGTGGTGCCATCTATTCGTAATTTTGCAAAATAAAGCCTTCGGAGTCTGCGCAGAAAGCTGGCACAGATATAGCGACTATTTCAATAAGGTGTAAACAAATCCATACTCGCAATTTGAAGCTAGTTCATTACGTACCTAGGGATGTAACACGTCAAATGCATCCCGAACGCAGTGTGGTAAACTTTTCAAGGAAGCTAAACGTCAAATGTGTTGAAAATTATAAATTATACCTAAATGTTATCGTGACGTGATAGTATCGGTTCAATACTTAAAATGTGAGAAAACAATCGCTGTGCAACAAGTGCTTATAAGTTAAAGGTATGTATTGAGTTATATCATTTGAAGTTACACACACCCGTGTTACGTACGTATACTGCTTTATTGATTGGAAATAGGTAAAAGCTACAAATACAAAAAATTAATCCGTAAACTATGATAGCTGTGTCACCTGGTAAGCAAAGAAAAAATAGATATTTTGATTTCTATGGACGAAAAGTATTGAATTAATTGAGAAAAACATCTGATAATTTTGTAATTGTAAAGTTATTTGTAGCTTTCGTTTCTAGCTGCGTTTCTACAAACTCATTTTTTTAGGTTATAAAAGTAGAGAATTAAAAGTATGATTCGTTCATGACGTTTTCCTTCTCATGCCATGGTCTTATTACAAGAAACACTATTAATACCGGCTAGTTTTAAAATAAAATCAATAATGATTTATAATTTAAATTATAATAGTCAATTTTGGATATCGATTTGAAATGTTATCTATTCTAGGCATAGTTTCAAAAACTCCACAGTAAATTGAAGTTTTTGAGAAGTTTTTTGGTCATATTAAATTATCATAAGGGCTTTATAGGGCAATATAAAATAAGTATAATTTAACCCCTAAAATGGGTAGCTTGATTGTCTAGACCATATGTCTGATATATGTCGAATGTGTAGTATCTTTTTCCAACTGAAAATGCGTTATCAGAAATACCTACGTGGTGAAGAATTCTGTTCCGAGAAACGAATCGAGCTCGTTTTTTGAGCGAGCTTTCCAGTTGCCTAGTAGTGAGATCCTACTTGTTTTGGGGAATATCACATGCACCGGTCCAAGTTGCGGTTCGCATCAATCAACATAAATAAAACATTATGTATAAGAGGCAATTATATGCGTATGCCATCATTATCAATACATAATATGGCATCATTATCAGTACAATACATTTGTCTGCTAAACCACGCAACGGATTTTGAAGCAGTTTTTTGTAATAGATAGAGTAATTTAATAGGATAGGTTTACATATTGTTATGTTACATATTGTATAAAATATGCCGGGAAAATGCCTGTTTCCTGCGGGAAAATGAGTTGCAGCGGGTGAAACCGCTAACAGGCTGCTAGTATAATATATGCTTCAAGGAGGGCTAGGTTTTTGAGAGTATGTATGTATATAAGCATATTTAGTAAATTATTTTTCACGTGCTACAGCCTAAACGGCTCGTCGGATGTTGACATAATGACGTGTCTAAGGACATGTCGTTTGTCTTACCGAGTGACATATTAAGGTAAATATGTCACTTATGATGGTAGATATAAAAAAAATCATAAATTCACAAAGGCGGATTTCAAACGCAAAATATAACTTTGATATTACCGCAGTCAAGTTTTTGTTTTTTAGTCATTAAATTATAGTTGCTGTATGGATTATTGTCAAAAGCGGTAAGGCAAAACACCGCAAGATCGTGCGGCGCATGTGATAAATATAACGACTGACGAAAAATGTATATCAGTGCAATTTACAAGATAAATCGATAGCTGTAAACGTTTCAGGAATGTTAATCTGAAACAGCTGTGTAACCAAAACATAACGGATCGCTTGTTCGTTTTATTACCCCCGCTATGATATAAGCGTGCATTGATATTATTGCTGAGCGAATATACGAGGTGTAAAAAAAAACTGCACATATGTTAATGGGTGAACCAGCCCATGAAACTAAACAACTGTCCCTAAGGAACATAGGTCAAATTATAAAAAAAAATTGAACCTCCCATACAAAATGTATTGGCCTATTGGGTTAGTTTTTATATGGGGGGCAATTTAGAGGTATTTTAATTTTTCTTTGAGGAAAGTTGTTTTGTTCATGGACTGATCCACGATAAAAAAATGCAGTTTTTTTTCTATATTATTTACAACAAACAACCTGTTATATGAGCCTTGATTAATTTAAATCTGATGACTCTACCTATAGGTAACTAAGCTTTCAAAACAGATATACCTAAATCATTAAAATATGTCTTAATTAAGGATGCGTCAGGCATATTTTAATAACGACGCAAAAAAATCGTCTTTCGTCAAAATCGTCAAAATTCGTCAAAATGAGGTCAAAATCCTTGTCAAAATCGCATCAAAGATACAAAGTTGTATTCAATAAAATCTTCATACATACATACATACATACATCACGCCTTTATCCCTTGCGGGGTAGGCAGAGCGTCAACGACCGTACAAATAAAATCTTGTTTGTGCGAAATAAGATTATTTGACCTAAAATAAAGTTTTTGCTCTTTACAGTGACATCTTTTGCCGAATAACTGAACTATTACAAAACTCAAGGTAGCTCCATCTGTAAATGAGCGGCGGAACTAGTAAGAGACTCTCTTCTAATACTCAAACCAAATCTTGAGAAGTTGTAAAGGCGCTACTGCGTTGACGTCGTCGGCGCAGACGCAATGTTCAGATATATTTATGTTTCCCTCCAACCAACGTGAACTTGGATGTCCGAAAATAGTTTAGTTTGACATATGAACGGTGGAAACATGTAGTTTTTATTTTGAATATCGCTGGCGAATTTTATTTTATGCAAAGATAAGAGGTTTAGAATAATCCCATCATGGAGTCCGGGTGAATATTTCCAGAGATTTTTCATTTGCTTTCTTTGTTCATGACTTGTAATTTCAGCGATCTTTGAGAACGTTTTGTTTCGCCACAACGTGTGGTTTTTTGGATGTTCCTGCTAATTTCATCCGCGGTTTTACTATAATGTCTTTCAGTATATCTAGCTTAGCTGCGTTAGTTTCCACCTCACTAATCTTAGTCACCAAGTTAGAGTTACACATTTATATCTCTTGCTTTAACTTAAACAGAATAAAGCAATCAAAATTTTTAAGAAAAATATAAATTGACTCTATTTAGACCCCAAACATTACGTTTGTGTTTGGAAATATATAACCAATTTAACCAGTTTAAAAACTGTACCATAGTTTACCTGCGCACACCATGTCCTCTGGATTTCTCAAAGGTTGACTGGTAGAGATCCCTTAATGGGATAAGTCCGCCTTTGTGCCTATACAATCTTTTAGTTTATTAAAGTTTTATATTGTCTTGATTTCTTGTGTGGTACAATAAAGTTATTACATACATACATACATACCAATTATGTAGCTTTACAAACCTACATGATTACCACAAGGTTCAACTTCATGTAGAAAATCTCTTCTGACTTCCCTGTTACAAATGAAAGTATGATTTAATGAATTTGTACAAAATATCTCTACATTCAGAAGTGCACTCTACTTGTACTCATAACTCTACTACTTACACAAAATAAATAGTTTACAGAAGCATCACTCAGCCCTATTTAGGATTTTCACGATTGTCACTTGTTACATAGCCAGGGTTGCTAGATTCATTACAACTAAATCTGATACAAAAATCGATACAAAAATCGTCATTGAGTCGATTTTAATGAAAGAAATATGACGTTTGTGGCTACCATCTTTCTAGTTACCTTAAGTTCCTCTGAGATTCCAGCTCATTCCAGTAAACGTCAGTAAGCGTAAATATCGTCACTAGTACTAAGTGAGACATCTGTAAAGGCGTCTGCTTAATTTTCGCTTACTCAGGTACTAACTGGTGATTTTTCTCATCTTTCCAGAGGCAGCGGCAGTAGGCTGGGTGAGCACCATCCCCGCTGGTACATTGACAAGACCTACGCGTCTTCGCTGAAAGTCTCCCTCCGGCTACCGACAAGACAATTTTTAGAAGGTAAGGACTTTCTACAACAGAAAATGTTTTTTCAAACTAGGCGATTTTGTGGCCATAAAACTATAAAAGAACACAGCGTAAACTGCTTTTTCTACACATAAGAAGGTATAACAATTTTTCTTTATCTGAAAGCGTACGAGAATGTACCTAAAAATAAAAGCATTGAACTGATAATTATTAAAATAATTTCATACTCAAAACAAAACTTTAGCTGTTACGTTTACAACATTGCAGAATTATACCAACCGTGGTCTCTACAACAGGATCTTAGGAGATACATTATGGGTATGTAGGTTTGTACCCTGCCCTGAACCAATTTTGAAACAAGCACTCATAAACGTCCTTAAAAGTTGGTCTTCCTTGTTATAAACATTTCTGAAATTACCTTTGCTTGCGCCCAACCCATCAAATGTTGCATCTGAGCTATGCATTTGACTTTTCAGTCCAATCGTTCCTTTTGTTAGATTTGTTTATGCGAATGTCATGTTTTATTACCTACCTCGTATTGCCAAATTAGCACTGGCACAGTCACGGCTAATAATGATGACGATTCTAAACTTGGGATCGTAGTAAATCCGTATTTTAGTTTATTATGAACAGCGCCATCTATGATATTCCTCTTGAACTACGACGAGCGTCCGCGAACCTAAGGTTCGTCTAAAGAAAGCGTCATCGTAATCGTACATAGCATGTCAGCTCAGCAGTAACGCTACGTGAAACGAGAGGGCAGCACCTAAGGAACGGTCGAGCTTTTCTGTGGAGCTTTTTATTCTGATGGTGATGATGTTTTAATTCAACATATTCCTTTGTTTAATAGTTTAAAAAATCGAGAACGGTGAAAAGGAACTTAAAATTGCTTGTTTACCTACGATAGAAAAAAAATGTCTAGTTCCGTTGACTTCCACTCAAATCCGCTACGTTCAGAAGTTAGTCCGCACTTTCTCGACTCATATTGCATAATTTAACTTAATACATACGAATACTGACCAATTAATGAAAATAGAGTCGTGTTGCGTGGATCTTTTGCGGTCGGTGCTTCGGAAAACACGTTAAATCAGTTGATGTTTAGGCGGCGCGGCAGTCGTAACACTGTCTACACCCAGTTTCGCCGGGTCGTCCGTCTACTCGGTGTCTCAGACTAAGAAGTTTGGCATTGCATAGGTATACGATGTGGATATCAATTTTAATAATGATCATATCACTAATGCATCTGCACAATATTTGATTTTAAGGTTCCGTGGTTATTAGCACTAAAACTACACTTAAGGATTTTTTTTTCGAAGAATATCGGGATCTCGGCCCTTTTGCTACATAATTTTGTGCTCTAACAAAACATGTGGCGCCGACCCCAACTGATTTGGGATAAGGACAGGCAGCTGATGATGATGTGTTATAGTTATAACTGCACTGTTATTGCAGTAAGGGGCAAGCTCCACAGAATAGAGGCACGTCGCAACGTGACACCTGTCAGACAAGCGATCGTCAGCCGTTATCGATGCGACGCGCGTCTCACGTGTGTAGCTTTGTCTCTTCTGTTTTATACATTTTTATATGGAAACGGTTTTAAGCGTCGCCATGTCGCACGCCCCACGTCTACTGTGTGGAGCTTACGCATAAGGGTCGTAAACCACCTGAGTAGATCAGAAGAATTGTATAGTTTCAAATCGCATGCGTTATGATTATGATTATGACCACTTGAGCGCGAAACCCTTTGATGCCGATTCAAACAATCCGAAATTCCGGCACTAGGTCACAGAGAATATAATCACCGTAATGAAAAGGAAGTAGGTAGGCGAAAACGGCGCCGGCAACTCAAAACTATGCATATTAACACACACATACACATATATCACACTTATATCCCTGGCGGGGCAGGTAGAGCGTAAACGGCTGTAAAAACGGCTATATACCCTACGTCTGGCAGAAGATTGAGAGTCGTTCAGTAGACTCACCAGCCTGTCGCCTAAAATTGCAGTACACATCGACTCTCTCTACTCTCTTTACATATTAAACTTAATAACCTTAATATCATGTTTCAATGGAAAATGTGTTTGTTTGTTTGCCCTTCCTTCCCGTATTTTTTTTCAGGTTTTGTGCCACGATGTTTAATTTCTAGTTAGTAGAGACGCTATCTAGAGAGTGACAAAGATGCTACTTAGAGGCTACTTTTTACCGAGAGAAAACATCCTGTAACCACGGGAGAATCAATTATTTTACCTTTTGTAATTTCGTCCACGCTACATACATACCTCGTACATACATAGGTACATACGTAAAGAAATACTGACGAAATGCATCTAAGTATTTCATCGGTAAGAACATGCAGCCAAAATAAAACTTCGTGTGCAGCTGGGGAGTGATAGGGTACCTTATTACCGCGGGAAAGCGTCTCATTCCGTCAGGAAAACCAAAACAGCCGCGGGTGAAACCGCAAACGAAAGCTTGTCTTCATATAATGTTTAAAAGAAGTATATTATAATATAAGCGTTGGTGACGCAGGCACGTGTTTCTGATGTTTTATGATAACAGGTGCGTAGATGTCTAATTCCGTCCGAATGTCGCATGGGGCTCGGAGTTCCACGATCTGTACGATTCGATTCGTTCGCCGATCTTCTAATGTTCCAGACATTCCAGAATGTTGTGGTTTCGAATGTTTCCTGAATTCATGATAGGCTAGACTAGGTTAGCCTCGAATACGTTTAACGAATTTATCAAAATTGTGTACTTACCTTATTCAAGTATGAGCTATCTTGCATGGTTACTCATAAGTATTTATCTACTGGATGTAGCTTTTTAGCCAGTTTCATGTAGATAAGTCTATGTTATGTTGACAGTCGATGTGGCGCAGTGGTAGGGCGACTGCCTGCGACGCAAAAAGTTCAATTCCTGGTAGGTCACACATAAAGTTGATATTTATCAATTTGTAAATTTGTTCCCAGTCAGTCTCTCTCTCTTTGTGTGGGACACCGTGTCATTCAACGACCCGATGAAGCCCAGTCTTGTTAAAACATTGCAGGCTAAACCACCTGATTGTCTGAAAAGAAAGATGGTTCCGTTTAGCCGTCGGTCCGTTGGTGCATATGATTACTTAGATTGCGGTCGTTACACAGCCATGTCAGAGGCTTGATACCTGTAGTAGGCGGTTCAAGAACTCTGTCACCAGGGTTAATCGGGTCGTTTAACGGACGACTAGGTGTCCCAGTCGAAAAGAAGAAGTAGCTAAGTAAAATCGAAAATAAGCTTTGAAATGAAGAATACTGACCGTTTTGTTAGAGTGGTGATAGGTATTTTTGTTGGCAAAAAGTTGTTAAAAATTCTTAACTTCAAGATAGCGTATCACAAAATACTATTTTGAAATTACCACAGACGGGCTTTTGCTTTTTAATTCATCCGCTAGTTACAAATGAATTACAAAATCTTACTCAAAATCTCGTACCTCGTTAGTAGGAAAGTTGAAACAACGAGGAAGCAACCTCAACAAAACTAGATGTTTCTGAAGATCCTAAATAATCTAGGCAGACCCGTTTCCAGCAGCTAATTTATTGGCAGATTTTACTATCACTTCAAAGACTTTTCTGTGTTTACGCGAAAAGGATGTGATGATGGCGTAAATTGTGTTATGTAGAGCTTGAAATCTCCAAAGTACAGTTTTTATATAATTAGAATAGTCAGCCGTGTGGTGCTGGCTTAGTACTGCCGGGAGGTGCCGCTTAGAATAGTATCACCCCATATCTTTCCCGTGGGTGTCGTAAGAAGCGACTAAGGGATTTGAGATTTGATGTGTATTACAATTTTAGGCAACAGACGGACAACTTGCCACTACGGTGATATACTGTGTCCTGAATTACTCTCAAACTTTTGTCAGACGTGGTGTAAATGTTACACAGCCTCTAATAAACTGCTCTTTCTGAGCTACGTGCTTTGATTTTGGGTTATTGCAAAGATCCTTACGCTGTAATGTATCATTTTCAACGGATGACTATTACTGAAAACTTCAAACAGTTTCACGGGTCGAGTGTGTAATCTAATAATGTATTTTCATAGAGATAGGTAATTAGGTAAACCGAATATCGACATAAATAATAAATTAACCTACTTATCTCCTTATTTTGTTACGAGTAAAAAAATACTGTCTTTTTGGGGTGCCGTACCCAAAGGAAAGGGTGAAAACGAAACCCTATTACAAAATTTTTCCCCTTAGTCCGTCTGTCTGTCTGTCACCAGGTTAAAATAAAAAATAATGGCTTCCCATACCAAAAACGTTTTGTTTTGCCCGATTTTATCGATTGATGGTTCAGAGGTTGTATCTCATGAGCTGTAATTTTCACAGAACATCATCTTCCTGCCCTTATCCCAATTACTTGGGGTCGGCGCAACACGTTTTCACAGAACATTTACCTATTACTATTGCTGCTCTAACAACAAAATAATTATTAAGTTAAATAGTTTGTATAAAATAAATATTAAGTGAGCTCTCATTCAACAAACCTGATTTTTGTACAATGGCACAGCACCCTTCGTGCGCGAGTCTGACTCGAACTTGGCCGATTTTTTTATTTACCTTTAGTCAAACTACCTTGTATTAGATATCTACTGGTACGCCTACTATTAAATTCCTTACACTTATATCAAAATCTTCTCAAAATTATTATCATGACATGACCACTTAGATATTTCCGAGAATTATATTTTGATCTTAGTAAATTTATTATTAAATCTACTTAGCAGTATCACATCCTCATTCTAGAATTCATCAACGAAAAAATATAATTTCCGATACTTAGTTAAGATCACTTTCATAATTTAGTTAGCCTTTGATCTTCTCTAACAAAATTATTTGTAGGTATATTGGCTTAAATTACTTATCATAATTTTAACTGAATGGAGGTAAAATATTTAGGTATATATAGTTATTTTAGTGCCTGTTTAGTTGAAAAGACAACTCATTGCATTCGTCACCGTATGGCGCTTCCTTTCCATTCCAACTTAGTGGTAAACTCAAGTGAGAAACGGAGCGACATATGTCCGCGAATGCAGCGAGTAGTCTTCTCTACTATAGTGTCAATTTCTTTACTTCAAGGGCTATAGCTTTTCCTACGCTTATTTTGTCTGCAGTCTGTATAAGGCTCGAAACCAACTCGAAACTCACCTGCAAGGATTTTATGATATGATATGACATATGACAACACTAGCAATTTTACGGAAAACCATTGTAATAATATTCGTATATTACAAACACTGATGATCCTGAAACTGTCATACCTATATGGCGAACTTCTAATGGAAATTTGACAGAGCGTCCTCTTCGTAACCGTAAGATATGATTTATCAGTTCACGTATCAGCAATCGCAAATATGTGATCACACGAATACCGCACATACGAACCACGTCATATTATCATACTCGTCTCCAATAAAATATCGCGTGCGTTTTGGCAACCGCAGCGGTGGACGAAAAACTAGATTCTCTTAGAATTTTGGCGGTGAGTCAGCTTAGGGTCAGCGCGTATATGGATGAAGATGAAAATTTGCAAAGAATACGAGAGTAGAAGATGAATGAAATAAAAAGAACGAACGAGTCCTTAGATGCTAAGCGTAGCGTAATAATAACTTACTAATTAATCCTTTATCTAAATAATAGATAAATGTTTAGCACAGAAAAATCTTGTAGATGGCGGGCGCTAAGGTCACAAATCGGCTTAAACAGAAGTCGCTAATTTCACCTATCCAAAACACAAAAACTGGTAGGTATCATAAACGTCGATAAAAAGTGTCAAAAAGTTATGGGTTCAAATCTCACACTTTGCATTTTTTGTCCTATAAATTAACATGTTTAAAGCTTTATAGGTGACAAAAGTTTACAAATAATACAGCATTTGTATTATATTAAATTTTCAGGCCGACTTCGCCCAGTGAAATATTGTCGGACAGACAACAGATGACTTTTAATCATTGTTGGGAAAATGTATGAGAGGCGTTTAGTGTAACAGCGTGTTAGACAAAGATGCCTCTCAGCTAAAACATAATGTATCATTCATCATATGTAGTAAATACCTTGGTGATAATATGTTGTCACCAGTTTTGGGAAGATAAAAAATAAATAATATGAAAAAGTCAAGTTCGGCTTATCTTATAGGTACCTTTAAACGAACTAGAATTTATTGTATAATCGGGATCTGGAAAACGATCCCAATGATTGCCAAATCCTTTTGCTACATAATTTTGTGTTCTAACAAAACACTTTGCGCTGACGCCAACTGAATCAGGATAAGGCTAGGCGCAGATGATGATGATATGTGGTCTACTTTCGTCGATATTTTAGCGATATTTCATCGGTCTGGGGTTCAGCAATCTTTCACACCACTTTACCTCGGATTTCAGCATCGCACTCCGTAATTGACTGATAAAAATTACGTGTTTTGGCTTGCTGGCGCCGTGTTTATCACATTCTTTACCTGTCCGTGTCAAATTAGCCACTTTCAGCGTTCCCGATTAAACTTATTAATATTTACGCTCATTCCACAGTGATCGCAGGCATTTGGCATCACGCGAAAGGCCATATCTCAAGATTTAACAAAACCACCCACTCCAAGTAAACACGATTAATAACGGCGTGTAATGTTAATGAGGAATTGGGATGTGCAGGGATGCATTTGGGGAAAAGTTCAGATGTATCTAATATCAAGAGATTGATGTAAACGTGACAATACTATTGACTTTATTATTTGACAATTAAGAGCTAAATTACAATCTTGGTCCTTCTTAGTCCTTTTCTGTAGAAAAGGTCTAAAGTTCTGTCATCCCTACTTAGCTGGTTTTTATGTTATTTGAATAAATTTGCACAGTTTCGTAAGTAACTTGAAATGTGTTCGACTGTCACCCAAAAAGGTACAGGATTTGTTAAGCTGTATGATTGCGGCTCTGAATATGTATTTAACGTACGACAAAATATGTACCCACAGACAGAAAGTATCTCGAATGTGTTTACTCATAAACACTACTAATGTGTCATGCATGAGCTGTACCAGAACTTACACTTATGAGGAGCAAGTTGTATGTACATACATCTTGTATGTATGGGAGAACCAATATAATTTCCCTTTTTTGGTGGGATATATAGTTGTTTAGTTTCACGGGCTGGTTCGCTGTCTTAAATATTTTTACATCCTGTATGTATATGTGTTCCGAGGTGATAAATGTTAAAGTCCACTAAATTTATTTACGACTTAAAACACGACGAATTATACAGGAATGTCTAAATTTTGGTTGGAAGAGGTGTGTAGACATTGGATGTAATTTAAACTTTATAGTTTTATAAGCATGTCCTCCACCCACCCAATCGGATAATCATTCAGGGACTGTGCAGCAGCTTTCCCTGTGAATTAAACTTTTTGTACTGGGCTCGCCAACCCGCCAACCCGCCAACCCGCCAACCCGCCTGCCAAGCGTGATGAGTATGGCGATGCGATGGGCCCATGTCCAGCAGTGAACTGTTGTGACTGTGAAAGTTAAGATCAGATCCATGTCGCATGGTACTGTTGTGGATAGAGCAGACTTATTAACAGTTTCTTTTCTATCTCTTTCATGTAGGTCACCGAGTCAACTAACGACCTGATGTAGGATATCCATTGCTAAGTCTAGTTCAACCAAGAGCTTACATAAGATTTTAAATGTGAAATAGATCGTTAAGCTGATAATTTCAGATTTTTTGGTGTCCTATCATTATCTCTCTAGTATAACCCTTGCTAGGACAAACGTAGCGATCTGATGGCATTTGAAAGCGAAGACATTATCTGACATGTGACTGCCATCATATCAAGCGTGAACAGTAAGTATTGTTTGCATAAGATATAAAAACTTGCAACTTGCAATACCTAATTCAATCAATCTGTTAGGCGCAAGCTACACAGAGATCTGTCAGACAAGAGATCGTTAGCCGTCATCGGTTTCAAGTGCTGCGATGTCGCACGTCTTACGTCTCATGTTTCACGTCTACTCTGTGGAGCTTAGACCTCATTCTACAAAATACCTGCACGCCGAGTGTTCCGACATGAGCTTACGTACTACTTACTTCGCTTTAGGTACTACTTGCTTTTTATTTTAAAAGCGAAGATGTGTAAAAGATTCCGCTAAGCCCGGTATATTTTTTATCAGTCTCAACTGACCGAGATTATAATCATAATATAACAGACCGATTGGCCACGGCTTGTCAATACATCGTAAATTTCGACAATTTACCAAAATAGCGCAGTTTCGTAAACATACTCGCTCCTGACCCCACTTGCGCTATAATCTGTAAAAATATTTAACCAATGTGACATTGCTGGGAATTCACATAAAACGTATAATAAACTAGATGTAAAATAAGGTGACTTACAGAATGACCTGCACGGATAAAAATATGTCAGCGAAACAGAAAAGGAAATTTCAATCAATGTTCATTACGGGCTGCGTAAACATGATATTGGCACAAAATATTTACAAATTGGCCGTTTGATGCGTAAAAAAGCAGGTTTATTTTTAATTATAAATGCCGTTAAACTTATTATTAATAAATCTGTACTTACGTGCGTTTGCCTGCGCGCCGTGGTCGGGTAGTCGACGGCCGCGCGCTATCCAGTGCGGTGCCTCCAGGATTTAAATTTGGAACTCTATTTTTTTAAATTAAAATCTTTTTAAACAGTGCCAGTGTACAGTGTCCGATAAAATTGTGGTAAAATAATTCGAATACACGGGTTTGTGATTGAAATGGCGCAGTACGAGATTTTTTCTAGTTTCTTTTTACACAGTTTACATAACACTACACATTTTGTTGCAACTTTCAAAAAACTTTTCTAACAGCAACATAAGATAGTATTGTAGTAAAATAAAAGCGTAACGGCCATTGATTTCGTAGAACAATAGTTGCTACGCAAGCGCTACGAAACTGCTACGGTTCAATAGTAATAAATTCAGAAAGCATTGTCAAATGCTGAAACACCTCAAAACAAACGAACTTTTATCAAAATTATTTTATTGCCAACAATGTCAAAGCATAGATAAGAAAAGTGGTAGGACAGCTCTGAAAGTCTAGACATTTTTAGTTGAAAATAAGACTAGAAACATTATAATACGAAAAATTATTGCATGTACCTATTAATTCATTTTTTTGTTTATTGGGGGAAGTGACTGAAAAATTAAATAATCTTATCTCAGCACAGGCAACTAGGTTTAGATAAGATATAGGGTAAGAAAAACTAGACACGACTTTTACTTGTCGTTTCTCCCGATTCGTCATAACTTTAAACCCTTCCTACGACGGCACCCTGATTAGGATTACGTAACATAACCTGCTAAAGTATAATAAAAACCATTGAAAATCCCTAGACAAGTGGACGCATCCAATGAGACAAAATGTGGCTTGCAATTTTTTCCTGTCTTAGGTTATCTGACCCTTTACAAAGGTTGTGAGGTAGTTTTAATGGTTCAAACTCTGATCCTCATCAATTTCAGTTCATACCCTAGTAACACAGAACTCATAAAAAAAAATTATATATGCCCTCGCTTCGCACGCGGTACGTAAGTATAAGCGAGTTTTATGTAACTCGTTGCTTGTATGTGATGTGAACTTCGTGGTCACTGAATTTGTGCCTTACGTGGTGCGTGCGATGCGAATTGTATATTTTTCCTGTCAAGCTTGCTTCGCTCGCGAAATTTTGCACTTGCTGCGTTAGCGATTTGTTCCAATACTTTTTTGGCCAATGTAAGAAAGATGCCCAGATAACCAAATAAAGTTTCGAATCTTGACTAAGTCCTGTACAAACACTTACCTATCTACCCAATATTGAATGTATCTTAAGCTTATGACACATTGGGAGAAATGACAAATCGGACATGCCTAATACTAACCAAGTTACAACTTCTTCTTTTCGGCTGAGTTACCTAGTCGACGACCGAACAAACTAAGGTAAAAACTGATGTGTACCTAACTGTGACTCATTGTACCTAATGTCTGGGTCTAAAAAACCGCAATTCGGGGATCATTGCCAGAAAAGAAAAAGAAGAAAATACAGCCCCGTACAAAAGTTCAGCCGAGGCCGTCTTTGACATACGATTATTTAATCCAGTACATACCAACAAGGAAAGTTATAATTTCTCGTATATAAGTATGCTAACTACCTAGATTTAACAAAGAATAGCTTACTTGCTCGGCTCTTTGTACCCACGCAACGCAGTCCCACGTACATTTCCCGTTTTATTACTTAGCGACGCGATTACACACACGAATCTAAAACTTTTTATTATCAAGTTCAATTCAAAAAACCCGATCCAGTCCCGTCCCAACGTCTGTACTATTTATTTCAAAAACTCATAACTGTCAACAAAATTGCAAATAATCCACAATTTATTATGTTTATTTTATTTTAGTAGCGGGCCGGTATTTTTAGTGGTTGGCTTGCTTGTGGATTGTATGAGCTTGATTGCGTTTAGGCTTCCGGTGGAGAACACTGTCATGTTAGAAATATTTGCAGTTATCTAAATTGTCTGTAAAGTGTAATGTAGGTTAGGGATTGTGCCAGGTGTTGCTTACTTTGTAACATGTGGACAAGAAATTACCATAAATATGCCCTCTACTTGAATTACAATAATTAACATGGTTGCTAATCTATACTATGTTTTGACCTAAAACTTAAATTCATAAAATTATGTCATTATTATACGTTTCCGTCTCAAATTCAGATTCGTTTTAGTACCTATGACATCTACGTATGACATAGATATTCCGCACGTGGCTGTCATATCTCATACTATCAAAATTCTGCAACTGACTTACCTATACCTTTCTATCCTAAACTAAGTGAAACTAAAGTCCCGGTTACCTACAAACTATTGCTATTGCAAAAATATTTCACAATAATTGCGCACAAACGTTTGTCACTTGTCGCATCATTTATTTGAATTTACACAATTTCTTTGCAATTGTCCGTTCTTGCCTTTGGTGAGGCCGTGCAATATATTGCGTCCAACACGTAGAATTTCAGCGAATATATTAATATTAATATATATTTTGATACCATTTGGCTGCCACTCACGCTCCGACACGCAGAAACGACGATGAATCGCCCCGATTATTTCTCCAGACATGTAATATATGATATATATTTGATATTCAAAATTATATAAAATCAGCAGGTTGCTTCGCTAGTTTCCCAGTAGTTGCGTCACGCTGACACGTTCTTGCAAATGTTTGAGTGTCGCATCGGAAATGATATGTTAAATTGGATTAAAATTCCGCAGATATGATTGTACGCCACGGTCGAATACTTCTAGGTTGTTTGATGTTCCATCAAGGTCTTTGATACGTCTAATATGTTTAACTTTACCAGAAAATAGCCCTTTGAGTTCTTTGATTGACAGGTCAATCAAATCTTCAATTTAACAACTCATTCAAGCATAAAAGCTTTTATTATTTTAGGTCTAAACAAATAGTTAAAAATTCCAACAGCGCGTAAACTTTGTTTGAAGATTGTTTCTTTTTTAGTTTTATTGAGTTTACTTATGAACCATAGCACTAACAAAGTGACTTCCGCAAGTGTCCGTCTTAGGTCACATCGTTATTTTCTTCTTCTTCTTCTTCCTGCCCTTTTCCCAGATTAGCTGGGGTCGGGCCTCCTTGTGCATCGGCGCCAGGATATCCTATCCCGGGTTGTCGCAGGTGACAGGTTCTTGGATTTCAAATCCCTCTCGACGGTTGACCACCAAGTGGCCGGTGGTCTGCCTCTTCCTCTTGCTTTAGTGTTGATGTTAAGCACTTTTTTCACGGAATAGTTGTCTTCTCTTCGCATTATGTGGCCGTACCATCGGAGTCTGCTTTCTTTAAGCTTATCGGGTATTGGGGTCACTTTAAAAGATCCCCGGATATGCTCATTGTGTACCTTGTCCAGTCGCGTTACACCACCCGCCCATCTGAGCATTTTCATCTCTGCTGTGTGCAGTTGCTGCTCGTGTTTCTTCAGGGCAGTCCAGCATTCCGCGCCATACAGCATAGCGGGTCTCACTGCGGTTTTGTATACTTTGCCTTTGGTTTTTACTGGCATTCTTGTGTCACATAGCACCCCAGACAAGGATCGCCACTTCATCCAGGCTGTGTTTATGCGGTGATTAACGTCTTCATCAACGCGTCATCATCAAAAGGTCACACCGTTATTTTAAGGTACAAAATATCTTATTCACTATTTGATAAGATCTGTTTTCAGTAGCGATTAGAAAATGAACTGTATAATTAAACGATATTGGTTTAGTCGTGATAATACGTGCGTCAAATGACTCTAGACGTGCGCTGGGCCCAATAGATGAATTAAAAGCTCTCTCTTGTTGATAAATTATATGCAATTTGTACCCCAACCTTCATATCATGATATATGAATGTTTCCAAGAATAACACTCGAAGAACTAAGTAAACAGGCCTCCGTCTCAGCGCGCTCTTTGCTGGTTTAACATTTACAATGCTGTATTTTCGAGTTTCTCGTTGATTCATTCTAAAATGTTATCGTCCACATCAAAATTGTGATTTGTAGGATGCCCAGTAGCACGGATGTGCTGGTATCTGCTAAGATCTGGTCCAGTTTCCAGAATAAAACTAAAGTGTGCCTCATTTACTGGAACGCAGAGTAGGTTAACATCGAGAAAGATTTTTTGTGTATAACTATCCCCTGGTTATTTTCTACCTACAAAGGTAGAAACATAGAATAAAACAAATTAAAAAATATGATCAAAAAGAACTCTTTGAGATATTTCTTAGTACGTTTAAAGTTTTGATTGTACGAGATATGACAACCTAATGCTCCCAGTAATCTTTGATGTCATATTTAAACAATCCGGAACTTCGCAAGTCTGGATACAAAATCGTAATTTTGTTAATGTTGCTAACGCAGTAGACTCAAAACATGTCTAGGGTCCTAGCTCCAACATTACACGTGAGACGCGCCTCGCATCGATGACGGCTGACGATCACTTGTCTGACAGATGTCATCTTACATCTCACGTCTCACGTGGAGCTTGTGCCTAGGTATCCCAAGTATGTAAAGCCATTTGTGTCATCCAGGTGATTACAGTCGTAGTGAATAATGTCTTGTGCAGTTCGCACGTGGGGTAATAAGCTAGATTTATTTGAATCCCTGAATGAGTCCGTCACACTGATGAAAGTCTTCCTGTGACTTGTGGTTTAAAGATTATGGACATTTGACAACCTGTTTAGTTGACGTTTCAATAATGTAGTCAATATTAGGTGCTTTAAAAGTTTTCTACTATATTACATTTGATGATTTTTCTCCCGGATGAATATTATTCTGATATTCGAATATATTTTGTAGAAACATATCCGGACAGACCAATTTCAATGCGTGATCCTGCTCAAGGAATTCAACATTTTTCATCCAAAAAACATATTGAAAAACTTAAAAGAAAGCTAATCGAGTTATTCAATAACCTAACCTATCGCCACGTCTGACAGATTTTTGAGGGACATTGTGTGTCACTATAGCGCCAGGTTGTCAGCCTGTTATCTTGAATTATAATATATCTATGAGGAACCCTCGAGTCACCTCCACCCTCTACCCCCATGAATGAAATAGGGTGATGCAATTCTAAGCTGGCATCACATGGCAATTCAAGCCTGCAACACGCGGAATACTTAACGAAGCTTGTTGAATCTTGTATCAAAGCAATGAAAATTTTATGACATTTTCATTGCGGTTATTGAAAACAGGCCACATCACACGCTTAGATATTTGCGTCGTTCTGTTTAGTAACTGAAGGGCTATGTCGAAAGGTTTGGTGGTCCCTTTTAGTGTGTTGTTTGTTTATCTAACTAAAGATTTTTTAGTTTCTGTTTTGTATGTTTTGGGTGGTTTATTAGGTTGTTGATAATCTGCTGTAGTGCAATGGGTTGGGATTGCCTGCTCACTAAAGGGTCTAATACTCATTTGCGTGTAGTTCAAACGCATTTTGGCTTCAACTTGGACCCAAGTTCGCAGTTCGTATACCTACCTACTGTTTTTCAGAAGATAATCTCTCCACGCATAAACAAGTTGACAATTTGAGCCTTTGATTTAATTCGGAGAATAACTGTACCAGTTTTAGTCCATTGCGTGTACTCGATGTATTGTTACAAAAAACGCGGTGTGTAAAGTTCAGTCAATACAAGATTTATTGTTAGATTATTTGAATATGGTATCAATATTGCGGTGTTTGTCATATCTCATGATATATTATTAAAAAGTGTATGACTGAAGAATTACGCAAGTGAGCTCCGATCCTTATTTGTGTTTGGAAGAAGCAGATGTATTAAAAAACAAACACCCGATTGCGGTCATTTTAAAGCTGTATCTTGCGATAAAAATCCGCCATCTTAAACTTATGAATTTTTAATATAATTAATTAATTTTTAACATATATGATTGCATGCTAAAATAATAATTATGTAAGTTAAACTATGTTAGCTAATATAACTAAGTTAAATATTGCAATGCCCTAATACAGGGTACATGTACTCACACTAATTAATATTACTAAGACCTTGTAAACTGTACATTAAGCAATGAAATAAATTGAAATTAATATAGCCA
Source organism: Phthorimaea operculella (assembly GCA_024500475.1). Lineage (NCBI taxonomy): Eukaryota > Metazoa > Arthropoda > Insecta > Lepidoptera > Gelechiidae > Phthorimaea > Phthorimaea operculella. Next base: position 3,061,967 of record JANFCV010000051.1, on the reverse strand, counting down.
GTGTCACTCGCGAAACTGAGATGAATCTAACAACACCTCATATTATGTCAAAATCCAACTATCCGTTTGGGCTGTAGCCCGTGATAAATAATTTTCTTGTCCACGTACATACATACCTACATTCATACATACATACTCTCGAAAAACATAACCCTCCTTCTGAGGCAGTCGGGTAAAAATAAACATCGCTTTCCGTGTCTTCAATATCGCTCGTTTGCAAAATCGCTAAGAAAAATATTTTTATTATTCCAGTCTAGTCTAGTCAAAAGAAAGATGGATAACGTTTTGTGTAATAAACTGTGCATAATATTTATCTAACCGTCAATTTTACAGTTTTGGAAATATTGTTTTTAAGTTCGATGTTGCTTTTACGTGTTCTGTTGTTTTTAGTGTCACAGTTATTGCATGGTATGTACCAATCATACTTATTTCGAAAAAGAGGTGTACAGAAGGGTCACTCACTCGTCTCTATTTAGGGTTTTCACGTTCGTCATTTGTTACATAGCCAGGGTTGCGAATGTCAGAATTCTTAACGGATAAGAATATCAAAACAGCAAAATCTGATGCAAGAACGTCTTAATGATTCCAATTTTAATCCAAGAGAAATTACGTTCATGGCAACCATCTTCTCAGTTACCTTGAGTTCTCCTGAGATTTCAGTTATTTCCAGTTAAAGTCAGTAAGGGTCAAAATCAACGCTTGTACTAAGTGAGCCATCAGTTGTTGGGATCTAGATTCGCAATCTGCTACATTAATAATGGGTATGTAGGTATTTTTTCTACGTACCTATCTTTTTTCTTACGTTTTATGCTCTTTTGATACTTTCGTACATTCCAACGGTGTTGCCACGCGTTTTTTATGAAGATATATCATATTTACGAGATACGTGTTTTTTTATTTTATTTCGACCAAGTTGTAAACAATCTTTGAGTGAATTAATATTACAGTTTTTATAGCAAGAGTGATGCTTCTCACCTGAGGTAATATGTTTTATGTTTCATTTTTACGATGCTATTTCGTGATTCATATCGGTTTGAGGTCACCTTTGATAAGGCGTATTTAGTGTACATGTGTTTTCCATTCATCACATCACGTCTGCCCATAGTAGTTCACTGCTGGACATGGGTTTCCTCCAGCGTACGCTATAAGACACGAACTCCCGTTGTCCCCATCCAGTCGATACTATCCTCCTATTCTATCCTACCATCCATTAGGCTGTAATATAATTTTTGATTTGAAACACTCGCGGATGTAAGTACTATCAAGATCATTATTCATTTCAACCATCTATCCTGCCTGTGGTGAGAACTTCGAAATTTTTCAAAAATCTTTTTCAACATTCAGCCAACATCATTTTCAGTTGCGGGAGATCATGCTATTACGGAAGAATCTAATTCTTTAGGAAGTTTAGTGAGTTCTGTCTCCCTGTATGCGATACTAATTTCAGACGCTGTCTGCTGAAAATCCAACTTACTTTAGATCGCGTTGAATAATCACAAAAACACTTCACGCCCCATATCAAAGCTTATCTAGGATAATAGTGTGAAATTTATAATGTGTTACGAGAAGTGCACTTATATCTGTCAGTGTGGAGACTATATTGTCGTTGCGGACAGGCGCCGGCGGTTAAAAGCTGTTATTAAGACGATTCACACACTTCACCGCTTATTTACGCGGATTGTGACATTTCCGTAGAATTTGGACTTTGAGATTTTCGTGTGACCAAAAAGCAATAATAATAAACTACGCGGTGCAGGCAGTGTGTGTGGCGCTGCTATCTAAGTTCTGAAGGCACGGTTTTGGTACCATAATTGTGTGCTAAAACCGAGATATATTATTTTAGACATTGCAGTATTTTTTACTAAGACGACCCTATAATCGTTTCTTTTGTGGACTAAGGTAAGTGTACACAATGTCGACAGTGTCCCAGTACTCGTCACTTTACTTTTAAAGCCTTTTATTTAATTATTAAGGACTTATAATGAGAATTTTTATGAATCAGCATATTTTTGGTATATTTGCAAATAATAAAACTAGAATCATTATGTATTCTACTTGACAGCGTCGGCGCAAATCGTTGTTAAAAGTGAGAGGTCTAAAAAATTCGTAAATTTCGGAATTTCGGTGCTTGAATTTTCAGTGTGGTGCATCGGAAACTTCGTGGTATTGCAAGTTATTGGTGGACAATACGGTCAATGTGATTGTTTAATTATAAAGTTATTTTATTGTTTTATCGAGTTTAACAAAAATATGAGATGGTTTTTGGAAAAAAGTATCTTTTTTTAGGGTGACATGTACTGGTACATCCCAAACCCAATTTGTACCAGTACTCGTCAAATTTTTGTTAATTTTGTCGGAAACTGGGCCATACTTATATAGTTGCACCTATTTCCGTCAACTCACTGAATCGTAAGTATAAACTCAGTTTTTCTGTCTGTCGATCTGTCACGTGGCCAAACCGCTTACCTTACCGATCTTCATGAAATTTGGCATAGTACCGGAAAGGCATTCCAGGGTATGGATGGAGTAAATATGGAAATAAATTAGGTCCTCCCATAGGAACTTGAATCAGCTTATCGGAAATTTTGTAAGGGAGGTCCAAAAATATTTCTCAAATTTCGACCTATGTTCCTTGGGAAAAGTTATTTCTTATCCTTATTAAAACATGTAAGTTCTACAGAACCACGCCAGAGCCATAAGCACCCCTGTCAGAGGCTTGACAATTGTAGCAGAGCAGAGGTTTGTCAATCATATCAGATCAGAAGTATGTTGTCATTTTACGTTATTACGATGTCAGAGGCCTATTAATCATATCAGGGCTTGTCAACCAACCATGTCAGAGCCTACTTATAAAAAGGCAGGGGCCTATCAATAAGCCCCTGACATGGTTATGTATTCCTCTGACATCGTGAACAGATCTCTGATATGTTTAACAAACCCCTTACAAGGTTAATTAGGACCCTGACATGGTTGAAATACCTCGGCTATAGTTGACAGGTACACTCGAGATCAAAAGAGCATACCTACCGTAAGGTTCATAATCCTTTGAAGTAGCTCATGTTCCTCAACCGTAGTAGTTCATAAAATATAAATGAGATGGCATTAGTTCCATTAATACTGTCAGCAGCAACAAAGTAGAAACACCATATTTCAATCATTGTAGGTATTCTATCATTACTCTACTAACTATTTCACATGTTACTACAATGACTGCGTGGTGTAATGGTTACACACAGTGCCTTCTGAGCGCGTATAACTGGGTTCAAATCCCCAACTATGGATAAAACTTTTTTGTGCTATTCAAAATAGATTTTTATTTTAAATGCATAATTGAATATATTTTTAATAATAAGTGAAAATAAGTAATATTTTTATAACTGATTAATAAAACAATGTTTAATTTTCTTAAGAATTTTATTTTCTTTTAATGAAGACAAAACAGCGACACTTAAGTATTTATTCTTATTATCCTAAGTAATAGTAAAATAATAAAATCCAGTTATAAATATATATTTTTCGAAATCACGCAGGTAAACGCTTAAGTATTCGTTTTCAATAATATTTGAAAAGAGGATTGAAACGTAACCTGCTTTACCTAACAACAGCAAATTAAGGTGCCTACACACTGTGCTGACGGCAGATTTATAGTATTTTTAATAACAATACGATACGAATACGAGTAACAAATAAGCTATAGACGGTAGCACGGGCGCCTCGCGCGACGACGTTATACGCTCTGTAACTTGGCCGCCAGTATAGTGTGCAGGAAGCTTTATATTACAGAAATAAATAATTATACAAAATTTATATTAGTATGCAATAAATTAATATCTGCTTATAATAAACGTCCGCAAAACTTTAAAATCAATAAATAAAATAAAAATAACCCATGGGCCCACCGTTGGGTATTTACGCCTTGCATTCATTGATTAAACCAGTTTATATATTGAAATCACAATATTTTCCTGTGTTCAAAATTTCTTCTGTCTTCTTGATTCTACTATAACATCTTCGAACCTTCAAGTTAAATAAGTTTTCGTTGTGCTTTAAAAACCAGTGCTTTGAGGGCTAATAAATAATTTTCACGACAGTGTGTTGTTAAAACCACTCCTTGACGACCTATGATCGGTGAATATGACGCCTTCGGTGCGATTGGATATTATTAACGGCGCTAAGTTCTCCCAGGCAATGATCACCAAAGCATACAGCGATATATTTGGTGGGTTCTTGGAACTCTCTCTCTCTTTTCGTGTGGAACTTAGACTTATAGTTTCATAGTGTTGATCTAAAACAAAATGTTTGTTAAAATTTCATCGATTATTATACTAGTTATTGATGCGAAACAAGAATTAAACTGTTTTCACTTCACTTACCGTTATTCTTAGTATCCTAGATATTTCCGAATAATGTTTATATTATTGGCTGTGAAATGCAACTATTTCTTATTTTTAAGCAACACTCATATTGCACAAATAATTCATTATTATAAACAACCAACGTTGTTAGATTATAAACACAACCGAATGATTCACACAATGTCTTTATACACCAAAATGATGAATAATAAATTTGAGCTCAAACGGTATGATATTCTATCCTACCCTCTTTTGGCCTTATTACCTACAGCCATATTTGCAAGACTTACGGCAATTCCGACATTAAATTGGCTTATTATATTGACGTTTTTCAACATGAGTCACTAAGCAGTCATAGCCCAGCGGTTAAAGGTTGATGCTTTTAGTCTGGCGAGGTCTGGGATCGAATCTTACCTGGACCACTGCTTTTTATGATTTTCAAAATCAAAACCATATCGAAAAGGTGTTGTGTGAGATATCAATTTGTTGACCATAATAAAATTAGCCGGATTAAGCATCTCCGGGTGGACGGTTAGAATAAACAAGAACTTATTTTTTCAATTGGGAACTGATTGCAGCGCCATCTAGAGAAATAATTAGTATTAAGACGTGCTTTATGCAGTTACAGAGGTGATACTATCAGTAACAGTTAGATGGCGTTCAATTTCTTGTCATAGAACTAAAAATCCCAACTAGGTATGCTCTTTTGGCCTCGACTGTACTTTACAAGGGTTTTGATGGCTCTGACGTGGTTCTGTAGAACCCTGATATGGTTAAAAGGCCCCTGACTTGGCTAAGTAGGCCTAACTTGGTTGACCGACTGCCTGCGATGCAGCAGGTTCCGGGTTCAATTCCCGGTGGGGTCATTCACAGAGTTGATATTTATCACTTTGCAAATTTGTTCCCAGTCTGGTGAGGACATTGCAGGTGCAGGCTAAACCACCTGATTGTTCAAAAAACCGTGGTTCCGTGCATCGGATGGGCACGTTAAGGCGTCGGTCCCGGTTGCTGTCTATAATGGCGATCATTACACAACCATATCGAAGGCTTGCTACTTGCAGTAGGCGGTTGAAAAACTCTGACACTAGGGTTTTTCGGGCCATTGGACGACTTAATGCCCCACACGAAGAAGTAGAACTTGGTTCACCTCTGACGTTGTTGATGGGTTCAGACATTCTTGACCGATGTAGTTGTGTCTTTTCGCATTGACACTTAATCACTCACTTATTCATGATCATCAAAATAAAACTAGTACTTCCCATAAACTCAGAGAGCTGAAATTTGGTACAGAGTTAAGTTGTATTGTCCACATTAAGAAAAACTATAAAAAAATAGGATAATCGACGGTATGAAGTACCTGATGTAGACCACCAGAAACCCAGCTAAACAATAGGAGATACAGATATGATCTAAAAACATAAGGCTTCAGATTGATAGGAAGCTTCTGCTGGCAAATAGACATCGAAGGTTTGGAATACATGATGAAGGCCACTTGGTGCACCTCTAGGAGCCCAGCTAAACTATAAGATATGATAATTATACAGATATGACTCCAAAAGTTGTTCAACTTGATGATACGCTTCTGCTGGAAAATAGACATAGAAGGTTTGGAATACCTGATGTCGACCACCAGGTGCACCACCAGAAGCTTAGCTAAACTATATCAGATATTGAAATGGCTCTCAAAGCAAAAGTTGTTCAGCTCGATGTATGCTTCTGCTGGAATCAGCTGGCAATGCAACCATGGTTTGAGAAACCACCAATCAATACATAATTAGCGTTATGGATATCCAGAGTACACATTTTTGGACGCTCATGTTGAAATAAAAATTTTTCAAAGGTATAAGGAACGAAATGAAACAAAGTTTGCGGCAAACAGCTAGTACGCACGCAAATAAAATTAAAGGAAAACTCTGTATAAGACTAGACTTGTTTTTATACTTATACTTACAAGTTTACAAGAAGAAAAAATCGCTATTAGCAAATTATACAAACAACACCGAAATGTAAATTTCGAGCGAAGGGCAAAATATAACGCATTGGATCATTGGACTAAAAGTGGCGATGATAACCGCATACGTCGCCAGAAGGCGATGACAGTATTATAATCTCTCTCTTCGTGTGAAACACCGAGTCGTTCAACGACCCAATGAACCCTGGTGTCAGAGTTTTTCAACTGCTTACTGCAAGTAGCAGGCCTCTGAAACGACCGCCATCATAGACAGCAACCGTGACCGACGGCTTAACGTGCCCATCCGAAGCGCGGAACCATCTTGCTTTTCGGACAATCAGGTGGTTCAGTCAGCCTGCAATGTCCTAACCAGACTGGGAACAAATTCACAAAGTGATAAATATCAACCTTGTGAGTGACCCCACTGGTAATTGAACCCGGAACCTTCTGCGTGGCAGGCAGTCATACTAACCACTGCGCCACATCGTCTGTCTAAGATAACTAAGAAGGTGATTGACACGAACGTCAGTTATCAAAGGTAACATATTGAAATAATAGGAGCTCTCGAAACTGTACGAGATACGAAAAAAGCTGCAACTAATGTTAAGTTTTTCAGCGTGTTTTGTTTAGCGACAGCTACTGGCACATGACTCAGTATTTAGAGAACCCTGCTCATTTAAAGAGATGCAGAAATCCTTTTATATAGGAGTCAGTTCTTTTGTCATGTGGGACGCCGAGTCGACAAACGACATAACTGCTGTATGAGTTTCAATCATCTACTAATAGTAGTAGGCCTATGTTATAAATATTTTTTATCAAGTTACGAAGCTCGCAATGTCTTTACAGACACAAATTCACACAGTGATAAATAACAATATTGTAAGTACCCTAGCAGGAATGGAAACCTAGCTTCTCAATCATTTTGCATTTCGTCTTTTTGCAAAACTCGGGTGCTGGTTAGACACCAAAAGAACGCTGTTTTTTTTATTACGTCGACAATGTCACAAGATCTGCCAGACACAACGCAACTGTCTCTTGTCCATTACAGTGCAGATTGTGTCACCTGAACTAAAAGTATTACTATCAGACCAGATATTTTGGAGACAAAGGGTTACTGTCACGCCTTCTGATGAGTTGTTGGCGGAATATCTATCTAAAAACATGCACTAATAAAATACAAATCCATCACCGAAAACCACATCAAAATCAGATCAGTGGTTTTGCAAATAAATGGATTTGCATAAACACACACAAACATTCTTTTACCCCAAACACATTGACTTTCTTGGTACTACTGCGGGTAAAAATGTGGACATATTAGAATCTTACGTGCAAGGATGTAAAAGAGTAAGTTTTTTCGTTGAAATAAAGCAGGTCTAGTAAGTCGGCATCATTGAAAATACGACGTTTTCTTAGGCAATACGCTTTTCGAAGACTCAGAGCGGCACACTGTCGAGTACTGGGTCATCTTGACGAGTATTGGGACAAATGTGACGGATACTGGGACAAATCGCCCATTTTTCATTTATGCATCATTTTTGATTATTTATTGTTTTAAAACTTAAAAACGATAATTAATTCGCAAACTAGAATAAATTCTGTATAGTTTCTCATATTTCTTTTTCCCAAAGCTTTATTCCCTTACTTACAGTAGCGGTCTAAAGTCCTCAACATTCAAAATGTGACGGATACTGGGACGGTTACCTTACTTATTTTAAATTTGCCTGTCCGCCTCCTTAGGAGACCGCTTAGGTCTCCTGCGGAGGGTAGTGTGTTTTTTCTGTTACACATACTTGTGTAGCGTCACTGGTTTAGACTTTGAGTCGTGTTCAGCAGTGCTAAAATGTGCAAACGTTTTGGTACACTTCCTAGTTAAATTGTGTTAAAATTAACCACGGTTGAAATGGTCGCGTGTTAGCAATAGGACAGCTTGAGAAAAGTCTGCAGTCACAAATAAGTCTAATAAGTATGTCGAATACACTTTCAATCATATGATATTTTGAATTCTGGCATTTTGAGCTTGTACCTACATTTTAAATCTTAAATTCTGGCATTTTGAGCTTGTACCTACATTTTAAATCATTTTTGAATTTCTAATGTGTACCCTAATCTTTGAGTATTTAATAGATTAGAGTGATTTCACTGTGTTATTTAAAGTTTTTTGGAACCAAGGTTTTTCATCCAGCGAACATTCTAGTCGTGGCCCTTCGCACTTAATATGTGGTTTGTAGGTAGTGTCAATAAGTACACTTTCTGACTTCCCGAAAGGAGGTCAAGGTACTCATGAAACTAAACATGGGTCATCTGACACCTCCCTAATAGGAGGCCCGATTTTTTTGTCGTACTTCGACCGACTTTTCCATAGGGAAAGTTATTCAGTTTCATGAGTACCTTGACCTCCTTTCCGGCTTGTTCTGGTACTCCCGGTATAACTTAGATAATTTTGTAATGAATAGGTATCTACATCTTAGCTTGGAAGAATTGAATAGGTAAGAAGTGTATTCCCCTCACGTGGCGATGCGTGCACGTAAATTGGGACAAGGCGTAATGAATGATGCATCAAACCTTGGGAATTCAGCTCAGATTATCTGGAATAAATTGCTTGTGATATGATCCGGTCGATGTCATGTTTCGAAGCTAGTTCTCGAAAGAATTTTAGTTGTTTTCCTCGTTTGGATGAATACCTTTTCAAAGGTAGATAGGTATAAGGAGTGCATATTATTAGGGTTTATAGCACGGGGAAGAATCATGCCTTTTAGAGTTTTGAAAAGCCGTCTTCAGTAAATTGCGTAAGTAAATACTTTTTGGGCGCTTAGTTCTCAATTTGGGCGTTACAATGTTAAGTACATATAAATGGCCTCACTTCACAGTTCTATAAATTATAAGGGATATATTCATTACATTTATCTTAATATGAGAAAATTTAGGTTCGGTTACAATACTACCAGAAATATTTATGAATACTTATAAAATTTTAGTTAAAACGTAGGTAGACTGATATTTTATTTTATTATAAAAATTAATATAAGAGATCCGCCCAGCATAGTCTATTTTAAAAGTTGTTAAATTGGGACACACTTTTCAGAGGCGTATGTTTACAGAATATGTAGCGCGTAACTTATTAATCTCATGGGCGTCAGCGAAGGGCGTAAATTTTATCATGCGGACACTAATCTCTTCGGTTATAAAACATGTCAAATATATTATTAGATAACATATTTGCTGTAGGTATAATATATGACGTCGATGAAAAGTAGGTGCGATAAGGAAGCGCTTAAAGTCGAAAGTAGGTAAGTGATGGATGATAATGATGAAAAGCAAAAGTGTTTGCATAATCGATCGATAGACTGGACTAGGACTAGACTGGACTAGGACTCCTCGTTATTTCCACAAGACTATAGTTTCCGATAGACGTGCTTGGAAATTAATTCGACCATTATAAAGGCTAGGGTAGTATTTTATTACACCAAATTTTATGATCCGGACTGTAGCGAGTCGCAGTCGTATCTATCTATAGCGCCTTAAGAAATGGAATAAATCTGGGGGCACGGCAGTGCCCCCACCAAGTCGAGCTGAAAGCGGCACGGCCGTACCATCCTTTTCTCGAACCAGTTCAGGCCATTTTTGACCCCCCCATAACTCCCTTGTCGGTAAGTTTAGAACCCTCATTTTAAAAAATCTTATCAAGCACTGCATAGACACGATACACTTCAAATTTCATTTAATTTGGACCAGTAGTTTAGAAGTTATAGTTAGTCAAAGTTTCTTAATTTTCTGCCTGACTGACTGACTGACCGATCATCAAAATTCTAAGGTACTTCTAGCAAACTGAGGAGCTTGAAACTTAGAATACACCTTGTATTTAGTGTATGAATAAAGGGAAAACTATAACATTCTGAAAATTCGGTTGCAACCGCATAACTAACTTTGTGTTTCCATACAAATGTATAGGATTACAAAGTTAACTTTGCGGTTGGGCTTTGAGGAAATCTGTAGCTGAGGCTCAAGAAGTAGATCCAGATAAGGGAAAGAGGAAGACTATCTACAAAAAGAAATGAGATCCCACCAAAAACATTTACTTGTAAAAAGAACCAAGTCTCGCCTCTCAGTTCATCTACTGTAAAAAGTTGTGAGATCCATGTGATGCCAAGTCGGTTATTGATTTATTCAAGGACTACTTCAGGGAACTTTCATCTTAAGCTATTGCGTAATTAGGTAACAGACATCATCTTACAATAACTATATCGATATTTAAAAACTTTTATATTTACAATAACTAGAATGACTTGGCAATCGCACATTATTTGATTGTGAGATACGATGGTCTAGTGCGATGGCCGGGTCATTCTAGTTATTGTAAATATAAAAGTTTTTAAATATCGATATAGTTACTGTAAGATGATGTCTGTTACCTAATTACGCAATAGCTTAAGATGAAAGTTCCCTGAAGTAGTCCTTGAATAAATCAATAACCGACTTGGCATCACATGGATCTCACAACTTTTTACAGTAGATGAACTGAGAGGCGAGACTTGGTTCTTTTTACAAGTAAATGTTTTTGGTGGGATCAAATATGTGTCATTCATTTTGTCATATTTTGTAATATGTGTAGAACATTTAACTCGGTTGCGAAAAATTCTCTATCTGAATCAAATATGACACAGGCACGTTTTTTTCCCGAGTGTTCGAGCTCTAAAATGGCATAAGAAACAAATACATAACTCTATGCAGGCTGAGTTAACCATGAAGTTGGGAGACTTTCCTGGCTTAAACCTTTAGCAAAATTTCTCGTTAGGCATTCCTGTAAATGGGGTGATGTTATTATCGACAACACATGGCAAAGACCTTGACCATATGATACTCCTCATCTCGATCCGAAGCAACGTGGTGTCCGTCAAACCCGCTGCGTGTTTCAAACACTTCAATTTTGTAACACAATCTGATATGAACGTAAACAATACACGCTCCTAAATAGCCATCGCAAATACCGCAGTTTGCCGAGAAACGCACGTGATGACCGTCTGTGCGATAATATTGCGCTGTGTAACGCATGCGTCAGAAAAATACGATTTTTGACCTTATACCCATACAAATACTGACAGACGCGTCTGGGCTGGGTAGCGCACAAGCTGCGTCGACGCGCTTATGGAAAAGCTACCACTACTCAGAGCCTCCATACATTTGAAATAAGGTAGCATTTTCGACAGCGAAACGCGAAATATGTCAACGGAAAACCTACCTGAATTCAGAAAATTGACGCCATTTTGGAATCACCATGTCACATCGCTAGGACAAAGAAAATTCCAAATTCAAAATTACTTTCAATTTCAAGTACGAGTATATCTTGTTCAAAGTCGTAAGGCGTCAAATAAGTACATAAAACATAATCGTGTATTTATACAATGACAAATAGGAAGAATAAGTTTGAATCAAAGATAAAAGATGGTATAAAATCTTTTGCATAGCTCCGGTAGATTCATAGTTTTTCCAGCATACAAGAACAACGATGAAGTTATGTGCATATATAATATTTTTACTTTAGTGCATGTGAGTTTTTAGGGTTTCGTAGTCTACTAGAAACCCTAATTATTTGGTCAAATCTGTTTGTTTGTATGCCGCGCCCTCACAACTCCGCCAGTTTTAGCGCTATCAACATGAAATTTGGTGTGAAGATAGATCGTGTTGACTAAAACTTGGAAATGTTGAGAAAAATATAATATTAAAGGGTTGGGGGGTGAAAGGGGGATAAGAATAAAATTTTGCCTATAATATTGAATAGGGTATCGTTGAATAGGTTTTTAAAAATAAGGGGAGGTTTCTTTGAAACAGATTCACTTAAATGTTTCTGTCTCAAGGTATTTAAGCCCTAGTTTGTTCCATCTGTAACTCCTAAAGTATAAACGCTAGAAATTTGAAAAAATATGGAATGTAGAGCTCAATCTAAAGCTACCGTGAAAACTATACGGACTTTTTACCACTTATGGTTTAAGATAAATAAAAGCTTTTTAATTTGCGATTGGTAACCATACAGCTGCAAGCTAACCAGCAACAAAATTAACTTTGTAACGCTGAAGATCCTGAAATTTAACCGCCGACTATGAAACCCTATTCGTGGGCGTGTCTGACACGCTCTTGGCCAGTTTTTTATTTGGTAGGGTACCATCAGCAGAAGATCAACCTATCTATTTAAGGGATCAATTTGTATTAGTTTTTATGTTACTGATACTACCTCCCTATTTTCACCTGTTCGTTCTTAATTAGTCTTTTAATTTATAGAATAATCATATACGGCTTTTTCATACAGAAGTTACCCAGTATTAGCAGGTAAATCAAGGTGCTGCAGACAGTACTTACACTGTCTATCTACAGTCAAGCTCAGATCTGGTAAGATAACGGTGTTCTACCTGTCCTGAGCTTATATATAGTGCAGCTATGACTGCCGGGCCTTACCGCGCACATACCGCGACTAACCGCGTACCTACATACCGCGCCTTACCACGTACATACCGTGCCTGATTGGACACTTGTTTGAGAGTCATTCAAAAAGACTGTGTATCACCATAGTGACAAGTTGTCAGCCTGTCGCCTTAAATTACAATACACATCAACCCTGAAATCCCTTAGTCGCTTCTTACGATACCCACGGGAACGATATGGGGTAGTGCTATTCTAATGTACCTATCTAAATATTAGAGCGATAGTCACGGTTCACGGATTAATGCTTAGATTGTATAAAAGTAATCGCGAATGCTTATGAAGTTAACATTCGGTACCTGCCATTAATGGGAAAAGTCTTCATAACATCGTCACAAATGCTAACTAACTCTATGTGTCTCATTGTCGATCATAAAATGTTAATAAACTCGTTAATATCCTATTTCGTATCATATAAGGATCTGAGTAGCGGTAGGTTAAAAAGAGTTCAAATCTGGAATGACACAAAGAAATTGCTACCGCTGTTCAGATTGACAGCGATCCGAGTAGTGGTAGGTATTACATAAGCGCTGCGTCGACGGATGAGTCTGTCAAACCGTTTGACATAAACCGTATGTATATGAAAATTAGGAGGAAAATCGTATTTTCCTAACGAGTGCAATAGCGCTGCGCAGTAATATAAAAAAAAATACGATACCGGACGTTACGTGTATTTTTCGCCTTATAACGGGCACAGGAATCGATCGATGTAATTTCAATTGAATTTCCATTTTTACGAAGTAAGCAACTCTCGACAGACTGTCCCGAAAACGCCAAGCTCAACAATTCAAACTAAACAACTTTTCCCTAAGCTTTTCGACATAAAAATAATACCTTCCATAAATTACTCGGTAAGATGACTTTATGGTACGCGAGCTTTAATTTTTTAATACTGTGACTATGAAATGCAAAAAAAACTATTAAAACGTCAGAACTCAGAGATGATGAACAATTGGCAAACCTTTATCTTATTTTATCATATTATCTTATCCACAAAATAAAAATATACTTTCTAACGTAATTTTCAATGCGAAAGCGTCCGTGCATATTACAGTTTAGAGAAATCAGCTGGTTGACAACCGGATGCGTGACTCGTAAAACACAGGAAATTCGCATCGTTGACAGTCTTGTGAACTGCTGGATATTACGAATGTAATATTTAATAATAATGTGATTACAGCATATTAGTGCCAAGTGTCTTGATTGCGGAAAAATGTGACGAACTAAATCGAGGAAATTTCAAAGGAAAGTAAATAAATTTGAAAAGTGGCCCTGGCCTGATTCCTCTACATTTTGAACGTAGGAAATTGATAAATCTAAAGGAAATTGATGATCGAACACATGATGCTGAAATGATTTACCTTCAATTTAACATTTCAAAAATATCATTTTTATAAAGTGATTTTAAAGAAAACATTAAAAGATTTATAATAAAATCTTCAGATATTGTTATGAATAGACCATGCCATAACTACACGAGTTTTCAAGATAAATACAAGACTCTAAAATTATTTCAGATATCTTAACTACCAGCCGCTGTTTCACCCGCTGCAACTCATTTTCCCGTAGAAAAAAAGCATTTACCGGCATGTGTTATACATATAAACCTTCCTCTTAAATCACTCTATCCATTACAAGAAACCCCATCTAAATCCATTGCGTGGTTTAGGAGGACTTAGCGAACACCACGACAGACAGAGAAGCGCAAAATGAAACTTCATTTTATACAATTCAATGTATACCTACTTGTATGAAAAGTTTACACCATTCCTACATCATGTTTTAAGATAAAATTTCTCTAATTAGCCTTCAATTTCTAGTATGAGCAAACCTATAATTTCTTATATGAATACTAGCTGGTGCCCGCGAACTTCGTTTCGCCAAGAAAAGTTTATGAGCCGACAGAAGCTGCACATCATGCACAACAACCTATTTCAATACAGAAATTGTCTTATCTCTTAAAGTTTTGCCGAGGTCTATATGTTCCGTCAGAAAGGCAGACAGACAGGCCCTCCAGTGCTGATTAAGGTTCTCACTAATCATATATGATCAAGACGTTTATCTTTCACCATGACCATACCACACATCAAAAAATATCGCAATCTTTTTGCGGGGTTCATGCACATTTAGGTTTACCACACAGACTTCTTCATCTTCCTTGCATCTTCTTATTTTGGGTGGTGTTTGCTCTTCTAATTTTTCGGCACCATAAGGTTGTTTCTGAGGTTGTCGGGTCAGGTAGGTCATCTTTTTTCGTGAGGTCGGTTATACACATTAACAGATTACATTTTCAAATGTAGGAAGTGTGATATCGATATTGATTGTAAGCTGGTCCCCGCGAACTTCGTGTAGTTTCGTTCCTTATACCTACATTGAAAAATACATATTTCCACACCAGCATCTTAAAAATTGTATCCATCACGCTAATTTAATTATGTAATAATTGTTGGAACCATATTTCTAAAACCGTAGATGCATTACCAGCAGATGCCAACAGAAGCGTTCCGTCAAGCTGAACAACTTTTGCTTTGGAGCTTTTTCAATATCTCTTTTAGTTTAACTGAGCTTCTAGTGGTGTTCCTGGTAGTCTACATCAGCTACTCCAAACTTTCGATGTCTTTTCGCCAGCAGAAGCGTCCCATCAAGCTAAACAACTTTTGCTTTGGAGTCATATCCGTATCTCCAATAGTTTACCTGTACTCCTGTTGGTGCACCTGGTGGTTTAAATCAGGTACTCTAAACTTTCGATGTCTTTATGCCAGCAGAAGCGTTCTATCAAGCTGAACCACTTTTGCTTTGGAGTCATATCTGTATCTCCTATAGTTTACTTGGGCTCCTGTTGGTGAACCTGTTGGTCTACATCAGGTACTCCAACTTTCGATGTCTATTTGCCAACAAAAGCGTCCCATCAAGTTTAACAACTTTTGCTTTGGAGTCATATCTGTATCTCCTATAGTTTACCTGGGCTCTTGTTGGTGCAACTGGTGGTCTACATCAGGTACTCCAAACCTTCGATGTCTATTTGCCACCAGAAGCGTCCTATCAAGCTGAACAACTTTTGCTTAGCAGTCATATCTCTACCTCCTATAGTTTACCTGGGCTCCTGTTGGTGAGTCTGGTGGTCTACATCAGGTACTCCAAACCTTGGATGTCTATTTGCCAGCAGAAGCGTCCTATCAAGCTGAACAATTTTTGTCTTGGACTCATATGCGTATCTCCTATAGTTTACCTGGGCTGCTGTTGGTGCACCTGGTGGTCTACATCAGGTACTCCAAACCTTCGATGTCTATTTGCTAGTAGAAGCGTCCTATCAAGCTGAACAACTTTTGCTTAGAAGTCATATCTCTACCTCTTATAGTTTACCTGGGCTCCTGTTGGTGCGTCTGGTGGTCTACATCAGGTACTCCAAACCTTGGATGTCTATTCGCCAGCAGAAGCGTCCTATCAAGCCGAACAACTTTTGCTTTGGGGTCATATCTCTATATCCTATAGTTTACCTGGGCTCCTGTTGGTGCACCTGGTGGTCTACATCAGGTACTCCAAACCTTGGATGTCTATTCGCCAGCAGAAGGGTCCTATCAAGCCTAACAACTTTTGCTTTGGAGTCATATATTTATATCCTATAGTTTAGCCGGGCTCCTAATGGTGCTTCTGGTGGTCTACTACATCTGGTACTCCAGACCCTAGAGTGGTAAAATGTATCCTAGATGTTGACCCGACTAATAAGGTATTACGACACAAAATTTGGTTAAAATCCGTCCAGTAGTTTATCCGTGAAAGATGGACAAACAAACAGACAGACAAACAGACAGACAAACAGACAAAAATTTTTTTAACGATTGTTCTGAGATCTGTGTCCTGAGCACAATTGAAAGCAATAATCCTTTTTTTAAACTATCCCATGTACAGAATTGGTGTCGTTTCTGTTTTATTATATGTATAGATGAAACGGTGTATATGAGTTATGAGGCGTTTCTCAGGAATTTAGGTTGAATTTAAATTTGATCAAAGCTATATCCAGAATGTCATTGAAGTCGGCACAGGGTTTACAGCTGGAACCTATTTGTAACTGTCAGTTCACTCATATTCGCAAACTAAGTGAATATTTCTAATAACACTGTGGACTAACTAACCTAGAACTTGCTGGGATTAGGTTAAAAGAATGAACATAAAAGAACATTAACACAATACCTACAAAGTATTTGTCATAGTTATAAATAATCTAACATATTGCCTTTTATCCTGGTATGGAGTAAAATAATTAATGTCTTGGGGTCAACTGGGAGGGATCGTGAGGGGATTTTTTTACTCCATTTTGACTAACTAGATAAAGCAGACGATCCTAAACCATATTATATCAGTTTCAACCTAAAATAAACAGTTTTTTTACATCTTAATGCCAACAAAACTTGATCTGTAAAATTAAAAAGAGTCTGTAATAAACCTACAAACAGGGTTGCTGGGTAAAATTTTACTAGTGACCGTGTAGAAGAAAATGCAGGACGGGTTGGCGATAAAGAACAACTGTCCCAATAGCCAGCCTCCCATAGTAACTGAAATCACTTGATAGGCAATTTTCTATGGAACCTGTTTTTTATCACCAGCCCGTCCTGCTTTTTCGATATCGGTTACTAGTAAAATTTCACCCTATACCTGTACATCAAGAAATTGGCGCTAAATCTTGATATTTAAGTATTATTGTGTAAATAACTCATATTGGTCAATGAGACCATGACTGATTCCTGTTTTCATAGTCTACTCTCAGATGTTCATTCATGTATTTTATAGCCCAAGGAAGCTTTCCCGAAATATTCACCTATAAAAATATATTACGAGGTGAAACGGGCTTTATCAACATAACTCATTCATGAGGCAAAGTAAACTAAGCTTATTCATGACTCAATAGCTAAAACGGCCCTCAAATATGTGTCAGACGTGGCGATAGCGACCGTACTTTTACAGCCGTTGACGCTCTGCCTACCCCGCAAGGGATAAAGGCGTGATATATGTATGTATGTATGTATTAAAACATTATATCTCAGTACTTACCAGCTGGTGTGACCGAGCCTTGCTCGGTATTTTGTTTCTTACGTCATCTAATAACTGCATGTACAGTAATTTATTTGGCGCGTAGATTCGATCTAACCATAACTACGTTGTACGCAATTTATATTAGTAAATGCGTGAACTATAGCATACAGACAGCGTTTTAGGATTTTGAAGTGATTTTTAGAAAATAAATCCTTTTAGGAAATGAAACCTAGGTGGATCGGTTTATCGTCCCCGCGAATGCCCCTATATGCGAAATTTCATGAAAACCTTTAGAGCCGTTACCGAGATGGCGATTAAATATATTAAATACTTTTTCGTTTAAACGTTACTCTACCAACCCGTCGGAAAACTTCTGATTATCACGATTATTTAATTTAAAGTTAGATACTTGTGACTAAGGAGGCTGTCAACAAATTATAAAATTTTATGATTTCATATCTTCTCCGTCCCTTCAGAATCGTAATAAAATATAATAAGATAACAATTTATTAACATATTATTAATAGCTTAACTACATTTACCTTTATGACGTGTCAGGCTTTTAGATAAATATCTTTACGGCATGTCAAATTATCGATTTAGAAAAACTGCCACGACGAAAATGTTGTAGACGTCTAGCGATATCAAATTTTCAACGATAGCAAAAGTCTTCATAAACATGTCTTCAATGACGTCTAAAGAAATTTAGATGTATTTTTTTGACGTAGAAGCTTCAGGGGTTGCCAACAATTTTTATGATCCTTTTTAATGAAAACTATCACATAAACTACACATTTTATAACGCGCTTTGGATAAACGTGATTTGTAAAAGTCAGAGCTGTCCTGCGGCTGTCAAATTCGTAGTCAAATTTATTGTGATTTGACATAATATTAGTTTAAATGTAGCCAGCAGTTGTTCGTCATAGGCTAAGGTCCTAGGGCTGGCGGAGTCGTGATTGTAAACGGGATGATTACCTAAATTATGTACATCTTCGTATATCTATGGCTTAAATTAATAGTACTTTTGATTGACCTATTAATATTATCATACGGATATTATATGGACCGATGCACAACGTCGTTTAAACAGTTTTAGGTAGTAGATGGAAAAATAAGTGTGAGTTGATTCAGATAAAGAATGAATATTGGCCGGCCTTACCTAATATTGGAAAAATACGAAAAAAAATAATTAATAATACAAAATAGCTAAGTGGTATCAAACAAACCAGAACAATGCAATAAAGACAGAATTTAAAATCATTGGTCGCCTTTATATTCCGTTAGTACCTACTTCAAAAGATAAAGTATGTAGTTCATTCTATATCATACTGAAACAAATCTTTGTTGGCAATACTCATAACATCAAGTTGGTGACAGTGTAAAATAAATAGTCTATCATTAGTTTATATTGATGATAATGCGTGATCAAGAGAGAGGAATTCCAATATACGCTTTTAAAATACCTGTCGTTGACATATAAATAGATAAAATTGATTTTACTCAACGCTTGAAGTCAAACTTTATGATTTTTGCCAACAGTATAAACGATGACTTACATATTGACAAACCCTTAGCTAATCCACATTCAGAAATACCTACATGATTATGGCATAAACATAACACTTCACACAACACTCACAGATTTCGAATTTCGAGAAACACATCAAATTAATAAATGGCGTTTATGAGCGGACTGTGGAACTCGATCGTTGGAAGCAACGAGAAAGAAGTCAATTGGGACGACATTACAATAGTATATTACGACAACTTCAAGAAATATTTCTCGGTGTCCGAGATTGACAAGGAAGAGTCTGCGATAGTCTTCTCTGAGGCGCACGACATCTCTTTCAACAAGACTGGGCTTGGGTTGGACTATACGCCGCTCAACTTTGTAACAATCTATCATATTGATACTAGAAAAGGTTGGTTTATTTGCCATAGTAGTTCTGTTATTCTTCAAGAATTTAATAGCAGTGTCTTAAAACATGATCCAAGAAAAATCTTTTCTCTACATGCAAAAATGACAGGATGTCTTATGCACACATTAGATTTATTGCCAACAAATTCCAGATTATATTAAACTTTACGCCAAACTAGGAAAAAATCAAATGCCTTAAAATTTTGATCACGTTCTTTCTTTCAAATTGCAGCTGAAGTAAAGATGCCGAGTGGAGTGATCGACAGCCCCGTGATCGAGGACAACCACGATGGTACCGTCAGCATCAAGTACGAGCCCAGGGAAGAGGGCATCCACGAGCTCTACGTCAAGTACAACGGAGAGCATGTCCAGGGTAAGTTATCGGCTCTTTAACAAGGTATTAAAAACGATACCTGCTAAAGAACAATAATTATAATGCTGTAAGCAGAACTGGAAGTATAAGCATTCCAATACGTGTATCTCCCTCGAAATGAGTTCCACAGTTGAAAACATTTGAAAAATCTTATATTTAGAGCACTGAGTTATCTTGTGTATAATCAAAATCAGTGTTCATTGTAACTTTTTCCTGTATATTTTTATTTTACCAGTACTTAAATGTTTATGTTTACTTATTTATTTATGGTGTGTTCTAAGACAATACTCTGACGATTCTTCTGTATTATCTCTCCAGGTTCTCCTTACAAGTTCCACGTCGACTCCATCCCCTCGGGCTACGTAACAGCCTACGGGCCAGGGCTGCTGAATGGCGTCTCCGGCGAGCCTAGCCAGTTCACCATCAGCACCAAGGGAGCAGGCGCCGGTGGGCTCTCCATGGCCGTCGAGGGACCTAGCAAAGCCGAGGTGAGTGAAGAAACATGAATAAAATCAAACCGAATAAAACACTGCCTGTGGTGTGTGCGACGCAGAAGGTTCCGGGTTCGATTCTCGGTGGGGCACTCACAAAGTTGATATTTATCAGTTTGTGAATTTTGTCCGATTAAGACAATGCAGGTTGAAGCAATTGATTGCCCGAAAATAAAGATGAGTCCGTGTTTCGGCGGACACGTTAAGCCGTCGGTGCCGATTGCTGTCTATGAATAACTAGGCGGCGGAAGCTACACAACCATGCCAGAGGCCTGCTACTTTAGGAGGTTGAAATACTCTGATACCAGGGTTCATCAGATCGTTGGACGACTAAGTGTATTGTTCCACCCGAAGAAGAATTCTGAATATCTCACTCATACTTGTGAGTAATGGTGAAGATTATGCCCAATTATTTATTTTGTGGGCATGCAAAAACAGTTTTTAATTTCGTTTAAAATGATAAAACTGTATGCACTTACTTGAAAGGTATCAGATTCAAGTTCCCGATGTAATTAATGTAATTTGTTGTCGTATTTTAGATCACCTGCCACGACAACAAGGACGGCACCGTCTCCGTGTCCTACTTGCCCACCGCCCCTGGAGAGTACAAGGTTTCCGTCAGGTTCGGAGACAAACACATCAAGGGATCACCCTTCATTGCTAAGGTACAGGCTGCATTTCAAGTTACACGCTGTTTCATCCCTACTAATTATAACGCAAGGAAATGCAGACGTGATGATTCCTATTCTAATATTCGTAATTTAGAACACATCATTTTTCTTTCCTGTCTGACGAGGAGAGGAGAAGGTAAGCGCCGTTGCCTAGATGTATCTCTTTAAGGACAATTTTAATTTCTGAAGATATTTCCTTACCCTGTTTTTCTGGTTTCTAGGTGACTGGTGAGGGTCGCAAGAGGAACCAGCTGTCCGTGGGCAGCTGTAGCGAGGTCACACTCCCCGGCAAAGTCCAGGATCTGGACATCCGTGTACTCAACGCGTCTATCGCGGTAAGATTTAGTTTCCAGTTTCTGTGTCTTGCGCCTCAAACAAAAATATTTAAACCAATAGAAAGACTGCTGCATTTGTCGTCAGTTAATAATTGTACCTGGAAATCACACCCATTAGATCTTGTACAGGGATTAAAATATAGCTGGTAAAAACCACTGCAGAGTGCATTATCAAGATAAAGTTAGACCTCTTAGATCGTCTATATCTTACTTTCTAGGCTCCTTCTGGTCTGGAAGAACCCTGTTTCCTCAAGAAACTGCCGTCTGGCAACATCGGCATCAGCTTCACTCCTCGTGAGGCTGGCCAGCACGAGGTCTCCGTCAAGAAGATGGGCGTCCACATCCAGAACTCCCCCTTCACCATCACCGTGGAAGACAAGGAAGTCGGTGACGCTAAGAAAGTTAAGGTAAACAATCGGTGACAGTCATTAACCCTGCAAGAAAAAGAAACCGAAGCTAGTTTGACTGTATCTCTACACTCAAGCAAATATAATTTGTTTACTCTTCCAGCCTTTATCTGCTTCTAAAATAAACTTAAGTAACACGATTCGGTTTTTGTAACTTGTACATTTTCTAAACCTTAGATATCCATTCATATGATAAAACTCATTTTTAGTATTTCTTATTTTGATATATTTTAAGTAGGTATTCCTGTTGTGCAGGTGGAAGGGTTAGCACTGAAGGAGGGCAAGACTCACCAAGACAACACCTTCACCGTAGACACCAGGAACGCTGGTTTCGGTGGTCTCTCACTTTCCATTGAAGGTAAGTAGCAGTTAAACCCTCCAGTGTCATGGTTGATCCTAGGGACATACCTTAAATAGAAGTTCACTAATCTTAGGTGTCTGAGGTAGCAAGATGTCTCACTCAACTCCCCGGATCTAGAACTTGAAGCTAGTTTTACCTACTTCTAAACGACATGGTTTGACCACTAGTTTTCTACGATTGTCTACCAGAAACCCCTCACCTGTGATTAGTCTAATAGAGTGACTTATTAAATAAAAAAATACTGATTCCGTTCTCAGGTCCCAGCAAAGCTGAGATCCAGTGCGCTGACACCAAAGACGGCGTACTCGGCATCAGCTACAAGCCCACCGAGCCTGGCTACTACATCATCAACTTGAAGTTCGCTGACCACCACGTCGAGGGCTCGCCCTTCACTGCCAAAGTCAGTCTTTTGAACTATTTCCTTATTCTTCTTCTTTTTGATCGCAAAGGTTAAATTTAGCTGACTTATGAACTACTTGCTGATAGTCAATGTCCTTTTATTTGGACGATCATTTCATAAGGTGTCAATGCAAGTTCGTTTTACTCACAGAGGTTACTTACTGAAGTTTGTTTATCATTATTTGAAAACCCAAGTTCTAAATGCTATTTGCATTTATTGTATAGATCACTGGTGATGGCAGCAACAGACAGAGAGAGAAGATCCAAAGACAGCGCGAGCAGGTCCCCTTGACTGAAGTTGGAACCAACTGCAAACTCACCTTCAAGATGCCGGGTAAGGCAATAACTATACCGGATGTAAGGGAAGTTACACCCGGTATAGTTAGTTGTTATGTTGGAAGGAAAAAATCAAGTTTAAACATGAAAAGTCAGTCAGCTGCTGAATTTGTATAAGAGGACGACTTTTTTAGAAAACTTGTTCATTTTCATGGTCAAATTATGACTGCAACATTTTCGGTACACTCATTCGTATTTAATCTATTAGCTAATAAATCACGCAATTAAAATTTAGTACTTGTTTTGGTTATAAGACACAATAAAAAGATTAGGTAGGTAGTTTATGTAATTAGCAAACTATGAGATCTTTATGCTACAGAAGAAAGATAGCCAAGAAAATATACCTGTCTATAAGACTTTCTCATAATTCGTCCGCTTCTGCAGGCATCACCTCGTTCGATTTGGGCGCGACGGTGACCAGCCCCGGAGGAGTATCGGAAGATGCTGAAATCCAGGAGGTGGAAGACGGCCTCTACTCCGTCCACTTCGTGCCTAAGGAGCTAGGCGTCCACACAGTCTCCGTCAAGTACAGGGATATCCACATTCCTGGTAAGTAGGCGGAAAATTCCTTCTTCCATTTTTGGTATTTCTTGTGTGTATTCCCTTTGTAATTCCAGGCGAGTACAGGGATATCCACATTTCTGCTAAGCGGGCGGAAAATTCTTCATCCTTTTCTGGTATTTCTTGTGTGTATAACCTTTGTAATATCAGGGGAAACAAGAAAACTGTACCTTTAACGTAGGTAAACACTGTATGTGCTACATATCGAACCAATCATAAAATTGAAGTCTTTTTATGTTCGTTTCAGCTTTAAGTAGGAATTGTAAAAACCAAACTTACGTCTAAACTTACGTCGTCTGTAAAAACCAAACTAAGCTAGTGCACGATTTTATACTTACCTAGTCTAACCAAAATCTGTTCTTTCCAGGATCCCCCTTCCAGTTCACAGTAGGTCCCCTCAAGGACTCCGGCGCCCACTTGGTGAAAGCTGGTGGTACCGGCCTTGAGAGAGGAGAGGCTGGTCGTTTCAACGAGTTCAACGTATGGACGAGGGAAGCCGGTGCTGGACAGCTTGCCATCTCCTTGGAAGGACCTAGCAAGGCAGAGATCGACTTCAGGGACAGGAAAGACGGGTCCTGCGACGTTTCCTACAAGGTTGAGGAGCCTGGTAAGTTAATTCTTTCAATAACGTTTACTGTCGAAGCGAAAAAAATCTGGTGACATCAACGAGTTCAATGTTTGGACAAGGGAAGCGGGTGCTGCACAGTTTGCTATTTCTTCAGCAAAGCAGAAATAGACTTAAGGAACAGGAAATGCGGGTCCTGCGGTATGCGATATTCCCTACATAGTCATGGAGATTAGGAAGTCTGGACACCTTCAATATAGAATTAGATAATTTATTTTAGAATTCGATTATGCCAATTTTGACAGTTTAGTTCCATCTCGAATCGCAAAGAAGACTGCTAGAGAATAGTAAATAAACATAAAAACTAGTAAATATTTCTTGATATTATAGTAAAAATAACTTACGTGGTGTAACTGCCTCCGGGGTCCATCTGCAAGTCTAATGACCCCAGTGGTCGTAGCTAGTGACATAAAAACTTTAGGGGGCTTGCATACACTGCTGATGTAAGGCTTGTTTTACAGTAACAACGAGAGTTTCAATTTGATGATAGTGTTTAGATTTGATTGATTAAACGATGGTAGCGTACTATTATATGATGGTTTTGGGTTTTTGTTTTGACGTAATGAGATTCAAGAGAAACATACGTTTTAAATAATTTTGTTACACATTTTATTTCATATTCTTGAAATCTGTTAAGAGTTCTACAAAATATTATTCTGGTTCGAGGCATTCCTCTGGTTAACCCTGAACATTTTCTTCAGGTAATTTGTTCTATTTCCGTTTCCATAGCTGGAAAACATTACAAAAATACTTATATGATAATCAAACTAAAGTTTTGGTAGTGTTGATCGAATCTGGCATCAGGCCTTAGGCCTTTCATTGCGTGGCTTATGGTTTGTCCCTATACTGAAATGCACTTCATAAATAAAGTGTCTTGTTCCTTATTCGAATCTGGCCCCGCCTCCGTTCAAACTGGCCAATCACAACATAGCTGACCACAAGCACAGCAAAATTTACTGTGAACCATTTTGACAGTTTGATTTTTTAAATCTTTACTTTTGTTTCTTTTTCAAGTGGCCAGTGTAAAACTTTTTTTGAGTCAATAATTCGGATTGCCAGTGATTGCTACGGTTTGCGATATTTGTTTTTGCAAATGGAAGGTAATTTGTGGAAGGATCATCGCGTGTTTTTGCTTGGGATTCTTTAATCTTAATTAGGTACGATTATTGCATAACCCAAGACATTCCAAACTAAGTGTTATCTGTAGAAAGTTTTACTTCGATCGACCCATACACGTAGATCGTTTTCTGTTCCTTATTTTGAATTCCCGGACTTAAAGTCTAGCGCCGTATCCAAATTCATAATTAAGTTGAAAGTTTTCTTTATAACTGAAATTATAGGCGAAGGTGGCAGTGGCATTGGTTATTAACGCCGATAATTATCCGCATAGTAAAGACTAATCTCTTACGTGTTGCAAAGACTTATTGCTGCATTCAAACTCGTGAACTAAAAAGCATCAAGCTTTGAAATTTGCAAGGCATGAATGTACATAAAGTACCCAACATGAAAAGAAAAGCGCGCAATCTTACACGAACAACAAGATTCCTGCAAACGCATCGCAGCTGCAATCAAGTAATAATCCGACCAAAAAGCGCACCTAATCTCAAAATAACTGTCGCCTCGGAGTCCTGGACCTTCAAATACGGAATGTCGCATCAGCTTAAGTCATTATTCCGCTACGACCAAAAACAGTCCAGCGGGACCTCAAAAATTTCTAATAGCGATACACTTATGAAGTATCCCAAAGAAAAAGGAGCCGCTTCTTTGTCGGATGCTTTGCGATTTTTTTGCGCCGAAGAATACAATGGGGAGTTGGGACAAATTCAGTTTAGGGCCCGCATTCTTGCCTGCTGGTGTTTAAGAGTCATTTTAATTGACCGCTGGGGGAAATAATCTGTGGCAAAAAGGGTTAAACTGTCTAGAGTCTGCGCCACGAAAGGAGCCTCGCAGATACATCGCTCAGAATGAAGATTTTTTGGACTGACAGCTACACGAGACCAAACTAGATGGCGCTGTTAACTTTCTCAGATTGAGGGATCATCTTTCGAAATGAAATGAACTACCATGAAATGACAGTATATGGTTAATAATACGAAACATATGTTGCCATAAAAAATTTAGATTTAACGTAGGTATATCCTCGATTTAAGGTATGAAATTTCATATTGCTATTTTTTCTGCAGAATATGAAAATAAAACATAATATTTAATACAATTTTATTACCCCTACGTATAGAAAATCTCTACTGAGCATTTCCATCGTTCGCAAGAGCGCCACAAACTAAATAAAAACTAAACGAACTTCCCATTCCACTCAATCGCAGTTGAGATATATTTTTTCCGTCGCGAGCTTTCTTTCGTGGCACGACCTCCACTGTCCAGTCGTGCTATGACGGAATGTCACCCGGAGCTGGTTTTTGGCCAGCCAGCTCTGGATGAAAGGTTAGGCGAGAGTCGATCCTTCGAGACATTATGCTGAATTGCTGATTGGGAATTGACAGAAGATTCGAGTTTGCCAACGGCAGATAATAACCAAATTGGCTTCTTCTTTTCGAGCGGGGCACCGAGTCGTCCATCGACCCAATGAACCCTGGTGTCAGAGTAACGACCACCGTTTTAGTAATCATAGACTGCAACCGGGACCGATGGTTTAACGTGCCCTGCCCTCCGAAGCACGGAACCATCTTGCTTTCGGACAATCAAGTGGTTCAGCCTGCAATTTCCTAACCAGACTGGGAACGAATTAACAAAGTGATAAATATCGATTTTGTGAAGTGACCCACGAACCCGGAATCGAACCCAGAACCTTCTGCGTCGCAGGCAGTCGCACTACCACTGCACCATATCGGCTGATATGATAATTTTTCTGCTGCTGCTTAATTGTGCTCTTATCAATTATTTTATACTTATTAAAGAATATCTGCAAAAGTTAGTTTTATGTGTTTCGTATTAGTAGCACTTTTTTACATCTGCTGCACAAAAGTGGACATTGCAAATGCTCTGTGGATATTACTTGCCAATTTAAGCTTTTTTGATGAAATCCTATTCCTAATCAGCGCAAATTTTTTACCGATGTTAGGGGTTAGTATATCGAGTAGGTAGGACCCATTGAAATTTATTGATCATTAACTGCTTAGTATTGCCATAGTATCCCTGGTTCCATAAACCAATTCAGATCGAAGATTTAATTCCTTGCATTGTAACGTTTTTATTGTGATTTAGCCAGTGTCAAGTTGGTATTGCTCAGTTTCATAAACACCTTGATCTATCTTTAATGTTCTACTCCTAGCCTCAGGGTGTGATTCCTAATTACAGATTAACTATTACACTGCGGCCATCAAAAACAGTTTGTAACAATTAACATGCCATCTGCCAGTAATGTCGGTTTTGGGAGGGACGACATTAAATTGCAAATTATTTACATCATCATTTGCATTATTATCGTTGCATAATGTTACAATACGCAGATGCTTATATAAGTAGGTGATGACAGCCATTGGGGCGCAGTGGTAGTGGGACTGCTTGCGACGCAGAAGGTTCCGGGTTCTTTTCCCGATGGGTTTGTTCCCAGTCTGATAAAGACATTGCAGGCAGTCCGAAAAACAAAATGATTCCGTGCAACGGAAGGCACGTTCATCCTTCAGTCCCGGTTGATGTCTTTTGATCACTAGGATGATGGTCGTTTCGCAACCATGTACTTGTAGGTGGATGAAAAACTCTGGCTCCAGGGTTCATCGGATCGTTGGACGATTCGGTGTCCCAAACGAAAAAGAGTTCATGACCATCTTGAAATATGCCAGTTTCTACTACATACTTGTTTTAGCAGGAGATTTTGAAAAGTCTGTGACTAGGGTCTATCGGGTTCTTCGTCGACTTGATGCATTAGTTTGCTCACATCAAGTGATCAAACATCAAATATTATATGTATAAAATTGACGTGCGACTATGTGACGATCAATTATATTATTAAAAATTTGATAGTAGATATCAGCCGTAGTCAAATCAATGATCTTGATTTGATAACAATAAGTTTCATTCTGTATTTTATTTGCATACAATTTATATTAAAACATATGAAATGCATTAGTGGAGGAAGTGTTTAAAAAGTTTTCTTGAAACCATCACACTCTTAAGGGCTGAACATGACTAAATGTCGGCATAATTGTCTGCAATTACGTCACCTCCTGTTTGGATATTGGTCATTTCGGTCCTATCTATCTATAGATCATGAATTCAGCACATCTGCACCAGTTTAGAATATTCAAATGACCTGCGAGACAAGATGTCTCAATCCTACTAGTCGGGGAATTCCGGAAATTCAATGTATGGCGCCAGTTGAAGCACGCCTTTACAGCAATTTTTTTTTGCGATTAGATACCTTTAAGCATGTTGTTTGAAACCTTAAAAGCGGAGACCCTCCGCCCGTCCGCATCACCCCAATTTTCTTTGAAATGTGTCAAAAATTATAAACTTTCCGCATTTATGAGTTAACTATAATAGTTACAAAAAAAGTGTCAAAGGACAAAATATTCCGTATTAAATTTGCTACTTAATTGTAATACATTTTTTCATTGTAACTCTTACGGTTTTCAAGCTAAAACGATTTATATTAAAAAGAAACCTTTTCCTGGAAAATCTATGAATGGCGCCAGTTGAAGCACGCTTTTACAGCGATTTTTTTTTGCGATTAGATACCTATAAGCCTGTTGTTTGAAACCTTAAAAGCGGAGACCCTCCGACTGTCCGCATCACCCCCATTTTCATTGAAATGTGTCAAAAATTATAAACTTTACGGATTTATGAGTTGACTATAATAGTAATTACATTTAAGTAGCAAATTTAATACGGAATATTTTGTCTTTCGACACTTTTTTGTAACTATTATAGTTAACTCATAAATCCGGAAAGTTTATAATTTTTGACACATTTCAAAGAAAATGAGGGTGATGCGGACGGGCGGAGGGTCTCCGCTTTTAAGGTTTCAAACAACATGCTTATAGGTATCTAATCGCAAAAAAAAATTGCTGTAAAGGCGTGCTTCAACTGGCGCCATAGATTGAATTTCCAGAATTCCCCGACTATACTATCACGGCATGATCAAATTTTGAGCCGTCTAAAAACTCCCGACAAATACTGTAATAAATTTGCACTGAGGTCTAAAAACCCGACGAAACTTGGCTAAAACACGATTTAAATTGATCTAAAAAGGCCGTATCGAGAGAAAACGTCAGTCAATCTGAATAACAGACTAACGATGCCATCCGATCCTAGGGGTAACAAAGAACTACTGAGTTACAGGAGCGACAAATCTAACAAAATACACACTTCTTAATGCTACAAAAATAATATAAGCTATTATGTGTAACCCTAGTTACAGAAAAAATAAAGGAAACAATGTCTGCTTTTCTTCCATAAAATTCTAAAAAAATACTTGGAAACTACCAAAATAAACGCGGTGCATACATGGGGGTGATTCGGAAACCCCTTACTACAAGGCAATCGAATTTTGTCACCCTGTATGTTAAGCTCAACTTTTTTTATGGAAAGAGATGTCTACTTTACTTAAGCACTATTGGTAAATGTCGCAGGTACAAGATCTGGCCTATAAAATTGTATACCTCACACGAGAAGTCTTTAAGATTGGTATTCCGAAAAAAATAATGAATCTAATGTAGGTAGAGTATTTTTGTCTCCTGCTATGTAAGCCGCTATAATAGCTCCTGAAGAAACTAGTTCGTTTCTTCCTCCACGTCCCGCGTCAATATTTCTTCCCAGGACATGACTCAAGGAAATTTAAATTTTTGCGTTGACATTTTTTCCATATGCACATTTGTTCTCCGCGGTGGGCATATTGTATTCGCTGATGTATGTAACATCCGAACTGGGCTTTTTTGGACAGGTTTTTGCTGATTGTGCAAAAAAACACGGTTTTTAGTTTATTTGCATATCGTTTTGTTTTGAGGAATTAGTACAAGGGCCGGTAGCACTGGAGTTGCTTTGTGTCTATTTCAACAATTACAGAGGTGGTTTAGAAAGTCTATCACTGGGGAGGGTTTTGTGTCGATAGTGGTGCCGGCAGAAAGCCGTGTGGTGCCGGCAGAGTAGAATAGCACCACTCCCTCTCTTCCCGTGGGGGTCGTAAGAGGCAACCGAGGGATAAACCCGACCCAAACAGCCAGGGCTAACCGTATGGTGGCGGTTAATCCACCACAAAAGCATTCCCAAGGAGGGTTGACGTCTGGTTGGCGGCCGGTCGTAAAATTAAGCTTGTGTTCAACAAAACGTGTTGCGCCGACCCCAAGTAATTGGGATAAGGGCAGGAAGGTGATGAGTTAGGGGGTAGGGACGCCAAGCCGTCGAACTTAACCGTTGTTTCCACAGACGTTTACTACTACACCCTAGTATAGTAGGCTTTAATTTCTTGGACCCTGGTGTCCATTTTCCAAATTGTTGGTTTGTTGACTTGGTTTTCCAGACAGTCTGAAACGCTAGTTAAAGTTTTGTGTAACCAAGCCTACATGGTTCACCAAATAATGATGTAGGCCTCATGCAAAGCGGGGCTAGTGACAGTTCTGGGTTCGATGCCCGGCCGCGCTTCCTCCCTTCTTGTTAGCGTTTTTAACCTCACAAAACACTGATTCGCTTTTTTCTCACAGAATTTGCATTGAGAGATCCATCACTTCTCGAAAAAGAAACTCTGATATGTTTGTGTCCCAGATAATGTTTAATTTAAGTAAAAACGTGACAGAATTTTGTATGCGAAGATGTTCTTGGGAGTCCAAATACGAAATAATCGGGTAATGAAAAGCAGGTGCATTTGGTTTTTGTTTAGATTTTATAGAAAGCAAGACTTTCAATTTCTTTCAAGAAAAATGTTTAGGTGATCCGGAATGTTTGAACAGGAACAGCGATAGTTTTTATAGCTAGAGAATGAAAGAAAACTAGGTAGGTACTTCAAAGTTAAAGGGACCCCGTTGCAGCCTTGGTATATCTAGGTGTACTGCACACAGATATCTTTTTACTTGTGCTTGACACTTTACAGGTAACTGACGTTTTCGGGTATGAAAAAATACTTTTAAAGTCTTTTAAAGTGGAGATTTGTAAGAATATCCATTTAACTCAAACTCTTGCTTCTCCCTAGGTGAATACCGCATCGGTTTGAAGTTCAACGAGCAGCACATCCCCGACTCCCCCTTCAAGGTGTACATCTCCCCCTCCATGGGAGACGCGTACATGCTGGAGGTGGCCCAGTTCCCCGACTCGGCCCAGGTGGAGAAGCCGGCTCAGTTCTACATCAGGATGAACGGTGCCAAGGGATCTTTGGATGCCAGTGTAAGTAGACCTGTTGATCTTCTGGAAATAGGTACATGCTGGCTGGAATTGGCCCAGTTTCCCGACTCCGCCCAGGTGGAGAAACCAGCGCAGGAACATAAGGATGAACGATGCCAAAGGATCTTTGGATGCCAGTGTGAGTAGACCTGTTGATCTTCTGGAAATAGGTACATGCTGGCTGGAGTTGGCCCAATTTCCGGACTCCGCCCAGGTGGAGAAGCCGGCGCAATTCTACATCAGGATGAACGGTGCCAAGGGATCCTTGGATGCCAGTGCAAGTAGCTTCAAAGTCACACCTGCTATTTGCAAAGTGTGTTCAAATACGAAGTAAAATGCTCTTGAAACGTTACTACTGTTATCAGGCGGGAAATGTAACTAACTAACTACTGTTAGCTGGCTGAAATTTAGATCTAATGGACACAAACGAATTACTTAAATTCGTGGCAATAAAATGTTTCAAAAGCCTTTAAATCCTTGTGCACAAAATTATTGCCAAGCGCCATCAAAAGAATCTCTCTCTATTCCTTCCCACCTCAATAAATCAGACAATAAGATGCGAAATATCAAACCCTATTTAATGTTACTCTCGTCCGTTATCCGTCTTGCAATAAACTGCGTGCTACTAGCCACTGCCCAGTGGTCTTTGATTTATAGTGGGAACATGATTCCGTCATGTGCTACGGAGATTTATGATGGATGGTCGCTGGAGCTATTGGTGGTTGGCTATACGCGGTTTAGATGTGAAATCCCGTAGTCAAAGATTCAGAACTTAAAAGTACTTAGAATTTTTTAGTAGGTCTATTGAGTTGAATCTTTGTTGTCTGAATATAATTTTGATTCTTTTTACTTACAGTTGTAACAGCCAAGGTAATTTTCATACCCGATTTCGAAAATGCCGAAATAATATCATCATTCTTCATTCTTGCGAAAAACAGTCAAGACAATTCAAGCAATTTCGGAGTACCATACATAGCTACCTATAAATAGATTACAACAGTAGTCATACAACCCACGGTTTATCAACACTCATGTACCTGATAGGTATATCCACGCCTGTTGATCAATTTTTACGTTACAAAAACATTATATTCGCATCACACCCCGCACAGTGTTACACCCCAAACTTTTCTCTGACAAAAAACGCAATATAACTACTGACCGCACGTGACCATTGGGGTATAAATCTCGTGTCTTTAATATTTTATAACTCGGAACACTGTGTTATGAATACTTGCGACTTTGCGATGCAATATAAAAATTAATATGGGGTGAAGTTTGTTTTCTTATTTTCGTGGAAAGATTATTGTAAGGAAGGTTTCTGAGAAATTTTATGATTTATACCTTCTTTCATGAACTAGCTTGGGATAACAGTGTAAGGCTGTTTATATATTTATTTGCAACTCTTTTACACATTGAAAGGTGGATTTGCTGGCGATTTACGCCTTGTCTACGAAACTTCATAATTTTACTTACCAAAACTTCCCAACAGGTGGTGTCACCCCAGGGCAAGGTGGACGACTGTTTCATCCAGAACATCGACGGGGACCAGTACAGCATCAGGTTCATGCCGAGGGAGAACGGAGTCCACAACATCAACGTCAAGTTCAACGGTGTTCACATCCCGGCGTCACCGCTTAGGATCAAGGTTTGTGGCATCTGTGTGGTAGTCCTGTTGATCCTGAGGTCTTGAGTTCTATAGGTACGGGGACCAATACAGCATCAGGTTCATGCCGAGGGAGAACGGAGTACACAACATCAACGTCAAGTTCAATGGTGTCCACATCCCGGCGTCACCGCTTAGGATCAAGGTTTGTGGCATCTGTGTGGTAGTCCTGTTGATCCTGAGGTCTTGAGTTCTATAGGGGACCAATATCGCATCAGGATCATGCCGAGGGAGAACGGAGTCCACAACATCAACGTCAAGTTCAACGGAGTCCACATCCCGGCGTCACCGCTGAGGATCAAGGTTTGTGTCATCGGTGTTGTAGTACCTGAGGTCTTGAGTTCTATAGGTACGGGGACCAGTACAACATCAGGTTCATGCCGAGGGAGAACGGAGTACACAATATTAACGTCAAGTTCAATGATGTTCATATCCCGGCGTCACCGCTTAGGATTAAGGTTTGTTACATCTGTCTATCATTCCATGGTTTGACCACGTTGGGAACGTTGAAAGGGGAATATCTAGACGAACGTACCTGGATCTAATCGAGGACGTTTTTAGGAAATATCAAGAGTATCCTAAACCGACGAGGGTACATTAAAAGGTTGAGGAATGTTGAAGAAGCCAAGAGGCGTGTCAGGATCATAGCAAGTGGAAGGTTGTAGTTTCTGCCTATCCTTCCGGGAAAGAGGCGTGATGTAAATACCTACGTATGTTTGTAGGTATGTCTTTCATCCAGTTATGTCAGCCTTGCGATTTGATTATGGAAGCTCTTACGCTCTAAGTATTACGACAAGATAACACATTCCACGAAGTGAGAAGGTTTGAAGGTGTGTGTGGGGTTACTTTTTACCCGGCTGCCTCAAAAGGAGGGTGATATTGTTCAAATGAATG
Source organism: Phthorimaea operculella (assembly GCA_024500475.1). Lineage (NCBI taxonomy): Eukaryota > Metazoa > Arthropoda > Insecta > Lepidoptera > Gelechiidae > Phthorimaea > Phthorimaea operculella. Next base: position 3,027,790 of record JANFCV010000051.1, on the reverse strand, counting down.
ATGGATGCGGTCTTGAATATAGTTCGACTCTAACCTAAGTAACAACTAGCACTGATTATTATTTGTATCTAACAGGTCGGAAAGGATGACGCTGATCCCGCGGCAGTCCACGTCCAGGGCCCTGGTTTGGGGCCTGTGAAGACTGGTAAGGATAAATTTATTATCAGAATCGGTAAAAATTAGCCTTTTTAGACGACATGAGCGATAACCAGTTACCTGATAAATTAGGGAATCGGGGGGGCGCATATCAGATGGCTCACTCAGTTCTAGCGACGGTTTTGACGCTTATTGACTCGAAAACTCAGGGGAAGTCAAGGTAACTAAGAAGTTGGTTGCCATAAACGTCATATTTCTTGGATTTAATTTTCCTCAGAATCATATGACGTTTTGTATCAGATTTTACTGTTTTGATATTCTTATACTTTGAGATTGTTGACAGTAGCAACCCTGGCTATGTAACAAACAAATGACAATCGCAAGAATCCTCAATTGGATCGAGTGAACCTTCTATAAACTCTCTATTTTGTGACATGTGCGATAACCAGTTACCCTCTAGCAATCAGGAACACACCTTATCTTAAAATCAATACTTTGTCTATGTTCCAGGTGTGAAGACGGATCTCATCATCGACACGTGCAACGCTGGAGCTGGTCTCCTGGCCGTCACCATGGACGGACCCTCCAGGGTCGCCATGGACTGTACTGAAGTCGAGGAGGGCTACAAGGTATGTAGGGTTTTGTTCTTGATTTCGATAATACTGCTTGTATTCGGAAAGTAATTTTTTAAACTTACCTTTGCGCTCTTAGTTTCTGATACACAGGTTTAGAAAATGAAAGAAGATAGCTAAGTTATGACATGTTTTAAAACGTCATTAGTTTTTTCGTTATTTCTAATCAAACCATTGTTTTACTCGCCGCTTTATTTTGACAAATATCGCGCGTTTTGCGTCACTTTAAGATACATTAGGTACATGACTAAGCTATCGTCTATCCATTTCTTAACATATTAGAAGAAAAGTGACTGCGCTAATTGGTAAGTTAGAAGAATTTGTTTCCCGAATTACAGCCGAGCAAAAAAAGTAAAGCTTACGTCTTTTTAGTAAAGTTTTTTAATTAAGACTTTGATGCTCAACTGTATGATGAAAATGACTATGATTATGAAAATGAGGTACATAGAGTGACACTATGTTTTTACAATTAGGTCAGATACACACCGCTGGCACCTGGTTTCTACTTCCTGAGTGTTAAATACAACGGCGCCCACATCGTCGGTTCACCGTTCAAGATCGAGTGCACTGGTTTGTACTGGTTTTAAATTCCTTCGTATCTGTAGGTTAGGATTTAGCATTCTTCGTCTTCCTTTTATAGTGCAAAGTCGTCAGGTGTGACCGATCGCAGCCTCACGTGGCTAATAGTCGTAATATGAAAGTGTATGATGCGTGGTCGAATGCGTCTGTTTCATACTACAACATGCTACAACTGTAGTTTGAACTGTAGCCGCACGGCCGTAACCGCGTGCGGTTGCGATCGGCCGCACATGCGAAAGATGTCATGATGTTCAGTCAGTCTCAGATTTTAACGTTGTTTGACTATGACATAGAACATTTTCAGCGTAAGCTGTCAGGGAATTTCAGAGTGTTTAAATATGACATACGGAAGTTCTATTATACTGCTACTAGCCATTAAGCTATCACCATGTTGTTAACTACTTAGTAAATGTAGTCAATGCTACTGCCTATTAAGTAAAACTTTATTTTATTTCGTTGTAGCCAATAAAAAAAACTTACATACATTCCTTAAAACCAGGTCAAAAGCTCGCGGAAGTGGGTGCCCAGGAAACGTCATCAGTGTCTGTGGAGACGGTGCAGAAGGTGTCCAAGTCGGCCCAGAAGTTGGGCCCCGTGCTGCCCAGGTTCAAGTCTGATGCATCCAAGGTCACCAGCAAAGGCATGGGCCTGAAGAAGGCGTACCTCAACAAGCACAATATCTTCACCGTGCATTGTGGTGATGCAGGTTAGTAGATAGATTCTCTCTCTTCGCGGGGGACACCGAGACGTTCAACGACCCGATGACTGGTGTCAGAGTTTTCAACTGCCTACTACAAGTAGCAAGCCTCCGACATGGTAGTGAAACGAAGTGATCATAGACACCAACCGAAACCGACGGCTTAACGTGCCCTCCAAAGCACGGAACCATCTTTCTTATGGAAGTAAGAAATTGCTCACATTTTCGTCTCGTAATTATATTTATAATAAACAAAGAAATAATAATTCTAACTCTACATAGAAATACGTTTGTATGAAAACGTAGAGACAAAGCCTCTCTGATAACTGATGTGACTAACCATTTCATAATTAATTTTATTTATTACACTAAACATTTCACGAATTTGTTGCAAAAACTATCCCAGTAGGTAGATGGATGGAGCCCTAGCACGCGTGGTGGTTTTTCAATTCGCGGGCTTGGAGCGAGCCGTTGTAACTTGTAACCTAGCGTCGCCAAATCCAGTCCGCGGTGGAAAAATTTGCAAGTTTTCCAAAATTTATAATTTCCATTTCTCTAGGAAACAACATCCTCTACGTGGGCATCTACGGCCCCAAGGGTCCGTGCGACGAGGTCCAGCTGAAGCACAAGGGAAAGAACAACTACGAGTGCTGGTACGTGGTCCGCGACAGGGGGGAGTACATCGTCATCGTCAAGTGGGGGGACGAGCACATCCCCGGCTCACCCTACAAGGTCGATGTGTAAGGCGTCGTGAGGCTGGCAGCGTAGGGCGGCTTGGCTTTACGAAAATAATGTTGTAAAAAAAGGCCAAGCTTAAAATAAAATTGCAATTTTGTAAAAGAAAAATTATTAATACCTACTTAAGTCTTCCTCTCATCTTAGCTGACCGAAGATTTAATGTAAACTTTTGGTAAAAATACGCCAAGTTCTAAATAATGTGCGAGTATTTTCTAGTCGAATTCATAGATAGTTTTTAAAATAACCTCAAAATGCTTGATAAAATGGTGTCAACGAATTAAAACAGCGGATAAGGTGCATTTTAAGTTAAATGTTAGGATGTCATTATATTTATTCAGTAGATAGGGAAATAAAATCTAAAAACTATGCCCATACGCTGCCATACTAATATACTCGGTATTGTATTGTGTTTGATTATGAATGATTTTGTCCAGAATATCATTCTGTATCCAACGAACTTAAGTATTTATAAGTATTCAGATTTCGAAAAGGTCATATTTCTTGAATACCCTCCACGATAAACGTTATTTGACCACATAATTATGTTAATTCTCTCATAGTTTCGATTCGATCCCTTTGATAATATATGTACCTACCTACCAATATGAAATTTTGAAACGGTTGTGTAAGTATTCGCCTTTTCGAAGTCTGCTTTTTTGTATTGTGCTTGTTTAATGTTCCTTTTTTATATTTTTATTTTGGGCGTTTGCGATCCTAACATTCAAGTATTCTCGCAAATTCGCAGCATATTATTCACTATTCTTGAAGATTTCTGTTTTATATGATTCTCGTTTAGTATTTAGGGCGACTAAATGACAATACATATAAAGTATTATTAAAATATTCCCTTTTAATTTATAAGTTTCACAGAGGCGCAATATGTTGGTTCAAAGTAGTTATGAATTTATGTACAAATTTTTAATATTTATGTCTTGTTCTTGGAACTTCTTCTGCATCTTTTTTCATTAAAAGTCATAAAATGTTAGAAGAATCATCTTCGAAATTCGTTATTATTTTGGACTGAAACTGTACAAAGAAGCAGATTTATCGATCTCATTGCTAACTTAAATCACGAAAATAATCAGGCACAGTAAAATCTGCTCTGTTGAACTGTTTCGCTACGTTTTTCGCCTCTGATTTTTATATTTAGTTAAGGATATTTATATTCTTTGCTTTCTAATTTTGAATGGTTTGTGCTGTATGATTTTTACCTACGTAGGTAGAACACCCCGTATATTGTAAATACCTATTTTAAGTATTTAATATAATGTATTTTGCGACTGTTAACTAAATAAAAGAGGAAAGTTCTATTGTGGTTTTACTTATTATCCTCGTAAAAGCCTGTTTGCCAATAAAACTTGGGTTAGAAAGGGGAGGAAAATAAAACTCATGAATATTATTCTTGGCGTATTGTAACTAACTTTTAATTAATTTTAAGTAACAAAAATTTTTGTTCACATCATCTATATAAACCGAAACGCTACCAAGCGAAATTATAGTAAACTTACAAAAATATTCGTATTTAATCATAAAAATAAGTTTACACTTAACTTAAACAAAATCAAATTACAATATCACATTTCTACTTACAATAGAGAGATATTGGCGAACTTTTGAATTCCTATCCAAAAAACACGTATAATATATCAAAAAATTGGATAAAACTCTTGGCTCCACGTCATGATCAATACGATACATTTAAAGTGACACTATCGAAATATATAACAACAATTCGGAAGAATTAAGTATTGCCATTATAATTAATTACTATAATAAAAACAAGGAAAGTTTGTACAAGAACTTAAAAATTAGCATTTGGCTAACTTTGTGACAGTCGGGCATTTTCCCTCAAAATTAAATCACAAATTTAATAACCACAACAAATAAAAATATCTAGAAAGATATTGCAATATAATAAAAGGTAAACCAACACACCACAAAGTAAACAACTCAAAATATTATTTGATTAGTTACCTACCAACTTTTTTGTGATGTGTAGTTACTCGAATTTCATGATGGTTATAAAAATGGTTTGATTAAACCAATTAAAAAAATTTGCCACTTTGTATTATGAGGTAAACGTTTAAGATGGTAAATGCTACCTCATTTCGTTCTAAAATTAAATATTTGTCCAATTATTTAAAAAAAATCCTTTCAAATTGTTCTCCCCGATCCTTCTATCACATTTTTATCCACTACGCACTGGTTTTCAAATAAACAAATTAACAATTTTTCGTATACTTCAAAAACTTATATTCTAAAAGAAACATTTTTTCGAAAAGGAAATTATAAGTACAAATAATAGGATTACTTTAATACAATTCCGTTGTTTCCAGCTACCGTATCTTATTTGCTAGTATAGTTGAGCATAAGCATTTAAGACTTAAGTAAACGAAAAAAAATAAGAGTTTCATCAAAAATGTCGTATTTACAAAATATGTACAAAAAGTGCGCCATCTCGGATGAATTTAGAATAAGCATTTTGGCCACTCGTTCTTGTTCTTTTTTACACTTTCCACTCAAATTAATTCAAATAGTAGAAAATATGTTCAATCTTCAGTTATGTTCAAATTAAAATACAATGTGAAGCTCGAAGAAAGACCATATTTTCTAAAAGAAGCGGTTCTACAACACGTGAAATAACGCCTGTTGGTTTCTTGTTAGCATGTATAGATTTTGTAATTTTGCGCAACTTGGCTTTTTACGCTACCGTGCACCAGGCACGGATTTAATATAACTTTGTTAAACATTTTAAATTAGTTATCATAGTCACATGTCATAGAAACGAAGACAAAAGTTGTGCAACAGACTACGAAAATAAAGCTAAAATAAACGATATAATGATCTAAGTAGGAACTGAGTGCAAAAGTGATGTTTAAGAGATCTGTGTCTTATTAAGGCAGGGGTTCTCAATCTTTGGTGCATTACACAAATAGTAACTTTTAAAATTGACCTTTTTCTAGGTACGGTTGTGGACAGACCTAACATACCTATGTGCCGAATAATTGAGTACTATTTAATAATTTAACTGATATTTTGCTAGATTAAGAACCCCTGAACATTCCTAAAGTATACGATAAAATGCAAGATAAATGAGAAAAGTAATTTTTTCCACACTGCTCTGCCTGTATTCGCTATTAAAATTACATCTGTAAGGAACTTTTCATCTGATTTATATTCAAATATAAACAGGGCACTTAAAAATTCAGTTTGCAATAGCTATACAATAATAATTTGTTAAAATGCAATAATAATATTTTTATTTAAATGCTCAATAGTTAAGTGGCCTGTCTATATTCGACAATAATGTACGTTCTATGATTTATAAGTAGATAAATAAGGTTAGAAATAAATAATAACACTGGAAGAGTAAAAATTAAAGTTTGTACCAAACAGTTAATATGCATTTGGACATTACGTTGTACATTAAGATCGTTAACCGAATAGTCGATCCAAACGTCCCAACAAAATAAACTTGTCGAACGTTAAAAAGTCGAAATAATTAAATTCGTTAACATTATAGTTAAAATACTACAGAGAGCTCACAACAAGTTTGTCTTAAAATGTGTTATGTAATTAAAAAAGTGATTTGGAATACTGAGTAAAGGAAGTGATAAAAGACCTCCCTGCGCCACGATTGTAATTCAAGGTGATCTAATTAAAATACAACTAATATTTAGGCCACATTTTCTAGAAAATGTTGACAACACTAGTTTAAAGATTAGTTTTAAAACATAAAAGCAAACACTATTACACTAATATTCTAAAACAAAAGAAAAGTTAAGAACCTCTGCTTTAACGAAAACTAATCTTTAAGCCTGCAATTAATGTTTGAAATCACATTGCCCAGTACATGTAAACTACTTACTCACAAAAATTCAGAGTATCCATATACGATATCAATTTTTATTTTTAAGTCTATTTAAAACATGAATTCGTTAACGAACTTCGAATTTTTCAATAATATTCTTAATACCACTGTCATCGAGAGCGAGATTCTAAACATTTTTAATAAGATTTCGTTATTTAAGACTAATAATACCATCATAAGTACTACTTAAGGCGCAGACAGAAGCAAACTAACGAGTGACGTCATCAATCGTTAATGTGCTCCCGAACGCACGGAACGGCAAGGGTTTGATTTGTCTACTGTTTGTCCTTGTGCGATAAAGCGTGAGGTAAAATGTGCTCAGCTGGCAACAGCGCAGACGGCTGGTGAGCGTAGTTCCTGATCTGATGCAACGAGATCAGCTGGTTCGGGAACGAGTTGGGCTGCTGCTTGCTTTGTTGGAAATGCAAGGGGTCGTACAGGTACGGCCTCGTGGGGAGCGCGCCATGGTGCGACAGCCCGTTGAGATGGGGAGCCATCGAGTTTATCGGGGTGAAGGCAGAGTTGGCAGCCGACGACACGGGCGGCTGGATGCGGTCGTCCTGGTTCTCGTGCTGCGCGAACAGAGCTCGCTGCTGCTGCAAATGCTCGTGGTGCTCGTCGTTCTCCCGTTGTTGGTGGTAGTTGCCTTCGTCAGACATGTGAGCTGCTGAGTCGGGGCTGACCTTGGGCCAGTACGGGTGCTCGACGAACGGCTGTGTCGGAGCCGCCGCCGCTAAAGACCTGTTCAATCCGCTCAGACCGAGCGCTGAAATTGGAGGGCGCTTGTCAGCTCGTTCGGCGTGCTTATTCATATGCTTACTGAGATAAGTCTCCTGCGTGTAGCTCTTGCCGCAGTACTGGCATATGTGCGTCTTCAGGTGTTTGGATTCCTTGTGTTTGGGAATGTGTTCGAGGAGGTCCTTCTCGTGGGTGAAGCACTTGTAGCAGGAGTTGCACTTGAAGGGCTTGTCCGTCTGGTGGCAGCGGCTGTGGCTCTGGAGGTTGGACAGCTGGGAGAAGGCCTTCGTGCAGCCGATCTGGGTGCAGCGGTAGGGTTTGTCACCTGCAGAAGAAATCCCGAGGTCAGACTTTGTATGCATGTACAAAGTAGATTAAATCACAGTACGAAACGCAAGTGTAGAAGGAATTTGCTACACTTGTGTTTCTTACATGGATGATTTCATTTAAGCTTTACCTTTTATAATAGGTATTTTATTACACATTCGCTTTGCTAGCTTGTTGCTTTACCTACATATTATTATTTGCACATATTACAATTCGCTTTCGACACGCATGTGTCTAATTTGATCTTATTTATGATTAAAATTTCGCACTTGCTGCACTTTCTATAGAGACTTTATCGACATTCGTTATTCAGTGAAATAAAAAAGGAACTCCTGGCTGGCCGTCACCTAAGATAAAAATAATTTCAAGGGGCGCCAAATTCCTAAATACGTCACTGTAAATAGGTAAAAAGGTGATAATATTTACAGTTCCTACGTACCTGTATGAGTCCGAATATGTTGCTGCAGATGGCTAAGTTGGGTAAACTTCCTCTGGCAGATCTCGCATCTGTACGGCTTGATGCCAAGGTGGATGCGGGAGTGCTGAGCCAGGTACGAGGAGTTGGCGAACGCCTTGGGGCATTGCGTGCAGCGGTACGGCTTCGCCTCGCGCAGGTGGATCTGCGTGTGCAGCTGCAGGTCTGCTTTGGAGCCGAACACCTGGAATCAAAGATAATTAGAAGTTAGTTTTTTGATAACGGCGACTATCTCTGTCATAGGACAGATAAGCCTTTCTGTTTCATTAAACGTGACTTATACTTATTGTGAGGGATGATGGCCAAAGATTTTTATGTTCAAATTTGCCTACCAGGTGTGATGATGACTGTGGCATTGGAGTATTCAGTAACTTAAGCCAGTGGCGTACTTAGATATATTTTGTAGACCCGGGTCAAATGAAGTTATCCAGACTGTTCTCCAACTATTTTACTCTGAAGACACGGTCAGCCAGGAATAAAGTATGTTCACTTTTTGATTTTAAAAGATCGATAACAGCAAATAGTTAAAATTGATGAGATGTTCATTTCACATAAGTATTTAAAAAATGCGTTGAAGACAAACACTGGTGAGTCCACAGAATCACTACCCAAATTTTTAGACAAAAGACAAATTAATTTACACGAAAGTATATAAAAGTGAAGTGAAATATGAGATCCTATTCGAGAAACGTATACATGACACAAATGTACCTACAAAATGAAAACAGAACAATAAATTTATACACGTTTAAATCGCAAAAGCAGTGAGCCTGAAAATTTACACAAAATACAATAATTTTGTACAGTACACACGCAAAGCACGTTCAATAAGACAATATTTAAGGCATTAAATTTCGCATTGCACCTTAAGTAAGTAACTATAGTAAACCATGTTAGCGGACAAGATTCGCAAGCAAAACCACATCAAAATATACGAGAACACATTCTAAAAATACACAAACATATCGCAAGATTATGCGACATCAATAAACGTTATCCTATACATTATATTTTTCTTTATCGTGTATTGTAAGACACCGAATCGATGAACGACCCGATGAAATCCCTGGTCACCTACAGATGAACATTTTATAAAGCAGTATTTCAATCTGGAGGGTCTATAGGGTGATAAGATAAGTTTTGTATAGTGCCGCCATAGTCCCCAAAACTTGTGCCTAGAGATTTGGGCCCCAGTTGTCCATTCCCTAAATACCACCCTGGATATAGCATTGTCAAATAAGTAATGACGACGATATTCAATAGATCAAGCTGTGTCAAAGTAACTTCGAGGTTGTATAAACAATCAAATTAAACATTGTTAATAGCATTGTTTAATTACAGTTCCCCGTTATTTTGTTAATTCATCTCAAATTGTTTTATTTATTACCGAGGAAAAGGAAGCAAATGCTTTTAGTACTGCGTGGTTATAAAATAATATATCGGAATCTTAATTCCGAGTAGATATCAACCAAAGAATCTCGGTTTTCACGCCTCGGAGAGCACAAGGACAAGTTTTATTCAAGTACAACGTATAATTAAGAGCAGGTATTAAAAAATAAAATAAAATTAACAAATTGAATCGACTTTGATGAAGTGATAACATAAGGATATTGTATAGGTAACTATGACATATCTACATACAGGTATGCGTATAAAAACCATATAAAAACCACTACTAAAGTGACATTATAACAAGAAACTATATCACTTTATTAATCAAAAGCTCGTAACATGTAGATAAAATCTTTATGACACCGAGTGTGACGGAATGTACACCATAACTTGGATAATTATGTATGGTCAATCCAAATCTTTAAAAACAATCCTAAACAAGTTACTGATGTAAACTATTTAAGCTACTAATTGACTATACATACTGTCGTCAATTAAAAATCCCTATGAATTATGAAATCGGTATAAGCAATTAGTAAAGTGAAACCTAGAATGCTCCGACAAGGAATCTCCGACAACGATTTAGCTGAAAACATCTGACAGCAAAAAGTTTCAGATATTAATATGTATATTAAATATAGGTAGACCTAGAAGGCTCCCTTGGAGGACGCCCATAAACAGTCTGATAACATGGATTCTCTAATCATCATTCGTATTTTTTTTATACAGTAAAAAGACCTAGAATGCTCCCTTGGCCGTCACCCATCGAGAAGTCACAAAATAAGGAGATTTCGAATATTTTTTTTGTACTTTGCACGCATTACATCAAGATTAATTAAAATGAGACCTAGAATATTTCCTTGGAGAACGCCCATCAAGAAGTTTAATCGTAGGAATCACCCGATGGACATAGGACTGTCCCGATGGCGTAGTGGAAAGTACCCCTGCCTTCTACGCCGAAGGTCGTGGGTTCGATTCCCACCCAACACATAGAAAAGTCAATTTTCAAATATTTGTGTTTAGTCTGGGTGTTTTATATGTATGATATGTATTTATTTATAAAAAAAGTATATAAGTATTATATCAGTCGTCTAGTTCCCATAGTACAAGCTTGAATTAGTTTAGGGCTAGATGGCGCTGTGTGCCTCGTCCAGGGATATAATTTTTAATTTAATATTTTATAGGTATAGCAACCAGAGTCATCCGAAACCTTAAGATCAAAACTCAATAAACTGGGACCTACAATGATCCCTTGGAGGACACCACAGACCAAAGAATCTCCGAGAACAATTTAGCTGAACTCATCATCAGAGGCATCCGAAAGCGAACCTTGCCCTTGAACGACATCCGACGTCGGCCGGAACGGATTGTGCTCCTCGACGTAACAAACCATCAGGGTTTAGGGTTCCTTAGTCCTAAAGTGAGAACCCCCGCGCTGATTGCTCCTCATACAAAGGAGATAGTAGTAATTAAAAAAGGAAAAAACAGTTACCTACTGAGTTGAATGATTTAATGAAATTACTAATGATGCAAGTAAATCTGATTTGTAATGTTTTAACCATGTTCACAATAGAAGAGTGTGGTAGCTACTTTAGTTAGAATGATCCATATGGTACGATCATTTTATAATACTAGCCATATTGATACGAAACCATTTCCTTCAAAGACTAATTCACGCTCCACAATTCATTTTTTATTACCTTATTTGCCCAGGAGCTCGTAATAAAGGCAGGATGCCGCTTCACGGAGTTTTTCACAGCCATCCGAACGACTTCCTTAACTTAAGATGCATCAACCAAACCAAATTAAGCAGGTACGTTTTGGCTAACGTCGGATTCTTAATTTGCCGGAAGCAATCAACATAATCTAACACCGCAAGTGACTTCAGCGGCTTAATGGCTTTGGTTAGAGGTTATTGTTGATGGTGAAGTTTCCAAAATTACTTTGGTAAATGACAATGTTAAAATGATAATGTTTTGTGACATGAACATTGACATCAATATTCTCAAGGAGTGCGTTCGTTTCGACTACGACTATGTACCACTGGGAGCTTGATTGAAATTTAAAATAGATTGCCCCAGTATCACAGCTCCAATTTTTAAACGCCTCCAGTAATTCAACGCGTGCCAACAAAGCAGTTCTATTACCGACACTCTTCGCACATTCAAAAGCCTGTTTCGGTACTCCATTGATACTCATTGTGATATCCCAAATTAGTTTCCAAGTCAAACCTGCCCGTCATCCTACCGACGTTTCGCCGACAATAGACGCTAGACCACGTTCCTTTAGGCTACCACTGTCGAAACACGACTCAATTTCGACGCAACAGATGAAATTCATCCCAACAATCTACTTGATGATAATCTCTAAGGTACTACTAAAAGAGTTGATATTACATCATCATCTATTGTGATCTAAGATCGAGTTTCCTTTGATAAGGAAGTTTTATAAAATGTTTTACTTGCTTGTTTGGGTACAAATGAATTTCAACTTAAACGAGACGTAAGTAAAGATGAACGTTGTGTGCAAAGATAGCAGAAGCTAGAGGATTCAGTAGCACGTTGCATGACTCAGGAAGAAAATCTGAGACACGAATGCGATTGGTCACAGCCTGAACATAATTAAAGTTTGGAGCACTACTTAATGGTGTGATGGAAATTCGAGGTGGTGGCTGTTAATAGAAGCCTGTATTCGTGGACGATCGATTCACTGCTCAGGAATCTGTATTAAATTGAAAACATCCGCCGTATCAACAGATTGCCTGGCCGCCGTACCTCAAGCTCTCAGGATATTGATATTTTTTACCTGGAACGGAACTTTTCAAATCTTTCGCATTATAGTTCCTGCAAGAAATACTATCGTCGAGTTAAGAATTTACGCTATGAATAAAGGACTATAAATTTATCCATTTGCAATCGCAAAAACAGGCAAACTAGACATCACAAAAACAACATTAAACAAATTAAACAATTTGTATCTCTAATAGCGTTAGTGATTTATGAACACAAACTAAAGACCGCTTAATTGTATTAGAGATGAGACAAAAAGTGAAGTAAAAAGTTTAAACAGACAAGGTCTAAAAACTGTAGTCAACAAGAATTTAGAAAACAATAACTATACACAGAATAATACAAAATAACAAAAGACATTCATGGAGGTTGACATTAAAGACGCACTTTTTTACGGAAGTTGTTAAAAACTTAGTGAGCAGATAGACTAGCCTACAAATCGTCCTCATTTTTAAAATTTAGAAGACTACATAAGGAGGCGAGATCTCTTTCTAAGATCTATTTAAAAACGGGGATGGTGTAAATAAGCTCTTATCAATTAATATTTTATCATTATCCATTGGCAAAATATTAAAGTAAAGCTGGTTTCACCACTACGAATTCGAAGGAAAAAAGATGTACGTGTTTAAACTACAGTTTTAGATAATCTTTTGAGACCGGCGGCGTTTGAATCAAAAACAAGTACTATTGTTCTGCGTAATCCCAAAATCTCCTCCCAAAGAACCTAAAGAATAGGAAAGTTATCGTTATCCCCAGATTAGAAACTATTAAAAGTCCAGGAACCAAACTCTGACTAAAGCTTCCGAGAAATATATAATGGCGCGTAAAATTTAAATACCAGCATAAACACGTTTCAGACTAAACAAAGATATCCATTCTGCCCACAAGGAAACAAACAGATATTTGGGAGAAAATGGCCACCACAATCCAGGAAACTTCAACTAATCACTGTACTTAAACCCTAAAGATTGTGACATAAGATTACCCTGTCCAGGAGGGTCAGCAGATTAATGTCCTCAGACGGTTCGTTATAATGACATGTTTTACTGACCCTACCCTTGTAAACAACTGGGAAAAATTTCAAGTGACATGCAGATTAGGGAAGAAATATTTTCGTGTCATGCTTAGGTTGAAATCTGGGGTAGGGATTGGTACCGAAGGGTTAAGTGTGTACGACCCTAAAAGAAAATAATTATTTGGACAATAAAACACCGAAAAACCATCGAATTTGAAAAGCTAACCAGTACAAACATTACAAATTATTCCGAAAGCATTAATATCAATAGAAAAGGCGTACTTAATAGTATTTTGCATTATTTTGTTGTGGTATTGTCCGTTAGGAAAAAATCTTAAAACCAAAAGTCAACATCTAAACAAAGACGAAACAAAGGCTTGCTAGAAAGCAGGGAAACTAATTTTCTTAAAGCCCACTGCCCGAATTCCGTACAAAAACGCGAGAGGGGTGGCAAAAAGCGCAAAACTTTTTGCGACCCTTAAATTATTATTAATAGCCAGGCATACATTCTGTCTGTTTATCTAAGGATATTAAGGTTTGTCCCGGGGCTGGCTTTTCTCTAATAAGGCATAGTTTTTGCGCCCTCAGATTAATTTGTGAAAGCTTACACGGTGGAAAATGGTTCAGTATTTGTCATACGTTTTTTGTTAACTTTTTGTTGGGCGTTGCAATTTATAATGCCTTTTGACTTGTGGTGGTAATAAGTATCGCCTGCTTAAGAAAATATAAGTATTTGTTGCATGTATATAGACGACATTATATTTAGTATCAGTAAAAACCAAGTATTTTGAGGAATGTGGTGTTTTTTAAAGTCAAGTATTCAAACTTAATGTTTGAATAACGTGATTGAATAAATTGATTGAGTTAATTTGATTGTTGATTAGTTAGCATCATCAATAATAATGATAAGGTATCGGTTCTTGCAGATCTAATGCAATGGTCCGTAGATGATTTATGTAATTGATTCGGAAGTAGACAGTACCAGTTATCTTATGGTTGAAGGCGTAACTATTATGCGAAATAATAAAGACAGACCACTTAATAACAAATTATGACAACTTGGATCTGAAGAAAAGCGTTGTAATGCATGAGGACCCCAGGTTAGAACGTTGCTAGGTAACATGTCATCATCGTCATGTATTTAATGTGTCAATTGTACAATGATGGTCAGCATTTTTTGAGGTTACACCTATATTGATGATGTTTTTGTGAAGAAAGATCTCTCTGAATATTTGTTCACCTTATGCTTAGCAACAGGAGACTTCACTCATAAAAATCTCGTTCATGAAAACGGTTTTTCTTGGCGACCTCCACCGCGGTTTTGACGGAAAAAACACTTGCACCAATGTCACCACCGGTCAACCGTTAAGATTGGCGCAATGATGTGAAAAAAAACCGAGTAATCTCGGTAAATAGCGAGAAATCAATGTTACTAAACCTTTGCGATTCGGTCGATATTGTAATATTTTGTCTCAATGGAAATATGGTATATGAAAATTTTATTCAAAATATTCACTTGCCTCACTCAAAGGAATTCAGTTATGCAGTGAGGCACTTAGTAAACGAATTTTTTTTAAAGTATTATTTTTAATGCTCGGAGAAGCAGATGGCTAGTATAATGTAGGAAAATAGATAGCTAAAAGAAAAAATTAAACAGTTAAGTGAAATAGACTTGGTATCAGCATCAATGGGCGTTAGGAACACAAATAAACTAAACACCCTACGAATACGACCCACTTCAAAAATAAGATGGTGTATTAGACTTTAATTCGTATAAAATAAGATCTATTTCTATTCAAATCGTTTTTCGTGATCCAATAGTTTTTGTTTTGCTTTTGTCACCCAAGCCGGTGAAAAAGTTGGAAATCGTGCTCCCGAATAAAAAAACCGTTTAATATTGGCATTGAACGGTTCCGAGCGGATTTTAGCGTTGAAATTCGGTTTGAATCGTGTAATTTTGTCGCGCGCCGTTTTCCGCCGCTCCTAAGATAAATGTCACGATTCTAATTTAAAAGAAAAACTGTTGTCAGCATGCGTAGGTACAAGATCGAATATAGTAGCGTAGCTTCAATCTAAGATAAATCTAACAATACTTCATGAATTCAATAATGAATCTGACGAAGGTGATGAGAGTATAAGAATGGTTTTGATCGATTTGACGACGTCCGCAGATGCTATCGTGTGAAATGAACCTTTGAGGCTTTCGATCAGAGGAAACCTGTGCAAATATGGCCCCGTAATGGCATACGTAGACATTAGAATCTGTAGATATGACTAATGAAATAAAAATTAATTATGATCGCGCGTTGTCTAGATGAATAGTAGTCAATTAGAAAATTAAACACCCATACAAACATTTCAAAAATAAAAACAGGAATAAAGAAATACATATGGATGATGCAAATTAAAATGAGAAGAAACGGAAATGGACTGGAAAATATGATGATTGATAATTGTTATTCTTTGATGCCAGCAACTTGAATATTAAACGGTTTGTCATCATCATCATGCATAAGTAGATGTAATAACATAATACATGAATGAATAATGAATTGCATACTGAGTAAAGGCAACGTTGGTCAAACGAGCCGAAGTTTAGTAGATCGATTCGAAACATATTACAACTGCTGTTTCCAATGTTCAAAAAAATAAAAGAGGTCCAAGTGGAACAGATTACTAGCGCTGCGTAACGTCGGATCGATGGAGCCCGCGTTAGTTCGGGTTCCAGGACCCATTAAGATTTCCGCCCGCTGCCGTGAGATGCGCGGGAGCATGCTTCTGATCCCACAACGAAACGACGCAAACGATCCTTCGTCCTTTCAAACTTTTATATACCTATAAACCGAAGCTTAAGGCTGCTTTTAGGTTTATGTAAGCTCAAATTGGAAGGCACATACTAAAACGATTCTAGACTTTATTTTCAATGCAGAGGGCTCAGCTTACGTTGATGACATTGTCATTGCAAGTGGCGTCAAGGAGCATGTTGAACAGTGAAAGAATTTGAGGTTCTACAATATTGATTTAAGGTTGTAATTTGTTTGGAGCGGTGAGTGTGGTTTGCAGAAAAGTGCTTTGTTGTTTAGCATCACTCATTTTTATAGTGGTTTTAAGATAATGGTATTGATTTACCACTATACATGGGCATCTGTAAGCTCCTATAATACGGGTTGGCTTGTAATACGAGAGATTTGTGTAAGCAAAATATTGGATATTGGAGAAAAGATATGAAAGTAAGAAGACCAATAGTTTCTTAAAAATAAAATACAGCTCGTAGATAATTGTTGTCCTCTTTGGGTATTTACACATGTTGTTTTATTAATTAAAAGTTTTGTTATTATCTAAATCACGCTCACGCGTTAATTTCATTCATCGTCTAGTGTTGTATAACTACACAATTATCATTATCAAATTTTAAACATTTTTTCTTGCGTAATTACTACCACTACGACAAATCTTAGTAAGTATTATAGATTTTTTATATTTATACTACTATTGTAGTTGAAAAAGGTTCCATCCTTGGTAAAAGTCAACAATTGATTGTGATCTGATAAGCTGGTGGAAGATTTGTTTTAAGCACGAATAATGATTGTCGGGGTATCTACATAAATAATTTGGTTTCGAAAAAATTGGTATTATTACAAGAGATTTTTAAATCAGGAAATAGCTGCTTAACCATAATTAGAATTTTTGTTCGTATCTGCAAAATGTAGAAGAGTGGTACCTCACTTCAAAGATCTAAGCAAATAAAATGTTGAATTCAAAGAACTCGCGAAACCGACTCAACAAATGTAAACACGTCCATTTAACGTGATCGAACAAAATGATAAAGCTATAGAATTCTCAATGCAACAACTTTTTTATCGAAGAAAAAATGTTATACCGAAAAGTTGTATAGAACTGCAATAAAGATCAACATGTACACAAAAACTCCTACGTGCTGAGGCTGCAGGAAGTTGGGATTCCAGCTCTGTCACTCGTATGGAATAGGATATGTCGTCTCTTTCTTGGGTAATACCAGTTTTGGCAAGAAATTATCGTAATGACTGTTGTTCACCATAGATTTTACAACTTGCAATTTTGATAGATAGGCATGTATTACCTATACATATTTAA
Source organism: Phthorimaea operculella (assembly GCA_024500475.1). Taxonomy (NCBI): domain Eukaryota; kingdom Metazoa; phylum Arthropoda; class Insecta; order Lepidoptera; family Gelechiidae; genus Phthorimaea; species Phthorimaea operculella. The sequence continues at coordinate 3,010,328 of JANFCV010000051.1, read as the reverse complement.
GCAGTTTTAGCTCAAGTAAAAGTATTCTTTTGCTGAATTGGACTCGCATTAAAAATAAATATTGAAATCTTAGTTGAAGATGCTAACCAAATTATAGGTATGGGTCGTGAACTACATCGTACTACAAACACTTAAGAGCAGTATATATAGGTATTAATTTTTAACTTATCGTGTTCTACGAAGATGGTATCACTTGGTAAAACATGATGTAACAGCAGGTGATCACAATAGGCAGTATTCACTGGTTCAACAACTTGAATATAACTGCCAATGAGGTACATACAGTAGACCAGACCAGACAATATACATGATGAAGAAGCGAAAATAAAATCTGTCTAGATTTCCTCAAGAATTATGCGAAATTTTCTCATTATGCGCGTGAAGAGTATTTCTAAAAATATATGAACAATGTAACATATTCTTGCGAAAAATTAAAATAATGAGAACATAAGGAAAATAATATTGACATGGTTTGATGTGGTTTAATAAGACATTAAAGAATGTAGTTAAAATTAAAATTTTTCAATATCGAAATGATCCAATCCATCCAAAGAAAACGACGATGATAAGCTAAAAGGGAGTATTAACGGTAAAAACATGAAAGAGACACACATTGTAGCAGAATATCAATAAATAGTTCCCGGAGACATTTCACGGTATGCAATTTGGTCGTCATTTACGATATTGACATACACGACGTCGAAAATGTCAATCAACAGTATGCCGATACAGGTTACGGGCGGATATTATAGTGTCATAAAGACTCGAGTCCTTTTCCTTTCTTTAAAGACTCTAGCGTTTTGCAGCTACTGACCTGAGGCTACACTCAATAGTAATAAAAGACTTTGAGCTTCGAAGCTTGTAATATTACGGACCATTTGCCGCAAACTTTAAACTATTCATGCATGATCAACGTATAATTTTTTGGTCTTCAAATAAAAAAAAATTTAGCTTTCGAGAATTAATTCAAGCTGATATTAAAAAATATATAAATGAAAGGCTATAGGTAACGTATTGAATGTCTGTAAAGGAAGCCTTACAGCCATTGACAGCACTAGTTGGAAGCAACAAGCAGCTATTAGTGCAAGTACCTCTACAGGTGATCAGGCGCCATGTGCGAAACGAACGGCTACTGAACCGCGTGTGCATGTGTGCGTTCAAAGTTTGTCATAAGTTGTATCAGTAATGAGTATGATAAAGAGTCCACAGACTTTGACGTTGAAGAACTTATATGGATGATTTTATGAATCTTTATATCTGGACCAAAATTTGATACCAGCATGTTTTTATACCTACTTGAAAATGCTAATTCATAAAAAGCTCCTAATATAGAAAACTGTATAAATTTCTGTAGGTTTATGTAGATATCTAGACGTCTTTTTCCACCAGTTTTGAGAAATTTACTGTAAATATATAAACTTTTACTGGAAAGGTAATCAAATTAAGGACCCTATATTTAAGTACGAATACTAATAGCGAGCTTGTCATAAAGTGTTCCATATTCATCGTCTGATGAGGTGCTTAAACTGTTGTTTAAAATGTTCTTGGAGGTGTTTCTAGAACCGTTACAAATGCTATAATTGTGCAGTGCAAAAGGCCACTTGTTAATGATTCATGTGCTTAAGGGCTACGTATCAAAAATCTACATAATAGGCCTTATCTATATTTCATTATTACAAAAAAAAGTACTATAGATGATCATTTTTTTTCAATCCAATTTTATTTCGTTTTGGGGAGAAGCTATATGGGAAATTATTAAAATTACAATTCATCGATGACACATCAATCAAAGATATCAAGTTACGGAACAAAATCTATTTTTCTACATAAAACCCTCCATGTCATTTTTATTTTAATCCACCCCAATAAATATGCAAGATCCAACAGATCAACGGACAATACCATCTGAATATTCCAAAGCTAATACTGCCAATATATCACCTATACAAAACCATTGCACAACTAAAGGAAATCAATACAATGACTTAGAAAAAAAGTTTCCTCAGTTGCGTAAATTTGGCGTTCCCACGGGGCACATTAGAGGAACCGCGCTAAGTAGTGCGTATGTTGACGACCTTATTATTAGTAGCGATAAGGGCGAAGATGCAGATGTGAAGAATGTAAGGGATGTGGTAATAGAAGCCATGTGGGGCGTCACCTGCGAGGTCGTGAGACAGGTCGCAACAGCATCCCTCTTAAATCGAACATCCTGTTCGAATCTCAAATCGCAAACTGCATCCTGTTTTTCGAAGTTTTGAGTAAATAGAATCCAAATGGTCGGAAAGGCGTGACGACAGGCCGAAGTGTATTTTTAACCGACTTTAAAAGCGGAGATTATCTATTCGACTAGATATGTACTATTTTTGTATTGTAAAAATATTTTTATCGCCTTTATCGAACACGAAACTTCAGAAGTTGAATGAATGCCACTAGGTATTCATAATGCTATTTGCAAATTTGTAAAACGTTTAATTATAAATGTTTGTGACGATACACAAAGTTCAAACTAAACAAAATCATCCACGTATAAATCATATCGAAACTATCTAACTGTGGCTACAACTATCATAAATAATATCAGACAAAAAATCGGGCAGTGGGCCATCGTTCGGATGCAAGGGACGTTTTAGCAGAGTCACCCCAACAGGGGAGCGACCGCCAGATGACCGTTACTTGCAGGGGGCTTATCGAGATGACGGAACCATGTGAAACGTAAACGGGAGATTTTGGAAATGAATTATTTTATCGCTTCCGTTTGAAATTAAGTGAATGTATACAGGAATGTTTCCGATCGTTTTGTTCAAGTGGTATATTGGCTTTTGTATATACCTCTACAAAGTGCATTACATACCGTATATATTTCAAGTTTCTTCGTACTCAAGGCTTTATGTAAGTATGCTAATATGCAAGCAGGTAACAACTGAAGGTGGTACACTTCCGAATCCCACCGGTCACGGAAGGATAAATTTATTAGACGGTACAACCCAAAATCTGCATAGATAAGACGGTTAGATTAAGGAATTGCAAACTAAGACGTCTTATCTTAAGGTTCTGGTAGATTTATTAATTTCTACCATGTCTATTGATAGATATATGTACCTACTAACTGCTAAAATAATAAAATACAGTTCGACAGTAAAAATATAATTCATGATTTGAGTTTAGGTATGATGTGCAAGTAAAATGAAACAATGAAAATAAACCCACTAAATTAATAATAATAAGGATAGTAAAGGAGAAGCAACGCTTGGAAGGTGACGAAGCGAACTTAAATAAAGAAGTCCTACAAAAATCTGTTGCATCTTAGACAGCTGGAAAAATAAGGCTTCTAACAGGTGGCGAAATGGCTTAAGAAAGTAGATATATGGGTCATATGGTCAACAGGACCACCCAGGAGTGGCAGGATGAGCAATTATATGGGAGAGTAAGTAATGCTCACGCAAAGACAGCATATTGCAAACGTAAGCTTGCAACAAAGTCTAGGGTCTCTAGAAATACGTAATCACGAGCAACATAGGTATATGTATGTATTTTTAAATGAATTCTACAATTTTATTTATTGAACCAGCATTATTCTTCGTTTCGCTAGCAACTTCCGATTTAATTAATATTCCAAGAATGTAATGTAACGAGGCACCCTTGGTAAAACGATTTATAATTTTGGACCCAAAACTAGCAGGAGCACCCATTTTAGTGAGCATTTTAGAAACCACTAGTCATCGCTCAAGGGCACTGACCAACGATCAAGTGGGGCAGAGTGGGCCTTTTTGGATGAATTTATATTCCAAATGAGAGTTTCAAATAATATTTGCTTAGCTAGAAGACGCAAGTCAACGCCATCTTGCAGATTTGCTTCTTTGGGAATCACCTATTTGCTTAAAGGACACATTCATTAATGGCATCTGAATATCCTACTTCTACCTTGTTAAATTCATCTAACTATGTAAAATTCCGTCATCCAAGATTACTTTCAATCTATTTCCAAAAACTATACTGCCCGAATTGATTTGCACCGTCCACTCCTCAACAACGCGTGCGAATTTTGGTAAAAGATAAAAAAGAATCTCTATTGACGTAAGAGTAGTACGGATTACGTACGGATGCGTCCGCAGTTCCGCACCTGACAACACGGATGGACGCTGCCTAATTTCTACTTGGCATTGAAATGCTCAAGGTCACGCTAAATACGCCTGATGACGTCATATCGCGAGTCTGTACGGTCCGCAACACGAACCACCACACTTTTAAATTTGAAACTGAACACAATGACAGAGTACTCGAGAATACTAAAGTTCATTCGTCACTTACTGACCGTACTTACAATCTGATGGTAGATGCTGGATAAGTACTTGTTGCCGACAAAAATTATGTTGTGGGTGAACCCCGAACAAAACAACTTGTTTTCGTAGCAGCGAAACGTATGATATTACATAATTCATGTGCATATCTTAAAGTTTCCAAGGATGTGTTTCAGTTACATTTATGCAACTTTTCTGGCGTCAGTTCAAGCTAAAAAAGTACTATGATTTACATAGTGGATCTTCTCTGTTTACGATCACGTGTAGCGTATCACACTAAAACATGATTCTAAATACAGGATACATGTTTTCCAACTAATCACAATGAGTTATATTCATCAATTTCGCTTCAGTGAATTCGTTTGCTGTCAGTTGTTGTATAAAAAAAAACTACAAAGCTACCAATTAGTGGTCGGACAGCCGAATTAATCTTAGAGTCGCGGGTTGGACTTTAATCTTTGTCTTAGATGACGATCGGAGATTCGTTATGAACCAGAACTGGAGGTAGATTGATTTACAGGCCGTTGCTTTACACGAAACACAAAACGGTGGATATTATGCTCGTTCCCAGTGGAAAAGTTTATATTATTTTCAGGTCAAGGGAATGACTGAGTGGCGTACCCTACCTACGAATATCCAGAATAAAGTTAGGCATGAAAAACTCGTCTGAAACGGACACGGTATAAGTCAAATTATCGCTCATATAAAAAAATACTAAAGATTATAAACTGCACACCATCAAGAGCCAGTGTGATATTTTTTAATTCAGATCAAAACGAAGTTCAATTTCTTTACAGATATTTGACGTTTAGTTCTCAAGGTCAAAGATATTTGCTGTTAGGTCGGATGTCAATCAATCAAATTGCTTGTATCAATATCGTAGTTGACGATTTTACTCCTTAAACGATTTATCAGTTTCTGTAGCTCCCCCTTTCTAATGCTCTTAAACTTTTGGCATCAATAATAAATAAAAAAACTCCTTACAATCTTTTGGATTTAAATTAGGTACTATGGAATTCGTGAGTTAAAACTTCATCATTGCTTGGAACAACATACGACAGAATAATAATTATAACCGAAGTAGACAAGTCAACCCACTATTCTAACAATGCGAGGCCCAAACCACAACATGGTAACTCTATACAAGTGACATTTCGGCCGGCAAAGTATCCCTGCATGATTTATATGATATGTAAACAGGTTTTATTATACTGTAATATAATATAATTGATGTCTTACGTCTTTGGTATATTAAGTTAACGCATTTTGGAAGTTATTTAGACAGTTAATTTGAATTAGTCATTGGTAGACTTTAGATAAAAAGGGGTTTAGGCGTACACGTACATAATGTATTTTTTTAATATGACAACTTGCGTGTAAACTTGTGGTAATATGTCAACTTTGATATCATATTCAACCCGAAAACACCCTGACTGTGTTACAGTACGACACAAGAATATGAACAAAATGTTACTAGACATCCTTACGCAAACCTATTGGAGATGCAAAATTCTTGCTGCGAAGAAATTAGTCGGTAAAAATATTACACATCCTAAGTGTAGGTAGGTACGTACGTACGTCAGGAAACTTGTAAAATTACTCGAAAAACACTCAAATACATGAAGTTACGATTACGGACATTATCTCAGTACACGCAATGATACAGTTCAGCTGCCGAAACCGTCTCTAAATGCAACCCTATCACAAAGACATAGAGACTAAACTCGACGTTATAAAAACAAATTTAATCATACAATCGCCGAAAAAATATTCAATTGGCTTTGCACCAACGCTAAGTGTTTCTAAGTGTAAAATTTAAGTTGGTCGAAGGCTTTGAAGGAAGTAATATCGGACATGTGCTTATTATAAGTGACTTAACAAGTTGAGTCAAGAGCGAGTCGGTAAATAGGGTGTCCATATTTCAAGACAATATCGAGATAATTTGAGAAGAAGCAAATCAAATTTCATAACTAACGAAATGAACATTTAAATAATGATAGTTGAAAAAAACTAGTAGATCATAAAATTATTCAAAATTTGGCACGTGTTTATGTTTTTTGAATGCATATTAGAGTAATAAATAGTCACGAATATAAAAATATGTATATGAATGTCGATCATACTTAAATAGAAAGCAATAAATTTTATGATCCTCAATGATATTTGGGTGAGTAGATTTCATATCATAAAAGTTTAGGCGTTATAGCAGTGGTGGTAAACTTTACTTTAGATAACGAAAGTACAAAGTAGGCTAGCAGTCATATATTGGCAAGACATAGGTAAAAGACGTGAGAATAGTAGGTATCAGAAATTTATATTTTAATTAAATGAAGTGAATTGAAAATAAATGAAAGCATGATTGATAATTGCCATATACTTAATCAAATTTTCCAAACTAAGAGGACAACATGGAACAACTAAGATTATTAGGAAGTAGAGGTATTCCCACCATGACTAGTAAACGATGGTCACCTGGCAACAAAGAATGCTGGCCCTAGCCTCCGGCAGGGCCGCCGAGCCAAATTGTTACACGTTCAGATAAAGATAGTCGAATCGCGTGACGGACCACCGATTACAGTAATAACGTTAGAACATTCAGTACTAGGTAAATAGCCAAATGTATATGATATAATAACATATACTGCTCGTTATTCACCTTGAAATTTTGATGTTATTATATAAAATTAGCTAAAGTTTTTCAAGAATTTTATCGCCGTATTGAAGTGTAGGCAATTCCATTTGGCATTTTTACCGGCCATCCAGAGGGCAAACAAAGAGGATGAATACTGGGAAATGGGAAGAAAGTAACGAATAAATGTCAATAAATAAATTTTCATTATTATTAAAGTTTTAGGTTTGATAGCACCCATCTTAAAACATGTGTACATAGCACATGATAGTATAAAAGATGACGCAATACCTAAACCCGCTCGTAATGGTTGGTGTCAATCAAAATTACATGCTAACAAATTTAAATAAGCTCCTCTAAAAATAATGATTCAAAGTAATATAGCCTTTGCTGCTGTGGATATAGAGGATAATGATTCAAATGATGATGGCCATTTAGCTGCAAAGGAAAATTAAGGTATTCTTAGAAACACAGCGATCAAGACGTTGCCTACGAATTATTATTTGGTTGGTCGAAAATGCCTTCCAAATTTGAAACACGTTTAGGTCTTAAAATTGATTGGGTACAGACAGACAGACTTGGGTACAGACTGTAAATGTGGTTAATGTTAGTAAAAGATGCTTTTGGAAATATAATTTGTCTATAATCTATACTTTATATTTGAATTTGAGTTTTAATGCAGAATATATAAGTATAAAATCAATGCCAACAAAAAAAAAGTTACCTAGACCTGCTAAGTGTAGAAAAAACAACGCACTTGATTTGTTTTGGAAGAGAGACTTGTTAGCATTTGTATAATATCTTACACGAGCTACTTTTTTATCCGAAGTTCAAGGTTGTATGATAAATCAAAATACATAATAGTTTATCAATATAAGTAAGCCGATTGTATAATGGATGGATACCCCACTAAACAAATTTTTAAAGTTGCTTGGTTGTGTTCGAAAAATATTATTACATACCTAGGTATGTGATTATTTAAACTTACTAACTTATCTTTGTACTATATTTTGTATCTTGTACGATTAAAAAATAGGAAGTTTAGCCGGATCGCGGAAACATGTAACAGTAAATTTTATAAAACTAATATGACAGAAAATGGAAGGCGGAAAATCTTTGAAGTCATATTCATACACAGAAGTATAATATTTATATTGGTTGACAGAAATTAGTCGAGTCGCCATCCTCAGAAATTTAAAAAAGGAACTGTCATAGATAGACGCCAAAGAAAACATCCGTCAACTCGCGAACTGGCAACATGGGCGACATTGACAATGGATGTTGAATTTGAAAATGGAATGCGACCGTGAATCGTATTCGGCTGTCGGACGCCGAACGATTTGCGCGGGAAGCCAGCAGTCAACGAAGTTTTTATCGAATCGAAGCAGGATTGGTCCAGATAACTATCAGGAGTAGCAAGTTTGATAGATACTTTGATTGATTTTGATAGATACGGAGTACATACGATCACTTTCTTGTCAACGAAATATGATTAACTATTACTTGATAAATTCGAAATTCGGCGACTAGATTTTCCTAACATACCTACCTATCTTTCGACGCTGGCATTCAAAACGTTGCCAGTTAGGATTTCCCTTAGAAATATTTTTTCATAAAAACTTGGCAACGCATCTTCAAATGCCACTCAAAGCAACCAAAATACGCAATCGCAATGTGAATTTGTATACCTAACTCCTGAACAAACATAAAGGTGCTTACATAATGTTGAGGGGAGCTTATCGCCGACCTTGTGCTGGTTCGTATTCTACCGGGTCGCAATCGCAACGCAAGTGTGTAACATTCTTATCGGAAGTCGAAGTTGGCGCGAAAATGATCGACTTCTTGTAGGATCGAGCGTAATAGATATCGATTTATTTGATATAGTTTGTATGGGCTTCCGCAAAATTGTGGTTGTTCCCGTTTTTTGTGGTTATCCAAAATCAGTCTATTGAAATGTAGTACATACGAGTAGGTACCTATAGAAGTAGATTTTTATAATTGTGAAGTAAAATGCGAAATACCTATAGGGGAGACGGGGCATCGTAAAAAAGAGACTAATTAATAAAAGAATTAAAATAAGAATATTCTCACGTCTGTTAAAAAATAAGTGTTTGTTCCCGTTGATGATAAGAATTTTTTGTATGTTTTTAACGTTTGTCCATATAAACATTTCAAGTTAAGTATTAATAAATATATTGTTAGGTATCCAATTCTATCTAACCCATCTTATAAATAGCGTAAGGTGTACATTCTCGTAACGTAAGTACTAAGGTGTTGCAGATTACGATTAACCAGAAATTAAGCGTTTAAGTTTTAATAAGGCAACACCTTTAGCAGTAAAATTAAATGACTAGTTTAGCATAAATACGCATTTAATGTAAGATAGCTGAATGTAATTAAAAGGCTAATAAGACTTAGAAAAAGCCAACCAGACTTAGATTCAATGACCCTACAAAGCAGGTGCATAACTATAAAAGGTACTTATATAATGCAGGTGGCATATGTACTTCCTGTTTGGTCAATTTTCTTATTTTATACACCTTGGTAACAAGCATTCCCGTCTCAAAGTGCTTTTCCACTACATGAAAAACCAGAATGACCAAAATTTTATGGAATGCAACCTAAAGCTGATTTAGTTAAATACGTTTTAATAATAATAAATAGCACCTCAGGTGTTTATAGGCGTAGAATATAAACATGATAAACATAAAATATCTTGTTAAAGTAAAATAAAAAAAAATATGATGTACATATTTGTAATCAGCTAAACTTTTACTGTCAAATTCAGATATTGTCTAAAAACCTATGACCCCTTTTATTTTAAAGCATTGCACTGCACAGCTTACCTTGCAATATTGAATATACATATTTAGATCTCATCTTTAATATTATGAAAACGGAATTCATGACATAAAATGTAAAAGCTATCGAGTACTGGTTGAGAGGAGATTGAACAGTTGTTCAGTAGACGAGCACCTTTATTTCTTACCGTTGAAACCAGACGGTTTTCCTCTAATGCGATTAAAAGTCTCTGGAGGAGAACTTTTTCAATATATTAATTACTCGGTAATGACTTCATTAATTAATTCTTTATATGGGAGGGTTAATGAGGCTAAAAAACTTTAACAATAATTAGTTCACCATCTTGAGGAGACGATAAAAAAATCTATGTTGTAAATCATGAGAAATACACCCTGAAATTGTTGGGTTCTAGTGTTAATTGAAATTAAACACTTGCATTTTAAAAAGTTGTTATTATAAGAGATATTTTAGTGAATAGCGATTTGATTAAAATTATTATGTGTCTAAATTAAATATTGATTTCTAGATTGACCCACAAACGAACCTTGATAAATTATATCAAAATAATGTCTTATCCTCATAGGTAATGCTAATGGACGAAAGGAAGCCTACCGCTACGAAAGCTACGAAGCTACGAAAACTTTCAAACTTTCTTAGAAGAGTTTATAAAGATACACTCGTTCAGTGAGCTTACTGACGTGCATTATGCTGTAATACACGACCAGCCCACAAATGATGAGTAGTGTAGTGAGTGCGGATGCGCCTTGAGCGAGCCAAGGTCAGGCAAGCCGGGTCGCACAGAGGTTGTACAGGACGACGCGTATTGTCTGCCAGTGCGCGCAACAAGCGGAGAAACTGGAGACATCGCAGCAGTTGCTCAAGATACTTCTATGAAGGATCAAGACTTGACTACACCAGCCCACAAATAATGAGTAGCGTAGTGAGTGCGGATGCGCCTTGAGCGAGCCAAGGTTGTACAGGACGACGCGTATTGTCTGCCAGTGCGCGCAACAAGCGGAGAAACTGCAGACATCGCAGCAGTTGCTCAAGACACTTCCATGAAGGATCAAGTCCTGACTACACCAGCCCACAAATGATGAGTAGTGTAGTGAGTGCGGATGCGCCTTGAGCGAGCCAAGGTCAGGCAAGCCGGGTCGCACAGAGGTTGTACAGGACGACGCGTATTGTCTGCCAGTGCGCGCAACAAGCGGAGAAACTGCAGACATGACAGCAGTTGCTCAAGATACTTCTCTGAGGGATAAAGACTTGACTACACTAGCCCACAAATAATGAGTAGCGTAGTGAGTGCGGATGCGCCTTGAGCGAGCCAAGGTTGTACAGGACGACGCGTATTGTCTGCCAGTGCGCGCAACAAGCGGAGAAACTGCAGACATCGCAGCAGTTGCTCAAGACACTTCCATGAAGGATCAAGTCCTGACTACACCAGCCCACAAATGATGAGTAGTGTAGTGAGTGCGGATGCGCCTTGAGCGAGCCAAGGTCAGGCAAGCCGGGTCGCACAGAGGTTGTACAGGACGACGCGTATTGTCTGCCAGTGCGCGCAACAAGCGGAGAAACTGCAGACATCGCAGCACTTGCTCAAGATACTTCTATGAAGGATCAAGACTTGACTACACCAGCCCACAAATGATGAGTAGTGTAGTGAGTGCGGATGCGCCTTGAGCGAGCCAAGGTCAGGCAAGCCGGGTCGCACAGAGGTTGTACAGGACGACGCGTATTGTCTGCCAGTGCGCGCAACAAGCGGAGAAACTGCAGACATGACAGCACTTGCTCAAGATACTTCTATGAAGGATCAAGACTTGACTACACCAGTCCACAAATGATGAGTAGTGAGCGAGCCAAGGTCAGGCAAGCCGGGTCGCACAGAGGTTGTACAGGACGACGCGTATTGTCTGCCAGTGCGCGCAACAAGCGGAGAAACTGCAGACATCGCAGCAGTTGCTCAAGATACTTCTATGAAGGAGCAAGACTTGACTACACCAGCCCACAAATAATTAGTAGTGTAGTGATGACATGGCAGCAGGCAAAGGCTGAAGCTACTTCCCTTACTTATAAGAGGGATAATTTGACCAGTAATTTTTATTGGAAAGACACATCTCGACGTGGATGTCATGAGCTGCCGACTGTATAACAATTATGTATAAAACCGAAAACAAGTTAATGAGATTTACTTTAATATAGGGGAGACAGGGGTATTTAAAAATAAATTGTAAAAAATCGACTGTAGGTTTCATCTACTTAAAAAATGACGTTATTTTATATCTTTCAGTAAATAGCCTTTTCCTAAAAGAGGATAGGTACCAAAACTTTGAAATGTGTCTAAAATTCAATTCGACGTATAACGTATCTACATGTTTTGTATAGTCGAAGCGGATTACACTTCTTAAAATGCAATTACATAGATAACTACCAAATGAAGTTCGAACTGGCGGTTTTCCGGGACGATAACGATCGCTCGATTTTAATTTTAGAATCTTTCGTGTTTATGAAGATGGTTATTGTATTCTAATTTGTGAGTCTTCTTTAGTAATCTATTAAGATTTCTGAGGTACCTATTTCGATGCCTTTACGATTAGAACTAATAATTAGTAATTTGGTTCTAATAAGATGAATTACCCTATTTTTTTAATAAGAACATTTCAGAAATAAATATTGACCAAAGTGAGTTGGACATATGGATATCACAAGCAATCTCATTTAAATGTCAAGTACCTAGTAAGTAATATTTACCTACTAGGAGTTTGTAGTAAAGTAGTTAAGGGTGTAATATATTTTAGAAAACATGAGTGTACATAATTCCTTTTCCTGTGATACCTACATTGCAATTTTGTTTTCTGTATTTTTTTACTGAATTTTGGCTTCTATCTAATTAGCACGGAAGTTCCTAGATCTTTTATATATTTTTGTAACTACGCCACTCACAACTTTATTAACAAGTTCAATTTATAATATCATTAGTTCTAAATATAAAATCTGACTCAATCACGTTTTCAAATAAAGCGCCATAATTGCCACAGGCGCCTAAATCATAGAATAATTACAAGATTAATAGGTTCAGACGCGGAACTTTTAGCTTCGTGATTTGGTAATGATGTTCGTAAAGTATCCAAATGCTTAAATCTCAAGAGTAATGACGTAGTGAAGACTTCCGAAGTGCTCAAGGATAAGTATTATGTTCAATTTACTTGGGTATTGTTGTTTGCTCATGTTTATTTGGAGGTAATTGGCTATGATGGGTTTGAAGTTTGAAATCAGCTAACGATTGCGAATCCTAATAATTAAAATTTTGCTTCAAAAACAAAACCTTGCACTGCGCTTGCCAGTCCACCTGTCAAGCGTGGTGAGAATGAAAAACATGTCCAAAAAGAAACTCCCTGAGTCAAGATCCGGACTTTTTTTGTTGTTGATGAATGATATCAAAAAGATTTTGTAAAAGACGATAAAAAGATGGTAGGGTAGTAACGCAAAGCAAGTCCTACAATAAAACAATGCAGTGTTGTTATTATATTGAGCACAAAAACAATTCATCGAAGTAACAAAATCTGTAGATTGATACTTCGCTGATGCAAAAACAAAAAAGTGCTAACCTTTTCCTCCTGTCCATTATGTCCTCCATTCTCCGACAACGGCGTCGACGGAGCGCTGTATCCCTTGGGTCCATCGTCCTGCGGCGTCATCTGTCTCTGTTGCACCTCATTCTCCTGCTCGTTTGAAGACCTGATGTCCTGCAGACCGTTCTTGAACTCCGAAAGTCTAAGTACAGATGGCTTCAAGTCTGGCATCTCGTCAGGATGCTCGTATCTTCTCAAATCAGTCAAGTTCGTTGCTAAATGTCTATGGTGGTCTATTGAAGGATGTACTCCTATAGAACGTAAATGCTCTATACTTCTGTGTATGTGGTAGTTGTCGACGGGTATTTCTGCCATCAACGGCGAGTTGTGGTAATCCAGACCACCGCCATCAGGCCTGTACTCAATTGTGCGTCCTTCCATCATCTTGATTGATTGATTTGATTCTTTTCTATCTAAATTTAAATCTATATGGTATTTGGCACTATCTTATAAAAATATATTGGTAAAAAGTCCTGTCCTGTCGTTTTCTTCTGTCATGGAATTTTTCGAGATCCTCCGTTTCGTTGTAACTGAAAGAGAAATCTTGAATCGTGATATCTTCAAAATTATCGTGCGGTCCAAAATTTTGTCTGGTACATTCGCACATGAGAAATTCTAAACAGAACCATGAAATAAAACAAGTACGACGTACTCTAATAAGAATTTAATTTCGAATTGCGAACGCCCGATCAAGCATCGAAGTCATGTTTACTGGCAACTTTAAAACTAGATTTGTTGGCTGTAAAAAAAGTTGGCGGTTTTTTTGTTGCGCGCGCAGGTGACGAGTGAGCAGTCGCGTAGGTTGTGTCAATGATCTAGCCTAGCCCACATGCCGTATCGAATAAGCCCGATAATCACATTGCGAGTACAGACACGAGCAATGTGGAGCGTTAATGATAGATCGGAGTGATGATGGGTGAACTCCGCTGGATTATTTTTATATGAAGTTTCCTTTTTAGGTAGCAAAGTAATAATGGAGTTTTATTTGAAGAATGTTTTTACTCGTCTTTCTTCTGTAGGTTCTACAGATTTTCACATAAATTGTTATGCATAAAGAATTAACTATTAATTCTGATATGATAAATGCTTGTAGTCAAAACTACCTACATGTCAAAATAGTCTAAAACTATAGCACACATGCATAGTTAGATCACCCAAACCTAATGGGATACATACGTTTGATTGCGCAAACAATTTTGAACTCGATTCAACCTCATCACCTGTCATTTAAGCTTTATTGGCATGACATCATTTGGAATTTGATAAGTTTTTTTTGTAGTCACGATTTAATTGAACCCTTTTACACTTGTTGCTACGGCATTACCTGTAGATACCCAACAAACCAACACACACGGCTGTCAAACATATAATTGCGCGTATAGAAAAGCCTGCCAACCTTTTTTACCATCCCATCTACCATTGTTGATGTATTAGCAACCTTATTGCTTACATCGTAAGATTCTTCTTTTGAAGCTTTAGTTAGTTCATAAGTGTATTAAGCGACGATGTAAGTTTGTGATTTAGGGCTCTCCGTTGAGCTACTTCTTTTCTGAGATTCTTTGATATTGATAATAATTATAATACATTATAGTTTCGGTGCCAAGCAAGTTGTATAATTTGCTTTTTTAGTTACGTATCATAAGAAAGTAATCTTGTATTTTGTAAATCTAAAAAGCAACGTGACAGACATTATGAAGAGAATGTTACTTTGGTTAATTTATCTGCAAATACTAATAAGGTGATATACCTACATATAAATTAGATAACGCGATGTAAAATATATAAACAAATCATTAAGACGTAAAAGTTATATAACTGCCTATCTACAGACTCATTCATATTCGTTTATGCAACGTGATCTTGAACTCGAGAACTTGAACTCTTAAAATTTTATCTTTGTTAATTTACAATCTTATATTTTCTTTCCGTATAGAGACAATAGTAATTTTTGAGTTTAATTTGTTTTGAAATATAATACTTTTAGTATTGTCTCTGTTTAACAGTTATTATGATTATGTAGCTGTGTAATATATTACAGGAAAACATACTACTTCAGGTAGATATACAGGCAGTAAGTAAGTAAGCATAAAATTGTAAAGTAGGTATAAGTAACATAGAAAAAGTTATCGGTCATTTTTTGTGACAGATTTCAAAGTTAGTGAAGCGTGGATTACAAGGTTGCTTGACAAGATTTTTTTGATGGATCAAACAGTTTCTAATAATTTAGAGCAAAAAGTGTCTTAAGGTTAAGTAAAAAATGTGTTACTTTAAACGGTGATGGCGCAATAAATTATATCAGTTGTTTTTATGTGTGATTTTTGGATATTATTTAATAAGTAATATTCTTTGTTATTATAATTGAATTTGTGTATTAACTAAAAAACAAATATTACCAAAGTAGGTCATCTAGCTTATTATATCAAGTATATGGGTTAAATATTTCAAAATTGACACTTTAGCTAAGTATTTATTTTCGAAAATAAAATGATACTTTTATCAGCGATCCTAAGTGAACTTCAATAATTATTTTTACGTGAAAAATATAATAAATATTGAAAAATAAATAGTATATTTACAGGATTAATATTCCTTAGGCACTAAATAAACAAGCAAACTGATGAACCAGACAAAATTCTTGGACATTGTTTTACATAAAAATTGTTTAGTTAAGGAAGCAGCTTTGCTACAAGTTTCAAAAAATAAATCTTAAATAAATTTCCAAACAAAACGTTAAGTTCAATTTGACGCGTGATAAATCAAATTAATTTGAAAATAGCGTCGCACAGAGAAACGCTGGCCGAAAATATTTCCGTATTAATAGTTCGGGCATCATTCAAGGTCGCCTTTGACAGACAGCCGCCGACCGCAGTTACAACATCTACCTCCCGAGAACTTACGTAAAAACTCCCTCCGAGGGGGACTTCGCAAACTCCCCCTCAGGGGAGACTCTGCAAAACTGCTTCCAAATTAATTAAAACAAACTCACCTGTCACTATCCAAAAATGTTCGCAACCACCAAACTATATCACCATAATTAATCACAGTTTGTTTCTATCTAAATGTCATTAAAAATATATCACATAATAAGGGTAACGCTAACGTCACAACACGTTAATAAGGCTGCAGTCCAGGGCTGATACGCCAAAATTTATCAAAAAATCCACGTGCTCGAACAAAATAAACATTAAAAAAAGCCGGCGAAGAAAAAACGCCGAGGCGTGCTCTTGACCCTGCGGTAAAATTATGAATGCCGAGCGTCGTTACTAGGATCCAAATTACCAGATTTTTTGTGCTCAATATTTTAGTGTGCTATATAAGTTATGGTTGTACGAAATCCACACGTGATGCGTTGTGTTGTCCCGCTCGCACTAGGGTATTCGCGCGTGCACCGGCTTGCAGTAGCGTATGTCGAGTCCTTAAGACGACATGTGCTCAGAAAAAGCCGGCTTCTCCAGAGCAGCGTCCAAAGCTCGAGTCTACCGTCAGCACTCGACAACAACAAAAATGCAATACAAAATGCGCGCTCGCCCGCCTTTAGACGAACGCGGCAAAAACGAGACTGAAATTCAGATCTATAGTAGAAAAAGTGAACTACACCGAGCGAGGGGTACACTAACACATAAAAATGAAAAAAATCCACGGACGCCAACATCGACAACGGAGCTTAAAAAATCGGAGTGGGGAGCTATCGAAGCTGCTCACTTGAATAGCCGCGTCTCGTTCTGGCGGCGTGAGGCCGAACGCACACAAACAAACGGTGGTTAAGCGAAAAAAATGTGTACACATTTTTTTATTATTCACGATTTTTATGTGTGTAAGTGGGTTTGGTGCGAAGGGGATAGAGCGTGGCGGGCGCATAGCAGCCTTCCTAGGGGAAGAGGGATGGATTGCGTCGCCACGTGCTCTTCCCCCGGTATTAAATAATAATTAAAATGGCTACAAGACCGGCAATACGAGATACTGTTCGGTAGACGATTTTTTGGCTGAGCTTTTGCCTTTTTTGCGAAGCTTTTTGCAGAATCGTCCAAAAATTTGTATAGCATGATAGACCCGGTCAAGCCGTTGAAAAAACTGTTCGCCAATTGACACAATAATGAGTGTAATACGCGCAGAAAAAGTCGCGCCGGGACAAAAAAACCAAGGACGCGGCGCGAAAAAGAAGTTATTGATTAAAAGAGGGCTGTCATTGACCAGACGTAAATGAGGGTGGTTAATTGTATGCAGTGGATCCGGCAACAATCGATAGCTCGTCTTAGAGGGGCGCATTTTAAATTTAAAGTCTGTTGACTTATCGCTAAAAAGAACTAGCTATTGCTTGTCTGTCCGGGAACCTGAATATTCATCAAGAATTTATTTTTTACTTTAAAATTTTGATTACCTCCCATAGTAACTTAGCTATGTAAGGTGTTTTAAATTAACAAAGATATTGCGTGCTATAAAATAAAATTCTGGCAATCCCTAAAAAGCCTTGCCCTAAAAATTTCAGAAGACGTATAGATAAATTGGATGTAGGATCACTGAAATTTTCTTACAAGTACATATATAGTTAACCAAACCACCAAAAAAATATCAGTATTAGGTACATACTGATATTGTTATTTTGTTGAACACATTTTATTGGAGTTATTTTATTAAATTTTACAGTGAATAAAATCTTTTATTTATACCTTGGTATTATCTTATCATAAATGTATGACAGTAGCCGTCCATTAAAAATTTAAATGCATTAATATTAATGTCAGCATTATTAACTGGTATGAATATTCTTAGTAGATATGACCGTGTGTGTGTGGACAGATGCTGCTGCTGCCCCTATTCATAAAACTGAGTACAGGTCAGGGATTGTCCGTACCGTGTATTCCATGGGGTGGAAGCATAGTGAGAGGGAAACGATTCATATAATACGTTTTTTAAGCTGGTAGATGCATTTTTTTTTATTTAAATAGAACTT
Source organism: Phthorimaea operculella (assembly GCA_024500475.1). Lineage (NCBI taxonomy): Eukaryota > Metazoa > Arthropoda > Insecta > Lepidoptera > Gelechiidae > Phthorimaea > Phthorimaea operculella. The sequence continues at coordinate 2,992,016 of JANFCV010000051.1, read as the reverse complement.
TTTATCTAAAAAGTAAGTTGAATTTATTGCTACTAAAAATTGGGTAGGTGTGCGAAAAAATATTTTAAATTTGAAGTGAGTCTGATATTATTAAAGATTATTTTATAGGCTATAAGTAAGTACCTAGATATGTATAGGCTCAGACAGAATGAATTCAAACTTTCGCGCCAATTTATTATCTGCTCAAGTCAGTGTCAATCGCGCTTGCCCTAGTCTTCCCTAGTCTCCCCTATTAGTATGGGACATACGATATTTGGTTATTAAACTTAAAGTGGAAGTTTCAGTTTCTGATAAAGACACATATGTCGCGCTTATATCCCTTGCAGAGTAGACATGGCGTAAAATGCTGCGTAAAATATATATTTTAAAAGAAGACATAAGTATAAAATGATTTCACTTTTATCCCCAACTTAGGAATTTAAACAAAAGCACCGACTACCTAATAAAATCATAAAAATGTTCAAAGCTTTTCGGCGTCGCTCTTTTTGCCTTTTGCAGACAAAAGAGTCTACTTAAAAAAGACAATAAAATAAGTTTTTGAACGATATCCTGTTGATGATACTGCCAAAAATATGTCGACGTAATACTTTCGGTTTTTGAACGAAGGTCACCGAAATAATACCATAAAATTGAATCTCGGCCGGTCCTTAGTAAATGATGGTGATGAAAGCTTTTATTAACTTTTGGTCACAAACACATATTTTTAATAAAAAAATGATAGATATAATAAAATTACTGCATAAGAAAAGTCCATCTTCTATGTAGGTAATTGGCTTTCAGCTTTCCGGTAAAGAAATGCGCACTTTTTAAAAAGAGGAAATCTGAAAATTTTCCGGTACCAAAATACTAATAGGCCATAATAAAAGTTTTATTGCGTATTAGCATAAAGCGTAACACAAACTTCCTTACTCTTGGCATCACTCTTTTTCATATACCTACTTGTCTCTACATTTTATTTGTTCTTTACGAGGAAGGGTTTTGATAATCAGTGAATATCTTTTTTTATTCAGTGTTGTATGTTGTGTGATTGTGTTGTGTACATGGAATCACCTGTAGGTAGGGAATGCAATCCCGCGAGTAAATTTCAGTCCCGGTATTTGCGGGACTGGGCAATCTCAATCCCGCGGGATCCCGGTATTTGCGGGATCCCGCATGATTTTAAAACTTCGAGCATAAAAATATGAAAAGAATAAATTATTACGTAGAATCATCACTTCTTTTCTTTTCGTGTGTGACACCGAGTCGTTCAATGACCTAATAGATAACGGAAAAATTACGAATATTGTATGTTAACATTTTTAGTTATATTGTTTCCAAAGACAGTTAAAGAAACATTGTATTTATTGTATCGTTTCTTTAACGGTATCTAACTTTACAAGTTATAATGAAAGAACCGGCTGCAGAAATAACTATCTCATCAGGTATCGCAATAGGCTACGATTTAAATCGACACGTAAACAAGTCGAAAGACTCAGATCTGCCAGAGCCGATCCTACAGAAAGATGAAAATAATCAATACTTTTTTAATTATTTCTTTACATGTTTAAATTATGTCTAAAGAATAAAAGTGCTGGCATCACTTTATCATTGATAAATCATATAAAAAAGCTTGATATGCCACTGCGATAATGACATTTGTTAAGGATGTCGAAACGGCATATTTGGAGCGGTCTGCTAAGCACTTCCGATAGGGTACGCAGTGCCACACCAAGCGTTTTTCACATAATTTATCAATGAAAAACTTGATGCCAGCACTTTCATTCGGGTACCTTGATACAAATGTTATTAAATGAAAAATCTTTCGGCACGATGGGCTCTGGCAGATCTGGGTATTTTGACTTTTTTAAAATGTCAGTTAACGTTCTAAAGTGAGCTTATTACGGTACCTGATAAGATAGGTATTTCTACAGCCGGATCTCCCGTTATTATACGTCATTACGTATAAATTTCGCAAACTTTCAATCCCGCAATCCCGCGCGGGATCCCGCTCAAATTACGACCGGGATCAGTCCCGCAAAAAACATGCGGGATCCCGGTATTTCGGGATCCCGGTATCCCGGTATTGCATTCCCTACCTGTAGGGTGCGGAAGAAGGATGTTGATCGGATGAAAGATTGTATTCTTGCGTTGGTTTTGTATGAGAAATTAATTCATAATTCGGGTGCCTTAAAATTGTGAGGTTCAGGTGGGTAAGGTTAAAGGTGCAACATTGTAGATAAGAGAAACATCCGAAGCTAGAATAGAGCTCGATGGACTCTTGGATGTGATGTAACTCAGTGGGGCGTAGGTCTCACGAGTGTATTGCAACAACTCTTTGTAAGTTTCGGGCTCTACGATAAACCACTTGTGCCCATCGTAGGGCCTTTAACATAGTCAGCATTTAAGCTGAAATCATTATTTTACCTATTAGTCCAAAAAAGCGAAGACGAAATATAAGTACATATTGTTTTATCTTTATTATTATCATCACGTATAGAAGTGTCCATTCGACACAACAACTCAAAACTTTTGCTACAAGTTTTTAATTGGTTTCTTTCAAGTTACTGGCAACTTTGTTGCTAGTAATAAAAATTCGTAATAAGCGACTTCCTCCAACGTTACCATTTACCATCGTTCTCTTAATAGCACCGTGCACTAATGTCCTACCTACGTATTCCATCACCAAACCTGTATTTTGGGAGTGCGCCATTTTGATCTACACGATCATCGCTAGCTTCACCAAGATCGCTGTCTTTAATTGCTTCGTCGTCTACGTTATCAACTAGTTCCGTTTCATCGCTGTTTTGTTTAGCTTCATCGCCTTCATCTTCTTCGTTGGAGCAGCAGTGTACTGTAATACAGCAACGGTATCGTCCTGTACAAAGTTGATTTGAGTATTGTAGTAGTGATCCCCTCGTGTGCAGCCTCTGTCATCCATCACGCAAATGTTCAAACCGGACCTTAGACGAGTTCTACTGTCTTAAGCATGATAAGCTCAGGACCTATTAATATTTGGAAATTGTTGTTGTTCACCGGCTGAATATTATAATTGAGTTTTTGCTACTGTGCTGATGGTTTCATATCAATACCGATCTACAATTTAGTTTTATAATTCTTGAAAAGTTGTCTTCTAATTGTAGCAATGGTAGGTACCTACTGATGATAGCCGAATCATTTGAAAAAGTACCTAAGTCTGCTTTTCCTAGCGGGAAAGGGACGAAATGTTAAACCTTAACAATAATGTGCTTGAGCTTTAAAAAGCACGGAAAATCGAAAGAGATTAAATAGTATGAACAAAGTTTGCTGTTTCACTTCTGTTTCTATCGTGTGTGACACTGAGTCGATGAACGACACTTTTTATTACAGATATTAAACTATTAAACGAACTAATTCTACTTTTCTAATCAGGCTTATTCTTACCTATACCTTTGTAACAGTGTGAAGGGATAAAAGAAACAGATAAACCGAAGCCAAGAACAAAGAAAGACCTCCAACAAAGAAAGGACTAATGAACAGAATAAAATAAATTTTACAATCCTTTAGAAAAAAATCCACGCTACCAGCCTGCTTTTAGCCCAGAAACTCTCTTTAGTTCTACAGTACAGACAAAAGATGAACTACCGGACGGTTATAAAACTATAAACCAATTTAGAAGGAACAAATGTCAGGATGCCGACAAAATTATAACAAATAACTAGGTACAACTTTTTGTAGGAACATGCAACTACCAACTTTCACTTTTTAAAGCACTTTTTATGAAAACACTTTTATTTTAGCTACCGAAAAAATATCATACTTACTCGTCTCCTTTTTATTATGGGTGGCAAAGGGTGGCAGTTTTTCATAAAAGCGCGGCATTACAAAACAAATAGTAAAAACCTTTTGGATTGGTTTAAAAAACAAAGCTCTTTTGATATGCACCTGGTTCGATAGGTTTTTTGAGGGCTAATGTTTATTATAATCAAATAAGTTCCTCTTCCTGTACGAAAGATGTGGGCGCCTGACTTTTTTGTTGGCAGAAAAAGTTACCTGTTCAATTTTGGACCATATTTGGTTATGATAGATGCCAAAGAATGGCGTGCGATAGTTTTTTGTCCAAAGATTGGGTGTGCATTGTGGCCCGATGGACTTTTTTCTGTGTTTGTCGAGAATAGATTGTTTTATGCAGATGTTGTGTGTCTTGTTATTAAATGGAAAGGAGTTTCCGATTCTAAATAAAAAAGATTTTGAACATGGATCGTAACGTATGAGATTTGTTTTAAAACATTCTTTTGACATAAACTGGTTAGACCATTGAGTAAGGGGGCTAGACAAAAGTCTTACAATTTCTGATCGTAGGTATATCCAACACGTTCAAATACAAAACCTTACGTATTTAAAAGTAATAAAGACCAAATAAAATAGGCTGTAAAAAAATAAACGTTGATAGACTGTTATTGCAACAAAGATTTTTTAATAGCATTTATCTCGTACGATCACAACGTTTACCGAATGTGATAAAATAAAATTGAATCACTGACAGCTCGTTGTCGGACGTCGGACCTTTAATCTAAAATATTGGATAAAATAATTTAAGTTAACAATGTCCTAGTTAACACTCTTTTTTTGTACCTTTTAAACCTCACATACCTACGTGCGTAGCTGAAACAAGGCTGAAATAACAAACCAATAAAAATGGCGCATAATTAGAAATACCATTTTTCAGCCAGAAATGACTGTTAACTAAAATAGCTACTTTATAGCCAATTTAGTTCCAATCTTTCCTAAAAATCTCTGGTCAAAATTCAATTAGCTAGGTTGTAATTTCGGGCATCTATCGTAAAATCTGCCGGTGCATCCGCAGTCCATCCATCGCTCAGCGTGACTCCGACACTCTTTGTGTTGCGTCCCTTTTTTTTCATCCCTCAAAATGTTCAAATTTCTCTACCTGATGTCAACCCTCGTGCTATGCTTCACCTAAAGCATTCGATTCTGCTCTGACATCTTCAACCTTATGAACTGAAGCTTTAAGTTTGTTTTGTCTTGAACTTTGCTGACGTTACTACGTTTGTATTTAGATTGTTGTAAGCAACATCTTGAAAAGCATCCCTTAAAGCTTAATGACAGACATTTACAATTAAACAACACAATTTTCATCTGTTTCTTCTTTGACTTGTGGTTTATTTTCGTCTGCACGTTGTTCAGTGTTCGTGATTAAATCTTATGGAATTTCGCTACGGAGCATACGAAATAACGTTTCCTTATGGTTTCCTAACTTTGGGAATTTATTAGAATTAGTCGGTGAGTATCCTGCTGGGGTATAGTTTTAGGGATTTTAAAACTTTTGTTTGTAAGGCCCTTCGACGTGGTCAGCAGATGTTTCGGACAGGATTTTAATTTATTAGTTTCGCTTGTTTCTTAGTCATGATAGTGGACAAAAGACAGAAGTTCTTAGATGGAAAATGTCAGCTATTTATCAAAGTTACTGCATCCTAAATTACCTACCTACCTACTCCCTCTTACTAAAATAGCACGTTGCTTGCCAAGTAGTTTGAAATAGGTTTTAAAAATTTACTCTTCAGAAACCAATTGTACCTAGGTAGGTACTTATATTTTTATAAACCCGCCAGCCTAACTAATCTTTATAACTTACCTACTTGTGCACGTGTTGGTAGGTATGTAAGTAGGTATATGCCTAGGAACATAAAATAAAATGGACTCTGATATAGCTAGTTCAAATTCACCATCATACATAACTAAATTTAGAATTACTGATAATAATCAAAATATCTTATATAACGTATTACTGACCTTTTAAGTGAACATAATAATTTTCAACATCTCTAGCCTAGATTTCGCCAAAAAATTATGCAAAAATGTTGGTGACATTGAATCGGCGACAATGCGATTCACACAAGTGATTGACCGGAATACCAATCAAGCTATTTAACTATAAATAGACTAGACGATGAGTTGCATCACCTATACGAGACATTTTTTTATTTTATCGTATGTACCAAACTTCCATTTCTACGCATGGGTGTGTTAAAAGGCAGGAGGAAAGGATGAATCCAGGGAATATGTGGTAGCGTTTTGTTAACGATATTTCTTGTTCTTTCGTGTGGAGTGCCGAGTCGGCGAACTACTCGATGAACCCTGGTGTCAGAGTTTTTAAGACTGCCAAGGATGGTGAGTATGGCAAAACCCCCTAATAGGGGGAGGACCACAATATTTATAATTCATCAAAAACTACAGACTGCGGGTAAAGTTGTTAAATTGCTTCTTTTATCATCTCTGAATCATGAATGTGATACTATGTCTTACCAATTCAATAAAAGAGAATAATTTATAGTTTTAGAAATATTTCATACAATTTTATAGCAAAATCCGTCCTATTCATTGCGTCATACAAAACGAGCCACCTGAGTCCCACAAAAGCTCCCCTTTTGAGTAAAAAAGAGAAGTTTTTATAAGAAAAAAAAATCTCCCACGATGTGTAAATGCAGTTTTTTTTATTGTGATTCTGTCTACACATTTTTTTTTTCTTATTTCAGTTTTTTTATGATTGCTTTGATTAAGCGCTATTGTAGGAATCGCGAGTATTGTTAGAACTTAAGTTTTTGGATTAAGTATTTTTATTGTGTAAATTGTATTTTTATGCTTTTTATTGGGTCAGTGTGACTGTGATTTTATTGGGGGGTTTTTCGATCGTACAGTGGCGTGATATTTGTTATTATCAAAATAAAATGTCAGGTAACAAGAATACCTATATCTCTCTCTACGCGTCATATGCATTTTCATAAATTGTTTGTGTATTCTCAATAGATGGGATAAAAAACGGAGCAACCTAACCTATAATAGGTTCCTAATCAATAGTTCTATTAATAGATAGTCAAATAGCAAAAACGTCATATTCTGCTAGAAAAACCGTAGCTCTATCTACATGCATAATTCGGGAATACGTTTTAATGAAAGCGCCAAAAACAGGCATCACTCAGGTATGTATCCCTTTATTCATAATTTGCACAAATAACTGATGAAAGTCACATCAAAAGTCCCTCATAATGCACGAATTTCCATTAAAGGGATAAACATTACACAATCGCTCTCCATGCACTTATTAAAATTAACCATTTGATCCATTTGTAGGGTACTGCGAATTACATAGGTATGTAGGCAGGTAAGCTAATTAATCGTTGAATGAATGATTGTTTCTATGAAGGGGTCTGGGTATAGTTGGCTTCGTATTTATCCCAGTAGGTAAATCTGACTGATTGAAACAATCTAGACACTGGTGAAATCACAATGAAAACGCCACAAAACAAGACACTGAATTGAAAAATCTGATTGAAATGCTTGGGAAATGCAAGAAAAAAATGGCAGGTTACCAAATGATGTGTGCTTGTGTAGTGGAAGGTCCTCTACACAACGTCCAATAACGTCCTTTCGATTAGCTATTCTGCGAGGACTCTGATAGGTTAATTAAATTTCCGTTCTTATACTTTCTTTATATTGTTGGAACTCGTAGACGGTGCATAGTATCGATAATAAGTCTAGAAGAAAATCAATGCTATTTTAAGGGTTGCTGTATGCACATAAAGTTTTTCCTTTCAAAACTTTTTTCAATCCTATTGTAATAAGTAGGTGTGCAATTGTTTAAATTAGGAGTCGCAAACCAATGAATGCTGGTGTAAAATCTATTGGTAACGCTTTAATAGATAGGTAATTCATGTGTATCACCAAAGTATCTTCACTGAGAAGTCGGTAGGTACAAAATAACGACTTGTATTAGTATCATTACGAGCCACTAATGTACATACGAGCCCAATCTAACTCCGAATCTCGCTGGCCTTCGAGCAACTTGCTCATTGATCCACCGGCATGCTATGTATGTACGTATGTATGTATGTAGAGGCTTTGAGTATAATTATACTTAAAAATAACTATGCTTCGGACGTCAGAAGGATTTGGGAATTCTGATACTTTATCACCTTCGGTTTTTGGGGTTTTGTTGTCGACTAGTTTTCAACTGAGTATTTTTAGCATCTAAATTTAACTACCTATTTGCATACTGCTTAGTGAAATATCAGATTTTCCGCGGGCATTCTCATTATTCTATCAATACTAGATATGTAAACCATCTGAAACGCGACAAAAGTATAAAAAAGTGAGTCACACTCTTTAACCCTGTATTTTGGTATTTCGCTATGGCAATGGCAAAAAAGTTTGCTTAAAAACAATATATTTTTCCATAAAAGCTCGTTGATCTAAAAATATCACCGTTTAGCGTCAAGAAAACTACCTTCCTCGCATCTACACGCGTAATGTCATATCGATAAGTTCGCAAAACAAACAGCTTCAAGTGTCGCAGCGTCCGTAGATCGTTGTATAACACTTCATTTCAGTGTCAAGTCTACGAGCAAATACAATGTATGACTCCCACTCGATAATATAGGTGCTGCGCGGTACACGAGTTGTGGGGACGAGTGAGCTTTCAAGCTCACGTGACAAATTAGGGCAACGGCGCGCGGCGCACCTATACAGATGGTTCACTCAGTACTAGCGACGATTTTGACGCTTACTAACGAAAACTGGAAAAAGAACGGAATTAGTCGGGGAATTCTGAAAATTCAATGTATGGCGCCAGTTGAAGCACGCCTTTACAGCAATTTTTTTTTGCGATTAGTTACCTTTAAGCATGTTGTTTGAAATTGTCTTTGAAATGTGTCAAAAATTATAAACTTTACGGATTTATGAGTTAATTATAATAGTTACAATAAAAAAATGTATTACATTTAAGTAGCAAATTTAATACGGAATATTTTGTCCTTTGACACTTTTTTTGTAACTATTATAGTTAACTCATAAATCCGGAAAGTTTATAATTTTTGACACATTTCAAAGAAAATGGGGGTGATGCGGACAGTCGGAGGGTCTCCGCTTTTAAGGTTTCAAACAAAAGGCTTATATGTATCTAATCGCAAAAAAAAATTGTTGTAAAGGCGTGCTTCAACTGGCGCCATTCATAGATTTTTCAGGAAAAGGTTTTTTTAAATATAAATCGTTTTATCTTGAAAACCGTAAGAGTTAAAATAAAAAAATGTATTACATTTAAGTAGAAAATTTAATACGGAATATTTTGTCCTTTGACACTTTTTTTGTAACTATTATAGTTAACTCATAAATCCGGAAAGTTTATAATTTTTGACACATTTCCAAGAAAATGGGGGTGATGCGGACGGGCGGAGGGTCTCCGCTTTTAAGGTTTCAAACAAAATGCTTATAAGTATCTAATCGCAAAAAAAAATTGCTGTAAAGGCGTGCTTCAACTGGCGCCATACATTGAATTTCCAGAATTCCCCGACTAAATATCAGGGGAAGGTGGTTGACACGAATATCATATCTATTGGATTTAAAATTGGCTCCGAATCATATGACGTTCTTTGTCAGATTTTGCTGTTTTGATATTTTTATACTTCGAAAATTTTGACCGAAGCAACCCTGGCTATGTAACAAGTGCCAATCGCGAAAATTCGAAATAGGGCCGAGTGAACTTTTTGTAAACTCTTTGTCGTTATCTTAGCAATGAGGAGTTTTTGGACTGACAGCTACACGAGTCCGAACTAGATGGCACTGTTAAAATTGAGGGATGATCTGTCAACGTCATCGTTATGGGTACATATTAGAATCTTAAAAATTACAAAGTTAAATGTACGAGCCCAAATTACTCGAAATCAAAATGTCATAAGAATGAAATGCTACTAAAAATAGACAATACCTATTTTAATGACCTAACATAACCTTACCTAAAACACTTCATCATCCAATAGGTACTTTACCAAAAAATACCAGAACTTAAAAGGACGAACCCTGATATAACTGATGTCTTTTGTGTGCTTTAGACAATGTTTAAATTAATTTTCCGTACGATTTGACGTTTTCAAGCGACTTAAAACATGTCAAACTTTTTTTGTAATATCACGGTTCGTATTTAAGATTCCGCCACACGCGGTCCGAGTTACACCAATCGAGACGTGCACACAGACACACCAACTAGTTTTTGTTGGCTGTATGAAAGTCATGGCCATTGCCTAATAGCACCTCACTGCCGGCTCGGAACGGAACTAGGCAGCCACCAGCCAGCCAGTCAGCCAGCACTGGCTTTTGTTTCTGGTACTGGCACTACTGGGGGCCATTACGTCATCGGAACTGTGGAAGTATATCGCTTCTTCAGATACAGAGGGCGGCTGAACGGCGCGCAGGGCGCCTTTACTGATGGCTCACTCAGTATTACCGTCGATTTTGGCCAGCCAGTCAGTCAGCCAGCACTGGCTTTTGTTTCTGGTACTGGCACTACTGGGGGCCATTACGTCATCGGAACTGTGGAAGTATATTCATCTTCAGAGACAGAGGGCGGCTTGTAGTACCTGCACAAATTAGGGAAACGGCGCGCAGGGCGCCTTTGCAGATGGCTCACTCAGTGCTAGCGACGATTTTGGCCAGCCAGCCAGTCAGCCAGCACTGGCTTTTGTTTCTGGTACTGGCACTACTGGATGCCATTACGTCATCGGAACTGTGGAAGTATATCGCTTCTTCAGATACAGAGGGCGGCTGAACGGCGCGCAGGGCGCCTTTGCGGATGGCTCACTCAGTGCTAGCGACGATTTTGGCTAGCCAGCTAGTCAGCTAGTACTGGCTTTGTTTCTGGTACTGGCACTACTGGGGGCCATTACGTCATCGGAACTGTGGAAGTGTATCTCATCTTCGGAGATACAGAGGGCGGCTAGTAGTATCTGCACAAATTAGGGAAACGGCGCGCAGGGCGCCTTTGCAGATGGCTCACTCAGTGCTAGCGACGATTTTGGCTAGCCAGCCAGTCAGCCAGCACTGGCTTTTGTTTCTGGTACTGGCACTACTGGGGGCCATTACGTCATCGGAACTGTGGAAGTAGGTGTATCTCATCTTCGGAGAGGGCGGCTGGAAGAATCTGCATAAATTAGGGAAACGGCGCGCAAGGCGCCTTTGCAGATGGCTCACTCAGTGCTAGCGACGATTTTGGCCGGCCAGCCAGTCAGCCAGCACTGGCTTTTGTTTCTGGTACTGGCACTACTGGGGGTCATTACGTCATCGGAACTGTGGAAGTGTATCTCATCTTCAGAGACAGAGGGCGGCTGGTAAAGGCACAAATTAGGGAAACGGCGCGCAGGGTGCCTTTACAGATGACTCACTCAGTACTAGCAACGATTTTGGCTTTAACTGGAAATAACTGGAATCTCAGAGGAACTCAAGGCAACTGAGAACATGGTTGCCACGAACGTCATGTTCCTTGGATTAAAATTGGCTCAGAGTCATTAACGTTCTAGTCTGCTATAGCTGTTTATACCTACATGAGATTTTTGACAGTAGCAACACTGGCTAAGTAACTAATGACTAAATAGGTTCGAGTGACCCTTCTGAACACTCTCTATTTTGTGACTGAACTAAGTATCTTACATTAAGATATTCCAATTTTTCTACTGACATCACATAAAGTTTATTTATGTAAACGAAGTTGAAAGACCGTCAATACTGGAGTAGGTTTTGTGAGCACAATTAACTTGGGCAAACATTCACCGCTGTCTTGTTATTTACTTACTAATTATGTACAGCAGCCATGTTTAGTTATTGGCATTCTGTTTGAGTTTGTTTGATATATGTGTGAGTTTTAGTTCTTATTGATCTTTGGATATTATTCCTCCCAGGCTCTGTCTTTGCACATGAAGCGTGGGACATCGCGACACTCGAATTCATTTCCGTAGAACATGTTTGGAACAGAAGAGACGCCGTCTAGAGCCGTGAGACGCGCGTCTTATCGCTGAGGGCCGACGCGCGATCTGAAACATGTCATCTTATGCCTCACCACAGAATATGTACATAATAGTACTAGAGTAGGTGGCCTTGCGTCTCACGTCCCATGTAGGTATGAAGATAGCGCCCTCACTGGGCTTAGCTTGCGTACATACCTAGGTCAGGGGCGGAAATTTTTGTAATAAGGGCCTTAATATCAAAAATTCCGCCACGTACTGTAAGACCGAGTAATGTACCTACTGTAGTTTATAAAATTGAAACTGTCTGGTCCATCCCCTAGATTAAAAACCTAGATATTAACAATTATAGTGTAGGATATGACAACCCGCACAAAAATCTTTTATGTCATATTCAAACAATCTAAAATGAAATGAAAATACATGACAACTTAGGAGAACTTTGATTGATATCTTAAAATACGAGATATAATTGGAGAGGTTATATCTTCATTTTTGAATTTAAGTTTTGTGAACGCAATAAATGGTTAAATAAAATAGATACGTACATTTCTTAAAAACCGCATTAACAGGTAGGTACATTCACATTTCATACCTTATTCTCTTAAATATTTTTCGTATATTTTTGAATAGTGATATCGTATACGATTTACCTACACTTTAAAACATATTTATTAATAGTTCCAATTTAAATGCTATTTATGATTTTAATATAAATAGTCTGGGTGGGTAACCTAGTAGGTATACTAATTCACTCAATAAGGAGGTACTTACTTAAAGTCAATAGCTTTGCATAACGAAAAAGGGTGCTAAATACTGCAACCCCTTTCTATCCTGAAAAAATGTAAACATAATAAAAACCACCTTATGCGGTTAGCAAGTGAAATTCCTGTAAAAAATCTAGCAAAAACCCCCCTCACAATAACTTTCTGAGGATTTTTTTGAAACTTTTTCTTCCAAATTCAAAAATGCTCGTTTCTGCGCACGGGCACAGCGTCAGGTAAAGATTTTGGGTTCGCAGGTAGAAAAAATCTTTGGTGGATGTTCAGAAAAAAAAGGTTGCTTTTATGCGACCCACCCTTAGAATATACGCCTACGATTTGTTACCCCGTACTGCGGGTGAGACACCTTGATACTCGCAGTTTACTTTATATGTATAAACCACGCGAAAGCAATATAGAAAAATTATCGTTTTATGAATTGTGTAAAATTATCGTTTCTGCATATGGAACTACCAACCAATTAACATAATATATATTTTTTTCAAATGACATTATAACGTGTCATTTTCATAAACGCGCCAGACTTCCAAACCGGTTTGAAACTTTGGAATGATGAATCATCGGTGTTAATAATTTCCTTAGAATCTATAATCACGATATGTGAGGTATATTTAATGAGCGAGCACACATTATTAAATAGTCATGTGGTTGGTCAATTTCAATTCCTAGAATGTAGAATTTTACTAGGATTAACAATTATTAAAAAGAGCACAAAGAAATTACCTATACTCTATACTTAGTCAAGTAAGAAAAAGTAACACGTACACGTGAACTGAAGATTCAAAGTTTTATCCCGCAAAAATGGCTAAATACTTAACTTATTTGGAGAATAGTATGATTAAGTGCAATATTAAACTTTGATTGCAACGAAATAAAGCCAGAAGGCCCCTCATTACGGGACAGAAGATCGCATAACAGATAAACCCTCGTCAATAAGTTTGACGAACCAAATAACTGAGATCTCAACATTCAACACCAAAATAGGTAGGTAATCTCTTTAAATATGGTGAAATTTTACTAGTGACCGATAGTTAAAACTCAGAACCAGCTGGTGATAAGGAACAACTTTCCCCAAGGAACATACTTCGAAAAAAAGAAAAATGAATTTGGATCTCTCATAGTTACCCAAATCAGCTGATCAACAATTTTGTATGGGAGGTCCAAACGTTTTTTATATTTCGGTCTAGGTTCCTTGGGGAAAGTTGTTCCTATTCTGAGTTTTCGCTATCGGTCACTAGTAAAAAATCTCGACGTCTACAAATCTCAAAGTATCAAGCGCTCACCATCCCCTTATGACGCGGGGGTGGGAATGGCTGATGGCATGCAACAGTGAAACACTGCACATGCGTCGGCGCAGCACACACACATTCACAAAATTAGATATCAGGTTGCAACGCACACACACACGCAGTGTTCTATTGCAATGCAACGAACAGATTTATCACCCAAGTGTGGATTTGGAAAAATTTAGCTAAAATTTGGAAATGGAAGTGAATTATAATGTGGTTTTAAAGTTAGCAAGGCAGGTTATGATTGTTGCAAAAATATGCTTCTTCTAATGTTAATTGTTAAGTTGATTCTTAACTGTAAGACAGGAAAAATTTTTTGAAATAATACCTATGTGAGTAAAGAATTAATCTAGGGCTTATAATTAATCATATATTATAATGTTTGAATTAATCAGATTATTAATGTCTAGTAACAGGTACATCATGTTGTAGTTGGTCATAGAGAAGTTAGTAGGTAGATTTATTTTGGATATTTCTTTAGTAACGTGGAGTAGCTCAACGTTCATATTACAACAAAAATAGTACCTCCTGAATGTCAAAAATTTTAGTCAAATATATTTTTAGACTCTAATATATAGGTATGAAGGTTGAGCTACTGCAAAAAATAATTCAGCCGTCTTTTCAATTGTTTGAATATTACCTACATCAAAAATTTATTTCCAAGTTGTCACATACATTCTATCACAAATTTAGGAAGACGGCATGCTTCCTAAAAACATAAATGTAAATATAATCAAATATGTACTATAAATACTAAGTCCTTCATAAGATCAAAAATATCTAAGCTGCAAAGAATACCTACCTCCAAATCAGTCATTCATTGGTATTTCGAGAAAATTAACAGCATAAAATGAGATGTATGATTAAACCAAAATCGAACGTTTAGAGGAGTAGGTTGGTTTGGAGAACACCCAGGGGCCAAAATGTACCATAATTACTTATGTAAGTGGTTCACTAACATTTTTGGACCCAAAATCTCAGGTAAAGATGGTGGCTTGAAATTGTTACAAAGAACATTCTGTTGTGAAGCATACAGCCCTTGTGGATAGAATAACACGCTATTTATTTAAGACACTAAAGCATTGTCATGATTTTATTAAATCAATATCAATATATTGTATAAAATGAAGTCTCTTTTTGCGTTTCTCTGCCTGTTCGATAACTCCTTCTAAACCACCCAACGGATTTTGACGCGGTTCAATAAAATATGAAGTGATATAAGAGGAAGGTGGAAAAGGCCATTTTCCCAAAATGAGTTGCAGCGAGTGGAACCACTAGCGGACCGCTAGATAGAAATAAATAATAAAATTTATAAATATAAATTCCAGCTTGAGTGATGATCAACAAGTTCTATAATATTTCAAAGAGTTTTTCAACCGATCTATCTGAAAGTTTACGATTTTTGAAGTTCTGCCAAATATCTATCTCGTTGCGTACTGTGAGGTAATCGCGAACATTTTTTTCGAACAATACATAACTCTTTCAGAGATGCAAATTCCTACTGACCTAACCCAACTTTATTGACACAAAAACCTTTGTGGTGAATGGAGTTGTGTGTAGATATAAAAAAAGCTCTCGTTTAAAATCAAGACGATTATTCGGAGTAAAAGATACGTGCCAGTAACGATCTTCGCTAATTTGAGAGTTATTCTGTATTGAACTAGTTTCTGTGCCAAATCTTAGAATAAAATTATACTTGTACCTACACAGTTGTAATCCTATCACATAAGAAACCATTATAATATAGAACTAAAAACCGACTAACAATGTGCAGTGAACCCATGGAATATAAATTTTGCTGGATAACCTAGGCCAAGTGGTATAAGATTTTTCTATTCCCAAATTACCATTGACCCGTAGGTCCAGATAACAAAAGAACACCAATATAAATACACTAAAGAAAAAACAAGTGAGGTTGAGATTTTAGGACTTGACCAGAGAATCCGATTTCAAGTAGCTGCTATAAAAAGATAATACGATTATATTTCAAAACAAAAAACATACGCATCTCTAGTCACAAAAACGGGGTTAAAATTCTAACGCGTGCTAAGAAAAAGTTCTTATTTGCAAAAAGTTACTCATTGTACTTTTTGTGGTCCTTTTTGCTCCCGTTTTGGAGGGAAAAAAGATAGATTTTTTGGATGCGCCCATACTATAAACCCCGTTATGGAGTTTTTGCCCTTTCGGGACTGTTAAGTCATTGGTTTTTGTCATGTTTATTTTTGCTTTCGATTGCATAAGGATCGGGTTGGACGGTCACTTTTTTATTCGGTTAAATATTGTTGTATTGTTTTTTCTTCCGGGTCAAAGGAATTTTACCAACGGATTCTTGTATGTTTTTGTCATTACCATTATTAAAACGCTGAAGAGAAAAACGCTGTCATGAATGACTTACCCTCTCTCTCTATAAATACTGGCTCGTGATGCAGGCTAATCTTAATCGCGAACTGGACAGAACACTAATGTATGATGATCATTGACATGCGTGGCTTTAGACGCTGTTGATAGTACCCGGGATACTCGGGTCGTTAGACGAATTGATGTCCCACGAAAAGAGAGAGAGTACCTATAAGAGTTAAAAAGAAGTATGGTACTTACCTGAGCTTTATCTTGGTACATCATTGAGGCATGCTGTGTGGTGCCGGCTTAGAAGAACATCACCCCATATCTTTTCTGTGAGTTTCGTAAAAAGCGACTGAAGGATTTAAGAAGGGAGGTGTATTGCAATATTTCAGGCGACAGGCTGATAACCTGTCACTATGGTGCAACTCACACAGTCTTGTAAATGAGTCTCAAACTTTTGTCAGTCGTGGTGTAAATGGCTGTTTCACAGCCGTTTGCGCTCTGCCTACCCCGAAAGGGAGAAAGGCGTGATATATTTATGTATGTATCTACCTGAGTTTTATCATGGTACATTACTGAGACTGACATCGAAGGTTTTGTTCGTAATAAAAATCTTAGTTAATTTACTCGTAACGCAAATGATGACAAATGTGGTAGTTACACTGGAAGGGCCAGTCGAGAAGAAAAATGTCTTCAAATACTTTACCTTGTGAAATTCACCACAAATAATACGAGAAACACACGTACGTAAACGTCCGTTTGTGCGTTATTTCTGCGTTGCATAACGCATTCGTTAGTTACGACAATAGGAATTTCCAACTTATTTCCATACGGCCTCACAGATGCAGCGTTCAGTGATGCGCAGTGGTAGTAGCGGTCGCGTGTGTGTTTGACATAAACAGTATTTATATGAAAATAAGGCGGTAAATCGCAATTTCGTAACGCATGCGAGAGCGCTGCGCAAAAATGACGCAGTAACGGACGTAACTTGTGATTCTCGATTATGTTTTTGTTACAAATACACACTTATGTAGCACCAATCAAAAACAAGTTGAGGTCAGCACGGATATTTTAAATTTATCTCTTGATGAGGATGATGAATGACGGAAGGTATTACATGTTATGAAACTGATTTCGGTCGAGATTGGTTTCATAAAAAAATATGCTTATTGAAGGCGTTCAAATCATTCTGCATTTAGATTTTTGATATTTTGGTAAAGTTCAGTCTGCAATTTCAAAAGACATGTTACGTACCTAGTTTTCAGAACTGAGAACATTGATTCTCTCTCTCTCTCTTCATGTGGGACCCAGAGTCGCTCAAGAACCGGATGAGCCCGTGTCAGAGTTTTGCCACAAATAGCAGGCCTTTGATATGGTTCTGTAACGACCACCATCCACCGTCAAAGTAATCATAGACAGCAACTGGGACTCACTCATAAAAGGGAAAGTAATAAATATCAATTTTGTGAGTGACCACCAAGAACTGAATCCGGAACCATCTGCGTCGCAGGCAGTCATACTAGCACTACGCCACATCGGCCGTCCTGTACTACGTACGACACTCTGTACTGTACGACGCATTGGATAAACCTGCCTACCTATTTAATAATTCAACGACACTCAACATTACTAATTACAGTCTTAAGCATATTCAAGCATTAATTATCTTCATTTTTTTTGTCTCCAATTATAATTGATGTAATTTTTTGACAGATGGTCGGCCATGTTGGCGTTGCCAAGATGGCGCGGCGCGGTTGCTAGGCAACGGGTGCGTGGGCGCAACAGGTGTTGCGGACCCGATTTTTTTAAACGCAGGTTTTTCGATCCGAGGGGTGGCGGCGATATGCTTTTCGAAGATCGATGGGAAGATTCTAAGATATGGATTTCTTAAATCTGTAAATTAGGAGAACGGAGATGGGTATCGTTTTGGAGTTCCGTTATTTCAAACATCGAAATGTTGAAAATTAAGGGTAGGTAATAGTTTGTAGGGCTTAAGTTGGGTTTACTTTGTGCGATACCGAGGTAGCAAAGGAATCAAACTAATGGTGTCCCAGCTTTAAAACTGCCAAGGAGATGGCTGTATAATAAAACAACTATCATCTAATGTATCTACCTTCCGAGCAATCATTTTTATATTTCGCCCTATGTTCCTTGGGGAAAATTGTTCAGTTCCATAAACTAGTTCACACCTAATTATTAGTAGTTTATTTTCCGCACCTTATATTTAGAGTTTTCTGAAAATTTTCTTACGTTATTGGAAATATCAGATATTCTTCTTCTGCAGTGTCTTCTTACACTTCTGCACCACTTCATTATATTTCGTCCTTTAACCTATCCATAAAAAAGCCTATCAAACAAACGAGTGTCTTCTCTCCAGAATGTCAAATGCGCACATGTGGGCAACACTTGTTCAGTTCAGCACCTCCACTATTTCATTATTGACAACATGTGACAGAATTGAGTGGATATGCCTGTTACTGAAGTGTATTATAGAAAGGCGAGTCTCACAACTGACGTTAGTTTGTGCAAAAGGAATACTGCATCTAATAACAAGCACAGCGAAAAATAGCTTGTGTCACAAGTGTAACAGAGATAGATGCCAACGCAAGTTTCGGTGTTGCTCCTGTGTCAAAGTCGGTTATTGGTATGGAGAATTCGAAATTTCTTAGCGTCTGACAAGAGCATGAGTCAGTGCTGCGCTAAAAATGCGCAGCAACGAGTGACAAGTGGGGAAACCGACAAAGAATCTGAACCACAGAATAAATAATTGTCTGAACATGGTCTGTCTGCCTCTTAGACTTTGCACTGTGCATCATTAAAAGCATCTCTGTGTGTATTCACTATAACAGACGACCTGATGATTCCTGGTGTCATACATGCCTACATATAACTTTAGGGGTAGGCAGAGCGCCAACGGCCTTTTACAGCACGACAGTCAAAAGATTGAAAGTCATTCTGAAAACTGTGTAACCCCATAGTGACAGGTAATTGCCTAAAATTGCAATAAACATCAACTTTCAATTCCCTTAGTCACTTCTTGCGACACCCACGAGAAAGATAGGTATGGGTGATACTATTCTGAGCCGGCACCACACGTCAGAATAGACAGAGGACCTGATGATTTCTGGTGTCACCCATTACATAATTGCTAGTAAGTACCAGTAGGTAGATAATTCACAATGCCATTCCGCTAAATAAACAAAAAAGAATTTGCCTAGTAACTCCGTTTTTTTACCTTTTTTATAGCTTTTTGTTAACCTTGACGAGGTCAGGCTATGGGTCAGAAACGACATTAAAATCTGGGGCAAGTGGGTCAAGGTGGCTAGATCTCTTTTGCTATTTGTTTTATTTGGTCCGCGGTCCGCCGGCTTCGAAGATTGCTCGCTGACCAAGCTATGGCTTTTGTGACACTTTTATGGTTACGCAATAAGCATAAGGTAATAAAACACAATAATAATAAGATATCTAAGTTACTTATTTTCTTCCTTGTGATGCCGCTAGCTTAGAGCAACTACTTAGTGGATGTCGTAAAAGAAAAAAGGAAAGTAAGAGATAAAACGAGGGGATGAACAGCAGAATTCGCCGACGAAATATGGCGGTAAAGCTAGAAGTAGAGGCCCATGTCTAGCACCAGCAGTTTACTGCGGTGGCTATTGGACAAATACTGAGAAATTAAAAAAACATTGGTCACTAAGTTTTGAGATCTTAACTTTACAGAAATTCTAGTAAACCTTATAACATGAGCTGAAAATTATGCTAACACATCGGTAAATACATTTATTAGCGTAATATGATTAAATACAAATTGGTGAATATCGTTCATAATTAAATACTGTATTCTTTTGAATCTTTACTTTCGCTTAATTTATTTTTTTGCTGTGTCATTTCCTTACAAAGCGGTAAAGAAAATCTAGTAAAACCTATAAATAAGCTAGAAAATTTGCTTCACAAATTGGTAAGTATCGTTCATAATTGAATTATATATTCTTTTGTGTAGTGCCTTTTATTTTTTTTGCTAAGTCATTTCCTTCTTAGCGGTAAGAAAAGTCTAGTAAAACCTATAAATAACCTAGAAATTATGCTTTAAAAATGGTATATATCGTTCACTAGCGGTACGTAAGCGGTTTCACCCGCTGCAACTTATTTTCCTGTGGGAAACAGACATTTCCCGGATTGTGTTATACATATTAACCTTTCTTTTAAGTAATTCTATTTATTATGAAAATATCGTAATACGTTGTGTTGTTGAGGAGGAGTCAGCAAATTCCATGACACATAGACAGACAGAAAAACACAAATAGCGATTTCATTTAGTACTATGCATTGATAATTGAATATTGTATTGTTTTGTTAACAGCCTTTTAATTTTTTTAATTTATGTTTTTGCCATGTCATGTCCTTATTATTATGTCGTGCTCGCAACTCAACACGTGAAATTGATCATTTTTGGTTTTGTGTTAGAAATGGCTTTTAATATTCCGTCTATTTACCCGAATGAATAGGAGGGTTATGTTTTTACAGAGTATGTATGTATTTATATGTACCTATGTAGACAAGAAATTCGTTTTCACGGCCTACAGCTCAAACGGCTGCGCGGATTTTGACATGTAAAGTGTCGTTAGATTCGTCTCAGCAGAAATTCATAATTTCATGACGGCGGATTTTTATCGCATAATTCCACTTTGAAATTACGGCGGTCGGGTTTTTGTTCTTTAAACATCTGCTTGTTGTTTTGTCGGTACCGATTCAATAGTTAAAAATCTCATTAGAATCAGTTCAAAATTCACACAGAACTGGTTTCTCGGAAATCTGGTTTCAAACTTTTTCTACCGTAACGAATTAAAAACAATTTATTATTTATTTTAACACATAAATTAGTTATGAATCGAATTATCTTGCACTTGTTTTAGTAGCAAAAAGTCAAGGTTGTGTATGATTATATGCTGTAGGTCTGTATAGAAAGGCTATAAATTTTAAACATTTAATTAAGAATATACATGACAGAGCACGTGTTAGGAACATGTGGTGGGTGCTAAGCTTAGTTGGTTTTTATCCAAGATAGAAATAAGTAACAAAACAACGATAAAATCTATGTTCGACGTCTGATGTAGATTATTGGTAAAGAACCACCAGAGGGCCTAGACCAATAACGGACCTAAGTCTGTACAAAAGAGCCCTATTGGTCTGGACTTCAGACCCAACTACGGCATTGAACTGAAAGAAGCCCAAACACATGTTTTTGCGTTATTTTTGTGAAGCGTTATCTATCACATGCTTTAGAAAAATGCGATTTTTCACTTCTTTTCAGTTTGCCAAAAGCATCCGCTGGCGCTGCGCATCACACAATGCTGCGTTGACGGATGCGTATGTTTAACCGTTTATAAGTATAAGAATAAGGTCGAATTTCGTATTGTCCTTACGCATTTGATACGGTAGTTGTGTTCCTTGGGGACAGTTGTTAAATGGTTAGGTTTCAAAAACTGGCTCATTACTTAAAAACCTATTAGCTTATTTGAAAACAAACTTAGTAACAATCCTAAAATTAAATTTAGCTATCTTCTTACTCCTTCCTCATAGGTATATGTATGTTACGGGCAACATGATTAATCGGGCACTATTAATACTGACCGGTCATTATTAATAGTGCCCAAAAACGTAGGGCAAAGTGATTAATTAATCACTTGGACCGGTCAGTATTAATAGTGCCCGAGTGCCCGTGGTCCATGTAATAAATTCTTAGTCTACTAATTTTTTAACTATTGAAGTAGGTACCAAATATTTTTATCAAAAATAGTGCTACTGATATTATTACATTTATTTTTAACTCACATGTTCAAATTAATTGATAACTTTAATGAAAATAATGTAAGTTTAACTTCATTTACCAATTAAAGTACCAAAGTAATATTTTTATTTAAAAAAAGTAGGCAACTTCTGATAATATTTCATTTTTAACTGTTTATTTTTTACTTTCATGTTTAAATTATTTTTAATAACTTTTCTCTTAAGTAATTGTATGAATAAAAAGTAAGTAGCTACTAATGTTATACATTTTTAACTGTTTATTATTCAACTTCTATGTTCAAAACTTTGTTTTTTGATAACTTTTCCTTGAAATAATGTAAGTTTAACTTCATTTAATAAAAAAATACATTACAGTTCTTTATTTTTATTACTTTGCCCTAGGTAGGGTGGGAATTATTCATACTGACCGGGAAAAGTAATTAATCGTGTTTTTTTAATCACATTGCCCAATTAGGTCGGGCATTATTAATACTGACCGGTCACTATTAATAGTGCCCGGACTTATCAAATTGCCCGTAACATGTATTTAAATTACGAAGAGATTATTAAAGTTGATAAAATAAATTAATACAAAGATACAATCCAAGAAGTCTATAAAAATTCAGAACCTATTAATCATTTAGTACCTAACGATAATTAATTCAAGAGGTTTGGCACTTATAATATCGTTACAATCGCTTATAGAATAAATATGTATGTAGAATGTAGATTGTTATGTAACAGAATATATTTTTGTTTATGATCTCATGTCGAATCCTGAATTATGACTCTCAACATCTAGACACACGGCAGTGTGTCCGCCAAGTTCGAGCAAAAAAAGCGACACACCGGCCGTGGGTTATATTACACGAACCATTTCGGGCCAAGTTCGACCCACCTATAACTCAACATCTATTTTATCTACGCATATGAAATTTCTAGTATCTGTCGAGATCTACTTACTTATCTAAAATACAAAATTTCATTAATGTACCTATTGTAGGTCTTGAGATATTGACGTCAGAAAATCGCTATTTTTACTATACACTCACTGACTGACTGACTCACTCATCAAAAACCTAGACCACTTCCAATGGTCGTATTGACTTGAAATTTGGCATGGAGGTAGGTCTTTAGGTCAAGGTAAAGGAAAAAATCTGAAAATGGCCAAGTGTGAGTCGGTTTTAAAAATAATGAAGGTGTAAATTCATACCCCTAAGGAACTAAAACAAAAAAATTATCTATATCTTCCAATCGTCGTACCGACCTAAAATTCGTTACGAAGGTTTGTATTTAGTCAAAGTAAAGTATAGATGAGATATTTTCTTACCTAACTTAATCATAAGAAAAAAAGAAAATATACCTTACAAAAATAAATGAAATCCCACCCAAAACATAAATGTGAAAGGCTGCCAAGTTCGATAATATTGAATGCTTCGCCTATAAAGAAGTGAAATAAGTACCAAGTTCCATACACAGACCTCAGTTAAAAATAGTTACAGGAATGCACACTTGATTTTCCGCAGTTTGGAAAGTAGATTATTATTTCCAAACTGCGAAAAATCAAGTGTGCATTCCTGTAACTATTTTTAACTGAGGTCTGTGTATGGAACTTGGTACTTATTTAGATCTCACTTCTTTTATAGGCGAAGCATTCCAATATTATCGAACTTGGCAGCCTTTCACATTTATGTTTTGGGTGGGATTTAAATAATACTTTAACGTACCTATGGAAATGTTTGGTACACCTTAAGGCTGTATGTTACACCGAAGTGCTTTAGTAAAGTTGTAGTTTAGTTTAGTTACAAAGGGTAATCAGCTCGTAAGTTACAGACGGCATCGGAAGTAAGGATTAAGAAAAATAAAGTTTCATAAAAATAAGGGCCGCTCCAACATAATTTGACAAACATTGATGACATATTTTTTGTGGTATAGGAATGTCACCGAGTCGTCAAACTGATTCCAGGGTTTTGCAACAACCTACCAACCAACTGACAAGGCCCATTGCTGTCAGATCGCTTCCACATTACCCCATACGCTAACAGTTGGCAACTAAGTTGAGAAACACACGGTAACGTCCGTTTGTGCGTCGGTTGTTCGATTTTCTACCTTATCGTCATACAAATTCGGTTTATCTCAAACGATTTGACAGACGCATCCGTCGACGCAGCGTTGTGCTATGCCGTCTGACATAAACCGTAGATATTCGTATGAAAGTAGGGTAGCGTATCAAATGGATGACGTACCTAGGTCTGCTGGAAGACATTTCATAAGAAATAAGCAGTACCTGTTTTACCATTTTTCAAATAAAATTATGTATTATTTTATTGTTTTTTTTTCAGATCCTTGGGCAAAGATCGTCACCGAACAATGGGTACCTCAAAACGGGTCCAGACGTAGAGGTAGACCCCGAAAACGTTGGCGGGAGGATCTCGACACACTTACAGGAGTGGATGACGGTGGCATTAGACCGGAAAGAGTGGAAGATTGCGGGGGAGGCCTTTGCCCAGCAGTGGGATCTAGCAGGCTAATTATAATAATATTATATTAATTTTATGGTATACAATAAATTATTGAACAAACGTACAAACGGACGTCTAAACATTCGTTCGGTGTAACAACCTCCTCCGTATCAATGATGACAGACACTTGAAGCGGGAGTGTTCAGAATTATCTTCAGAACATCGTGAGGTCAAGCCCGAGCTTAGCCAAAAACCTGTTGATAGGGTGACCATGCTACTTCCGCATTGAGAACATTTAATATCACGAAAAACGCTGGCAGGACGTCTTGTGTATTTTTTATTGTTTGCGAAAGTTGTCAAAAGTGTTTCCGTTGCAGTTCGAATAAAGATACTAAATAATGAACATCGTCTTCATACTCAGAACTAACTCAATAAATAGTAAAAATTCAGTCACATGTTTTCTTCATTGTTAAGACGTTCTCAAATACCTACTATAATATCGCTTTGACTATTTATGTAGGTACCTACTTGGTAAACATTTTACCGAAACTTATTTGCTTGATGACCAAACACCACTAAACAGCTCAGTGAGCTGCGGAAACATTTGCCTTCTTACAAACTATCCCGAAATACCCTGAAAATATGGTCACCCTAGCGCACCTAGCATGGAAGCACGTATTACGACTAATGCCCAAGCGTCAATCACTTAGATTGGCCGACAAAAACAACGAATTCTTATTTGTAAGACCAACGCTCTCATAGAGCAGTTGCTTAGGCAAATCTTGCCGAGGTGTGGAAGTTGGAACCAAACTTTGGACTTTGGTTTCGCACAAGCTAAGCTTCTGTCGGGACACCGAGTCGAAGAACGACCAGTGAATCCTGGCGTCAGAGTTTTAAAACCACTCCTCGACAAGGTTGTTTAAAGATCTTTGTCTAAATTATCTGTTACCTATAGACAGTAATCGGGACATTTGGGACAGGTTAAATGGTGCCATCCGTCCATAGTACTTACTTACAAACTATCAGAAGAAACTATAACACAAGGGTTCATGGGTTTGAAATACGATAGGTATGATATATTGGCAGGATGGTATGTCTAGTATTCCACAGACAAAAGCACCTAAGTGCCTATGTTTTTCTATTGCAGCATTTTTTTATTATAACAAAAACGTTAATCAGTTAAAAAATTATAATTTTAAAGCATGTTACCGGGTATTTACCCAGAGATAAAAACTTCTTATATAATTTAAGCGAACATAAAAGAAAATATTCTTAGCTTTTTTATACCAATCATTAGGTTGTTTTCGATAGAAGTTTCGGCGAAAATGACTTCATCAGGGCAGAGCCAAGGTCAATTAGATATTAAGTAGTAATTTTTCACGACGCCAGTAAAATTATACTGTAGTTTTCTCCAATATTTTACAATACTATATTCATCATTAAAATATCAATTTCTGCCTTCATTTCCGTTGCGTTTTGTTTTTTTTAAGATGTACCTACCTGCTGACTAACAAATAATATAATGTACCTACTTAGTCTTAGAATTATTAGCTATGAATGTTAACGCTAACTCTTCAAAACTAAAAAATACCTAAGCAGCGGAATCAAAATTTCGCAAATGTGAATATACAAAAAATGTAAACAAACAATTAAAAAAACCCTACAAGAAGTTTTTGTTGAATATATTAACGGTTAACTTTAATATATGACAATCGTTTACTGACAATGAGTCAGTTTACCGAATTTAAATAAAAATTGCCCCAAAACTCGAAACCAGTTAAATTTATAAGGACAAGAAACACTGACCCAATTATTTGTGTATAAAAACTGTTTTACAAAAACTGTCTACACGGTTTTAAGTAATAAAAAGTCAGTTTTTTCTAAACAAAACAAAAAACATGGCGGATTAGTTTGGCTTGTAAAACACAAATGTATAAAAAAAGAAGTCCAAAAACTAAAACCCGACTACTGAGAGATTGCGCTCTAAAAAGAAATAAACAAGAATTCTTAAATATTAACTACACACAATTTAATGCCTCTATCGTCTACAAAAGTGATACAAAGCTAACACCTATAATAATTATTTTTCGTGGAAATTTAGTATAAATTCATATTGGTTTTGAGGGGATAGCTGTGGTCGTGTGCCATTTTGACTATATTTTTTTATTACGTAAGAAGTACTGGAATACGTGGCACACGACCACAGCTATCACCTCAAAACCAATATGAATTTATACTAAATTTCCACGAAAAATAATTATTATAGGTGTTAGCTTTGTATCACTTTTGTAGACGATAGAGGCATTAAATTGTGTGTAGTTAATATTTAAGAATTCTTGTTTATTTCTTTTTAGAGCGCAATCTCTCAGTAGTCGGGTTTTAGTTTTTGGACTTCTTTTTATTTTAAATATTTTGGAGTTAAGCATATTAAATAAGTTCCAAACATGCGTGTAATAAATAACAAAGAATACTCAATATAGCTACTCTCGTAATACTGTAGCAGATGTGGAAAGTGTAAATACTCCAAAACGTAAATGATAGCTGTTTCGCTATAGAAAAATACAAGCTGACTTAAAAGAATGAGAAGGCATGAGTATTAGATAAGACATTTAGTGTTAAAACGAAAAAGTTCTGATGATGATCCTCGTCTTTTTTTAAATCATCCTAAAAAAGATTTTTGCTTGTCACAAATCTCCAAAACCTCGAGTTTCGCTTCTAAAGTAGATGTCCACGTTTCTTTTTTCTGTGAGGGGGCCAAGCCCCCCTCAACCCCCCGAGTCGATGGTTGGTGCAAGTTTAACTTCTAAAGTAGATGTCCACGTTTCTTTTTTCTGTGAGGGGGGCAAGCCCCTCTCAACCCCCCGAGTCGATAGTTGGTGCGAGTTTCACTTCTAAAGAAGATGATTACGATTCTTTTTTCTGTGAGTGGGGCAAGCCCCCCTCAACCCCCCACGTCGATGGTTGGTGCGAGTTTCGCTTCTAAAGTAGATGTCCACGTTTCTTTTTTCTGTGAGGGGGGCAAGCCCCCCTCAACCCCCCGAGTCGATGGTTGGTGCGAGTTTCACTTCTAAAGAAGATGATTACGATTCTTTTTTCTGTGAGGGGGGCAAGCCCCCCTCAACCCCCCGAGTCGATGGTTGGTGCGAGTTTCACTTCTGAAGAAGATGATTACGATTCTTTTTTCTGTGAGGGGGGCAAGCTCCCCTCAACCCCCCACGTCGATGGTTGGTGCGAGTTTCGCTTCTAAAGTAGATGTCCACGTTTCTTATTACTGTGAGGGGGGCAAGCCCCCCTCAACCCCCCGAGTCGATGGTTGGTGCGAGTTTCACTTCTAAAGAAGATGATTACGATTCTTGTTTCGGTGAGGGGGGCAAGCCCCCCTCAACCCCTCACGTCGATGGTTGGTGCGAGTTTGACTTCTAAAGTAGATGTCCACGTTTCTTTTTTCTGTGAGGGGGGCAAGCCCCCCTCAACCCCCCGAGTCGATGGTTGGTGCGAGTTTCACTTCTAAAGAAGATGATTACGATTCTTTTTTCTGTGAGGGAGGCAAGCTCCCCTCAACCCCCCGAGTCGATGGTTGGTGCGAGTTTCACTTCTAAAGAAGATGATTACGATTCTTTTTTATGTGAGGGGCAAGCCCCCCTCAACCCCCCACGTCGATGGTTGGTGCGAGTATCACTTCTAAAGTAGACGTCCACGTTTCTTTTTTTTGTGAGTGGGGCAAGCCCCCCTCAACCCCTCGAGTCGATGGTTGGTGCGAGTTTCACTTCTAAAGAACATGATTACGATTCTTTTTTCTGTGAGGGAGGCAAGCTCCCCTCAACCCCCCGAGTCGATGGTTGGTGCGAGTTTCACTTCTAAAGAAGATGATTACGATTCTTTTTTCTGTGAGGGGGGCAAGCCCCCCTCAACCCCCCACGTCGATGGTTGGTGCGAGTATCACTTCTAAAGTAGACGTCCACGTTTCTTTTTTTTGTGAGTGGGGCAAGCCCCCCTCAACCCCTCGAGTCGATGGTTGGTGCGAGTTTCACTTCTAAAGAACATGATTACGATTCTTTTTTCTGTGAGGGGGGCAAGCCCCCCTCAACCCCACACGTCGATGGTTGGTGCGAGTTTCGCTTCTAAAGTAGATGTCCACGTTTCTTTTTTCTGTGAGGGGGGCAAGCCCCCCTCAACCCCCCGAGTCGATGGTTGGTGCGTGTTTCACTTCTGAAGTAAATGTCCACGTTTCTTTTTTCTGTGAGGGGGGCAAGCCCCCCTCAACCCGCCGAGTCGATGGTTGGTAAGAGTTTTACTTCTAAAGTAGATGTCCACGTTTCTTTTTTCTGTGAGGGGGGCAAGCCCCCCTCAACCCCCCGAGTCGATGTTTGGTGCAAGTTTCATTTCTACTGTAGATGACCACGTTTCTTTTTTCTGTGAGGGGGGCTTGCCCCTCTCAACCCCGAGTCAATGGTAGGTGCGAGTTTCACTTCTAAAGTAGATGTCCACGTTTCTTTTTCTGTGAGGAGGCAAGCCCCTCAACCCCCCGAGTCGATGGTTGGTAAGAGTTTCACTTCTAAAGTAGATGTTTACAATTCTTTTTCTGGGGGGCAAGCCCCCCTCAACCCCCGAGTCGATGGTTGGTAAGAGTTTCACTTCTAAAGTAGATGTCCACGTTTCTATTTTCTGTGAGGGGGGGAAGCCCCCCTCAACCCCCTGAGTCGATGGTTAGTGCGAGTTTCACTTCTAAAGTAGATGCCTACATTTCTTAGATGTCACGTAAGTATAAGTTTCTTTTTGCGTGTTTGGATCGCACTGGGTGATTATGAATCTTCCCATTCGCAACTTCGTATCAGGTAGTAACTGAGTAGCAACAGTTAGTACTATAGATACATAAAAGATCTTTTACATTAACATGTTCTTTGCGTATACGTACCTAATAAGCACCTTGTTTGCGGGTTTGCTATAGTAGATATTTTATGTATCTTGTGCTTACATGTCAAATAAATTTTATCATCAACAATATGACAAGTCGGAGTCAAATGATATCTTTGCCAATCTTTCGGATCAAAAATCTTTGCCAAAAGTGTTAGTGCGATACCTTATCTTTATTCCGACTTCATTATCTAAGAAAATCTACGTGTTCGAGATAAAATATATATGTCGCAGGAATCTAGCGAAATCCGGTAATTCGCGAAATCCCTAGGCCCTTCGCGAAGAGCCGGATAATAGCGAAATGCATCGATTTATTCGCACATTTCCCGGAAATCTGCGAATTCGTTATTTGCATGGTCATAAATCCAGGAAAACTGCGTATAAGGCGACACGCGCCTACGAAGCCGCCTACGCACCTGCTACGAAAGGTTCCATATGCAGCAAAGGTTCCATATGCTGATCAGGTGGTTCAGCTTGCAATTGCCTACTCATTCATGTCAGCGGCCCACGAAACGCCCAGTGTCTTAAGGGTTCTTCCATGACCATGACCACGACCACGACCGCGACCACGACCACGGCCACCACCACGACCACGACCTGGCCCTGGACCTAGACCTGGACCTGGACCTGGACCTGGACCTGGGCCTGGGCCAGGACCTGACCTGACCTGACCTGGACCTGGACCTGACCTGACCTGACCTGGACCTGACCTGGACCTGACCTGACCTGACCTGACCTGACCTGACCTGACCTGGACCTGACCTGGACCTGGACCTGACATGAACCTGACCTGGCGTGGACCTGGACCTGACCTGACCTGACCTGACCTGGACCTGACCTGACCTGACCTGACCTGACCTGACCTGACCTGACCTGACCTGGACCTGGTTCTGACCTGACCTGACCTGACCTGGACCTGACCTGACCTGACCTGACCTGACCTGACCTGACCTGACCTGACCTGACCTGACCTGACCTGACCTGACCTGACCTGACCTGACCTGACCTGACCTGACCTGACCTGACCTGACCTGACCTGACCTGGACCTAGACCTGACCTGGACCTGACCTGGATTTGGATCTGACCTGAACCTGGACCTGAACCTGGACCTGGACCTGGACCTAGACTTGACCTGGACCTGACCTGGGCCTGACCTAGACCTGACCTGGACCTGACCTGACCTGGACCTGACCTGACCTGACCTGGACCTGACCTGACCTGGACGTGGACCTGGTTCTGGACCTGGACCTGAACTGGGCCTGAACTGACATGCACCTGAACCTGGGCCTGGATGTCAGGTCCAGTTCCAGGTCCAGGTCCAGGTCCAGGTCCAGGTCCAGGTCCAGGTCCAGGTCCAGGTCCAGGTCCAGGTCCAGGTCCAGGTCCAGGTCCAGGTCCAGGTCCAGGTCCAGATCCAAATCCAGGTCCAGGGCTAGGTCCAGGTCCAGGTCCAGGTCCAGGTCCAGGTCCAGGTCCAGGGCCAGGTCGTAGTCGTGGTGGGGGCCGTGGTCGTGGTCGTGGTCATGGAAGAACCCTTACGACACTGGGCGTTCCGTGGGTCGCTGACATGAATGAGTAGGCAATTGCAGGCTGAACCACCTGATCAGCATATGGAACCATTGCTGCATATGGAACCTTTCGTAGCAGGTGCGTAGGCGGCTTCGTAGCCGCGTGTCGCCTTATACGCAGTTTTCCTGGATTTATGTCCATGCAAATAACGAATTCGCAGATTTCCGGGAAATGTGCGAATAAATCGATGCATTTCGCTATTATCCGGCTCTTCGCGAAGGGCCTAGGGATTTCGCGAATAACCGGATTTCGCTACATTCCTGCGACATATATATTTCTGGATTGTGCTAATTCAGCCCTTTCGTTTGATACCCAACTCGATACCAGTACAAGAAAATAAATATTTTCTTCGTTACTTCACACTGTTTAGAGGGCGCCATATTAAATTTATTTTGACATTATATAGCCTATAACCACCAGACTGTTCAGACGCTTCTATTGATACCTCATTTGTCGAATTTGGATAAGTAGTTCGGGAGTTATGAGGGAACAGACGAAATTTATGCCACATACATACATACATACATACATACATACAGGTCAAAATCATAACCCTCCTTTTTGCTTTGCTGTAGTCGGGTAAAAATGAATAGTTCTTTTTTACGATTGTCTTTGTTGAGAATGTGATAACGAAAGTTGTTTTTTTTTTAGTTTGTTTTTTTCTCTTGATATAATATTTAGTAAAAAGTTTGCGTAGCATAGTTAGTAGACTTTTTTGTTTCATAAACTTGAAATGTTTATCGTGACGATGTAATTTATGTTGGGAATTCCGTGTTACCTACGTGTGTAGGTATAATTTGGATTTCATTAGTAGTTAATAATGCTTGATGATTATAAATGTAAATGCTGATTTCTAATTAAAGCTTTTGTAGAGAGCGTGTAACGATTAAATAAAAAATGTTTTATGTAGTTTTGACAAGTATTAGTCTATTCTATAGGTACGCGTAGATAAATGACGTGTTTGGGTTATATAAATAGTAATCTAATCAGTCACTTATAAAGTATATTGGATAAACTAAACAATAGGAAAATTATGAAAATATAAAAAAAAAAACTAGCTACCTAGGTATATTTATGAATTTAACATAAAAATATCGATGATGTTAGCAAAAATGAAAATTACATTGTATATTATTTGAGTCAGATAATACGACAACTACTGGTTACATTTATGTTAGATGTTATGAACAAAAAAGTGCATAAGTAAATCACCTAATTAATAACTTGCACTCTTAGATTGGCTTGTGTCTTAGCACAAAATGATAGCTAAAATATCCGTACCTAACCTGTCTAAATGTGCAGAATTTAAATTCCAAGTAGATGAATAAATATATTCTAGATAAAAACAAGTTTAACCATTTTAAAATACAGACTTGTCACTTATATAAATTGTCATTACTGTGTTTGGCTTAGCAAATATTTAAATAAAATAATTAATACAGTATTTTAAACGGAGATATGATAATTACTTAATACATATTTATTCTAATTTAAAATTAGGTATGCTATAAGTAGATTTTTATTTATTAGAACCTCTTACTTGGTATTAATAAAAATCAGAAGCAGAAGATAAGTTAAAAAAGAACATGATTTACATTGGTTTCTTTAGAAAGTTTAGGTTTATGAACTGATTCACGTCTTGAAATATTTTCAAGTATTTTAATATTTTTTAGATTTATAAATGCTCTTTTCTCGCCTACTATAGGAGTACATTAATATAAAAAAAATGTAGGTATGCTATAAGTAGGTTTTTATTTATTACCATCTATCTTATACTATAAAATCAGTAGTAAAAGATAAATAAAAACAGAATAGGATAAAAATATATTGAACTGATTAGGTTTATGTGCTGATTCACTCCTTGAAAAAGCAATGTTTTTAGTTATAATTTATATTATAAATGCTCTATTCCTGCCTACTAAAAGAGTACTTAATAGAATAATCTTTGCAAGTTACATTTAATTCAATTCTTATTTTCCCATGACTCAAAAAACACTTCTGGTTAATTCAATAGCTGTAATTATAATCATTTATGTACCTTCTATAACGAAGTCTGGTTCAAGGGGCGTAACTTCACAGTATGTAGGTACTCAGTAGGTAAGTTGAGGTGGATTGTCTTAACTAGGAAGTGAATATTGAGCGAACAACTCTCAAGGTCGGTATCTACCGAATAGAGCGTGAAGCCACTTAGGTGTTGCTTGGCAACGAATCTATGATTTAAGCGATACTATGTCTGGATTCGACAAGCAAAATTCTACTTACTAAAGTATCAGTTCGGTCTGTCTGATACTACTTAGCTCATTTTAAAAAGATTTTTATCTATGGTCGTCTTCTTCGTCTTAGAAAGCTTTTCTGGAAAATGTTTAAAACAGAGGCACCATCAAAGCTTAAATTTAAAACGATTTTATATTGTTTATTATTAATAGATGTATGATTGAAAATAATAAATAAATATGAAGCTATTCAAAACTGATGCAGACAGTGACTCTGTAGGAATTTTATTATTTTAAAATATTAAAAGCGTACCTAACTACTAGCTGTATTGAAATAGCTGTAAATGCATTCGTTATTAAAACACATTATGATAATACTAGTAGCAAACTATATAAAACCTTATTAGCATAACGCAAACATAAAAATGTGTCACCATACACATGTAAGCACAAAAACCATAAACATTGGCAAAAACTTGCGCTATTTAAACGCAAATCGTCAGTTTACTTAAAAAATCGTCTAGTCAACAAATCGAAATTTGGCAAAATCTAAACCGACTTCACAGTACTGAACCGATTTTGATACACTTTGTTGTAAGTAACCACACACCTTGCCTAATGCCTAAATTCTTCGTCTGTGCTACTTTGGTAACCTAATGATCAATTCAACTCAGAAGCTGACTAGATACGTGATTCATAAACCAACAAAAAGATAAGTATATCGAAATAGGATTAGTCAGCAAGTAACTACTTGAATTGTATCCGATATATTTAAAAAATAATAGTATGTTTAGACTTTTGAAAAGCATTAATAAATACCTAAGAAGAACTTTAAGAAAGTAGCATATTCTTTGCGTCTATACCTAACTATAACTATTCATCTTTTAAAGTCAGTTAAATATACCTAAGTAAAAATTCGATATGGGAAGTTTAAGATCAAAGTCCATGATGTAGTTCGCAAGTTTATGCTAATTTGTCGTTTGAGTGATTAAGTTTAGGGTGACCGTATGGACCCTGATGTCAGGGTTTTTTATCCTTTATAAATAGCTTTTAACCAGGACGACTCGTGTTAAAAAGGAGACTTGACGTGGCTTCCGAAGCACTAACGATATATTTTCTAGAATAAAATCTGAATATAAGTAGATTATAGCATACGACAAGTGCAAACAAGTACTACATAACTAATTTGTTCTAAGTTTTAGAGAATACATGTAATGAATGCAATGATGCCTCAAAACTCCGACAACAAAGTTTTAAGCCTTACTAACTATTGCTTATACTTTTGATTTGATTATCAAACAAGACATCATCGGTCAAAGTACAATTCAAATAAAAAGAAAAAACAATAAAATGAAAAGACATAATAAATATTTGGGTGCTAAAATGAACGCGGAAAGGCTTATCAGGAAAAACCTGAGTGTAGGTAGCGATACTTCGCGACGAGTATGCGTCAGACGAAACCTTTCTAACACCAAACAGTCTTATAACACTCTTACAACAGTCACACAAAAACCGTCCTCTTGTAAAGGCGTTAGAGTGGTATTTTGGAAGCCAGTGGTATGAATTAAGGCGTTATAAAACATGGTGATGTAATACGTGTCCGCCACAAGGTCAGAATAGACCGAAAATCAGGTTTGGTCCCCCCCTGCCCCCCTCTCGTCCGGGCAACTGTGCGCTTGAGCGTCATGGTGTAGCGCCGACCGACATGTGCATGCCTTTGGAACTTCCTTCTCAGTGTTGAGCTTTTTTTTGCCGACTGCCTCAAAATGGGTCATGTTTTACTTCATTTTTAAAGTGTAGGAAACGGCCATGTGCATCCTAGGTATGTATCGCTTGACTTGATTGAAAAAGATGATATTGCTTGAATTCAAAAATATGAGCATCACATCACACTCACATCACCATCACATTGGCCCAGTGGTAAACTTGAAATACTTGTGTCGCAAGCAGGCCTAGAGAAAAAAGTTTATCATAGTACGAAATTTTGCAAACCATTGTTTTATGAACGTGGTATAGTAAGAAAATACATGTTTTGGTGTCTAGAAATTAAAATCAAATGACTGTAGTTCAACCAAACCAATTGTGTCATTTGCACAGAAATATCTAGAGATACACAGTAGAGGCATCAACTATTTTTTGATATTATTCTCCTTCCACTTTTAGTTAACAAAACATCATCGATGGAGTTTACAAAAATATTCTATTACAGAGGCCTACCAAAGTCTTGCACCCAATCGTCTATTCGGAATTCGTCAAAATACTTCACGACGAACTACCACATGGCGTGTAGTCATTCCTCATCGAGCGACGCGTGTGTGGGTGGCGTGCCTCTGTGTGCGTGCGCGTCACTCTGTGTGTGCGTGATGCGCCGGAGTTTGTATGAGCCTATTTGCTGCGTTGATAGCTAATAAAAGTGCCGTAAAAGATTTTTGGCATCTGCATTTTTAGTGTCATTGTCGTACTGTAATAATTTAATCACGTACATAGGTATACGTATGAATAGTTAGACTAGACGTCAAAGATGTTTTATGTTTAGATACTTACTTGTATCTTTAATAAAAAATTAATTAAATTACCTGCCAAGGCAGAGTAAATAAATTATCTCTCTTCTTTATTTATACCAAAAAATTACTTACCTTATTCGGAGTTCTTCTTCAAGAAACTGCAATTTTTTTAAGATATCAATCATAGTTGCTCAATTTAGGGAAACAAGAATGATTGATATTTTTTACGATACAGCAAATAAATACCTGTCAATCAAATACTGTTCAATACCCAACAAAAACTACAAAAATTCTCTATAAATATCAAACAAGTTCGCAAAGCAGTCGCCAACGGTCGCAAAGCTTCATCGATCAACGTGGGTTATTAAAATGTAAATGCTGGCGCCACCTATCGAAGTTTGGTCGAACTACGGTTGGTTCCGGATTGCCAGCATAGATGTCGCTACTGACACCAATTTGTAGATGTTTCGTAGCGCTCTACGAAAAATGTAGAGTCGAGAATTGGCGGATTTGCAAATGTACTTTAATGTCTTGTACATTTTCTTATTTTAAATACAAACTTACTGTTGTCATAGCTGCTCCTTGTATAACTAATCAATAACGTGTTACGTACCTGCAACAAAACGACAATGATCACTTCATAAGGTATCTAAATATTTTATAGATATGTAAAAGTATACTCAAAAATAAATTTAAATATTTACATGTACATATTCTTTCCTACCACACAATGAAATGAAACTTTTCTCATTTGCTAAATAAAAAAGCCACACTGACAGCGAGTTCTAGCAAAAAAATCAACGTATATTTCTTTCTTCATTTACCATCACCCCAGAAAATCCTGTTTCTCTTCTAGGAAGATTCCCACAGTTTTAAGACTGAAGCTCAATTTGCATACGACCAATCATTAATTTTTTCTTATCTTTTTTCTTCCCAACTCACCCCACAAAATCTGAATAGATTTAACACAATACGATGCCATTAAAATAAAAGATTAAGTAGAACTCCTGATCTGCATACTGAACTCTTGTGAGAAAGGTGCACTACCACAAGGGACGGCGATGGGCCCGCTACTTCTTAATATGCACATAAAGCCCCGTAAAACTAGACAATGCAAAAATTGTTTTTATGTTTATCACTCTCCCATACAAGCGGTTTTTTTAACTATTTGTTTTTTACTTTCAACTTCGCACGGAGATTTGCATAGCCAGTATCGGTCACCCTTTTTGGTATAAATTTTTGCATATCTACTTTGCATATTAAAGTCCAAGACTGTCTTCCTTGAGTATGTGTGTTTACTCAAAGCTTTATTTTAAGGATAGCGGAATTTTTAATTTCATTCATATATTCTTTGGGGGTCAGGTTTTTTCTTTTACCTTTGTACGATGCATTGTTAGTATCATTAGTTGTGCTTTTACTCCGTGTGAGACTTTTTCTTCTTTGGAATAATTAAAGTTGTTTGGAACAAGAACTTTGTCCCCACAAGCTATTTCTTTTATTATCTACGAGTAATTCATTTCAGGTTTTGATGCGCCAGTCATCGTGAGTTTTTTTTGTTTGATGAATATTTAGAAGAACTTTTTTTGTATGGATTTTGATTATTGAACAAAGCATCTGTTGGGTCGTAATTAAAAAAAAATCGTGAGAATAAGGGGATGAGGATGTCCGCATTAATTAGGATTTTATTGTTGCTGATAGTTTTTTATTCTTTACCGTTATGATATTCTAGTCTTTCTCTGAGGTATTTTGTTTCAAGCTTTGGCCGTTAACGGTTGTCTGTAGTTCCATTTATATGTAACGGTCGTGTTATTATTTGTGTTGAAGTAATATGGTGTTCATTATGAAATATAATGTAGTTAGTGTTTGTACATGTAATAATTTATAGTTCAAAGAGGTTTACAAATCAAAATAGGAGATTAAACAATTTGAAACAAAATGCTTAAATTTCAGTCAAGTGATAAAAAATAAATAAATTATAAAACGTTATTTACACGAAGCGTGCGTGAGGTACTTTTTTGCAATCTATTGACGAATCAAAAGGTAAAGATAATTAAAATAACAAAAGGGCCAACAAATTGACCCAAATTCGAATTCCGACACAATCGCTTCAATTTAGTTATTGACGTTCAATTTCCAATCAAAATGGGGCGTTTTGAATACAACAACAATAACGTTTCGGAAACTGGCGCGAGGACGACACACGAGCATTGAACAACCCTTTGCCATAAAATATTATATTTCATCAACAAAAGGGCAACAGCTCAGGATAAAATCATAACTTGCATTGACTTTTTATCGGTTGACATTGACGCGTGCGCAGCCGATAATGATCTAGATACAGATCGATAGATCGATGATTTTATTCAAACCGTCCAGTTTTTGTGGCGACCAGTAAACGCCGTTTTCTCGGTGATTGACTTGAATTGCAACGTTGATGGAATCGCTGAACGGAAAAGTTTGACTGTTTTCCGGCAGCTTTTTTGTTATCAAATGTCAGGAACAGAAATAATTACCGCGGCAGTAAAATAAAAAAATTAACATGCTTTGAAGATGCCAAACTTGTATGAAATCAATAGTTAATTAAACATTCGTGCACAAATTACGGAGTCAGTGCGCGGGCCAAGGCCAAAATTTTTACTAAAGATAAACTTTTATGACAGTTTTTTGACTAAATTTGAAACATACATGTTGTGATGTGACAGAGATTTTGAATCAAACATCTTTTACCTTGAGTAATCTTTGAGAAATTAGATTTAAAGGTGGATTTTTAAACTGATTTTATTGCAGAAATTGTACTCTGCCTTTGCTAACTATACATATTCAGAAGTTAGAATTATGAAGTAATATAAAATTGTGAAGTAGGTGGGTACTACCACTCCATAACATTCAGATTTCTCATCGTTTTCACATCGGTACAAGTGAAATATTTATCGTGTGGTTCTATTTTTAAATAAAGTTCTCATCGTTTTCACGTACGAGTAGGTAACATATTCATCTTGCGGTTCTATTTCCAAATCTCCGAGTACATCTTCATTGTTTTATCTAAGCAGCTGTCATGCTAAATCCGCTTCCATCTAATCCTAAAAGATGTTTCACCCTTCGATAGAGTTCAATACGTTTTTGTCTGTTGAAAGAACTTTACCCTTTCGCCCTATTATAAGATTATTGGGTATTGATCTATTGTGGAGGGCGCGAATATAAGTGCTTCTTGTTAGAGACGTTTTTTATACTCTGGTATTTTGCATTATATTGATGTGTCGAAATGGTTAGTAGTATTACTGAGGATGGAATGTTGTGGTGTATTGACTATTGACAGTGTTAGGTATGTCATTGCCATTATTGTGTATTTTATCCTTTTTGAATAAGTATGTAGTATTGTGAAAAGTGAAAAGAAAGCAATATTTGTTTATGTTTTGGACCAACACCTTGTCAAGCTGTTTGTTAATTAGCTTGTTAAAACCCGTAGATAAAATGTAGTCAATGAATGTTACCATCGTTTAATTAAATAATATGTATAAATTTTATATCTAGAATATTTAGCACTTTCTTTAGTGTCTCTGGAAAACCATGGTTTTAAATTCAAATCGAATATTTTTGTCACGGTTATGCACTTTCATTACCAATCAAATTTTGCACTTCTTTTTGCATGGATCCAACGGTATTTTCTTTTGAGTATCCCTGTTCACCAGGACCTCATTTATCAGCACCAAGTTCCCACCAGCGCCATCCACTACAGCATGCAAATTTACTAATCCTTCAAAAATCTCCATACGAAGACGTGCTTTAAGATGCACCAGAATTTGGCAATGACAAATTACTAAGTATCATCCTAGTTCCTTTCTCACATACAAATGTAGGAAACCATCTGCCCTTATTAGAGGTTGATGTTTTATTCAATAATTGACAACGCTGGGTTATTATGCAAAATTCTTTATTGTGATCGTGAATGTTGACATAATACCATCAATCTAGTGTTTGATTTATAAGAAGGGTTGGATGAGGAGGATGTCGATATCGATGTAATACCTACTAACGTGTACATTGCTAACAACTTTTCGATTTTGCGAAGAAATCTTGATAATGATGTGCATGTTTCCAATTACCTACACGTGATAGTCCAGAGTCAAGTACCACAATTACTTTTTACAATTATTTAAGAAATTTTATTTTTATTAAGCAACACTACTGCGTATAGACAACAAAAGGAATAAACAAGATTGATCGGGCATATACTTAAGATCCGTGTTTATAAAATTTTGTAAGTCCAACATCTTTTACAATGTTAAAAGTGTCTTGGAAGAGTTTAAATTAAAAAGACTTAACAAGAGCTGTCACATAGTAAGAGTTGTAAAATATTTATTACTCACCTACCTATTACACTTTACGTGTCTAGTTATAACTAGACTTTAGATATTGTCTATCGACGTTAGATATAGACCCCATCCCTAGTCGTAATAATGATGGATTATCCTCCTTAAGGCGCAGTCACAAAGGAGTTCGCACCGCAACGCCTATTAGTGCACAAGCGCTTTGTCATTCAGATTTTGTGTTTAACCTGCATGTGCATTAGATGTGCATGCACCCTAGGGTTACCGTACCAACACGTGAAACATCGGTAGGCGTAGAAGCCGAATATCGGAAGAATATTGTAGCTATGTTTTACAAACGAGTAGGTCATATAAGTTTCTTATAAAATTACTATTGTCATAATTTGTTGTGTGAACTTGTGTGGAAAATATGTGCTTTTACTCATAATGTACCTACGTAGATAGATAACGATAAATCTATATTTATGATTGTTCTTTTTGAATTTACGTTAAATACCTATAGGTAGGTGAATTTCTTTTCTAAATAGGTATTTCATCTCTTGCCAGCGTAAGTAATATTATTTAAGGTCTCCTTCTGTTGTGTAGGATACTGAGTCGACAAACGACCCGATAAGGTCAAATTAAGAGACCGTATCGTTTTATACAAAAAACTAGTAGAATGTGCAGTAGATCGGTAGATTAAGGTACAAAACGGTAGATCTACCGATTTTTCGATAATTCCGGTAACCCTATCACCCCTTATGCCGGCACATGATCTGAATGCGATTCGGTTTCTTAGTTTTGTGCCATGTTTGGCATTAGGATAATTTACTGTGGGGTTAAAGACGGAAGTTTTTGGCAGATGGAGGGTGTGATTTTATTTTATGCGGAATTTTAAGATGCATCATGCTGTGGTATTGCACTAGCATTATAACATATCTTATGAGAACAGTGTATTAATTAAAACAGACTTTTAACAGATATATTTGGCTTGTTAGGCTCAAAAAATAAAATTTTTGAGGAATCTCTAATAAACAGGAAAAAATACAAAATGGAAAATTGTTTAAAGCATAAAAATGTTTAGGCCTCAGCCATTCTAGGCCTGTTACTTTTATCGCAGAAGTTTACTATTTACTCGCTTACAAATACTTAAGTATAATTTACAAATCATAGCATAACTCCACTTCAAAATTGCCCTAAGAACATTAGCCTGCATCAATTTCAAAGTCCTACATGTGGTTTGTGAGACAGGGATCGTACCTACGTAGACGACTTTCTAAACAGTGGTAGCAGACCGCAACACTCTTAGCGGTTGAGGGTATATTTTGATGTTCATGTAATTTCTGAAGATGTTGTTTAAGGAGGCTTAAAGTAAGGTCATACTAAGGTAATTTCGGTAGCGGAGTATACCGCTGGTATGGCTTGATGTTCGAGCTGATTCGAAGAAATATGTGTTTTTTTAAAGTGAAAGATAGAACACGAAAAGAATGATTGTACCTACACGTATTCTAGTAGAACTCGTTTACTTATGTTTTATATTTACTACTTGATGAAATTGTACCTAGCTACAATTCCTAATCGTGCAGGTTGTAGATCGTAAAGACACTAGTTCCACATCCTAGTTAGTTATCCAAATATTGGTTTAAGAACTCTGATAGTGTTAATCTTAGTCGTTGAACATACTTGTGTCCCACTTATAAAGCCGAGAATAGATATTACCTATTGCAAATTCACTTTGTGTCCCACTTATAAAGCCGAGAATAGATATTACCTATTGCAAATTCACTTTGTCAACCTACAAATCGCAATAGCACCATCCACAAACCCACGACAAACCCGGGTTTTTGCTGTCCTAATGTGGTCATTAGGCACCACGAACAAGGGGATGTGTTAGGGTACCCCAAAGTGTCCTGCGGTAAAGTGGGACAGGAGATTTGGTAAGCTCATAAGATCTGGGGCAGTATTTCTGATTCCTTTGCTGTGGGTTCAAATAGGTACATACTTTTTGGTTTATGCTCATCTAATGCTAATCGTGTACCTATGCTCCGTCATTATACAGAGTGAACCATAGAGTGACGTCAATATAAAGCAATTAGATTCCTCACATCTTGGGGTAATCCAAAATACCCCATGTATGTTCCGCGATTATTTTAAGTTTCCGAGTTATTCAACTTTTGAAGTTGTATGGGAAAATCTTGACTGGCAGCAATATTTCCTTTCCTTTTTTACTTCCGTGTAAGAGCTTTTCGCGCGGTTGATTTCATAGCATAATCTTTATGATTTGTACTTTTTAGCGTACAAAAAAAGAAAAAATGTGTGCCATTCGAGTTTTTCATATACCTACAACTTTAAAAGTTGAATAACTTGGAAACTCAAAATGATCGCGGAACATAAATGGGGTATTTTCGAATACCCCAAGATGTGAG
This sequence comes from Phthorimaea operculella, assembly GCA_024500475.1. Lineage (NCBI taxonomy): Eukaryota > Metazoa > Arthropoda > Insecta > Lepidoptera > Gelechiidae > Phthorimaea > Phthorimaea operculella. The sequence continues at coordinate 2,949,660 of JANFCV010000051.1, read as the reverse complement.
GAATCTAATTTCTTTTTATTGATGTCACTCTATGGTTCACCCTGTATGTATTTGAACATAATTTTCCAGTGCTGGCAGAATTCGAACTTGCGACTTTCGGCAACTGTACTTATATTCCATTAACCGGCACGCTCCGAGCCGGCGAGGGCAGTGCAAGCGCTAATGCGCGCAGGTGGGAGTCGCATGCGCATTGCAATTAAAACTTGTCGCGGGAACCGCCCGCCATCATTATTTTTGGAGCCATGAAAACAGAGAAGTTGCTTTATTGTTCATGATATGAACTACTGGTGCGAATTTGCAAGACTTCGATCTCATGAATTTTTTGACGCGATGCGGTTAAAAGTTTACATTTTGATATGTTTTTTCTGCTCAAACTACGATGGGACAATTCCTGGGAAGTGGGTGAAGGTGAAATAAAATTCCCCGAGGAAGAAGCAGACGATGCGGCAAGCTCAATCAAGCTGACATATCATGGATAACAGTTGGATTGTACCTACCTACCTATAATACATATAATTGTTTTTATCATTGCTTTTATTACACTACCTTCAATTTTGGAATTAAATATCATTATTATTCATTAAAATCATCTCATTTGGGATACCAAGAAACAAATTGTCATGTGAATTTCGACAAAACAAATTAAAAATTCATGAATTTTTGTATTTTATCTGAATATAAATTGAATTACTTATTACGGTTAGAAAATTTTCCTGGTCAAGACTAATTAGATTTAAAAAAGACAGATAATTAAAGAAAACAATGATTATACACTAAGTGTCTACATACATTTTCACCAGTAGTTGGTGAGTAAACTTCAGCAGTAGTTGATAAGTGAGTAAGGGAAAATGCTACACGGACAGCTTATTTCCTAGCCCCACCACATTCGCCGGCGTTAGACAGAGCGTGCAATTTAACATTTTTATATATAATCTTCTCCACGACCGTTAAACAGTCGGCTCTTATCACAAACTTTGTTCTTTGCAACACTTTATTAAACTGACAGCGAGACACGCCATTTTACGGTTACGCCAACAAATAGCCACGATCCTGACGAACGCATGCTAATTTTAAGTATTAGTAATATCAGTATTCGTCAAATACTATTATTATCAACACCGCGTGAGTCGAACTTGAGTATTGAAACTTTATACATGAAAATGTGCACCCTATGATCCCAATTTGAGAACTGCCAAAATTGGACTTATACGGTGACGGCGGTGATGTTTGCTCATCAATATATTGTCACTTTCTAAAATTAAGCAAAATTATTTTGTTTTGCAATAATATAACCTAAGATTCCTAAAACTACACTGTCCTAGACCAAACAATTAAGCCCGTTCTTAAATTTTGACAAACTTAATTAAACTGGACACTGATTGCAATTGTATTTACCTAGGTAATTAATTGTCTTTTTCTCTGAGCATCACAGGTCACCCTCTCGCTCCTAGAAATATGACAACTTGTTCAGAAAATCTTTAATATCATATTCAAACAAATTTTAAATTCTGTGGCTTAAAGAACTGGTGAGGATGGGAAGAGAGTAACAAAAACGCAGATGTGTCGCGTGCAATGCACACTTGAAAATAAGCTAGGAAAGTGCATGCTAGAATCGACACGGATGTACTAGTATGGAAAGTTATAATTTTTTATTTTATACAGCGTTTATTGGGTGCCAAGGTATTTATAATCTTTGATCGGAGTTAAGTAATGACTGGTTATGCTTAGTTAAGATTAAATGGTTTTTAATTGAACGAGTTTATGAGTAATAAAATAAATAATATTTTTATTACAGTAGTTTTAAGTACTAATTTTAAGCCACTAGATAAAATTTTATGTGTTTTATATTGAGTTCAGTTTTATAAATTTAATATACCTACTAACTAAAATAAAATAAGAGGTAACAGGTAGGTATGCGATATAACGATGCACTCCGAAAAAAAGCAGTCAAAGCAACCTCTAATACCTATAAATTTATTATACGAGTGAATTTGATTATCCAGTCACAGAAGTACAAAAAACTTGTTAGTATTGTGATGACCCAACCCGTTACACTGACCGGCGTTCCCTAAGAAATATACATCTCAAAATACAGGACGTCTTATATGACTTCTTCTTATTTCGACGTTTGTTATGGAGAATGTTGTTCAGATCCATGGTTGGTTACTTTTTCATCCATTCAGGTTGTCATAAGTTTCCATACGCGTTGTCAGTAACAAATACCGGTAACGGCAAGTATCTACGCTGCGTTGTTTCAACGCTTTTTTCTGCGTTGCTTTGAGAAATTTCCTTGCATCTGACGGAAAATGGGCTATACCTAGTAGGTATAGTAACAGATAATTCATCGAGAGCAGAGCTCACAAGTCAGAAAGCGAATTCATAACCAAATTCCGTTGCAAGTGAATTAGCGACCCGTAGTCCTATAACGCTCTTATAAGGGTGCCCTCTACGACATCTACTCCTATAACAGTCCTTTATAATTTGCGCGGCGCCTGTCTGTATGAAAGTATGGTGCGAAAGTTGCAACATTAATCTTCTGTCAGCGACAGTGCACGGAATAATGCTTGGCTTGTGGTTATTGTTCATATTTTGCACCCTTGGGTACCTATAGGTACGTTTTAAGAATAAGTTCAGTTAGTTTAAGTATCAAGAGTCTGTTTTAGTTTGTGTCTGTGTGTGATTATATTATACCTTACATTCATGAACAGCTATAACCACCTGATGAAACCAATCCATTGAATTACATAAACCATATGGTTTTCATTACCGATTAAAAGAAAAACTTCAATTTTCTTGCCTATAGCTAAGCAACATATCCCCACTTTTAAGAGATAATTTCTTCCATAGAACGGGCAGCAGCGTTCCTTTTTGGTGCCACGTCTTGTTCTGCGCTCTAATTCCCTTGACAAACTATGGTTAGTCGGTAAATGGGGGACGTATGATGTCCAGCAGTGGACTGTTGTGGCTGTACATGACTTTCCGTCTCTTAAATAAACAGGTAGGCAGTTAACACAACAATACGTACTCTACATCGAGTGGGTCCCCTAATTATCAGTCCCATAAACTGCATATTCCTTGAACGACGTCCCACTCCGGCCCATCAGACACCACATCACGCGAATGCCCCAAACGACGTGTCATCAATAAAAAACGTCCCCTCCGAGGCCCGGACGGACGTAGATGTGATTTTCATTTGGTGAAATATCGCCGGCCGTAAGTGGCAACACCGCCTGTCTTGGATTTTCCGAGAGATGGTCATTTGTGGAAAACACGTGACGTTGAAGATATTTGAATCAAACACATATCTGTAGTTATAGTTTAGAAAATATAATTTGACCCGTTTTTTGTTTGACACGCTAAGTCAACAAATGATCAATTTACAAAAAATAGCATTTAATTAAATACAAATATTTAAGGGTTTTGTTTTACTCACAAAAATGAACAATTTTTATCAGAAACATTTCCTCGAAACATGAAAAAGAGATTGAAACTCCCTTACTAAGTAACTCTTTTTTTCAAAATTATTGTATTGATGGACCAAAGTTTCAATTCATATTTCGAAGAAAAGTTTCTCATAATTGTTGTTCAGTTTTGTGAGTAGAACACATCCTTAAAATATGTGTACTTCACTAAAGTTCACCCTTTTATTTTTACCTTTTATTATTGCCGTGTGATGCAGGCTTAGGATTGCATCACCCCAATACTACCCGTCCTTCACTGCGCTCACCAATCTGCCAAGTGTGGTGAATATGGCAATACACCCGATAGGGGGAGGCCCATGTCCAACACTGGCTGTACTGTTCTGGCTGTTATGGTTACCTATGGTATTAACTCGTACGTACCCCCGCGCGTCGTCTGTCTCTCTAATTTGTGCTATTAATACGAGTACTTACAAAATTAAATTGATTGTTCATTTTTAAGCCCCAGACGTAATCCGATTAATTTTTAATGGTACATTATCCTGAGTAGCATTGGCTACTTGTTAATGTAATAAAATGGAAGCATCAGGTAAATTGTTTGGTCGGAGGACAAGTGTAAAAAATAAAATTGAAATCGTGAAATTATTGGTGAAATACAATCATGGTATTAAAACCAGCAGCAGTACATGGGTAGTTTGATGCTACATCACATTCACTAATGTAAATTTTTGAATTGAAATTTTTCATAGTAAGTAGTTCTTGGAAACAAACTTAGAGAAACTATGAATCTACGGCAGGCTATCCAAGAGATTTTCTATTATCTTTTTTCTTTGAGTAAAACATCTTTTCCTATTTGTCATTTTAATACGTGTAGATAGACACGATTATATTATTATGTACCTCTATGACATACAAGAGTTATTAAAAGAAAATAATTTTAAGACGATTGGTATTTTCTTGGTCTAATGATTTGATTTGTTTTTAAATGAACCATGCCAAATACTGGTAATGGCGCAACACGCATGTGCTAATGTAATGTTATTCATTACCTACTTGTAAGAACTTTTTGTACCGTGTATTCTTGCGAATAAAATATCTTTATCATTATGACTATTTCAAAATGGCGTAAAAAATTTTTGAATACTGGTAGATTTTCCTTTGCCATATTTCTTGTATGGCTGCCGGAAAGACTGCCTTATTTCAAAAGTATGGAGGTAGCTTAGAGTAGAGTAGCTTTTCTCTTGCAGTGGGTTTGCACATTCCTGTTCATATTGCCTTCTTGGTATATATTTTGTGATTCAAAATAAATATTTTCCTATTCCTAAAGCTATAAAGAAAACAAAATGGTGCTGACCAGTTTGCTACTGTCGGTCAAGTTCTGAAGTTCCGAAAAAATGCTACACACACATACTTTTACTGTAATTAACTATGAGTCCCGTTATGGCCTATTTTTGTTTGTTTGTCTTTCTTTTAGAGGAACATTTTGGCGTCGGCCGCCGGTATCAAACAAACATTCGGCCAAGTGTGGCTTTGCAGGGGTCACCAACTATTTGAGCCGAAGCTTTTTTATTAGTATTATTTTATATTATTAAAGTAATACAAGTGTAATCTATTCTATTTCAGCCTATTGCAGTCCACTGCTGGACGTAGGCCTCCCCCAGGGAACGCCATAAGGCACGATCTCCCGTTTTTGGCATCCAGTCGCTACCAGCCGCCTTTTTCAAGTCATCGGTCCATCTGGCCGGAGGGCGTCCAACGCTACGCTTGCCGAGGCGTGGCCTCCACTCGAGAACCCGCTTACTCCACCGTCCGTCGGTTCTACGACAGATGTGGCCAGCCCACTGCCACTTCAGCTTGCTACACTTCCAGACTATGTCCGTCACTTTGGTCTTTTTTCGGATGGTATTAATACAATATATGATTTTAATACAAGTGTAAGGTGTAAGAAAAAAACTTTGTATGAAATGATTCAATCCAAAAGTAAGATAGGAGATCAGCCGTGTATGAGCACAAAGGAGTCCAGTTAGCTAGTCATGTATTGTTCTGCCATCCCACAAATTTAGAAGATATAAACACGACCGAAAAATATGAACGAGAGCGAAGAAAAAGATTATAAAATATATTTGAAACACCTTGTTTTGTTTCTTAATGCACCTGCGGAGCTATATTATTCTCATAAATTAAATAAGAAATTCAAAAAATTGTTTGACCAGGTCGATGATTGCCATCTCTTCAATTTCTTATTTTCATTTATGATAATGAAAACACCTTGTTTTGAAAACTTGTATGTAAGAAAAACGGGGAATAATTTCAATATTTTTGACAGTGTACCAAATCGTCGGACCCCTGCCAACCGGCACGGACCAGAGACAATCGAAGGAGAGGAATGCGAAAATTTACACAAACGCAATAAGTATTAACCAATGCGACTTTTTGCCGGACCGTCCGTCCGTCCGTCCGGCCGAATGCCACACATGACATTCCTTCAGTGTTGCCAGATGCTAGTAGTTATATTGCGTGAAATTTTACTAGTGACCGATAGCGAAAACTCAGAACCGGCTAGTGATAAGGAGTTTCCCCATGAAACATAAGTCGCAATATGAAAAATGAAATTGTGCCTCCCATAGTTGGTAAATCACATCACCTAATGGGAAATGTATGGGAGGTTCAAAAGTCGTTTTTCATATTTCGACGTATGATCCATGGAGATAGATGTTCCTTATCACCAGCCTGTTCTGCATTTCCGCTATCGGTCACTAGTAGATTTTCACCCTATATTCTATATTCTCTAGTTCCTTCTTTCGTATGGGACGCAGCGTCAAAGAACAAACCTCTCTAGTACACTTCTGGCGCGAGTTCATGACCATCCTGAAATATGCGCCTCCTTGTCGTACTCTCCATTGTACTGGCATGTGAGACAAGGAGGCACATATTTCAGAATGGCCATGAAACCACGAGCGTACTGTATTCGGGTACGTATGACGTTCATGATTTATTTAAAATTTAGCTTATGGTTTATTTTAATTATCATTTAATTGGTTTACAGGAAAATATCAAAGGTATGTTTAGTTTAGGTGTTTAGGTACACACACGAGTTAATTTCATTCGGTGGGATTCTTAATCATTTTAGTATGACATGAAAGATATTCTATTGATACTATTAGATGCTTAAACAATCTGAAATCCTGTGATTCAACTATCGAATATGTATTATAATATTTATTTGGCGTAAATACCAGTGTTTCACATATTTTAATGTAGCGTTCTGATCCCAAATAATCTACGAAGGTCTAGCTTTTAAGATTTTGAAGTTGGCAGCACCGAATTCCGTGGCCTTTTTGATTAGAAAGCTGCCTTGAAGATGACGAAATATTTTTTCAACCTTTTTCTTTTTGAGTGCAGTTCGATTTTTGTTTTAAAACCATCTTTTGTTTTGTCGCCATGTTTTTAATTAGGTGGAAATGGGCAGTCTTTAAAGTTTTTGCTCGCCACATTCTGTCTGTATTTTGGAATGGTTTTGGAGCCAAAATTGTAGGACTCGTTTACCAAAATCATTAAAAAGACACCCTAAGGAGTCGCCGGATGCTTTTTTGACGTTGGAATTTGAACATGTGCAATTAAGTAGATATTACAGAAGCTATTTTTCACTAGATCTTATCGTGTAGGTACACAATTATGACATGACATTCATAGGTGTGAATTTGGCGGTATATTTATGCAGTCGATGTGGCGGCGGCAGCTCAGTTGGTAGAGCAGTGGGACCGTACTCCATGGTTCCGGGTTCAGGTCCCGCTGCCAACATTCTCGATTTGTTATTTCCAAGTCTTTATGATTCAGCTTTAGAGGACGAAAACAATATTTTATCATAACAATTTTTTTATAGGATTTGTTTCATAGGATCAACTACTTTTACATCTTACATAGGTATTGTTATTATTAATATATATTAATATTTAGGTTTATTTCTTTCACTGAATACGACCCCAAAGAAAACTAAACGCCTTTTTAAAAAACAATTACCTTATAATTTCAAACTAAGGATGTGTTAGCGCACAAATGCAGAATGATCGACAAAAAACGAACGATAGAGAATTAATTAAGAACAAACTGTAGGTATAGACCAGCACCTTGTGTAGGGTCTGCAGAAAAATAAAGAACCAGATAGCAAATAATGTTTTTTCTTTATTCTCTCTCTTTGAGTGGCACCAAGTCTTCCGATAACCCGATGACGTTTCATATAATTCTAACATACTGAGTAGGTATAAATGAAAAATACTTTTCATATGTATGTGTGCACATTTTGTATGTAGTAGTGTATTTAGGTCCTATGTCACCAAAGCTACATTCAGTTTTAAAGTGGGAAGCAATTTACAAATACCCAGTTTTGTTGGTTGAATTTATTTTAGATAAACATTTTCGTTTAATTGCTGACTCGAACGATTCGATGACGCTGTGTCAGAGTTTTGTAATCAACATACTACTTACAAGCTACCTACTAATCGTACTGTCATATAGTACGTATGCAACGATGTCTTTGTACTGTTTTGTTATTGTAAACTTAGGAGTACTTAATTATGTAATTCTTATAATATCGAAATATTTTTATCACAGAATATAAACATTGTAGTTAATAGATCGGACAGCGGATGAGGTAGAAAGGTGGGGATCCCCGCTCCGGGTCTTTCCTGGTCCAGCGTTTGTCTGTGGCCATCCAGCGCGGCAATGCAGCCAGCCTGATGGGAACGTTTGGGCCGAGAATGCTCCGGGGTGGTATTTTTGATAAATAAGTGACGAAAACTTTGTTGGATTTTACTTGTATTTGACATTTTTCTTAAAAATTAGGCATCGAAACAGATTAAATAAACATTGTAATTAATAAATTTAGTCTTTAATTTTTTCTTTAACCCTGTAACTATTCATCAAATAAAATAATGATGAAAGAAAAAAATAATTTTAATTTTTTTTGCAGCTTGTTTTGCCAAGCGTACTTTTATGTTGACGAATTGAATTTTGATGAGTGGCGGCCGGCGCATTAACATTTCACCATAACTCGACGCCATGTTTGGATAACGCATCCGTTGCAGATAGACGGTATTTAACGGAGCTATTCGCACTTTAATTATTATGATCGCTATTTTAGTATTTATATTTTAAGATAATACAAAAAAAACGACTCAATAGATGACCTATGCGTCACGTAACAAACATTTTATAATTTTTCAAAATTGTTTTTGATGGCTTCAAAATAGTAGCAGTAGTTAGCAGTACCAAATATAAAATGATTCACAATGGGACACTTGCCCCTACGCGACAACTAACGAAAAAAGTGCGAGCGAAGCGAGTAAGAAAATTCATATTATTTATAATTACCATCATGAAATCAAATGCATAAATCAAGTGTAAGTGATTAAAAATTTGGAGAGACGGGTCCTTCATGAATGTGCACAATCCTCGAACGTAAGTTCGCTGGTAGGGCCTGCAAGCTGTTAGATAAGACCTACCTGAGGACACATCTTGCAGTGGTACTTCCTCGCGTGGGCATGGAGCGGCTGCAACTTCCCAGGATCTTTGCCCAGCGGCTGCGGCACCAGGAGTAGACCGCTGATGATGAAGCGTCTAGAAGATGATGGTGACCTACCTGAGGACACATCTTGCAGTGGTACTTCCTCGCGTGAGCGTGGAGCGGCTGCAGCTTCCCAGGTCCCTTGCCCAGCGGCTGCAGCACCACGAGTAGACCGCTGATGATGATGAAGCCTCTAGAAGATGATGGAGACCTACCTGTGGACACATCTTGCAATGGTACTTCCTTGCGTGGGCGTGGAGCGGCTGCAGCTTCCCAGGACCCTTGCCCAGCTGCTGCTGCACCACGAGGAGATCGCTGATGATGATGAAGCCTCTAGAAGATGATGGAGACCTACCTGAGGACACATCTTGCAGTGGTACTTCCTCGCGTGGGCATGGAGCGGCTGCAGCTTCCCAGGACCCTTTCCCAGCGGCTGCGGCACCACGAGTAGACCGCTGATGATGAAGCCACTAGAAGATGATGGAGACCTACCTGAGGACACATCTTGCAGTGGTACTTCCGTGGGCATGGAGCGGCTGCAGCTTCCCAGGACCCTTGCCCAGCTGCTGCTGCACCACGAGGAGACAGCTGATGATGATGCTAAAGTCTCTAGAAGATGATGGAGACCTACCTGAGGACACATCTTGCAGTGGTACTTCCTCGCGTGGGCGTGGAGCGGCTGCAGCTTCCCAGGACCCTTGCCCAGCGGCTGCGGCACCACGAGTAGACCGCTGCCGGTGTTGGTGCCACCTACTGGGGAGGAGGATGATGAGCCTGAAAGAAAAAGACAAAAGGAATTACTCAATAGTAGTAGATACTGTAGGACAATCATAACGAAGACCGTAATTTATAACACAACATAATTTTTGCTTTTCTACGCCTTAACTCTTTTCAATACAGCTACTGGTTCTGCCTTTTGTTAAACCATAACTCCTCAACTATCAGAATATCAGCTAATTTTTAATGCGTCATTTGACCAGTATCTAGATGAAATAAATAACATGAATGGATCCTACAGCATCTGAATCATAGACTGGAGATCTCCTAACCTCTCGTCCGCCTTCTGACCGCCCATAACCCCTTAACAATCTTCTGGCCAGAAAGTTCAGTTACCTGAGTGACCAGGTCCAAGTCTGGCTCCGTACAGCATCTGACTCATTGACTAGTGATGTCTCTCTCATCTGCCTTTGACTAGCCTTATGCCCTTAACAATACTCTGACCATATACTTACAGTAAAAAAGGGGGAAATCTAGTTACCTGAGCGACCAGGTCCAAGCCCGGCTCCGTATAGCATCTGAATCATAACCTTGTGATGTCCTAACCTCTCTTCTGCCTTCTGACCAGCCATAGCTCCTCAACAATCCTCTGGCCACATGTTTACAGTCGAAGCAAGAGAAAGTTTAGTTACCTGAGCGACCAGGTCCAAGCCCGGCTCCGTACAGCATTTGACTCATAGACTGGTGATGGCCTAATCTCTCGTCTGCCTTCTGACCTCCCATGCTGCCATCTCCGGTGGTCATCTTGGCCTGGAACATAGGAAAACGTGGTCGGGTTAGTCCGAGTTTGTACTTACATGCTAGGTTTGGATCAGCTGGTTCTAAAGTAGATGAGAAGTCTTTAATACATTACAAAATGGAGTTAGTTTGAAAGGTTGAAAGGAAATATGCGCTTTCTGAATGCTTAAAAATCGTCTTAGAATGATCTTAGCTCGGAAAATTATTACGAAACTGGAATCTGAATATAACTTTTTTTTACTACGGTTATCTGTATTTAAACATAAGCTCGACCAGTGACATAATCTCCACTTAAGCTGGCTAGATTTCTACCCTGGAGGCGTCCAAAATCCGAAAAGCTAAGACCCCGACGAAAATAAAACCTTTTCCGTTCACGAAGTGTGTTAAAAATACAGACAAGTCGTGCTATTTTTAGAATCCAATACTAGACCAGCGACAACAGTTCACTGATGGACTTGAGTCGCCCCCGACTTAATACTTAAGTCGAGAAACACATATAACGTCCGATTGTGTGCTATTTGTGCGCTGCGTAACGTATCCGTTGGAACAATTCGAATATCGACCTCTTTAAAAAAACGGTTTATGTCAAACGGTTTGACAGACGCATCTGTCGACGCGGCGTCGCGCGTCTATCAAGCCTTTTTTCTTAAACCGTACTTTTTATGAATATCACGTTTTTCCAACGCATGTTATTGCGCTACGTAAAAATAACGCACTAACGGATGTTATGTTTGTTTCTCGCCTAACTTTTGTTATGAAAGAGATAAATCTCCACAACTAGACTAATCACTACCTACTGTAGCAAAAGATATATTTCAAACTGTCCTGCTATAGGGTGACCACACTGATAATCAGAACTATGCCAAGAGAATATATTTCAAAGTGTCCCGCTAGGGTGACCACACCGATAATTTACCTCCGGTTCGAACAATTAGTAACACACGATTTGTCCTGGCCGGGCACCGAACCCGGTGCCCAGTAAATTATGACAACTCCTTTAGTTACATTAAAATATTAGTCTCGTGCTGCCCTTTGACGCGTCTTCATTTAGGCGGGGATCTATAAAGAGCTGTTTTATCAAGTATTAAAGGACTTATATTTCATACTTATTGTATGTCAAAAAAGTTTATGTTATTAGAAAATGTATACCTATTCATACTATTATGACATCCTAGCTATTTAACGGAAAATATTGCCGGCTTCGAAAAGCATCACCCCACATCTTTCCCATGGTTGTCGTAAGAAGCGACTAAGGGATTTGAGACTTTATGTGTTTTGCAATTTGAGGTGACAAGCTGACAACCTGTTATTATGGTTATACACAGTCCTCTGACTGAATGACTCTCATACTTTTGTCAGACGTGGTGTAAATGGCCGTTTTTACAGCCGTTTACACTCTGGCTGTCCCGCAAGGGAATTAGGCGTGATATATGTATGTAGTATACCACACACACGTAGTTCAATGCACTGTAAGTAGGTATTATTATTTTAGTACCTATCCAGAAAGTTTTGTCAATGATAACAATATCCACTTATCATCGTTGTATGTCGTTCGTCGTACGTTGTATACTCTCGTCAAAAAGTCGCAGTCAAAAGAACAATAAAAAGTTTATTTAAGAAGCACTGAAATTGCATACGATTCTTAGAACCAAGCTACGAGTATGGCACACGGCACATACAATATTTAATGGACGTAACTATTGGTACTATCGCCAGCAAATCTCATTCAAGGATCCGAAACCGAATGAATTATGAAAAATAGGTTATAAGTCAAATGTCAAATATGTAGTTAAAGTAGCTACAAATCATAAGGTACATGCTTACTTTCACAGCACGTCTACATCATATTACTCGCGATAGTTCAAAAATTAAGAAAATATTGCACATCTAGGTAGGTATACTTTGTAAGTTATTAATTAGTTTAGCTAAATAATGAGTACCTAAAGATGAATCTCGAATTGAAGAAAATAATCGGTACCTAGGAGTATTACTTTAAATTCAATGTTTTATTTAAAAAAAAACTACTCATAATTTTTGCAAAATTGTTTTTGTTGTATCATCTCTACAATTGTCCAAACCACCTCACCGAGATTGGAGTGACCGTTTCAAGGGTTGTTTCCCCCCCCCCCCCTTCCCTTTCCAAACCCCTTTAACCCCTTGCCTCAAAACGTCCGCTGACAAAAGTCAAGTGGCGTTGCAAGTCCTAAATAAGTGTAAAGGGGATGAAGTAGCACTGGGGCACACGGTCAGCAAGAATGGATTTATTTAAGAAAGAACTCAATTCGAGGCGGTACCGAACGCTCGACTTTCCCATAAACATTGAGTATAACAAGTCAAAATAAACTATTAATTTTAAAATACAGCACCTCTCATAGGAAAATGCTTTTCTTTATTTCTTTTTCGAGTTGGACACTGAGTCGTCCAACGATCCGATGAACCCTGGTGTCACAGTTTATAAACCGCCTACTTCAAGTGGCAGGCCTCTGACATGGTTGTGTAACGACCGCCGTCTACGTAATCATAGACAGCTACCGGGACCGATGGCTTAACGTGCCCTCTAAAGCACGGAAATTGCTGAATCTATGATATACCTCTAGTCAGTAGAATATTTAAAAGAAACAGGTAGGTAGCGTATCAGTAACCTGTTATTTTAGCTCTTACTGAAAAATCCTAGCACAGTCAAAGAGTTAGTACAAACACTGTTGTCCAAAACGCCAATATATTTCGCAGAAAATAAAATAATCAATTTCACCTTTTCGAAAATGCCTTTATTTTTCTACGCAGTCTATGCTACGGCGTAGCAGATGGCTACGATGTTCAATATTGTGTAGTAAATTATTAATTAGCATAAGTTTTTTTACTGTTCATATCCATGACCTACCTATTATATATTTGGTGAATAAAGTAAGTTTTCTGAATGAAATAACGCGCGATTACCTACTGCAAAAAGTAATAATTGTAACATCCACGGGAAAACGGGGTGGCGGTGGATAAAATCGCTTGGGCAGTCTCTGGTACGCACTAGCTTAGAAACATCCTCGGCTCTAGAAAGCCGTGTGTCCCAATATTGAAATGATTTATCTTGTAGCGTTATCGGAGTAACTCTTATGCCTAAACTTCGTAACACAATGACCACTATTTGTTAAGTGTTTCTAATGTTCTTAATTTTAAAAAGGGGAACACTATTTTGCCTAGATTTTCATGACTACCTATTATGATGTTTCCGTGTTGCCGTGTCATGCTGGCTTAGAATAGCATCACCCCAATTCTACCCTTGGGTATCGTAAAAAGAGAGAAGAAGATTAATGGATAATCATGCAGGGAATGGGCAGCAGCGTTCTCTGTAAATGCAACATCTTGCACTACGCTCGCCAATCCGCCTGCCAAGCGTGGTGAGTATAGCAATACCCTCCGATAGGGAAAAGCCTATGTCCAGCAGTGGACAATTTTGGCTGTTATGGCTATTCTTTTGTTGTTTCTATGCTACGGACACAATTTAAACCGTCTAGCCGTCCGTTAAGCTATCTTATGACGGTCGATACGACACGACGTGAGAAACCCACAACTTTTTCAGCAAGAGAAAATTTCAGATATTTTCTAAATTTCTCCACTGCAAGTAGGATTTAAACCTACGACCTTCGGCATCTGTACTGTCAGCGCCACTACCTCCTGGGCTACCGCGGTCCTATCCTAGCCTGCCAATTAAGCAAGTACATCTTGGCTACTAACGCGTAGGCGGGCTCCTTCTACCGGGATAGTTTTGCAACTAATAAAAAAAATGTTACATGGGAAGTGTTTTAAAATTTGGTATTTAGAAACTTTTAAAACAGGCTTCCACTGGTCGTTTAGCGACCTTTGTCCCACACGCTATTAATCAATGAATGATCTCAAATAACGTCCACTAATCGAATCATCTCACCAGTTTTCCATCTCCAAACACTAATAGTGAAATTTAATTCCATCCCTCGTCCACAGAGGGCGTTATCTATGAAATTAATTCACAACGAGTGCGGTCGGAGGTTGGACACCCTAGTCTCAGAACAAGGAAGTGTTGAGAGGGAAGCCTACGATTAACAGAATGAAGCTATGAAATCTCTTCGCTTTCTGAATTGGCTTACACGATTAGATACGTGGATTTTGTACAAATACTGGTAAAAAACACAAAATAAATAAGGAACGCTTGTTTTTTTTGCACGGTAGGCAGGCATTTTTTATTCGGTACGCTATATCCATAATATTTTTCATTGTTATTTCTGAAAATGAACGATGCCTTAGAATCCCTAAGACGCCTCTTGCAATACTTCAATGCAGTTTAACTACGTGTAAAATTCATGAAGCTATGGTAAGTTGTATTATTGTGCACGTTTATTCGTTTATCCGATAAAATCTTTTTTAGGTCTTCTGGAAGAAATTTCTTTTGAAATAAGCAGTGCCTGTTGTACCAGCCTTTTTTGTGTCATATCCTCTTGTATTTAAACTGTGTACAATAAATTCTCAAATGAATCTCATGACTTAATTTCTGTTATTCGTAGAGTCCTCTTTATAACAACTCCTTACTCTGCGCTTTTAGTTGCTGATTTATGTGTAACAGAGCTAGTTTTAGAACGGGACACTGGTCGATAGTTCGGATTGTTGTAATTTACTAAATTAAATGTTTAGGGCTTGAGAATTAATATCTTTCACTGTACACGCATAAATAAATAGTTTTGCATGTGTTGCGTGCAACAATGTACCCAAAACCAACCAGCATTATCAAACAATTTAGAATTCCGAAAATTTCGATATGTTCCAATCGAATTGCAGGGTAGGTAGGTGTATCCATAAGAGTTGTTGTCGTTTTCGCTACGTCTGATTTTTTTTCTGCACTGTTTCGGAATTTGTGTAGAAATAGGTTATTAGCCTGCGCTTTTACAACATGCGCGGTATAGTGGAGTGATGCTATTCTAAGCCGTAATCACAGGGGCATTCAATTTGAAAGCCTTCTTTTTGAAAGTCTGATAAAGTAGGTAATAAAATAAAGTATAGGACTTACATATTACTTTATCAAGACAATAAAGTGCAGGTAGACGCTCGTATACATCTAAACTAAACTAGTCATATTCAAAAGTTTATATTGTTTTGACCGGTAAAACGTCTACAATGTAAATAGGTCGACATATCCAGTCAAATACTTTTATGAGCGTCGTAAAAGAAACCCCAGGACATGGAGGCGAAATGTTATGAGAGCGAGCATATCTAGTCGGCCCAGTTGAAAAGGTAAAAGAGAAATTCATGGGTTATGGTGGAGGACCACAAATATTATAATAGTAGGTACATGATTACTTTATATCATCTTATAATATGGCGAAAAATTAATTTAAACGGTCTTCATAGATATTGATAAGGATCTTGAAGAATTACCACGCATGTTTCAGCTGAACTGATATCAAGTTTTTTTTCAGACAAACATTTTATTGGAAATCGTGATAAATACCAACATTTAAAAAATATATAAATATACCAACATAGCGCCTTTTAAAAATCATCATCATCTGCTTGCCCCTATCCCGAATCTGTTGGGGTCGGCGCAGCATATTTTGTTAAAACACAAAATCATGTAGCCAATATTTTAAAGACATATTATATTTTATTTTATTTTATTTTTATGGATGTATGGCTGAACTACATAAATTCACCCCAAGTGCTGAGAGCTGGCTTAAAAATATAGATTTAGACATTTGATCCAAGCAGGGATTGCCATACGCTATGATGATGATGATGATTACAGATACGAAACCGAAATAAAATTCTGGAGTTAAAATTTACCCCACGCTTCCTCACTCCCACTGCAACCGACTCAGTCCCCGACCACGTCAATGTCCTAAGGAGCGCTGCCATTGCGAGGTCCGTAGGAATTCCTCACAACGCCATCTATCGCCAGCTAATGGCAACTTTTGACGCAAACTGCGCGCTCTCCGACAAACAGACGTGTTTTTCGACCCACTTTCCCGCGTTTTAGGGTAAACTCGGTGTCAATGGTTTGAAGTTTTTGAAATGTGTGCAATAGGGAACCTTTTCTCTAAAATCGTGCCCCTGAGTGACGTATTTAGACTTCTTTTCGACCACTCGCCGCTTGTTTCACGATTAAATTAAGTTTTAAATAGGAAACATTATCATATCAAAATGCATAGCCAATTTAATATACCTATCTTGAAGTTTAGCGTTTAGACCTACCGCCTATGTCATGCGCTCGTACAAACGATATAACCCAGCCTGGACTGGTATTGCACCTTAAAAAGTTTATCATACCAACCATACCACAACAGCCACAACAGTCCACAGCTGGACATGGGCCCCCCCCTTTCTTTCTTTTTCGTGTGGGACACCGAGTCGTTTAACGACCCGATGAACCCTGGTGTCAGAGTCTTGCCACCGCCTACTGCAAGCAGCATGGTTGTGTAACGACCGCCATCATAGACAGCAACCGGGACCGACGGCTTAACGTGCCCATCCGAAGCACGTAACCATCTAACTTGCGGACAATCAGGTGGTTCAGCCTGCAGAGTCCTAACCAGACTGGGAACAAATTCACAAAGTGATAAATATCAACTTTGTGAGTGACCCCACCGGGAATTGAACCCGGAACCATTGCGTGGCAGGCAGGCATACTAACCATTGCGCCATATCGGCTGTCAACCCTCTCCCTATCAAAGGGTATTGTCATACTCATCACGTTTGGCAGGCTGATTGGCGAGTGCAGAGCAAGATGTTGCGTTTAAAGAGAATGCTGCTGATGATTCCCTGGATAATATCCTGTAGTCGCCTTTTTCGGTACCCACGGGTAGAATTGGGGTATTACACGTATGATAAACAGATATAGTACTGCTCTCTCAGAAATATTTTATTACCGAATTGACATTTCACGACAAATAACGTAGCTCATACTATCAGCAGCACATCGACCTAACAGTTTCAGAAACATCTTGAACTGGTTCGTTTTATAAAGTGTATGAAATCCAGTTTATGTTGTAAATAAAAGGGGTAGCTTGATGATAAATCGCCAGTAAACCTACCCATTTAAGGGCTCAACTATTACTGGTTTTTCTTAGTATTAGTATGAAAAACCAGTATAACTTGGTCTCTTAAGTAGGTAAGTGGATTTGCTGGCAACGTACGTACATGCTATGCAATAGTCCGAAGTTTAATATCCGGTGCTGCTGATATTTCAATAGGTAATGAATTTAATATGTCTGTCAAAACAAAAGGTCTGACTGCTCTTTGTGCATATTTGTCAAAGGCACCCCGATAATCGGAAACTAGGGATTCAGTTTTTATCATGAGTTCAATATTGGACAAATACATGCAAATCTACATTCGTCCCTTACAGAGTAAGCAAAGCGTAAACGGCTGTGTAAATGGCCATATAGCCTCATCCCAGTTCTTTCCCTCGGGGTTCGTAAAACGTTTAAGAAATTGTAGAGGTTTGTCAAAGGGACTAGAGGTTTTCATATGCATAACAGTTTCAGGGAACAGGTAGACAACCTGTCACTATAGTGATTTAACGGTAGTTTATAAGTGAGTTACTGGTAATACACTTTCATAAACGACCCTCAACATATTTGTCAGACGTAGCGATAACGTCCATATTTTCCGGCCTCTCTGCCTACCCCGCAAAGGATAAAGGCGTAGTGTATTTCCCATTTTTCTGACCTAAATTATGACTCTAGAAGAAGGTCACATCCAGCGAGAGTTCTTTACAAGAACAAAGACGCAAATAAAATCAGCATAACAATACAACAACCACATCTTTGTGCGCGGGACACATGGCAAATGGATCTGCTTTGTTGGCGTGACCCTTGCAGGTTTGCTGGAAGATCCATATTTTAAGGAACAACGATTTTTTAAATATTTGAAATCGGCAATATTGTCCAATTACTTCCTGATGCCGTGCGATGCCGGCTTAGCATAGCCTCATCCCATTCCTTTACCGTTCGTTGCGTAAAAGGTTTCAGAGATCGTAGAGGTTTGTCAAATTGATTAATGGACTAGAGGTTTTTACCTGTACGAAAGTTTTATGCAACAGGCAGAAAACCTGTCACAAAAATACAGACGTAAATAAGATCAGCATAAAACAAACTCATCTATGTGCGCGGGACACATGGCAAATGGATCTGCTTTGTTGGCGTGACCCTCGTAGGTTTGCTGGATGCCACCTACATTGATTTTTCTCCATATAAATTGCCCTCTCGAAGTATGGATTCACCTTACTCGTATTTGAAGATAGTTCTAACTCACACGGTTCCATACGGAAGTAAACCATATTTGTATGGAAATAAAGTGGAAATTTGCCTTTTCCTAACTAATGCATTACGCCAGCATTGGACGTGAAATAATACCCGACTAATTGGTAAAATGCGATAATAAATTAATTAGCTATGAGGTGCTTGAGTTAAAAACTCTTTAGGTATATGACTTACATTATTATAACAATAAATTAAATTATCAATATTAATAAATTCACAAAGCAAAGTAAGGGCACAGGCACAGTTAACCAGAGGGCTAAGGTGGTTTCGCTTTAGTGTATATTTTTTACTACAACGACTACAACATCTTTATTGTTTCTACATATATTTCAAAACTACAAATATATCCCTCAAGAATAGCATAATACCACAACTACAACATAAATGCTTCCTAGAACTATAATAATGATGGCACTAATACCACATAAATCTCACAAATAAACAAACAAAAGGGCTGACATTTGTGCCAGCTCTTCATTTCAAACTACAACATGAATCTCACAATTACGTCAACTACATCAATCTTACCTTATAGATGTGTTTGTGTCTGGAATCACACTACGTAGTCCAGGCCATCATTTTGTGTGCTGTTGACATCTATCTCACAATTACAAATACTACACGACTCTCACAGCTACGCCATCTACATGGCCATGGCACCTCGTGGCACGGACCACGCGGCTTATTGACATATATCTTACAACTATAACTACTACACGTATTTCACAGCTACGCCAACTACATGGATCTCACCTCATAGCCCTGTTTGATACCACGTGGCCTAGTCCAGTTCATCATGTTTTGTACTGTCGAAATCTATCTCACACTACAACTACTACACGAATCTCACAGCTACGTCAACTACATGGATCTCACCTCATAGCCTTGTTTGATGGCCATGGCGCCCTGTGGCCGGGACCACGTGGCGTAGTTGACATCTATCTCACAACTACAACTACACAAATCTCACAGCTACGTTAACTACATAGATCTCATCTTACATGCCATCAAGGCCATGGCGCCCCGTGGCCGGGACCACGCGGCGGAGTCCAGGCCATCTTTATGTGTGCTATTGAAATCTATCTCACAACTCCAACTACTACACGAATCTCACAGCTACGCTACTGCATGGATCTCACCTCATAGCCTTGTTTGATGGCCATGGCGCCCTGTGGCCGGGACCACGCGGCGTAGTTGACATCTATCTCACAACTACAACTACACAAATCTCACAGCTACGTCAACTACATAGATCTCACCTTACATGCCATCAAGGCCATGGCGCCCCGTGGCCGGGACCACGCGGCGGAGTCCAGGCCATCTTTATGTGTGCTATTGAAATCTATCTCACAACTCCAACTACTACACGAATCTCACAGCTACGCTACTGCATGGATCTCACCTCATAGCCTTGTTTGATGGCCATGGCGCATTATGGCCCGGATCACGCGGCGTTGTTGACATATATCTCACAACTACAACTATAACTACACGAATCTCACAGTAATTCTAACTACACGTATCTCACAGCTACATCAACTACATGGATCTCACCTCATAGCCCTGTTTGATGGCCATGGCGCCTCGTGGCCGGGACCACGCGGCGAAGTCCAGGCCATCTTTTTGTGTGCTGTTGATATCTATCTCACAACTACTACATGAATCTCACAGCTACGCCAACTACATGGATCTCACCTCATAGCCCTGTGAAGGCCATGGCGCCCCGTGGCCGGGACCACGCGGCGTAGTCCAGGCCATCTTTTTGTGTGCTGTTGACATCTATCTCACAACTACTACACGAATCTCACAGCTACATCAACTACATGGATCTCACCTCATAGCCCTGTTTGATGGTCATGGCGCCCCGTGGCCGGGACCACGCGGCGTAGTCCAGGCCATCTTTTTGTGTGCTGTCGACATCTATCTCACAACTACAACTACATAAATCTCACAGCTACACCAACTACATGGGTCTCACCTCATAGCCCTGTTTGATGGCCATGGCGCCCCGTGGCCGGGACCACGCGGCGTAGTCCAGGCCATCTTTTTGCTGGCAGTGCTGTTGAAGAAATTATCCATTTTAATTTCGCTATGAAGATCTCAATGTATTATTTACAGTACAGCATGAGGGTGGCCTAGAATAGCGACATCCATCTTAGTATAAGAGGTGTATTCGTATTCCTCGTGAAAAGCCTTGCATTGCGCTTCCCAACCCTCTTTTCAATTGTTGTAAGTTAGGCTGACACTCTTCAATATGGTTAGGTCTAAGTTAAACAGTGTGATATTTCAGTACCTACCTATAATTAAATGTTTCTATATCAAATTAAATGAGAGTATAGGTTTTAGGTAGCTACCGAACATTATGTAATGTTGAAATTACTACATGTCTTTAAGGGATCGCTTAAATACCTACTGGTTTGTATCTGATATGACGGTTTGAAAGATTTACATTACTAATCTCATAAATGGATAACTTAAGATGCACCAGTGCGTACCTGCATACTTTAAGCTAATAAAATCAGCTTAGTAAATGCTTACACTGAAAAACGCATACTATGTCCAAAGAAAATACCATTTTCCTGGTAAATTACGGTATCAGGGAGATTAAAATAACGACAAGTGGCATTAATGGTACCAATTTGCAACTTTAGAAGCCACTGTCACGCAATGCCGAACACTTGCCGGGTACCTGGGGAAACTGGCGCCGCCATATTGATTCTGTGAAGTACGCAATCTCACGTTTGTATAATAAATAATATATGGGGTTGCATTTAATTAAGTACAAATCTCTTGAGGGTGTGGTCTACTCACGAAACTGAACAACTTATGTTTGAAACTTTTTTTGGAAATATGAAAAAATATTGGGATCTCCCATACTACACTTTTTCAACATTTTTGTATGGGAGGTCAATTTCTTTTTTCATATTTCCGAGTAAAGTTTTTAACAAAAGTTGTTTAGTTTCGTGAGTAGATTTGCACTTAATTAAATGTAACCCTATAGAATTTAACGATTCGGTAGCGACTGGATGGCAAAAACGGGAGATCGTGCCCTATGGCGTTCCCTGGGGGAGGCCTACGTCCAGCAGTGGACTGCGACGAGCTGAAATAGAATAGAATAGAATTTGTAAATGCGTGAGGCCAGTAGCCCGAGCGGCGACTGGTCTAATCCATACCTCACAAAAGAATAGAATAATTTAGCTATGTACGGGTAGAGGAGCTCGAGTACTTCGGATTGGTCGTGGTCTGCCGCGGCGCAGCTTGGCACGTTTGGCGGAGTAGCTAAAGTTTGCCCTCTGAAAAAGTTAAAATATCTCATCGAAGAATAGAATGAGACATGGCTGTAGCGATAGGAGCAGTTTAGTAAAGCTTATAAATCTTGGTCTGCCTTCTGCTATCTTGGCACGTTTGGCGGAGTAGCTAAAAGTATGCCCTCTTAAAAAAGTAAAAAATATCTCATCGAAGAATAGAATGAAAATATATCGTACCGATAGCTTGCTTGAGTCTGCCTACATATATACTGGTCTGCCTGGCCACAGCCTGGCAGTTTTGTCCGACCACTTTTACTTTTTTAGTAAAATTTTATCTCTTCGAATAAAAGAATAAAAATATGTCGTACCGATAGCTTGCTTAAGTCTGCCTAGAAAATACTGGTCTGCCTGACCACAACCTGGCAGTTTTCAGATACGACCACTTTTACTTTTTTGAGAAATTTTTATTTCTTCGAATAACAGAATGAAACTAAGTTGTAATAATAGTTTATTTAAAGCTGAACACATATCCTTGGTCTGCCTGAGTCCGGTAGTTTCTCCGATGCGATCACTTTTCACTCAGTCAATTTTAAAGGACCTGACTTTGTTTATTACTGAGGCCCCGTAAATAAAATGAACATTTGTGTGTGTATAGAAGTGAGATTTACAGAGCTGTAATCTCTCAATGTCTAGATGAAGAATAAGTATGTTAATTTCAAGAATCTACAACTTCAGATGTATTCGTAGTAATTATTTCAAAAATACAATACTTGGGAAAACATTTTCTTCATCTGGACATTGAGAGATTACAGCTCTGTAAATCTCACTTCTATACACTGACAAATTTTCATTTTATTGGCCAGGCCCACTCCTAATAAACGAAGTCAGGTCCTTTAAAATTGAAATTTACTGAGAGTGAAAAGTGATCGCATCGGAGAAACTACCGGACTGAGCTCAGGCAGACCAAGGATATGTGTTCAGCTTTAAATAAACTATTATTACAACTTAGTTTCATTCTGTTATTCGAAAAATAAAAATTTCTCAAAAAGTAAAAGTGGTCGTATCTGAAAACTGCCAGGCTGTGGTCAGGCAGACCAGTATTTTCTAGGCAGACTTAAGCAAGCTATCGGTACGACATATTTTTATTCTTTTATTCGAAGAGATAAAATTTTACTAAAAAAGTAAAAGTGGTCGGACTGGAAAACTGCCAGGCTGTGGCCAGCAGACCAGTATATATGTAGGCAGACTCAAGCAAGCTATCGGTACGATATATTTTCATTCTATTCTTCGATGAGATATTTTTTACTTTTTTAAGAGGGCATACTTTTAGCTACTCCGCCAAACGTGCCAAGATAGCAGAAGGCAGACCAAGATTTATAAGCTTTACTAAACTGCTCCTATCGCTACAGCCATGTCTCATTCTATTCTTCGATGAGATATTTTTAACTTTTTTCAGAGGGCAAACTTTAGCTACTCCGCCAAACGTGCCAAGCTGCGCGGCAGACCACGACCAATCCGAAGTACTCGAGCTCCTCTACCCGTACATAGCTAAATTATTCTATTCTTTTGTGAGGTATGGATTAGACCAGTCGCCGCTCGGGCTATACAGTATAAGCACAAATAGGTATTAGTACAAGGTATTGTATGTCAATATGTTGCAATTTGACATCAAAGTTCTTGGCACTAGTTGTCATTTTCAATTTATTTATTCAATTTAATTTAATTTACCTACTCGTATGTCATACTATTTATTTTACATGATTATGCTAGATTAAAAAACATAAATCAAAAGAAATACCCGTTTATAGCTCCCATCACTTCATGTACGGTTTTCAGTCAGTATTTCCTTTAGTAAATTAATTATTAACAGATGAAAACTAAGAAGTGAAGGAAGTTCTCAATTCGTCGCGATATTTTTTCCTTTTTTTTCACCTGAACATAGCGCAACTTAGTCTCGTAGAGCCTCTAGACATACCTGCTTACTGTAGATATAGTAGCATCATAATCACTTGATTACTTTCCAAACAAGAATCACATACCCTACGGGGTAGATTACTGAAATTACTAGCAACCTCGTGAACTGTTAAATAAACAAGCTAAGCAGAGTTCAAGGGGTTATATTAGATTGCATTTGATTATGTACAAATATTTTTATGCCGTGTTGTGGCTTAGAATAGCATCACCCTATAGCTTTCCCGTGGATGTCAGAAGCGACTCAGGCATTTGAGACTTCGAGGCGACAGGCTAACTATAGTGATACATCATACACGTCACTATAGTGATACATCGACTCTGAAACTTCTGTCAGACGTGGTGGTGGTTGGCCGTTTTTACAGCCATTTACGTTCTGCCTACCTCGCAAGGGCTACAGACGTGATGTATATTTTCAGGTTGTGTTTTACTCAAAAAACAGAACGACTAATCATTTTTTTAGATATTTTTTCGAATTATGAAAAAATTGTGTTTCTCGTACAAAATAACACAATTTATAAAAAAGTTTACCTATGAAAAAATGTCTATAGATGGGGTGTTCAAATAACTTGTTTCGAATAACGTTTCATTACAAAAAAGTATTTTATGAATAGGCGTTTGACATGGGTGTTATTACTTGTTATATGGAAAAACGTGCGTGCTCTACGAATAACGAGAGAAATAATTAAACAGTTTTACAATAAACTCGACTAACGGACGGGAAATGAAAAATCAAGTGAAATCAAACCAACGAATGTAAATTAGAGTACCTATCCTATACAATACAGGGAGTAACGGAAAGGGTATAAGGGTACAAGCCGAAAAGAGGTCAAGGTACTCATGAAACTCAACAACTTTCCCCTTGGAACATGGGTCGAAATATGAAAAACAATTTGGACCTCTCATAGTAAGTATAGCTGATCGGTGATTGTGTATGGGTGGACCAAATTTTTTTTTACATTACTACCCATGTTCCGTAGGGAAAGTTGCAGTTTCATGAGTACCTTGACCTCCTTTCGGCTTTTTATTCCCTTTCTGTTACTCCCAGGGAAAAGTTGGTATAATATGAACCACCTAACCAAAGACGCGTATTAAATCAGATAGAAGTATCATCATTGCTCACTTCATTAGTTTTTATTGAACACATCAGAGAACTCGAAGGAAGAGGACAATTCTTAGAAAATTGTCTGCTACATACCTACATAGGTACATATATGACCACGAGCTACGCCGAAACACGCCTTTATATGAGAAAATACTGTTCTCGAAACTATTATTACCGCACCACGTTATTCTTATCCAACAGTTTTAAAACCAAGATATAAAACCCCTGAAAACACGTATAATTCTTTTAAAAAGACCCCGCAATGGCTATAACTCTCTATTATTGAAGATTCCTAATGCTTTCCACAGCGCCGTTACAGTTTATATTATATATAAAGTTATATATACGTAGGAAAAACGATTTTTATATCCATGACCCGGCCAACATATAAAATGTTGGTCCTAAACTCGCGGCCCTCTCGCTCCGACGCGGTATGTGTGAAAAAGATAGGATATTCACGTGTGACGCGATGTATATGTATGTGGAAAATGTAGCTATGGATAACGGGTGGTGTGGAGTCGCAGTTTTGGATATAAATTTGCATTCGATCAGAATTTTGAGAAATTTTGAGAATTTTCCACAATAGAATAGAATTCATTCGATTATTGTGTATCCTAAGTAACTTAGAGATAATATAACGGAATGCACTCGAAATTTAAAATTAAACTGTAATAGTCCTCTATTTCTTAAACAATTTAGGAAAAATCCATTGATCCTTCAATCTTTTATCATTTTGTAATAGAAACACTGGTGTATTTGAAACTTAGTTAAGTAAGAATAGTAGAAAACAAAGAAGTTATCCAATAGATCTCCCAATTACCGCCCCCAGGACATTTTGTTTAAAAAACTAAATTAATTTGTCAGAATCACCACGTACACAACTCTTCCCAATACGAGCTTATTTATTTCTAAGATTATAGCAAAAATGGATCACATGATGATGAACACACCGCTATCCTTTAGCTTATAAAGTCATAAACTTTTCAAATCAAAAATATTTTACCTGTCGACTCTACAGCGCTGCTGTTCCCGAGAAAACTCCGCGACACGAGTATTTTTCTTAACTTTTCCTTGTGTGCGCACACATGCACACCACACACCTACGTAGGTACACTTCTAAGCATGTGTGCGTGCCGTCTTGGGTAGTAAAATATTATGCTGTCGGGTCTTGAAATAACATTGTATAGATAATCAATAACAGAGCATTTTTATGTTCCAATCTTCAGTTTTCAGGCTGTGGCTTTTTAAGTGATGGCCTGTGAATTTGGTTATGATTGGTTATGAAAACATATTTCTAACTTTAATCTTTAAAGAATGCGTCATTGGTAATGAGCAGGCAGTTTTCGAATTTCCATAAAAAAAAATCTTTTGAAAGTTCTCATCTGTTAAAGAAAACATGATTCCCCCTACGAAATTATAACAGGACTCCCTCTGATCTGTGCTCGCCTCAAAACGTGGAGAGTTTGGAATAAAATCCCAAATGGGGTAGGCCTATGCCCGGATTGCCCGGTTACTATGATAGAAACAACCAATGGTCCAAATAGACCATATCACAGCCATGAGCATTTGAAATTATGTCAAATCGTTGCCGTCTAATTCATAGTTGGGTAAAAAAAATATACCCTATATTTTCATAGCCAACAACTTCCTACAGGCTAATATTTTGTGTAAGCACTCTACTGCTACATCAACCAGGGATCTCGCCCTACTTACTACCTAAAAGGATCGGCTTATATTCTATATTTTTAATAGAGAACCACTCAAACTAGGATTAGTTGACCCCTGATATTTTCCAAGTTTTACCAACCTATTGTTTTCTTTGTGCACAAGTTTTATACAAGCATAAAGGTGACACGGTTTTCTTTGAGGAAAGCCCCTTTGGATACGGCTACTCAGATATTTCTAGAACAAAGATTTCTCGATGCAAACAACAATACATTGCATTGTAAAGGATATTTCCTAAGTACCTTATTGTTACTTATTCTTGGCACTTTCTTAGTAAATGTGTAATAGAAACGACATTTTCGTGACCTTTCATAAAATCTCCGCGGCTGGAGCTTAATTTCTGGAAGCGCCATTTCTGTTTGCCGTGTGGCTTAGAATAGCATCACCCCATATCTTTCCCGTGGGTGACAAAAGGAGCGACTAAGGGATGTGGGAATTGATGTTTAATTGTTTATTGCAGGCTGAAAACCTGTCACTATGGTGAAACACAGTCTTCTGAATGATTCTTCAACTTTTGTCAGACGTGGCGTAAATGGCCGTTTTTCACAGCCGTTTACGCTCCACCACACGAGATATAGACGAGATATATGCGTGTGATGCCGGCTAAGAATAGCTTCACCCTAATTCTACCCATACATACATACATACATCACGCCTTTATCCCTTGCGGGGTAGGCAGAGCGTCAACGGCCGTAAAAGTACGGATGTCGTAAAAAGCGACTAAGGGATACTTATCCAGGGAATGGGCAGCAGCGTTCCCTATCAATGCAACGTCATGCACTGCGCTCGCCAATCCGCCTGCCAAGCGTGGTGAGTATGGCAATACCCCTCCAATAGGGGGAGGCCCATGTCGAGCAGTGGACTGTTGTGGCTGTTATGGTATATGCGTGTATGTATGTTAAGACTCCTTGCAGCTATTAGCAATTCGTGTACCAGCCGTCCCACACTGCACTTTTCAACCTAACTCGAGAACCTTCCTACCCCATCGATCGTCGTTCCTACGAGCAGTGTGCCCGCGTGATTGATGTGCGGCTGTCAATAGAGCGGTCACCACGCCTGTCACCATTAGCTCCCTAGCGATCTCGGAGATTAACGCGGCTTTGACTGGCTACAACAGTAGTTTTGACAGGAATTTTCCTTATAGACGAACATTAGGTTTTTTAGTTGACTTATTGCCTATACTGTAACCCAGGGCAGATGTATTAATACCTATCTATGAAGGTTTTATAGTTGACTTATTGCTGTGCTATAATCCAGAGCAGAGATGCACTACCTATCTGTGTTAAGTAAATAATAATAATAAATAAATAAATATCCTGGACATTTCACACAGCGCCATCTAGCCCCAAACTAAGCAAAGCTTGTGCTATGGGAACTAGATAGCTGGTATAAATACATGTATACTTTTTTTTTTTGTAAATAAATACATATTATACATAGAAAACACCCAGACTAAACACAGATATTTGAAAATTGCTTCACAAACATTTGTGTCGGTGGGGATCGAACCCACGACCCTCGGCGTGGTAGGCAGGGGTACTAACCACTACGCCATCGGGCCAGTTAAGGTTACTTAGGACTTGTGATAGTAATGCTTCCTCTCATCAGAGGCGATTCCTACCTACCTAATATAAGGTGAAATTTTACTAGTGACCGATACCGTAACCACAGGATAGGCTGATGATGAGGAACCACTTTTCTCAAGGAACACTGGTCATAAATAAATGAAAAAAATAATTTACTTATCCATAATGTACCAGCCGACCAAACACAATTTGTTAGTTCTTGTGGAAAGTTGTTTCTATTACTAGCCCATTCTGAAGGTTCAGTACCTACTTATCGGTCACTAGTAAAATTTTACGCTATAGGCCGTTAAAAAGTCTTTCAGTAGGATTAACCACCCAAAACATAAATGTGAAAGGCTGCCAAGTTCGACAATATTGGAATGCTTCGCCTATAAAAGAAGTGAGATCTAAATAAGTACCAAGTTCCATACACAGACCTCAGTTAAAAATAGTTACAGGAATGCACACTTGATTTTCCGCAGTTTGGAAAGTAGATTCTGAATAAATATCATATTAATACCTAAAATTCTAATACTTACAAAAACGCAAACCTGTTTTTTCAGCAGTTTCCTTTCCTACTTTTTAATGATATAACTTGGCAAGTTTTCACACACTTTGTTATTTATAAACCTACAAAACGCAATGAGTCAAGTATATAATTTTCTATTAAAACTTGCCAAGTTATATCATTGAAAAGTAGGAAAGGAAACTGCTGAAAAAACAGGTTTGCGTTTTTGTAAGTATTAGAATTTTAGGTATTAATATGATATTTATTCAGAATCTACTTTCCAAACTGCGGAAAATCAAGTGTGCATTCCTGTAACTATTTTTAACTGAGGTCTGTGTATGGAACTTGGTACTTATTTAGATCTCACTTCTTTTATAGGCGAAGCATTCCAATATTGTCGAACTTGGCAGCCTTTCACATTTATGTTTTGGGTGGGATTTCATTTATTTTTGTAAGGTTTTCGGTCGGTTGCAATTTTAGGTCGGTACGACCATTGGAAGATATAGATAATTTTTTTGTATTAGTTCCTTAGGGGTATGAATTTACACCTTCATTATTTTTAAAACCGACTCACACTTGGCCATTTTCAGATTTTTTCCTTTACCTTGACCTAAAGACCTACCCCTATGCCAAATTTCAAGTCAATACGACCACTGGAAGTGGTCTAGGTTTTTGATGAGTGAGTGAGTCAGTCAGTCAGTGAGTGTATAGTAAAAATAGCGATTTTCTGACGTCAATATCTCAAGACCTACAATAGGTACATTAATGAAATTTTGTATTTTAGATGAGTAAGTAGATCTCAACAGATACTAGAAATTTCATATGCGTAGATAAAATAGATTTTGAGTTATAGGTGGGTCGAACTTGGCCCGAAATGGTTCGTGTAATATAACCCACGGCCGGTGTGTCGCTCGAACTTGGCGGACACACTGCCGTGTGTCTAGATTGGGTCGTTTGCTGTGTGGTACCGGCTTAGAATAGCACCATCCCATGTGAATTGATGCAATTTTAGGCGACAGGCTGTCAACCTTTTACTATAGTGACACACATACTTATTAATAACTCAAAAGCTGTGTACTCTCTGCCTACCCCGCAAGGAATAAAGGCGTCATATATGTATATATGTTCGTAGTTGGGACGTTCCTAGACTCTGTGAGATACCAAGTTCATAAAACTCTACAAAATAGCATTACTTACTTTACTGTTCTACTGTATAATATAGGCCAGTATAGACAAAGACACAATAATGAGGGTACGTCAAGCCGAATTCCCAAACTCTTGCGGGTCCATTTGTCACCGTCTCCTCGCTACAAGATCATCTCTGTGTGTGTACCTACGACTTTATACAGGGTGTAACGTATGGTGTTGGTACCGAAAACTTTGCAGATATGATCATGAAACTGGACAACATTACTCAAGAAAACATTTTAGGTAACTAAATAACGGTTAGCAAGTCAGTCAAGCAATTGCGTTATTAAAATCGAAGGTTGATAAAATGTTGTCGTTTCCCAGTCATTCGTTTCTTGTGCCAGATTTGCCTGTAAAGTTTTTGGTACATCGTCCTTTACACTCAGTATGTTTACACACATGCCAACTTTGGAATTCGGTTAGGAGAGCCACGAACAAAATTCAATATTTTGAAATTGTTTGCAAACCTTTAACTTAGTATGATTGAAAGAATCATAGACGCTAACTACCTACAGGTTAAGTTCATATCCTTAATAATTATATTTTTCTAGCATTGTCATATTTATTTGATCGTGTGGCTTATTCGAATCACAAATGAACTGAAATTGTATAATTGTCATAGAAATACAAATAAACGAAATCTTATCTCTGAATGTTTTTGTCAGTTCGGATCTAATCAACTCAAAAACAAAAAATAAAACTGACGCATATTTTGTCTTTCAGGTTAACAAGGAAGATCTTTGAGGAATAAGTTTTTACTGGTTTTTCATTTAGACAATAAGAACAGCCAGCATTCGCTAGACCCCTGAGTATCTCGTAGTTATGTAGGTACAATAAAATATTGGAAGATCGGAGACATTTTACACTCGTAGTCTTATGCTAATTGTGTGTCACCCCTCTGGTGCATCAGTCTACGTCATAGCCATTCCCGCCTCTGAAGGGATCAGTGAAACTTTTGAACATGATAGTATCGGCGTAGTACTACTAAAATCTTGCGACCTGTTTTTGATGGTCAACCTTGTTTTTAAAGTACACTTATTCTATTTAAATTAAAATGATTTGTATTTTGTGCACACCCAATTCGCCTGTCTTGCAAAAGTCTTCCTTGCTGTAGGTTAGCTGGAAGAAATTTCTTAGTACCTAGATATGTATTTTTTAGCTGTCCTGTTGTGTCGTGTTACTTTGTATGTATCTCGTAATGTTACTTGTGTGCAATAAATGGTTAATGATAATAATGACCAGCAGACATGGAGCTTCATTGTTTAGTAACCTAGGCTTAAAATCGCAATTGCCACACATCTGAAAATTAGTTAGTTTTTAATAAGGAATATTTATAGCAGTATTGTTTTTCTCCGTCACACAATATCAAACCATTTTCCCATACGTATCGCTTAATTCCCCGCGAGCGATCCTCCCCCTCTCCCCCGCCCTATCTCCCGGTCTACACTGATGATCAAGAGGCGGTGACTGCACTTGACGGAGACTGATGCAACCGGGAGACAATCCAAGGATACTTACAGCCAGGATTTAGGTAGGATACGCTTCATCATTATGGTTTGAATTCCTACTTGCAATGTCAACTTATCAGAGCATTGGACAAAGACATAGACATTTAATTGGTAACATTCATTACAAGTCGGATTCTAGGTAGGTGTCTGTACATTAAGTTTAAAAGTAATAAATTCGCTGTAGCATTTCACTACATACATGTTTGAAGGTGTAAAAAAATTTGTGCAAATGTTTTAAGCCGTTAATAAGCCCATGAAATTGAATAACTTTCCCCGTGAAAAATGGACATGAATAAAAAATTTGAACCTCCAATACAAATGGACTCGCTCGGCGTTTGGCTAATACATTTGTTTGAGAGATCCAAATTATTTTTGCATAATTCCGCATATGTTCCTTGGGAAAAATTGTTCAGTTTCATGGGCTAGTTCGTCCCTTGAAATTTTGATTTGACACTACGGATTATGGTTGAAGAAAATCTTAATACTTTAGTATTTCAAAATAGGGAAATCACATTATTTTTCAACCTATACTCAACTTTTAACGATATGTTTACGTCAAGACCGCGAGGGAGAGTTTAAAAACTTGGTTAGTTTTAGCACCACATTGAGTTATTCTTCAGGGGGTCTAGTTACACTGGTGGTTCACAATATCTGTAAGGAAACCCAGAGCAAGTTGATCTCTCGTGTAGGTAACGTCTTGAGCTGATAGTACTCACAGAAAGACGTGACAAGCAAAACTTCTGAAGGATTGTTTACTTCCTATTGGTAGAAGATAAAAGAAGATAGAATAACAGTGAACGCAATAAAGACTTCTAAACAAATTGCGAAGGATGCGGATTTGTAAAATGTAAACAAATAGAGATAAGTAGTTTTTGTTTACCGCAAGAATTCTGGGGTTGTTTTTGTGCTGAACATGTGAAAGTTTGAAAAATTTAAGTAGGATTTGAATGAGTCAATTGAACATTTAGCTGACTGCGTGATAATAAGGATTTTAGTCTGTGTAAGAAGTTCAAGAGGGCAAATCCACATGATTTATAAAATGTTTTGCAATTATTTCACGAATTGATGAAAAACTATTATCGAGAAATTTATAGGTATACTGGGTACCAGCCCATAAAACTGTAAATCTCGAACTTTCAAAAATGCTACGTTTGAACCTCATAGGAGCGTATTTTTTAAATATCTTTTAATGGTTGAAGATGAAACTCATTTTATAGTGCTAAATGGGAAACTAATTTTTCCTTATTTAAAAAAAACATCGAAATAACTTTTCCTTTAAAAAAAACCAATGGAATAGCCTTTTCCTCACACAAAATGGCCAAACCCGTCCCCGTCACGGTCGTGATAACAGCTCGTATATCCATCAACGTCCACACACGCACGTATACATGTACGTGTACGCACGCGACTCCTATCGGACGTGCATCTGACGTGCGGTGGGTGACGTCCGCAAACGTTTAGGAAAGCGCGGGCTTCGACAAACGTCGTGTAGTTGTCAAGAAGTGTGACAAGAGGAACGTTGAATTGTTTAAAATTAACGGTTCAATTGTCATGTAGTATGATGGAGATATGGACAGTATTAAATTAATAATCTAAGACCTTAGAGTACATATTATAAGAAAGCTAAATAGTGCACGTATCAGTTGCAGTAACGTAAGCAGTTGCTCCATAAATACAAACGTCAAATGCATGAGAAGTTATAAATGTTCAATAGTGTTATCACTGGCGTTTTGCTTCTGATAGACAGAGAGGTTGTTTACAGACAACTGCCAACCGTTCTAACTTTTTAGGCGCACTCTATAGCTTGCATAAATATACTCGAAAACTTCCAATCATGATCAATATTATTGTCAATTGTCATTTGTTAAAGATGTGAAAGAAACATTCAATTTATGAGTAAATAAAATCTTCCGATCATGATCAATATTTTTGTCAGTTGTAAAAGATGTGAAAGAAACGTTCAATTTAAAAAATATGTATAGGCATTTAATGTTGCACATAAGTTATTGAGAATATGAACTATCATCATAGTCTACCTGCCTTTATTCCAAATTAGTTGGGGTTTTAATGGAACACAAAAATAGCAATGAAATTTATAATAAAAAATCCTATCTTTATTTAGGACATGTTTCTCATAACATTCTCAACTCACGGGGCATGACGAGATGAAATTACGTATGCAGTACAAGATGAGATAGGATTATAGAATTATAAAGTTTTCTATCGCATCTTAAGTTCTGCAATTCCTGCCGTGACCTTTCCACTGCGCCCCTTTCAATTACTCCTTAACCTCATCCGCAAACAAGTTGCGCGGGGCCATCCATAAAAGTGCACGTTTAATCAAACGAAACGTCTTTAGGCGGTGTGCACACTGAAACAAATTATCGTGATGAGTCGCCGACGCCGTGAGCCGGTCTGTCGCCGCCCTAAGATGGATGGCGGACTGGGCTAAGAGTGCGGGCTCGCTGCGACGAATATTCTGACGATTTTTATGTTTCTTTCGCACACGAAAGGGTATAAACAAACAAACGGTTCGTCTGATGGAAGACAACCCTATATATAACTTGACTTTGCCAATTTAACAATATCGGTAATAAACCATTTATTTACAGAAATGCACAAAACGAAATATGTAGAACAAATCCCAACAATTTTTTTAATGGAACACTCCACCAATGTTAGTTCCTGGGGAAAGTGACTGTTTCAACAAATTGATTATGTAAACTTATGAACAACAAGTATAAATTAATGTATAAGCAAAACTCGCTTACAGCCGTTTCATTTAAACACTCCTGAACAATCATCGGGAAAATATTTTACTGTATTTTTATTTTAGTTGTTATCGAATAAGTATCGAGGAAAAATGAATTCGCCGTAGCGAGCCGGCACTTGTTCCGCGTAGGTAATTATTAGGTAGCATTTTCTAAGCAATTGGTCGCTGGTCGTTTGTTTTCTATGTGCGATGAGCTAATGACGCTCGCGTGGGCGGGTCTGTTCTCTTTGTTACTTTTGTTTGTTTCTCTTTTCCTTTTTCTCCGTCGGCTAATGTCATTTGTGGGGGATTAAGTGTGTAGGTAGCTTAATTAATATTGTTATGAATAATGGCTTTTGTATTGTCGGATACCTAAAATGTCAAAGCGCGAAGCAGTGTGTGGTGTGTTTGATGGTTGAATCAAAGATCTTTTAAATCTTACAAAAATAGGACACGAACACGACGGAAAAAAATCAGGAACCCTTATTTTAATTTAGAGATAGAGATAAGTAAACTAGGTATCACTCAGCTGTATTGATGATTTCCAATGCATATTTTCAAACTCTATGTTCATAGAAAAAATAAAAATATTCATAAGAGAAATAAAAAGTGCATGCCTGCGGGAGGTCTTTATCAAAAATAATCCTTCGCCAAATACTCGTTGACTACATTTTCAATACTCAGAAGAAAAAAACGACAAAAGATAAGCTAGTAAATCTTCTTAATTCTTATAAAAAAAAATGTCCTCAGACACTTTAGTCAGACGATGACAAATGAAAAAAAGTAAAAAAAGCGTGTAGCGGTTAAGCAACCCTTCCGTGTCGGTGAGACGGTGTCGTCGTATGAGAATTAAATGATCAGGCTCGTCTATTTTATAGTCGGTGCATAACGATTTGATAGAATGATAGGGAACACAACATGTGAAACTTTGAAAGGGTTTTATTCAGTTGCACTATAGTTACATAGTATTATGTATATGTTTAGTAGTGGTCTTCTTCTTTTTCGAGTGGGACATCAAGTTGTTCAACGTAGTAGTGATAATACACTGTTGTTTATGTTATATTAAAAAAATACTAATAATACTTATACGTTTAGTCAGTGTACTAAACAATGCATTGGTTATTTCTGTTCAAAATAATGAAGAATCTGACGAGTCAGGGGATTTGTTACCCCACTCGAAAAAAAGAATAAAATCATTAAGGTTTCTATTTGTCGCAAGCAACAAAATATACTTGTGAATCTAACGTAAGCATCAAGACTGTTGCTTCCTCTAATAAAAGCAAACGAGTACAATCAACCCTTAACTTACTCTCACCCCTTTACAAATATTTCTTAAAGAAGACATACCTCACGATTTACGTCCCCAATAATACGCGCGTTATGGACTTGCCATTGTGCTGCACATCATAATATTGTATTGACAGGATATTTATCGGCAGAAACTGCATAGTGTTTCAATGGAACAATTATTTATGATTTGATGTCTGTATTGGTTTTAGATAATATACTTTCATCGACTCTTATACCTTTGATCGTAAGGATTATTGGTACAAAATGCAGAGTTTACAGAAGGGTCACTTGACACACTGAGTGTTACTTCGCGATTGTCACTTGTTACATAGCCATGGTTGCTACAGTAAAAAAATCTTAAAATACAAGAATATCAAACAGCAAAATCAAATACAAGATCGTGATATGAGTCTGAAATATGACGTTCATGGATGACGTTCATGGCAATTATCTACCTCTAGTACCTCGAGTTCGTCTGAGATTCCAGTTCATTCCACTTAAAGCTAGTACTTAAGCGTCAAAATCGTCGCTAGTACTGAGTGAGCCATCTGTAAAGTCATCCCGCGCGCCGTCACCCTAATTTGTGTTATCACTTCATATGAGCTGATTCCTATAGGTATCAATCCTCAAAAGAGATTCTATCTGCGCAGTAGTTTTCCAATACTTTAATGACTTTTCAATAAGCCCAATCACAATCTGTGTCTATTCAGTATCAAGTGGCCAATTTGTTCTCGAAGGTCGGTACTCAGCTCACCTTCGCATGTAGTTATGGAATATCAGACGTACCAATATACACTGTAGTGTAGGATTATACAGGGTGCATGGGACAGCTCTCTGAATGCTGATAATAAGACCATGAAACTGAACCACTTGCCATAGAAAGTATTTTAGGAAGGGTAAAAAATTATTGACATTAAGTACTAATTGCAATCAGCTGATCTTGCTAAATATATACGACTCTTGAAATATTTTCTTACGGGCAGTTGTTGAGTTTCATGGTCTGAATGCACCCTTTCAGTATTCGGAGAGCTGTCCCTTACACCCTGTATAAATATGACACAAGTTGTTCTGGAAAACTACAACGATGTGAAGTTCTAAGAATGTACTGTACGTTCGCTGCTGAGTTTCATTTTTTTGTGTTTATGTCTTCTCGATGCTTTTAATTGCTACCAATGTCTACGTTTTCCAAATTTTTCTAAATTTTGTATAAATTTCATGAAATTTTACTAGTGATTGACAGTAAAAGCTCAGAACCGGTGATAAGGAACAACTTTTCTCAAGAACCATAGGTGAAATTAATTTGAAATAATAAAAATACGAAAAATAAGTAATCTACCTACTTTTCAAAATTGCCGATGAGCTGATTTAAGTTAGTATGTGAGGTATTTTTTTTTCATTATCCTATCTATTTTCCTTGGGGAAAGGAAAGGCGCTCCTTATTACCAGCTGGTTCTGAGTTTTCGCTATCGGTCACTGAGTAGCAAAATTTCATTCTATAGACTTTAGCAAATCGTACCTATCGAAGTTCGGTCAGTATTTACGCCTTGCGTGCCCCGGGGCATTGTGTTGGGGAGTCGGCTTCGGAGGGACCAGCACAAACTTTTTATTGGCTTTTATTGACCACCGTTGTCTTCCGATGACTCCTACTCGCGCTTATTTACAACTGGTTGTAAACAATTTTGTTCGAGAGCGATTTAGTTGGTTTTCGCGGAAGGAATACTTCAGTTGGGCTTTTCTAATGCTTTTTAAAATTTGCCTTCATTTTTGAGAGTTTAGTGGACAAGGGTTTTTGAGGCATGTATCGCTTTTTTGACATATCGTTTTTTACAAGGTATTTGGACATTGCTTGCTCTAAGCATAACGACAATGATTTTGGTGATTAGAACCGTAACGGACGGACTATTCCCAATATGGAGAGAACCGTAACTGAAGCCAGAAACGCCATATCACTTTAGCGATAAGACTATTGAGATTTGACACTCTGCTTTCAATTGGAACAAACGTGAGACAACTCTAAAAAGAAATTGGCCAATCAGTAATTAAATTTTTACACTGGAAATTTGTTTTTAGCTTCCACTTAATATTTATCTACTGTACGCCCAGCCAGACGCAACAGAGTTAACAAAGCTATTTTCGGGACCTTCATTACAGAATGTGTCAGCTGAATTGTCGCACTGTATAGCTGATGCAAAGTATGATTCATTCATACACACCTAAGTAGGTAAAAAATCTTGTAAAACTCTCATAGTGATACCTACACAATCTTCTGAGTCACTTTCAAGCTTTTGTCAGACGTGGTGAATACGGCCGTTTTTTTTACAGCCGTTTGCGCTCTCCTTACCCCGCAAAGGATATAGGCGTGATATGTGTATGGAGTAAAGAGAAGCCTCATCAAAGTACATAGGGTGAAATTTTACTAGTGACCGATAGCGAAAACCCAGAACCGGCTGGTGATAAGGAACAACTTACCCCAAGGAACATAGGTCGAAATACGACAAAAAAAATTTTGACCTCCCATAGTAACTTAAATCAGCTGATCGGCAATTTTGTATGGGAGGTCCAAAATTATTTTTTCGTGTTTCGACCTGTGTTCCTTGGGGAAAGTTGTTTCTTATCACCAGCCGGTTCTGAGTTTTCGCTATCGGTCACTAGTAAAATTTCACCCTATGTATTAGTAACAGACCGCACCTTAATACTACAAAGTGTTACAGAACAAGAAATAAAGGTAGGTACACATGAAACTGAACAACTTTCTCCATTGAACATAGGCCTACCGAAAAATGAATAAATAATTTGGACCTCCTATATTAATTCTTTTTTCTATATTTTGACCCCTGTTCCATGAAGAAAGTTCTTCAGTTTCATAAAAGTCTTGACCTCTTTTCGGCTTTGTTTCTTGTTTTGTAGCACCCAGTATACAACCACTACAGCACCCAAAAGAACTTCCCAAAACAATACAGCGTGATCATTTTCCATAAACAAGGAAATTAGCCGGAGCGAGGGTGTCCACAATTAATCTGGCAAATTAGAAGCGTCCTCGGTAAAATCGATTACCGGCCAAATGTAATGCTAGGGATGAGACGTATGAGTCGAGTCAATAGGTGACTCAGGTTAAGAACTCTTAATAGTATGGGAAATATAATTTGACCCGATGAATTTTGTCTCTAAATGATTCCCGAATAAAAGTTTCTATTGTGTTCGTCTTTTGTTCTATTATGAAACTAATCTTTTGTTTGATTGACTCTTGCTAAGCTGAATCGGGCCAAATTATATTTCCTAAACTATAAATAATCGCTTCAAAAATAAATTAGTACATCTAAGGTAAATATGTCAAACTTTTCATAGATCGCATTTTAAGTTAATCTAATATTTCGAGTCATAAGAAGAGAAGAACTCATGACCATTCTAGATACCACGGGGGAAATTCGCAACAACTCCGCATCCTAGCCAAGATAAACATGCCAGACTTTTTATTGATCGTATTTTGAGTCACTTTAATATTTCGAGTCATATGAAGAGAAATGATGGCATCTCTAGAGTCCACGGGGGCAATTCGCAACGACGCCGCATCCTGGCCAAGATAAACATGCCAGACTTTTTTTTCGCTACGGCAAAGACAAGGATGCTGCTAATGGTGACCACAGGTTAGAGATTCCTGTGGACGAGTATGTCCTTTGTGAAAAGATACTGATTAATGGGTTAATGCCTATATTTGAAGGTTATGCCTATGTTTGAAGGTTAAATTGGAAGGCATATTTTTTGAAAACTTATTTAACACCTAGGTATAAGATTGTCGTGACTATGTTTATTGTTTTTTTCATATTAGATCATCCGTTTTGATTGCCTTTTACTTTATCGGTGTCTCTTTACTGAATATGAAATAGAATAATTTTCAAAATCTCATTCCGTAATCCCCGCGTCAGTCACCATCAAAAAGATTTAAACCGAAAACATGTTAGCTAAATCCGAAAAGATTCCATCCGTCTCGCAACTGCTCTCGAACGTCACGTTGAGTCCTCCGTATCTACCTCAATCTTGGCTAATCCAGCGGCTAGCCAGTAGTCACCCTACTCGGGATGTCATTAGAGGAGCTGCAGGGGGGAGGGACGCGGGGGCGTCATTACAGCGATGAGTAGGGCTACCATTAATCAAGCGGCTCCCGCGCCTGTCAAAATCGTGCCCGCAACGCGATAGATATGTGAGGCTATTGTTTAGCTCAATGACGCTTTTGTTTTCGGCCACTG
Source organism: Phthorimaea operculella (assembly GCA_024500475.1). Taxonomy (NCBI): domain Eukaryota; kingdom Metazoa; phylum Arthropoda; class Insecta; order Lepidoptera; family Gelechiidae; genus Phthorimaea; species Phthorimaea operculella. The sequence goes on along the minus strand of JANFCV010000051.1, from coordinate 2,909,777 downwards.
TGTGATGTGCGAGTATTATTGCGCGGCGATTTGATTTGAGAATGATCTACATACATGATTTAAAGGGTTGGGTCAGGTGTGCGTCCTTGTTACACGCCGTATCTAAGTACAGTTGAACGATTGCTAGTAAGACTACATTTTCTTCAATTTGAAAGCCTTGAGGGAGCGACGTCTTTATAGGTAAGCACAACGAAAATCCGCGTGTTTAGAGTAGGAACACAAATTGTTATAAAAAAGAAAAAATTTTGGACTACAAATTTTCTCTTTTTTAAGTTTGAATTAGAATGTGACTTTCTTAAAGTGAATCTTGTAATTCCTACTGAGAAATAAATGCTTTTGATTTTTGATTTTGATTGATCCATATCATTTTTAGAACACCTTTCGAATCTTGTAATAGTATCAAAATCTAAAAAACTCAAGGCTCTACTAAAAAGTGTATCCCAAAAAAAACTAACGCAATATTATGCAACAATAAAAGAAAATGCTGATTTTTAAACGCTTTTATGAGAGTGCTAAGTAAGCATTGGCACAAACATTCTTGGCACATTTCACCCTTTTATTGAAATACTTCTGAATGGCTTTTTCACATCCAAGAATTTCGTTCTTATAACTGTAACTTCGAAACAATTTAAAAAGTTAGTCTTAAAGCTCTGATTTCTTATCTTTTATCATACTTTCCATGAAAATCACTTGGGTTTAGATTTTTTCTTGAAGTTCATTTTAAGCAGAACTGTAGTGTACTGTGTATAGCTAATAAACCTAGTAAATATTGTTTAAGGATTCTCTAATATTTTGCAAAAATGCGATAACTCCCTAATGCAAAATAAAAAATACACCTCTGGGCTTTAAAATAAAACTTCGTACATGCAGAACGGTCTCACAGGAACAGTAAAACAAATTGCTTCCGGCTAGTCCAAACCGTAGAGGCGTGAATATTCAAAAATCTATTTCACATACACCTGGAGCTAAAATTGCAATTAATATTACAGCATAAAAGAACACAGATTCATACGAAATCAAGCGTAAAATCTTCGGGAAGAGACAAATAGATTGAAGTCTACTTTGTTTAAGATTAACCAATACATTGCTCTTTTAAACAGACGGCGAAGAACAAAGCATGAAATAAAACTATTAATGGTACATGAAGAGATTCAACAACGCAAAAGCAGGGTAAAAGGGGCAAACAACAACCCTTAAGCGATTTTGACAAATGATTACCAAATTCGTCTTATTCAAATATTTCTGTGTGCATAATTGATTTAGACATAAGGTAATTAAGATGTTATAGATATTTGACAGCTGGTTGATTCTCTTTGTGGATCGGTAATCGCATTTTTGACGGTTGACTGATTGACAATGAACCGATTCCGATGAGAAAGTGATTTTAGTAATTTAGGATTTTATTCGGTTATTTACCGCGGTTCAGTTTGATTGAGTTTGATTAATTATTTATGAATATTCACTACTTAATGATGTGAATCAGTACACGGGAAACATTATTTACAGAACAATTATAATTGAAATAAAACATGCAAGTCGCAAGACTAGGTACGGATATTTTTTTTACTTGTTTCTCGTTAAATGTTTTATTTCTATTTTGGTGAATACAAAATCATCCTCGTTATTAACGTGTTTTTTTTTCTCCTGAAATAAATTACAGTACAAAAGTCAACTCATGACTTGCTATATGAAACACAAAAAAACATTACCAATTCTGCAGCATCTTACGCTTATTATTTTCACAGGATAATGTTTTTGTCCGTCCAATGTCGAGTTCACCCTATGGCGATGTAAAAAAATAGAACTGTATCTAAACTGTCCAATTCTTGGTTCTAAAAAGTTAATTCAAATAGTAAGGTTTGAGCTTAGATAATATTATCGCACGTTGTGTGTAATCTTTTTGTTTGAGTCGCAGAAATTTTGTTAACAGTGTTTTTTTTTTCGGAAGAAATATTGTTTCCTATATAACAATTTAATCAAATAAGTGGAAACATCCGCATTTATATGCGGCTTTTGTTTGACAACTTTAGTGTAAGGTATTTTTGGGAGAGTACCATCCTTGTCCCATCAAAACTTTTAAGGCATTAAGGCACTCCTGTAAAATGAGATCTTTGAGGGTTAGGTACTTTACATTCAACAGAAAAACTTCTTCTGAATGTCATTGTAAATTGTTTTATACTGTCGCTGTAAATGGACATTTTCATTTTGTATAATTGATGGTCCCGTCCAGTAGTGGACTGCAAATAGGCTGAAATAGAATAGAATAGAATAGATAGTCCCGTTCTAAAAATCACTAAGTCCAATATGACACAGTTGAGTTCTAAAGAGGAGTTAGTGATTTCTTAAACTGAATCGCTTGTTCTTGTTGCTACACAATACAAACCTGTCATTATATTCATCTGTATCGGGAATCTGCACAGTAGTCTCCAGCTTTCTTTTTTTTTGTCTTTATTATTTCATTATTGTATGGAAGTCATCAAAATATCGTTAGTAGGGTGTACATTGTGTATATTGGCAATTTTTTTGTCGTAACTCAAAAAGTTTCTTTGGCCGGCGAAGCTTTTTTCATATCTCTATATATCATTTTGATTGTGTTTTGATATATCAATGCGGTATTGTAACTTGGCTTTTGTCACTTTTTTGTTTGAGACATAAACATCAAAGGGTTTGTAAATTCTATCGATGATGATGAGTGTGAAATATATTGAACACGGTTTCCTAGACATTCTTTTCTTTTTATGGTAAGGGTCGGATTCCACCTGCTTAAAAAATTGGTCGTGAAAGTTTGGATTGTTTGAAAATTGCATTAAAGATTTTTTTCTCGGCATTTTATTTAGTTTAATCACATAAACATCACATTTTCCATTTAAAATTATCGCTAACGGTGAACTGCTCCATGCAGTAAAACCATTCCTAGGAAGGAAGATTAGATTTTGAGATAAACAATTAGGTACTTTCCCTATAGAAAATAACCAATGCAGAACCTTTGAAATATCTTCATAATTTTTAGGGTACCGTACTCAAAGGATGAAAAAGGAACCCTGTTACTGTAACTTCGCTTTCTGTCCGTCTTTCATCAGGCTGTATCTTATAAACTGTAGATACACAGTTGAAATTTTCACATAATGCCGTATTTCTGTAGCCACTATAACAACAAACCCAAAAAACTAAAAAATAATTAAGTGGGGCTTCCATACAAAAAACCTGTGTTTTCGTTAAATTTTATCTAATGTTGTTTTGAAGTTTGTATCTCACATGGATTTTAATGGTTTGATAAAAGAAATTTTCGCAGACCATGTGACACTACTGCTATGACAACAAATTAGGGGGCTCTGATACAATAAACCTGATTTTATGCCATTTTTATACAAAATGGTACGGCACCCTTCATGCACGAGCTCAACTCGTACTTGGCCATCTTTTTACAGCTTGTAGCTATTTAAGTAATATTAATTTAGCAATAACATCGATTTGTGAAACCGAGCGGTCGAACGGTTTCAAGACGCCTCGCCTTATCAGATCGCTCGCGTAAACACCTACAAGTCTAGTTGGGGTTCAGTAGTTATTTTCAAATAATCTATCCAATCCCGTATTAATATTATTTATGGGTTTATTAAAAACTTCGCTTAATAAATCAGGCAAGTTTGCTTTGATTTGCAGTATACAAATTAGCAAGAACTTTTAGGTTGTTTTGTAATTAAACTGCATTTTTTGTTTTTGACATACCTAATACAGAACAAGTTTTTAGATTTTCCTTCAAAACATCCCACCTACAAAATAAAACTTATTATCAAATTCGTTAATTAAATTACATACAAATTTTCGCTTCGCGATGTGGTAGCAAAACGCGGGCATCGCTGTAATCGTCACCATTTAAGTAGTGAGTTAGTTAGTTAGCTAATAGATATCCTTTTATCTACCTTTAAAAATTATACTTTTAAATATTGTATTGCCCACAGAACTTTTACTCCGATTTAATCAACACCGTTAGTTGGTTATTTAATTTAAAGGTATAACATCAGTTTATTTTACGTACAAATGGTTAAACTATTTGTAAACCTACAGAACCTCAAACAAATATAGCTGATACTCACTACGCTTATCAAATCACGCACGAATTTTTGCTTGGTTTCACGCGACACGATAATCGTCACCATTTAGTTGTTTAGTTGGAATTACTAGCATGTCCGTTTATGTATTTCTATATGATAAATAATGACTTGATATTGACTGGATACAGAACATCTAGCAAAATAAAGTTGATACCAACTTCGCTTATCAAATCACGCACGAATTTGCGGCGGGAAAGTGCAGGTGTTGATATAAATGACACCGTTTGGTTGATTAGTTGGAATCATTACAATGTTCGTTTACATTTGTCTAAGTATATGATAAATAATGATTAAATATTGACTGGCTACAGAACCTTATTTACCTTTAAATAATCAAACTTTTCAATATTGAATTGCATACAGAACCCCTAGAATGTAAGCCTGATGCAAACTTCGCTTATCCAATCATGTACGAATTTACGCTTTGTTTCACGCGAAGCGAGTTTGCGGGAAAGCGCGGGCGTCGCGATAATGGCCACCGTTTAGTTGGTTAGTTGGCATTACTACAATGTCCGTTTATATTTTTCTAATTAGATATATGATAAATAATGATTAAATATTGACTGGCTACAGAACCTCTTGCAAATATTATGTAGATACAAACTTCGCCTATCAAATCACGCACGAATTTTCGCTTGGTTTCACGTGACGCGGGAAAGCGCGGGCGTCGCGATAATCGCCAGCGTTTAGTTGGTTAGTTGGCTCGTTACGAATAATTGGAGGAATGATCGCTATTCTATTTAGCGTTGAAGCATTTTGTTGCTATTTGTTGATGTTCGATTTTGATGCAAGTTGGGTCGGCCGATGACTGGCTGGTGGTGACTGGATAGAGGACACGGGAGGTCGTGCGTTAACTTTGTTGAGGCCTACGTCCAATAGTGGACTGCTATAGCATGGTAAGGTACTCAATCTGTAGGGAAATTCACATATGTAGCTCTGTGGTAAAAGGGAGAATAATAATTATCATTACATAGGAGTCACGGCCGTACTAATAGCAATGGTGTCAAAATCACGTTAATGCTAAGACTTAAGGTTTATTTTCATTCCAAAATGAGTTTGACTACTGTCAAATATACCCTATCTGAACGGCTATACTTTAGGTGCCAGCTTAGCTCACAGTCTTCAAAAGTTAGCAATAAAATTATAGGAGGTGCGGTTACCTACTTGATTGTTGTCTCATAGTTTCATAAATATCGCATAACGACTGATTATAATCACATTTCAAATAGCACCTCTTTCCCACATGACATTAGTGAAAATTTAAATAAAAGATCCAAATTTAATGACCGCAATATTTGAATTTCAAAAAGGACCCCGAAGTAACTAAGCTATTTATGCAAAAATACTGTCCTATGAGAACAAAACTAAATGGTCCCACTTTTGGATAAGAAATATTGGTAATAATTAATCAAAATTATCCTAAATCCCTCAAGTATGTCCCATATTTACCTAATCCATCAACGGTGAATACTGTCGAATACATTTTGAAGATGGTTATTGCGAAAAAATCCTTTAATATGTAGGGCATAGATCTCAAATAAGTAAAAGTATAGAAAATTGCAATGAAGATACGTAATAGTACTCTTATTAGTGTAAAATTAAAGTAGAGTTTGGCAAAGCAACAAACAGGAAGAAAATAGGGATGACAAAAAATATTTGCATACTTTTGGAACGCTGCGGGCGTCGGCATTCCATTGAATCAAGTACTCTGGGCATGCAAAATAGTGTCAAATCTATGCAAATATAAAAAAAACGAATTTACATACCTTATCTCAATGTAATAAGGGTAAAAATGTTTCGATTAATACGAAAATTTACTTTGGTATAAAACTGGTAATGATGCGTTCAGAATTACTAAACAGGTTTTGTCTATTTAGTATACTTTGTGCGAACTCTTTTTTCTTTGGCTTTCAATAATAAATGATCTAGTCACACACGGGGATGTGTATGCTAATTTCGTTAGTCGTGAGAAAAAAACGTAGAGTGTAACGATTTCTTTTCGACTTTTTTTGTAAATATTTGGCACATGTATGTCGGAGAAAATAGAAATAAAATGAGACATGAAATAGGTAAAAATAAAAAGTTTTTAAAAAGTTTAAAGAGAGTTTACATAATTATATTGATACCTTTTGAAAAATGTATTTTAAAGTTAAATTGTACATTAGTAGTAATTTATTTGAAACCTTGATTAACGGTAGCAACTTATTTGAATTACGCTGTTTATACAGAAATTGGACCATTTCATTAATTATTTATCATTTCTTATTACATTTTTCCTTTTAGGTAAATTATAAAGAGAGCACTTAAAATTCATAATACGTACAGCACTTGGCAGTAAAGCGAAACCGTAAAATAACTACAATTATCAACTGGTCAAGTTGCTCCACTACACTATACTTAATACAGCATTAACCTTAGCATGACGTATTTGACCTGACCCCTCGACATAACAAAATGCTAATAATATTGCAAATAATGTAATTATCGTTGTCAATGTTATAATTTCAACGAAAGGTGCAAAACTTAGTTCGATATCATACAGAGTGTGGGGTTGTATTAAACATTATCTTGGCATGGATTGGGAGCACACCTACGCGAGTATCTGCCTACATAGGTATTGTACACCTACGCATAATATATCGGTTTTTCAAATGGTTTGTTTAAGACGTAGAAAATTTCCACGCCAGCTGTCATACCTCATACTATGTAAAATTTTACGTCCTATCTGATTTTAAATTATTTAACATTAAATTACTTACTTTTTTGTGATTAAAAAAACAAAACTAAATGTGGTTTTGAGAAGGAATACAATTAGATTCCTACATAGGTAGCTATAAAAATAAAGGTTATTTGGAAATATAAATTTTAAATCAGAACAAAAGAGCATGCCACAAGTCACAATATCAAATATTTCCGGAAGTCAAATAACTTCTTCATTAGAACTAAATTCTACTTAAAATCTAATACATATTATGACTTCACAAATAAATTTGACTTCACACCCGATATACTCGCAAGGAAAGCACAAGTGGAAGTTAACAGTAGTTAGTATAATAAGCTACTGGAAGTAATAGCTTAACCGGAAGTGAATTAACATAAAGTTATCAAGTGTTCAACTCGACCTATTATACACAGGCTCGCAGAAGCATTATAATGCTTAATTGAACAACGGCAACCATTATTTAGTCAAAATATATACGCTTAAAATAATTTAGTGATATGAGAAGCTTGATGCAATTTGTAATTTGCGTATCATTCAAACTTATTGAAGTTGTTAAGGTTTAAAAAGGTTACATAAAATTGAATTGATGAAGGTTTAAAAATATCCTAAAATTGGAATATGCTAGAGAGCATACTATTTTCAAAAAAGAAGTCGGTCCCCAGCACAAACGACTTTAGCTACGATGTTGACGAAAAATCAGCTAAACCGCAAAAACACGTTTGAAAATTCTGTGTTGCCCCGTAGACGAAAACCTACATACGCCTACCTACCGTTGTCAGAGGATTCGATTTTAAAAGTAGACTTATTTTCAATAAAAGTACTCAAATGTAAATTCAATAGAATTTGAAAATACGGATATAATCCCGACTATTCAGCTCCGTTCAGAAGTCATCACTTTAAAAGTTACATGTATTGTGTTACCAACTTTTAAGTCTTTCAAAGTTTCAAACAAAACGCTGTAAAGAATGATAAAGAAGTATTAAAAACTACAACTTACATCGATACTACCTTTCCAGAGAGAAAAGAGTAGTGGGATATTTATTTCTAGAGACTACCAGTGCCTGTTGTTTTCTTTGTGTTCATCCTTGTGTAAAAATAAGTAGTCTTAAAAACTATAGCACCTTCTTCACAGGTGAGACGTGAGACGTGAGACGCGAGATGTAAGATGGGATCTCTCAGACAAGTCATCGTCAGCCGTCTTCGAGGCGTCGCGCCAAGCGTCTCACGTGTGTAAATGGAATTTCTTCTGCTTCGTACATTTTATATGGAAACGGTTTCAAGCGTCCCGATGTCTCACGTCTCATGTCTTACGTGACTTGAAAACTATAACTTGTGCAACTGCAATGTACTTCGAACAAAACACGGACCGTCTCTCCCGCTTCAATCGCCCTAGCACTTGCTCTATGCAGGTCCTGCTAGAGGCTAATAGGCATTTTTTGAAGAAACTAAACCGCAAGATGGCGTAGTACGCGGCCATAGACTAAAATGGAATAAATGTCAAAATTGGTCAGCTACTCCCTTTAAATCAATGTAGACGTACAACGCCATCTCACGGATCAGTTTCTCCAAAAATCGCCCATTTCTAAAGCGGTCAGTGTGGCCGAATACTGATCCAATAGGATTTAACTGATGTTGCTCTATGAATAAGAATAATGAAATGACTGACAAGAAAACTGGATGGAGACGGCCCAAGATAGGGAAAAATGGAAGAAGGAGAGGGAGGCCTTTGCCCTGCAGTGGGACATGTCTGGCTGAAAATAATAATATATAAAATGACTTACATCAACGCCGCCGTTGTTCCAGGGGGGCAGTGCGTAGTGGGAGGGGTCGTGGTGGCCCCCTCCCATGTGCTCCGCCATCACAGACATCCAGTGCACCAGGCCCTGAGCGCCGCCGCCGCCCGACGTGCCTATGGACACACGGGACTAGGTGAGAACCATGAAAAAAACAGTGCCATTGCTAAGGCCATGATCGCTGCAGAACCCAAAAGGGGTAAATCCAGCTAACCATGGCCAAACAGGACCCTGTCAGTATGTGGCAAAATATCGGGCACACACTGTTTTAAGTTCATATAATCACCTTTAAATATAAATTTATTAGAAAATGTTGCTTTTAGAAGTCGATTTATCAGTTTGTTTAAGTCATTTAACCTAAACAACATATTTAAAGAACCTACTCGAATAACTGCAACCACAGCATCTTGTTTAGACAATATCTACTGTGATTGTGACTATTCAGACCAAGAAATAGTAAATTGTTGTAAATCAGACCACAATGGACAATCTGTGCTTTTTCCATGTCGTCCTAAAGTTGAAAAGATTGTTATTAGTAAAAGAATTATAAGCTCCAACCAAGTAGACAAACTCCATACTGCACTATCAGAAAAACTACCAGTTCTAGACTATGATACTAACAATCCAAATAACTTTTATTCAAAGCTTTTTATAACGATACGTGATGAATTTGAAGACAAATTCAAGGTAAAGAAATTAACAATTAATCCTAAATTTAAATTCAGCGACTGGGCAACTGTAGGGATTCGAACAAGTAGGAATAAGTTATTTGAGCTGTATGACGAAAAGTCTTATAATCATAGTGTAACTTTTAATGAACATGTTAAAAAATATTCTAAGATATTCAAAAATGTTTGCATACAAGCTAAAGCAATTTTCACCAAAAATAAAATATACTCTGCTGAAAATGTTATTAAAACTGTTTGGAAAGTTGTCAATTCAGAGACTGGTCGAAACAAACCAATTGAAAAATCTCATTCTTTGATGACTGGTCAGGGCATTGTTACTGCAGACGCTGATGTAGCTAATGAGTTTGAAACTTTTTTCAGTAACATCCCATTCAAAACTACTGAGTCACTTAACTCTTCGCCAATCATCGCGTCAAATCTTCTTAAAAACAATGTTCAGACTTGTGTTAATATATTTGAGTTAAGGCACATTAATGCGAACGTAATATTAAAAACTTTTAAAGATATAAAAGTAAAAACTACAGAGGATTTATGGGGCATGTCAGTAAGACTATGTAGTTCTTTAATTGATACATTAGCACCATACTTAGCCTGTATATTTAATGCTTGCATTGATCATGGCGTATTTCCTGATCTCATGAAGCACAGTAAAGTAATACCTCTTTTTAAAGCAGGAGATAAAACGGATCCCAGTAACTTTAGGCCAGTATCTGTACTACCAGTTTTGAGTAAAGTTTTGAGAAAATTGTACTTAATCAAATGCTCCTACATTTCAACTTAAATAAATTACTACATGATCAACAATTCGGTTTTACGAAAGGGCGCTCGACAACCGACGCTGCTGTTAACCTCCTACAACTTATTTACGGTGCTTGGGAGGAGTCGCAGGATGTCATAGGGGTGTTCTGCGATTTGTCCAAGGCATTTGATTGCGTTGATCATGAGACACTGTTGCTGAAACTGGACCATTATGGTATAAGAGGAAAAGCGCTTGATTTAGTTCAATCTTATCTCGGAGATAGGACGCAGACAGTGCAGATAAATGGTGTGAAGTCGATAGGATCTGCCGTCAGAATTGGTGTACCGCAAGGATCAATTTTGGGGCCGTTTCTATTTTTAGTATACATAAACGACTTGCCGTTCATGGTACAGAATCTAGCCAAGATAGTGCTGTTGCTGATGATACTTCTTTAATATTTAAAGTGGATAGAAAAGCTGTAAATATTGACGAAGTAAATGGCGCACTTGATCAGGTTCATAAATGGTTTACGTCAAACAATTTAGTGCTGAATTCTAAAAAAACTAAATGTATTAAATTCTCTTTGCCTAATGTAAAAGTATTAAACACGATGTTGTTCTAAATAATGAAAAGCTTAATTATGTAACTGAAACAGTTTTCTTAGGGATTACACTCGACGCAACCGTTCAATGGGATCCACATATACTAGCACTGGCTAGTAAACTTAGCTCAGCGGCATACGCTGTTCGAAAAATTCGACAATTGACCGATGTTGCTACAGCCAGGCTTGTGTATTTTAGTTACTTTCACAGCATAATGTCCTACGGATTATTGTTATGGGGCAAGCCGCTAACATTGAAACTATCTTTGTGTTACAAAAAGGGCTATAAGAGCAATATATAAACTGCGAAGTCATGAATCCCTACGAGAATTGTTTAAGAAATTGGCATTCTTACGCTTCCTTCGCAGTACATATTTGACAATATAATGTATGTACGTAAGAATTCCAGTTCCTATTTAAGAAACTCTGATATTCATTGTCGTAATACAAGAAATAAAAATAAAATTGTACCGCCACAAACTAGATTAAGTAAGATCAGTAAATCATATATGGGTAACTGTGTACGCTACTATAATAAAATTCCAGAGGAAATTTTAAAGTTAAATGATAGGCAATTTAAAATTAAAATAAAGAATACTTTATGTTTGAAAGCGTATTACAAGACTGAACATTATCTGAAAGACAAAGATGTCTGGTTAGTAGCAACAGTTGCTCCAACACAATGCAAGAGATAGGCATTATTTAAAAATAAACATGACATTATATTTTAGTGGTTAAACTTTTATGATATGTAAATTGACATGTATAGTGGTTAAATTTGACATTTCATACTTATTATTCTTAAATTTTTGACATGTATTTTTACATTTACTGTAAATTTACTTTTTGTTATGTTATTTTATTGCTCGTATATTTAAAGTACCTTTATTTTAAAGACGAAACAGTTAGAATAATCTACTGTAATATTATTTTTATTTTGTTGAGCCGTTTTTGGCTATTACTATTATACTATTAATTTATTTTCTAGCTTAGATAGGGTAGCATAGGGCCTAAAATATTGTCAACTTTAGAATAGGTGCACTTCTGGGCAGGTTTTTGGGGGGTTTTCCTGTCCAGGGGGTCCGGCTAACTATACGTATGGAACACCTTTTTAAAATATTGACAGAATGTAATTCCATTTACTTGTCAATCACTGAGGCATAAAGTTACATGCTGTGTGGTTAGCCTGGCCAGCCCCGAGGCAGTGCCTTTATTTTTATTTTTTTTATCCCGCCCGTGCCGCGTTTAGAGTAGGAACACAAATTGTTATAAAAAATAGAAAATTTTGCATTAGAAATTTTCTCTTTTTTAAGTTTGAATTAGAATGTGACTTTCTTAAAGAGAATCTTGTAAATTCCTACTAAGAAATAAATTATTGAATTTGAATTTGAAAAACCTATTTAAAATAACTTAATATAATCATCAATCATAAGATGAGAACCATCCCATAAAATTCTGAGCCATACATGCTAAGATGAAGATTATCATAAAAATATTCAGAGCTCTAGCTATGCTCGCTTCAGGATGAGGATCATCACAAGAAAATCAGCGTCCTACCATCCCAAGTCATGCCCGCTTCAGGACCCGAAATAGCCATATGACAATTAACTTATCATCATCATCATTATCAATATAAGACATGCATGACCTAACATTAGACGAAGATCATCCCAAATCATTAAGATCCTTAACAGTCCCAAGGGTTTTAAAGAGGCACATCCAACAGCTATCACTGTTGCCAAACCAAGGTCACCTGAAAAAATTTGACGAACCTCACCAACGTGTATCGTTAGTAGCTTCTGTGTGACGCCATTGCCATCTATGAGAATTTTGTTTTCTAATAGCTTTAGCCAATGAGGTTAAAAATCCGCTTAAAATATTCTTGCATATTACTTGTAAAAATAAATGTGAGACTAGCATTGAAATAAATTACAATGATTTCTTTAGCACTAAAGCATAGCTGAGAACTGACAACTGCATATTGTGGGTATGCATGCCAGAAAAAGCTTTCTTGGTTTTATTGTTCTAACTGGATCGAATTCCAACAAATTATTGCAGGCATTCCAATAAGTGTAATACCACTAAGAAATGATCCAGTCAGTTTGTGAAGTAAGTTTGACTTTCATCTTTAAAAGCCTCTCCGTATTGAGGATCCTTTGGTATACCCACGGCGCTTGACATCCGGTCAGGCAATAGTAGTGACCATGGCAAACAACGGGGACCTATGTCCAGCAGAGGAATGTTGTGGCTGTTCAAAACGACGATGATGATGCTAATGTTACAGATATGCCAGCTGTACGCGAGACCGACAATGCGGTGAGGGTGGCTGAATACCGAGCTAATGATGCTTGAGGTATGGGCATGCCATCAAACCGATAGAAGATTTAAGATAGAAGATAGCAGAACGATAAAGAGTGACAAAAGTTTAGCGAGCCCCAGGGGCATTACAGTTGATAAATATTGGTCAAAGAAAAAAAAATTGTTGCCATAGACTCGACCAAGAAGAAGATAGAAGAAGATATACTCACCGGTGGGCACGGCGGCGGGCTGCGCGGCAGCTTGCTCCTGCCCCCCTCCGCCTGTAACGCCCCCGCCGCTCCACACGAACGCAGACGACGCTCCTGCCTTCTGGAACAAGAGTATTGTGTTACCAGGTGATGGTGGTGAGGACTTGAGAAGTCTTAACATACTTGCGTTAAGTTCAGTCCTGGAATTTCAGATTTTCTGTACATACTTATCTTCTGAAATTCCGCGACTAAACTCAAACAAAACAAGAAAAACCTTAAACGAATCAGAAAGCTTCATGATAACGTCTAGCGTGGAAGATCATTGCATCTTAATAGCCAGTAATTAGTACAGTATCTAATAATGTATACAGCGCTTAAACTTTATTACGACTTCAGGCGAGCAACAACCCAATGTACCTCATCAGGTGAATCCGTAACTCTGTCTCCATTGGTTTCATCATCAGAAGCGTCCAGTCCCAGTCCGTTTGAGAACAGCATATTTCTTGGATACAAAGAATAACATTCCGCCATATTCCTTCTTCGCTTTCCAAGAGTTGCCAGGAAGCTTTTGTATAGTTGAGTCGGCAAGAGAAACGGTGAATGGTTTTGAAAGCCATCTTTGAAGTTTAAATTTTGATTTCTAAACGGGTTAGCAAAGTCAAAGTCGGGTAGGAACTCTTTTTTAATGAAATCCGCTACAGGATTTAGAGATAAGGTATTCTCGGTATAGTCAAGTGCAGTGGTATTAGGAATATTGGTTTCATCGTTAGGGCCATTGTTTTCAAGATCACTTGTCTCTGAATTATCGCTTGATAAATTACTATCGTTCTGGTCAATCTTGTTGTCGTTCTCTTCTCCATTAAACTCATCAAACTCTCTCTTCATTTGCAGATTCATTGGGTTTTTCAAGAACATATTGGAATTTGAAAGTGTAACAGACATATTTTTCTTTATTGGCACTTATTATTAAAACACTTTATTTACAAATATAATTTTCTTCAATACATAGTTCATATAATTTCATCAAACACAAAAATAAATATTTTTCGTAGTTAAAATTATTTAGGTATTTATAGGAACTATCGTTGGGTAGGAGGTGCCTGGACCAAAACTAGAACAAAACATTATTTGGTCAGTTATTTTGGCCATTTATTATGCTCTAAATTCAAAATGGCCAATATCTTCACCCATTTCAATTTCAAGTTCATATTACTTGCTGTTATTAAAGTAGATACCAGTAAAGACAAGTCCTATAGGACCTATTGAATGATCTTTACTACGATCGATGCATTTATCATCATCATTCTTATAGGCCGTATCCCTATTCTGACGAATAGATGTTCCCTACATAAGGATACATGATAAGAATTTTATCTAATAAGTTATATTTATGTGACTATTTGATTGCTCATTATGATTCCTATTATCTTTTGTCATGTTTTTTGTAATCCTTGTATTAAAAACATCTTAAGGTTAAACTGTCCAAGGACCCAGATATTCCGAGAACATCAAAGCATTTCATTCTTCGTCAGACATATTATCTACCTGTAGTATCTTTACCGAACTCTTTCCCTAAACCGCATAGTTCAGCCACGAAATAAAGTTAGCAAGAAAATAAAATTAAAATCGATAGACTTGAACGACGTGAGCTCAATGTAGGTCGCGATGTAAAAATATTTCAGTGAACTTTCATCTTTAACAACGTTTGGACTAAAATGCTTTTAGACACCTGTCAGCGCTGTCTAGGCCACTAACCAGAACTGTGCTGCTTTTGGCCACTGATTTAATATGCTTCTGGGACAACAAAAATATTTTATCTGACCTGACCTTTACAACGCCAAAGAAAAATAATATTGAGGTTACTGGTCAAAGTTTAATAAATGAACCAGTCGGGTCGGAACAACAGAAGAAGATTGAAAAATATATGACAAGTTATTTATCGGGATTTCGCATAATTTTAATATGACATCAAAGATTTTCTAAGCAAGTTGTCACATAATCTTTAGAAGGATGTTTTATGCGTTTGGTTTATTTTGGATGACTAGGTAGGTACCTACTTGTTATTTTTTGGGCGCTCAAGCTTGGCAGTAAAATCATAGGAATTTATTTCACTGCATTTTGAAGGATTAAGATATACCTACGGGGTGTATGGGACGGTGTAAGAATGATAAACTGATAGAATTGAAAAAGTAATAAGGTGTAAAATTGGTAGAATTTTGAATCATGCCCTGAAAGTGAACAATAATTTTCCTAGAAAACATAGATCGAAGTAAGGAAAAGCATTCCTTCTCTCCTCCCTCCTAAACAAAACCTGAGATATTTTCTTATTTCGAAATACGAGTGGATATCTTACAGGAAATAAAGTAGGTATGGTGTACCGAAAACTGCTGGTGTAATCAGACCATAATTCTAAAGAACTAGTCACATGGAGAACATATTACAAAAAGGCTTTTTTTGAAATTCGCATTTAAATCCTCAATCAGCTATCTCAGATATTCTTTTCATGCCCAGCGTTGATTATGCTATGCTCCTTTCTAAAGGGTTTTTTTTTAGTCTTGTGGATCCCTTTCATCTGGTATATTTTTTTAAGTTTCCAGAAGTTTCACAATATTCAATAAAATTAATAAAGTATTAAAACAATGCTAGACTAGACCATGTAAGTAAAATAAATAAATACATAATAACCTAACCTAAACTAGATTGGGAAGAGGTTATCTAGGGCGCCCCCATGAGACGTCATGGTCCCCAATACGCTGGCAACGTTTATGGAAACTACCTCTATATAGTTAATGGACAGATTTACACCTTGATACATAGAAAGGTGTGAAAAACGTAACGATACTATAATAAAAAAATATACACAGCTAAATATAAAATATAGCTACTATGGAATATCAACAACATCAGAAAATTATGAATTAACAAGATCACCTAGATATGTAAGTTGAATTTCCTTTGCATAACATAATTATTTCTGAGTACTGACTGACTATGATTTCCTCAAGATCATTAATCATCATCACATCAAGCACATACAAGCATCACAAATTCTTAGTAAGAACATACAAAGTTCAATTTGCATATCATTGAAAAGAAATATACCACACTTACGTCATCATCGTCGCAAACAACATAGGAAATTCGTAATAACAGAGTATCAGAGACAAAGAAAACTGAATAGTAATCGCAACTAAACACCGCGAAATTTCACACAACACGCAAATGCATACAGACAAAGAACGCACACACGTACACGCTAATTAACGTTATAAACCGACACATTTACAACAACCACCGAGCGCAAAGCACGTGCCGACCTCTAATTGTAAACTGCAATCAAAACTTTCAATTATGAATACCGAACAACCAATTACAAACGATTAACTAAACCAACTCCTATCACGCTTTTAGGCGCGAAACATCAGCGCAAGTTTTTGTCACGACATTTCTTCCTCTATTTTCAAATATCGAAGGGTTTTTATCGAAACGGGTGAAGAATTTCTTTTGAATTTAGAGCGGCCGGCATAACTGATCGATTAGTCTAGTTTTTATTATTTTTAATTTCCAAACGGCCAGGAATTCCGTTATTGTTTAAAACATTTTTTGTGGTTTTTAGAAAGAATTTTAAGGGAACGTCTAGATGTCTTTACCGCGAGGTATTCGCTATGAAACTCTTCCCGAGAGGTTGCTGCAAGGAAAAGCATTCACAACACATGGATGGTTTTCTTCAGCGACATTCATGTGTGTGTTTCACGTATAGAAGCGCACGTGTCGGTGGCTTCAGACTTCAGGCGGGTCACGTCTGTGTGTGTGAGATTGTTAGCATGTGAGTGTATTTTATGACTCTGAGTGCATCCCTTTCGAACTGCATGCAATTTATATGTGTGCCGTTTTTATTTTTTTTCTAAACGGCGCGGTTCCGTGTGTACGCGGGTGAAATTTTCGTGTAGGGGTGCTCTGTTTTTTCGCGACTTGCAAAGTGAAATTTGACTTTAAATTGTAGCAGCAACGGTGAGATTCGCGTGTGCTTTGAAAATGTATTTTTCAGTTTTATATCGGCGATATGAGAATCGCGGATAGCAAAGAAAATGTAAGAGGAATAAAAAAATGCATGCATCGTACGTTTTCAGGTAGACACATTTTTCTTAACCCATTTATAGATGGTATCCGTGTGTGTGTGGTGCATCGGGGGGGGTGTAGGGGGATTCTTAAAAGGGTTGAGAGGGGGGAACATATAAAAATGATAACGCATCGCAAGACGGCTGCTTTTATGGTTTTTCTTTATTTTTTAAAGATATTTTTTATTGAAGCGAGGAGAATGGCCGTGGATTCTTCATGTCGTGCGACGAGAACGTTATTATATTTTCTAGAATCATTTTCTAACAGGAATTCTCTGAGGTTTATGGTCGTGAAAAGTTAATGTTACGTTACGAAGAAAAATCTAATAGTAAAATTATTAATTAAAATATAATTGATTTAGGTACCAACCAACATATTTTAATTCCATGTCTATTATTTATACTTATTAAAATGTCTAGCAACCACAAAAGTGCAGTAACGTAAACGTAAAGGTCGATTTATTGTCCCACAGAAGAAAGATGTCATACAACATGTTTCTATATGGGTAATATTATAAAGTTATTTGTTATTTTTTGATACTTACTTCCTATTTTCAATCAACTAGCCATGTAAATTAACCAAATATGTACATATTTAAACTCAAGTTTCCTTTGTAAAACTTATGATTATTAACAAAATTAGTAACAAAGCGCAAATTAATCATTCGTTACCCTAAAACTTAAAAAAAGAAATGCCCCGGGTGAGGATCGAACTCACGACCTTAAGATTATGAGACTTACGCGCTGCCTACTGCGCCACCGAGGCGGTGGACGGGATGGCGAAAATATCCACTGCTACCGATTCACACATCGGAATATAAGTACAATGTTTGTTTGTGTTATTATTGGTGTTTTCATTGGCGTATTTTTATGAATAATTATTAAATTACTGTAAATATAGGAACTATCCGTACGAATGAGCTAATCATTAAAAGTATTAATTATTTGATTAGTACAAAAATATTTTTAAAATCTATTAAAACAGCTACCTAAGTATTTAGAAATTCAGTTCTTGTGTAGGTACCTACTTGCTTTAGGTATTTACATAAATATATATTTAGATATTTTTCTGTTTGATATTACTGAATAACCTATTTTTATTATTTTTGTTAGATATTTGTTAGGTAAGCATACTTCCAGTTTAAGACGAAGAATTTAAGGCTTCTAAAATATTTCTTATACAACGGCTGAATGTTCAGTAGCGGAATTTCATTTCACTTGTCATAGCTTCAGCAAGTCAAGCAAGTAGTGTGACGTACCTAATATCTTTGATGTCATATTCATCAAACAATCTAAAAATATGCACACCTACGCATGACAAGACGATTGTGCCTTGATTTTTAACAGAGTTATTGTCGAGAAGACAACTCGCTGCATCCGCGACCGTATAGTGCTCCCTTTCCTATACTTGGTGGTAAACTGAAGTGAGAAATGGCTGTACGTCAGCAAATGCAGCGAATGGTCTTCTCAACTATAGTACTTGCTTCTCCAAGCGATAAATTAAATTTATTTATTTACAGTACCTATGCGGATATTCCTAGACAACAAACAATAAGTAGGTACTGCTATGTCCACACAGTCATAACATCCATTTCAATTTCCTAACGTAGAAAACTAGAAATGGAAAGAAAAAACTGCAAGAAAGCGCTCGCACCGCTCGATGCGAAAAAAGTACAGCGTATAGGGTAAAATATAAAATATAGTCCGCAAAAAATATATAAAAAAGCAACAAAAATATATTATTCTCGAGGCGGGCGCTCACACAGGTGAACTGAGCGTGTGTGGAGGTTGGGCTTCAGAAAACTATGGAGTAGTGTTGGTGATAAAAATATTTTCCTTGTGCATATCCGCGGCAGACCAACTTACCCATTAGGGGACCATCTATACTGGTTGTACTTAGTATGTGTACATAATAAACCAGTATAAGTTGGTCCTTAAATTTTTTAGATTCATCTGGTTGACACCTACGTACTTGAAATTGTATCGTAGATACATATTCGAATATTTCTCTTCCTTTCTTGTCTGTAGTCTCATTTAAAGTTCCTTTCGAATAATAAATATTTCAAAAAACAATAAATAATAATATAACTAGCTAAAACCCGCGGCTTCGCCCGCGTTCTTATAGGGGAATAACAAAGAGATGTGTATTGCGTTGTATGATTTGTTACACATAAATACTAACACCTCATCACCATTTTCATCCGTTTTATGGGGTAAATCATAAAAAAAAAATACTCCCTCTCCCTCTCCCTCTCCCTCTCCCTCTCCCTCTCCCTCTCCCTCTCCCTCTCCCTCTCCCTCTCCCTCTCCCTCTCCCTCTCCCTCTCCCTCTCCCTCTCCCTCTCCCTCTCCCTCTCCCTCTCCTCTCCTCTCCTCTCCCTCTCCCTCTCCTCTCCTCTCCCTCTCCCTCTCCCTCTCCTCTCCTCTCCCTCTCCTCTCCCTCTCCTCTCCCCTCTCCTCTCCCTCTCCCTCTCCCTCTCCTCTCCCTCTCCCTCTCCCTCTCCCTCTCCCTCTCCTCTCCTCTCTCCTCTCCTCTCCTCTCCCTCTCCTCTCCTCTCCCTCTCCTCTCCTCTCCCTCTCCCTCTCCCTCTCCCTCTCCCTCTCCTCTCCCTCTCCCTCTCCCTCTCCTCTCCTCTCCCTCTCCCTCTCCTCTCCTCCTCTCCTCTCCCTCTCCTCCTCTCCTCTCCCTCTCCTCTCCTCTCCCCCTCTCCTCTCCTCTCCCTCTCCTCTCCTCTCCCTCTCCTCTCCCTCTCCCTCTCCCTCTCCCTCTCCCTCTCCTCTCCCTCCTCTCCCTCTCCTCTCCTCTCCCTCTCCTCTCCCTCTCCCTCTCCTCTCCTCTCCCTCTCCTCTCCCTCTCCCTCTCCTCTCCCTCTCCTCTCCTCTCCTCTCCCTCTCCTCTCCTCTCCCTCTCCCTCTCCCTCTCCTCTCCTCTCCCTCTCCCTCTCCCTCTCCCTCTCCCTCTCCCTCTCCCTCTCCCTCTCCCTCTCCCTCTCCCTCTCCCTCTCCCTCTCCCTCTCCCTCTCCCTCTCCCTCTCCCTCTTAATACAATACTTTCTTAGCCCCTCTAGGGTAAAATATTGGAAATTACAAAAACACAACAATCGTAACTTTGAAAGTTCTTTTTAAATACGTAATTTGAAGCAAATTATGTCAAAGGAATAAAAAGTTTCATGGATAATTTCATCCATCATTTTACCCTTAGGGTAAGATTGCAAAATTCAACTTTATGGATATCTACGTTGCTAAAGGAATACAAATGCCAAATTTCACGCTTCTAGCTCCAACGGTTTGGTTTTTATGACAATGCGTAATTTTCATCCCTATGTCAACCCATCGGGGATGAATTTGGAATACTCTAAATCAAAATAATATCAAATGTTTATTAAAAATAAGGTGTCAAATTTCAAACCTGTTGCTTCAAGGGTGCGGCCGCGCGTAAATACAATACTTTCATCCCTTTCTTACCTTCAGGGATTTAAAATTGGAAAATGCTAAAACACGACATTCATTTTTTAGAGTTCTTTCTAAATACGAAATTTGAAGCAAATATATCAAAGGAATAAAAAGTTCATACAATCTTTCATCCCCATTTTACCCTTAGGGGTTGATTTTCAAAAACCCTTTCTTAGTAGATGCCCACATTGCTTAAGGAATACACATGCCAAATTTCACGCTTCTAGCTCCAAGGGTTTAGTTTTTATGACAATGCGTAATTTTTATCCCTATGTCAACCCATCGGGGATGACTTTTGAATACTCTTAAATCAAAATAATTATCAACTGTTTATTAAAAATAAGGGTGCCAAATTTCAAAACTGTTGCTTCAAAGGTGCGGCCTGCGCGTAAATATAATACTTTCATCCCTTTCTTATCCCCTCAGGGCTTAAAATTTATAAATGCTATAACACTCCAATCACTATATTTAAAGTTCATCATAAATACGAAATTTGGAGCTTTTTTATCAATGGAATAAAAATTTCATGCAAACTTCCATCCCCCGTTTTACCCCCTTCGGGGTTGAATTTCGAAAAATCCTTTCTTAGTGGATGTTAACGTTGCTTAATGAATAGGTACACATGCCAAATTTCACGCTTCTAGCTCCAAGAGTTTGGTTTTTACGACAATGCGTAATTTTCATCCCCTATGTCAACCCATCGGGGGATGAATTTTGAATACTTCTAAATCAAAATAATATCAACTGTTTATTAAAAATAAGGATGCCAGATTTCAAAACTGTAGCTTCAAAGGTGCGGCCTGCGCGTAAATATAATACTTTCATCCCCTTTCTTACCCCCTCAAGGGTTGCAAATTGAAAAATGCTAAAACACGTCATTCATTATTTTTAAAGTTCTTCCTAAATACGAAATTTGAAGCAGTTATATAAAAGAATAAAGAGTTTCATACAAACTTTCATCCCCCGTTTTACCCCCTTAGGGAAGGAATTTCGAAAAATCCTTTCTTAGTGGATGCTAACGTTGCTTAATGAATACACATGCCAAATTTCACGCTTCTAGCTCTAAGGGTTTGGTTTTTACGACAATGCGTAATTTTCATCCCCTATGTCAACCCATCGGGGGATGAATTTTGAATACTCCTAAATCAAAATAATATCAACTGTTTATTAAAAATAAGGGTGCCAAATTTCAAAACTGTAGCTTCAAAGGTGCGGCCTGTGCGTAAATATAATACTTTCATCCCCTTTCTTACCCCCTCAGGGGTTTAAAATTGGAAAATGCTGAAACACGTCATTCATTATTATTAAAGTTCTTCCTAAATACGAAATTTGAAGCAGTTATATCGAAGGAATAAAAAGTTTCATACAAACTTTCATCCCCCGTTTTACCCCCCTAGGGGTTGAATTTCGAAAAATCCTTCCTTAGTGGATGCCTACATTATAGTGGCTATCTGCATGCCAAATTACAGCCGGATCGGTCCAGTAGTTTAGGCTGTGCGTTGTTGACAGTCAGACTTCTTGAGTTTTATATATTAAGATTCATTAAAATATCGCGTTGGACACTGATTTGACTGAATGCGATCTGATAAATCTTGAATGATTAAACTGACCTTTCCTAAAATTTAATGAATTTGAAAAAAAACATTATATAATATTTTAAATAATTGAATTTTTGTATTAACTTTGAAACCAAAAGTGACTATATACTAAAAAACGACAAGAAAGTTGTAAAACACAATGTCCTCTTATTATTTCTTACTTTATAAGCGGCTCAGTCGGGATAAATAATTAAATTCCTAGACGAGCCAACTCCACAGATTCCCCTGTCCGCTATTTCTAGACCAAATAGTCGGTGCATGGATGTGTGCTGCACCTCGTTCTAGGTCCCGACGTAGGCATTAGAAAACGCTAGCACTGGAAATGTCAAACCCTAACGGTTTTATCACCTAGGGCACCTAGGGCTCTTTATAACCGCTATAAGGGCGGAATTCTTGTAAGCACGCAAGGTTTTAATAGTTTAACGTATTGGGTTTTTATGCTGTTATGAAATGGCAACCTTGTTACGCTATATTACTAGAACTTGGTACATTAAAATGGTATTTTACGTTTAACTTACGGATGTATTTTTCTAATATTATGTACCTATTCTTACATAAGCACGAGTAAAAAAAGGGAAAACTTAAGGTTCAAAAGTAAGTTCCGTGCAGGCACACGTGCAAGCAATTTTCTCGTGTTCTATTCTTTAACTCTCTCCCTCACTCTTCGTGTGGGACATCGACAACAACCCGATAAACCCTGGAGTCAGAGTTTTACAACCGCCTACCAACTCCCTACTTACATTCTTTGTCCAGTTATTATAAAATTCAAATCTATTTTGTCTGTCAGTTGCGGATTTTTGTATAGCTTGAATACATCTATGACATCACAGATTTTTCACGTGTTTGTCATAGAATTGTGCGTTGAAAATATGGCGTGTTTTCACGATCATCCATCATAATAGGTAATATTCTTCACTTCATCTCTACACTTATGCTCATATGACAAGACACAAAACCTTGTACTCCCACATATCATTTCATATTTTAACAAGCAATATTATATTGTGGTCCTTCCAGTAAAGTTCTCAGGGAATATGTTGCGTACGCCCACACACAAACCGAACTCATATCGTACTTACGCCCTTATACTGCGCGGCTCGCAAGAATACACTGCCTGGCAAAAATGCTGGTGCAACTAAAAATAAACTTATTTTGAGGATTCAAACACAAATAGGTAAGTTCTTGTCGGCTTAGAATGTCATCACCCCGTATCTTTCCCGTGGGTGTCGTAACATTAAGGGATAAAATCATTCAGGGGTTTAATCCCTGGATGAATTTTGCAATCGCATTGCAACATCTTGCATTGCGCACACCAACCCGCCTGCCAAGCGAGGTGAGTATGGCAAATACCTCCTACTAGGGGGAAGCCCATGTTCAGCAGTGGACTTTATTGTGGCTGTTATAGTAAACACAAATAATCGACGTCTTGCACTGCGCTCGCCAACCGACCTGCCAGGCGTGGTGAGTATGGCAATATCCTCGACAGGGGAACGCCCATGACCAGCAGTGGACTGTTGTGGCTGTTAATGGGGTAATTAGGTATGTTTTTTGTACGGTCTAAGCATTTGATAACTAATTATATTTGGAGAGACATAAATCGAAGAGTACAAACGGTAATAATTTCCATAGTTTATTCGTCTACAGGCTATGATAATTCCATTTTTTCATTACCTACTCACCTTTTAATGTTAATGCATCAAACTAACTAAAAAATAATGTCAAAGATGTAGGATACAAAATACTTATATTTTGACACGGAAATAATTCTGTCAATCAAATAAGTATTTCATCAAGTTAAAAACATAAGGCGCATGCTCCATAGAGTAGACGTGCTACGTAAGACGTAAGGTGGCATCTGTCAAACAAGTGATCGTCGAAGACGTGAAATATGCGATATCGCGACGCTTGAAACCATTTTCATATAAAATGTATGAAACAAACGAAACAAAGCTGAAACGCGCGTCTCATCGATAACGGCTAACTATCGCTTGTCTGACAGATGTAATGTTGCGCGTCGCGTCGCGCCTCTCTCTGTAGAGCTTGCCCTTAAGACCACAGAAAAAAACAGCGCTTTTCTTTGTGTCATTTTCTTTTTTTCATTTCGCAAGGTCGCAATTTTTCTTACGCAGAAGAAGTTTGAAATAATTGCAGTAAAGTTTGATAAATCTTTATAAGTTTTCCAACGATGTAGGTGGTTTTCAACAACAAGATTGTTACCTAAGACTCTGAGTAATAGTTTTTCAAATCCCCTTTTAAAAAACCGGCCAAGAGCGTGTCAGACACGCCCACAAATAGGGTTTCGTAGTCAACGTTTAAATATCAGGTTTTTCAGCATTACAAACTTAATTTTGTTGCTGGTTTGTTAGCAGCAGTATGATGACCAACCTCCAATAGAAAAACTTAATTTTTTCTCAAACCTTTAAGGGTACAATATCCGTTATAGTTTTCATTGTAACTTTAGATTGTAAGCTATATTCCATATTTATTTAATTTTTTTTAGCGTTTATACTTTAGAAGTTACAGCTGGAACAAATTATGGGTCAAAAACGCCCTTTTTAAAAGCAAATATCTCGTGACAGAAATATTTTAGTGACTTTGTTTCAAAGAAACCTCACCTTAGTTTTAAAAGACCTATTTAACGATACCCTACTCAATATTACAGAAGAAAAAAATTTTTTTTGCCCCCCTTTCACTTGTATGGGAGGGGGTCCAAAAAACATTTACTATAATTTTTTCTTAACATTTTTATATTTGGGTCAACACGATCCATCTTCTCACCAAATTTCATGTTGATAGCTCTAAAACTGACGAAGATATAAGGGCGCGGCATACAGACAGACAGACAGACAGACAGACAGACAGACAGACAGACAGACAGACAGACTTGACGAAACTATAAGGGTTTCTAGTAGACTACGAAACCCTAAAAAGGCGTTAGAAAGGGTAATCCGGGAAAATTGTCCTGCAGTGCAGTCGCAAAGCCTCGTACGGTCAGAAAATATTATAAAATATTCTATGAATTTTATTTCAGAGGTTTTCAGTGAGTCAGTGGGGCCTGGTCCGCGCACTCCGGTAATAACCACTTGGCTTTCCGATTGCCTGCTTATTTAGGTAATGTAAGATTGTAGGTAGGTACCTGGTATAGTAAAGTAAGGCAGAAAAAATCATTATCCTTTGGGTAAACTGAATAAAGGAAAGTTAGATGTCTAAAAATATCGACTCACTATAACCACTTGGCTTTCCGATTGCCTGCTTATTTAGGTAATGTGAGATGGTACCTGGTATAGCAGTAAGGTAAGGCTGAAAAAATCATTATCCTTTGGGTAAACTGAATAAAGGATAGTTAGGTATTTAAAAATATGGACTGTCGCCGAAATTCGAGGTTGAGACTATGGAATACTAACTAGTCTACCTAATCATATCCTAGGTAGACGATGGAGCGCGCCATCTTCATTTTTCTCTTCGTGGCCCTGGACAGTCCATCATCGCTACCGTTTCTGAACTTACAATAACTTTACAAAGCCTAAGTGGCCACTATTTTGAATCGTATGTATAAAGCTAAGATGGGTCATCCCTGAACTCTTATAGTTCAAAGGATACTCGAAGCTAGGTCAGAGGTTTTAGAATTATACTAGATCTTGACAGTGTTGACTTTGATCGAGTTATCGATTTATTATTGGAACATGACATGCAAGGCAACCCACGGAGGGGGGGACGGGGGGGGCAAAGCCCCCCCACAAGGGAGGGTTTGGGGGGCGCAGCCCCCCGCAGTAAAAAAACATACTTAACACAAATCCGACACAGTAGGTTAGGTTAGGTTAGAACAGTGACCCCCTGGAGCGAACGAAGTGAGCGACCAAGCTTATTAAAGAATATATTAAATATAAAAACAATATCGATTAAGTTAGAAATGCATAAAATATTATCGATCCAGTCACATCACTATTCTACCACAACACGTGATGTCTCCAACCATCATGTCGTGCAATCCACCCCTGTGCACTTTCGGTACGGGGTGATGGATGGCGACATTGTTTTGATTCCATCCACCATGTCGTGCTCCATCACGTCGTACATTCCTCTGACGGCCAATATTATGCTGTACAATACTATGTTGTACATTGTAGGGACTCATTTCTTCGAGGCCCCGCCATAGGAAACAAAAATATTTTAGAGCTATGCGTGTTACATACATAGAAGTCAACTTCCTATCCTTCGTTAAAACACAGAATAGATAGGCAGTAGTATGTAATATAGTACTACATAGTTTAAAGTAAGTTAAAAATTGTAAAAAGTTGCAAATACCAACATCACGGGACGCCATTTTTAAAATCCCTAAAACTTGACGCATCAAGCTGAGTAACGCGCAAACTTAAATGAAGTATGACCGTTTTCTGCCGACGGTACCGCTATCTGCACTATAACTATAACTTATAGTTTCGGATAATGCATTAGAGAAGTTCTTTATGGCGCGGAATATTCTTATAACATTCATACATACATATAGGGTGAAATTTTACTAGTGACCGATAGCGAAAACTCAGAACCGGCTAGTGATAAGGAACAACTTTCCCCATGGAACATGCCGAAATACGAAAAATGAAATCAGTTGATCCGCAATTTTGTATGGGAGGTCCAATTTTTTTTTTACGTTTTTCGACCTATGTTCCTTGGAGAAAGTTGTTTCTTATCACTAGCCGGTTCTGAGTTTTTGCTATCGGTCACTAGTAATATTTCACTCTATATACCAAGCGTGGTGAGTATGGCAATACCACCCTAGAGGGACATGGCCTTGTCCAGCAGTGGACTGTTTTGGCTGTTATGGATGCATGGATACATACATGCATAATCACATATCTACAGGGTGTAAGGGACAGTCCTCCGAACTGATAGGATAATGAAACTCTACAACTTTCCTTCCTCGAAGAACATAGGTCAGGAAAAGACAAATAATCGTCCGTCCATACAAAATCACTATCAGCTGCCCGCCTTTACTATAAAAGTTAAACCTTTCCTGAAATATATTTCTATAGCGGGAGGTTTATTTGTGTGTAAAAAGCAATCTAAGCGTAAGTAGATAGCTGATGTCTATAGGAATGTAAATTTATGTATAATATCTGTAGGTGGGTTTGATATTATATATTATGAGCCACCTAGGTCCCTATTGTTCACCATATAGTGACAGCCCTAAAGATGTTTCTTTAAAGGAAAAATAAATTCTTCCTACTAAGATTATGTACTCCTAACATGAAACAGTCATCAAAATAGGAAAAAGAATCCAAAAATGTCTTAATTAATTGAACTCCCGCGACTAATACCCATATAAGTAGTAACGTTCCACTCTTTCGAACAATTAAAACATAAATGGCGAAGTGATAAAATAAAATAAAATTAAATGGACAGCATTAAAGTAATCAAAAGTCAATAAAACAGGTGTAAAATGCAATAAAGTTTTAAGTACACAATTATTACGGTACTAAAAATATAAAAAGAGCAAAGGAACAAAATGGAAGCATCCTGTGACGGACCGGACCCTCCTGTATGTGATGGTAAATATAAAAATCTGTTTAATATCGTTTTAATATCGAACGTATATTGAAAGTGTACCGACGGACATGTATGGAGCAAGGATTTTTGTAAAGGAGTAAGTGTACCTATAAAGCACGCTAAGGCACGCTATATATAGGTATTTAAGGTACTACGCAAACGCTACATTTACCGACTGCAATTGAAATGAGCTCTACATTTCAGTCAAGCAGATAATAATGTCAGTAGCTACTCCATCTACAACTTACGTCAACCCTCAGTAGTCCCTCTCCAACTACGAAGTCTCAGGGCAGCCCTATGATTGCCCTGAGAGACGTAGTCCTGTAATACTTACCTATAATAGTACATTGTGACAAATTTTAATATGCCCTTTGAAAATGCTACCAAACTGTTCAGACATAATACGTAAAATTGCAAATTAAATTGTTCAAATACATAAAGCAGGTACCTACTGAGTGAACCTGCCTTTCAAACACTGCAAATCTAGAATATTTTTTATAATATTTATATTACAAATGCTCACTCCAATTTCATTTTTATTTGCTTCTCTGTATCCTCCAATTACGTCTGTAATATTTCGTTTAAAACAACACGAAAATCGGCGCTTCCGCGCCTTTTGCGGCACTTTTGGCGTAAAACTCATGTTAGGTTGGGATCGTATCGGTGCACCAACCTTGATGGCCCCATCATGTCGACCAACGACCCGACGAACCATGGCGCCTGCCAAATTCGGCGTTTTTATTTCTAAGTTGGTTTCGATTCAACATTATTCTTAATAGAAAATTGGAAAAAGCTCTTAAAACCATTGTAAATGTGGTAAGACTTTAAGAGATGGGGTAAGTTGCAGCGAAGAAAGGACGGTACGGTACCGCGGGCTAGTCTTGACTTGGCTCGGGAGCACCACCGTGCCCGCTACATTAAGCCCTGTACACTTTCTACATAAAGATAATACAACTCATTCATAGCGTAATACAGTACAGAGCAACTTCATTAACCAAAATAGAATCACGCCCTCTAACGACTTAATTCTAATAACTTTGAAAACAAATAGCTCTAATAAAGATCACCCAATGATCATTTTGATACTGGCCGGTTAAAAAACGTAATGATACTGTGATTCGTTCCGCGCCCGACCGGCAGCTTCCGTTCGAGATTCAAATTTAGAACTTCTTCTTTTTCTTATCTGCGGTTAATTTTGGGGGTCTGTTCTGAATGGTTTTGGCTGATTGTCATAGAAGGTCTAGCTATTGCAACGTGAGTTGGGGGAATTAAAGAATTAGCACAAAAAATATCTTAATAAGAAATTAAAAATTTTGACTACTTTATACTCAAACATCAATTAAGTTTTGATCTAAAAATATACTTTGGTAAAATAACTAAAAGTTGCAGGTATTTGTGTCAACAAACCAATATGTTTTAAAGCTAAAATATGTGACAGCGATATCTGATAGGTATCCTACTAATATTATAAAGGCGGATGTTTGTGTGTGTGTTTGTTACGACATCACGCTAAAACGGCTGATTAGATTGACATGAAAATTTGCACAAATATAGAAGAGTATCTAGAATAACACATAGGCTACTTTTTACCGCGGGAAAATGTCTTATTCCTACGGGATCACGCATAATCCAATATTTTTGCATAGGTGGCGTGACTGAGCCGACCCGCGTTTTAAACGTTTTCGCCGAAAACTAACAGCGACATCTCTTGGCGAGTAAGTAAGGCAAAATTCACGTACATGGGGTGGGTTTTAATGCGCGATCGACGATCGCTAGATATGTTCTTTAATACTCACTGCTGGGTTTCTGTAAGTAACCTTTTCGTATTTTGTTCTAATCTTTCGAAATCATCATTGTTTTGGCGTGAAAGGCAATCATTTGCTTATTTTGAAATTACGGACACTTTGTGGGGAAACATATCCGTTAATTCAACAGGCACCTTAAAGACACGCTGGCAAAGCGGTAATGCGCTTGCCCTCTAAGCAAGACGACTCGCGTTCGAACCCGAATAGAATGATCCTTACTTTGCTTTTTTTATCGAACTTTTAATTAATTTAATTATTTTTATTTAATTAATTTGCCGTGTGATACCGGCTTAGAATAGATCACCCCATTTCTTTCCTGTGGGTGTCGTAAGAAGCGACTAAAGGACTCGAGGGTATCATGTGTATTGCAATTTTAGGCGACAGGCTGACAACCTGTCACTATAGCGATACACGACAATAGCTAAAACGGCCCTCAAATATGTGTCAGACGTGGCGATAACGACCGTACCTACTTATACGGCCGTTGACGCTCTGCCTACCCCGCAAGGGATAAAGGCGTGATGTATGTATGTATGTATGTTTTAATTAATTTATGTTTTGTCTTACGATATTATTATTTGCCAATGGTACATACTGGTCTTGCTGTACTTGTCACATAAAAATTTAAGCGCGTTTCAGGGGTTTTCGATTTATAACCCCTCATCATAATTGGCTTCACACGTCTGTGTCAGACGATTTATTCAGGTCCGTATTCTTATACGTGACTCAAGCACTGGTCTAGCCTTAAAAATAGTTTTAAGTTGAGAATTGATTCTAGAACGTCACATAGAACGAGATTCAATTATCAAAACTCTCCAGAGTAATGTCTTATTCCAGGACGATTTTTAAGTAACAATCACAACACAAGCACAGATTTTGACAGATTCGATCATCGTTTACGTAAGTCAGGTCGATTCATGACTTGAGTAGAGAAATTATAAGCTTTTTAGGTTATGTGGACATGTTGTTTGGAATTCGGCGGACGTGATTATGTAGAAAAATGGATGTTGTACATCAATATGTGCATTTGTGGTTAGGATGAATAATGTGAAAGATGATTCTGCGCTTCGGAGGGCACGTTAAGTAGTCTTTCACAGTTGCTGCGGTCGTTAAACAGTCATGTTAGAGGGTTACTACCAGTGCAGAATTTTACTAGTACTAGGCTACCACATGGCTACCAATAGTTGTCGGTTTTTGGCTTGTTTGGATAGAAAAATGATTCCGCACTTCGGAGGGCACGCTAAGTAGTCGGTCACAGGTGCTGCGGTCGTTACACGGCCATGTTAGAAGCTTAGGTACAACCAGTGCATAATTTTACTAGTACTAGACTACCAATAGTTGTTGGATTTCGGCTTGTTTGAATAGAAAAATGATTCCGCGCGTCGGAGGGCACGTTAAGTAGTTGGTCACAGTTGCTGCGGTCGTTACACAGCCATGTTAGAGGCTTACTACCAACGCAGAATATAAATAGTAGGTAGGTATAAAGGTACTAGCCTAGGCTTAGCCTAGTAGGCTACCAGTAGTAGAGGTCTTTCAGCTTGTCCGAATAGAAATATGGTTCTGTGCTTTGGAAGGCACGTCAAGCCGTCGGTGTCGTTATACAACCTGACATTGAGGCCTGTTAGGTAATTATTGTGGCCAGTTGAATATCTCTGACACCAGGTTCAACGAGTCGTTTGAAAAATCGGTGTCCCAAGGCAACAAGTGGTTTACCTACTTGTTAGGGGCTGATAGGTACCTTTTATCTATACTATTAATAGAGGTATATTGTGTTCTGATACCTCACAGATTGTGTGAAAATAAAGCAAAGTAAACAAAAGATAATATTTCACATTGAAAATATGTATTCATTCATGCATTGTTTTAGAAAAATAACATTTATAGACCACATTACAAAATAAATTACAACTTTAATATATTTATTACATATATTTAGGAAAATCATGTAAGGAAGACAATAAACATAATACATGCACAATTCATCACAAGGATGGACAATAGGTCCAATTGATTCCAAATCGAGTCCAAAATCAACTAATAGTAGTGGATCTTTTTCTTCAGAGGCAGGTAGTGATGTTATTCCTGTATGATTTTCTGTAACAAAGACATATAATTCATTAATTTGTTTTATTTATTCAATTGTGCCGTTAAAATACTGAAAATACTCAGAATGTACTTAGTAAGTACGACAGAACAAGCTGATGTATTAAAACACAAAAATCCGACTGCGGCAATTTTAAAGTAGTATTTTGCTGAAAAATCTGCCATCTTGAAATTATATTTTTTTAATATAGCCAGTGTCTCTTGCGTTGCTGAGACGAATCTGACGACACCTCTCAATGTTAAAATCCAACTATCCTTTGGGCTGTAGCCCATGAAAAATAATTTTCTTGTCCACATACATACATACTTACATACATACATACTCTCGAAAACATAACCCTCCTTCTGAGGCAGTCGGGTAATGACCGCAGTCGGGTTTTTGTTTTTTAATAGGTAAGTACATCAGCTTGTTCTTCTCTTTGGATCAGCGGTAATGAATGATATATTAATATAAACCATAATGATAACAGTTTTTGATCCTAGAGGGTGGCAATGACAATTGATTTTTATTTGGCCTTATACAGGTCCTCTTTGTACTATTTAAAATACTATAATATTGAGTATATTAGTTTCTTTGTTTGTATAAGATGTGATCAATTATATTTTATTTACTTACTCATAAAATTGGAGTTGAATGCATATGATATTTCTATCACGAGAGCAGGTGCATTTTCTTCCATATCTGTACCAATATCATCATTTGGACCTCCATCAACTGTGGGCATTCTAGAATGCCTTCCTTCGGTATCATGAATAATTTTCAAGTTCTCCAGATGCAGCAAAACATATCTCCTGTAGCCTGTGAAATACATAATATCTATGAATATTTTATAGAGATTACTAATATTTGAATATTTGAAAACAAGAAATAGAGAGTGTTTACATGTATATTTTTGGTCGGTTTTCATTTCTTTTTGCTCAGTTTACAATAAAATAACTAAAAATATCATTGTATGCACATGCATGCATTATTCATCACTTGTAAAATCATTTTCTAGATACATACACGCCTATATCCCTTGTGGGGTAGGCAGAGTGTAAACGGCTGTAAAAATGGCTATTTGCACCACATCAGACAAAAGTTTGAGATGTTCAGGAGACTGTGTATCAGCAAAGCAACAGGTTGTCAGCCTGTCGCCTAAACTTTCAATACAAATCGAATCTCAAATCCCTTAGTCGCTTCTTATGACGCCCACGGGAAAGATATGGGGTGTTGCCATTCTAAGCGGGCATAGTAAGTATATGGTCAGAGTATACTTTTCGGGGCGGGAACCGGGGGAGTTGGAGTATAGCCTTCGGGGCCCTATGAAACGTCAAGAAAAAATAAAAAAAAAATTTGGAAAAAATATTTTTTGAACCGAGTTTGGACTTAGACAAATTCAGACCAAAATTTTTTTTTTAGAATTTCGTGTTTTTTTCTTTTTTATCGTGTAGAGGGGCCTAAAACAAACACTTTTTGTCCTAAACAATTTTGGGCTAGGACCTACCTAGGCCGAGATATAGGCCCTCAAAGTTCTAGATCCATCGAAATTTTTCTAAGTGTTTTGTACTGAAAGTTAGGGACTTAGAAAAATTTCGACGAAAATTTTATTTTTCCAATGTCGTGTTTTTTTCATTTTTATCGTGTAGAGGGGCCTAAAACAAACACTTTTTGTCCTAAGCAATTTTGGGCTTGGACCTACCTAGCCCGAGATACAGGCCCTCAATGTTCTAGATCCGTCGAAATTTTTCTAAGTGTTTTACCTTACATTTGTACTGAGAGTAAGGACTTGCAAACATTTTGAAGAAAGTATTATTTACATTTTTATCGTGTAGAGGGTTCATTGAATCGTAAGGGTTCATGGGGTCGTAAGGGTTCATCGGGTTGCAACTTTGACAGTGGCTTTGACAGTGACTTTGACAGTGAATTTCACAGGGATTTTGATAGTGACTTTGACAGTGGCTTTGATAGTGACTTTGACAGTGACCTTGATACTGGCAAAGCCACTGTCAATGTCACTGTCGAAGTCACCGTCAAAGTAACTGTCAAAGTCACTGTCAAAGACACTATCAAAGTCACTGTCAAAATCCCTGTGAAATTCACTGTCAAAGTCACTGTCAAAGCCACTGTCAAAGTTGCAACCCGATAAACCCTTACGACCCGATGAACCCTTACGATTCGATGAACCCTCTACACGATAAAAATGAAAATAATACTTTCTTCAAAATTTTTGCAAGTCCTTACTCTCAGTACAAATGTAAAAAACACTAAGAAAAATTTCGACGGATCTAGAACATTGAGGGTCTGTATCTCGGCCTAGGTAGGTCCAAGCCCAAAATTGTTTACAAAAAGTGTTTGTTATAGGCCCCTCGACACGATAAAAATGAAAAAAAAACACGATATTGGAAAAAAAAAATTTCGTCGAATTTTTTCTAAGTCCCTAACTTTCAGTACAAAACACTTAGAAAAATTTCGATGGATCTAGAACTTTGAGGGCCTATATCTCGGCCTAGATAGGTCCTAGCCCAAAATTGCTTAGGACAAAAAGTATTTGTTTTAGGCCCCTCTACACGATAAAAAAGAAAAAAACACGAAATTGGAAAAAAAAAAATTTGGGCAAAATTTTTCTAAGTCTTTTCCCATAGCGTCCCGAAGGGTATACTCCAACATTTTAAAATAATTGTAAAAGTTATTTACTTACCAAGGTAATCACAGTCTAATGCCCCGGTATTTCTACCAGGAGAGCTGGCGCTATCTCTGCAACATCGGGGTTAATGTTTGCATCCAAACATGGGCCTCCGCCACCCGTTGCTAACCTATACTGGCAACTTTCGCTCCAGCACTGCTTTTTCAAGTTCTCAGTAGCCTTTTCGGTATTTTTATTATCTAAAATATTTTTGTTTCCCTTGAGATTGTGTAAGACCAGGTGTTTTTCCTGAAAATACACAAAAAAATTACTAACAAGAAGGGTTGGAATGAACTTAGGGGGCTACCAAAATGTTTCTAGGTACTAAAGTGAACCACAATGTTGCGACAATGCTGTATTGAGAAGATACCTAATATCAGTGTCACAAATGTGATACATAACATGAGATAAGTGAAACCCATGTTAAAATCTTGTGAAGGCCCTATGCACCACTGGTAATACCATGGTAAAATCATTGCGAGACTGACTTCAGAAAACCAAGAGAAAACGAATATGAATCCATGAAGTACATACCTGTGTAGTAAAATTCTTTTTTTCATACACCATACACACTCTTTAACACGATAATTATCGATAATAATGCGAATTCTAACTAAAAATGTAACAAATACGGTTCGCGGTATTTATTTCCTACCTACTTTTGACAGTACGGAGCACAGATCACTGTACGGAGCACAGAAAAACGTTCCGGTTCACATAAAATTAGTGTAAAAGTGGAACGGAAAAACAATTTAAGTCGTAAATGACTGCGTAAAACGGAATATTTTGTCAATCAAGCCAAAAATGGCAATGAAAACAAACTTATTGCACAGATTATAAAAATAAATCAGTAATATGGCGGCAAAATTTGAACTTGAGATTATATTCAGCAGAGTGGATCTTATATTGCGTTCTGGAATAAGAGGACTGCTTAAGTAATGAAAAGGATGTAAACATAGATTCACGTGAACTGCACTCTAACGTGATCTGAGTCACGTATAAGAATACGAACCTCAGTGTCTGAGGCAAAATCTTTCATGGCTGTATAAGCCGATATGGGAGCGGCATAGCTTTTTGCACGCTCTCCACAGACACTGCGTTGTTGCCTGGGACGCAATTATGGAAAACGCAGGGCTGCCCAGAACCTGCGCCACCCTCTCGACCTTCCTGGGCTCCTGGCTGACTCCACAGGAACGACGGGTCGATACGTGCGGAGCCAGGTCGGCTGCAGGAGTCTGCCGCACGATTTATTACCAGTCACTCGCGCCTGACGGAGACCCCGTTCCGGGTTTGTATGTGGAGTTTTCCTTCTCCTGGACCCTAATTCGCTTGGGCGGATTTATTCCTCGGTCGCCTCTTACGACCCTCACGGGAAGAGAAGGGGTAGTGCTATTCTACTCTGCCGGGACCACACGGCACCTGCGTTTACAAGTAGATGTGTTAAAAAACAAAAAACTCGACTGCGGTAATTTTAAAGTAGTATTTTGCTGTAAAAATCCGCCATCTTGAATCTATAATTTTTAGCCAGTATCACTCGCGCTGCTGAGACGAATCTAATGACACCTCATATGTCAAAATCTAACTATCTGTTTGGGCTGGAGCCTGTGAAAAATAATTTTCTTGTCCACATAC
The DNA here is from genome assembly GCA_024500475.1 of Phthorimaea operculella. Classification (NCBI taxonomy): domain Eukaryota; kingdom Metazoa; phylum Arthropoda; class Insecta; order Lepidoptera; family Gelechiidae; genus Phthorimaea; species Phthorimaea operculella. Next base: position 2,873,692 of record JANFCV010000051.1, on the reverse strand, counting down.
ATACATACTCTCGAAAAACATAACCCTCCTTCTGAGGCAGTCGAAAAATTTGCGACAAGGCCAAAGAGCTAAAAAAGGTAAATATATGTCTCAGGGGTTTGATTTTTAAACCCCTAAAGTATTAAACTTTTATCAGTTTTATTTAACCACCAACACCACCCAAATAAATTACAATCGTGCAAAGCCGGTGCAGACCACTATATACATAGTATAAAATTTACCACGAGAAAAGAAACCTTGATTCATACAGGAAACAGGTTATAAGTATTATAAAAGTGCGTGAACTCTGAGGCGATAATGCTATTTTCTCGCGGAATAATAGGTTGCAGCGGGTGAAACCGCTGACGGGCAGCTAGTATCCAATAAAACTAAGAACTCGTGATGTTCAACAGTTTGTAAAATGTTTCAGCTCTTTACATGCAAAATATATTCAAAGTGGATATTTACTTTATTGCGACGTGGAGTGAATTATTAATAAGCAATATTTATTATCCATTTTAAAAGGTGATATAATGAAAATCATCCCCGCTCATCCGGATTTTAAAAGGCCGCTCAGAGTGTGCAGTGATTGCAATTAATTAAAAAATCAATACTCTCCCAATTTGTTGGCGACTATGAGCTGCTTTATTTCAACTTACTCAAAGCTTACGGAACCTATGAGTCGCAAGTCGAACTCGCGCCCGACCGGTTTATATTTCTTATCTGTGGTGGTTTTTTCTTTTTTCGCCCGGTAATGGTTTTTGCGTTTTTTATCGCTTTTCGTTGTGGCCAGATATTATTGTTTTCGGAACTTATGATGTTAATGATGATTGTTCGGCGTAATGCGGGGGTTATAATGAATCGCCGAGATTCGCTCGAGGATTGGCGGGAAAATGCACGCTGTCGGTGAGAATTTCTGCATTCGAGCAAATTAATATTGAAAACTTTGTAATGAATTGATATAAAGCAGCTTTTCGACTATCAGTTCATCAGTTTATTTCATTTGTGGTTGACGCTTTTCGGAAAGTGCCTTTGCTATAAAATGCTGAGACGAAAATCGTTCTACAAATGAAAAATAATTATCTGCAATATGTATTGGATATGTCTATCTTGTAGCATCACCTCTATTCTACCCGTGAGTATAGGTATCATAAAAACGACTAAGGGTTATTCAACTAGGGAAAGGGCAGCAGAACTCCCTGTGAATGAAACATCTAGCATCTGCCAAGCGCGGGCAATGACAATTCCCCCGATAGAGGGAGGCCCATGTCCAACAGTGGACTGTTACGGCTGGGTTAGTATTAGTAGGATCTATGATTTGAATCGTATCATATTCAATTAAATGATTCATAATTTTGTGACTGAACTAATATTAAATGCATGGATTGCGAATGAAGTATTTTTTCTCTCACATACATTCATATATCTAATATTACGCTAACATCCTCCTGCAGGGTAGGTAAAATGTAAAAGGTGGCTGTAAAAACCAGCCTTTCTAGGTCTGACATACTTACCTAATTTTGAGAGTCGTTCATAAGGCAGTGTTTACAGCCATTTTCCTAAAAATGCAATACACGTCAACTCTCAATTCCCTTAGTTGCTTTTTACGACACCTGCGGGACAGGTAAGTATGAGGTGATGCTATTCTAAGCCGGCACCACATTTTCTCTCACACTCTCAGATAATAATACCGACGGGTCGTTGGGCGACTTGGTGTCCCACTCCAAGAAGAAGAATAATTTCTACGAGCAAATCATTGACAACTCATCTTGTATTGCCATTGCCACGAAGATCTGTAATGAACAATCACCCAAACTGTCGTGGTCCGTTACACTACATTTCCTTACATTTTTTATCGCCATCTAGTCATCAATGGCCGACTCGAGCCAATCGGCCAGTAAACCAATATCGTTACTCCGACCGCGACCGCAGACCAAGACACAGGAAAAAAACGGTAAAGTGTGAGAGATCTTGAGCACGAAGGGTTCTGTACCATTTTCCATTCATATGATATTACGACAATAAAAACAGTTTTATCGTGATTTATAGAAGGGGGCCGAAATGGAAACACAATTGTGGCAACATTATATGTATAATGGCAACATATTGCTCAAATGTCATGTATCTAAAGTACCAGCGTTCGAATAGGCCACATTTGACAGCTGTCAGACCAGACCCATACTAGAATACATGATACATGTCAACAAAGAAAAATAGACCTTATGCTACGAGCATTAACATGGTTTTGACCGCTGTCAAATATGGCCTATTCTAACACCGGTAGTATAATATGAAAAAGTCGCAACGCAAACAATAGGTAATGATGTAATTTTGGTTAAGTGTCAGGTTCTTGTTAGGTTATACCGGGAGTAACGGAAAGGGTACAACAAGCCGAAAGAAGGTAAAATTTTTTTTTATTCTTTTTTCTAGTTTGTCACAACAACAATAGCGTCCACATTATTTTTTTGTCTGCCTACACATGGTTTATTAGACTGGTGGCAGTTAAAACAGACCGCCGAGTTTCAGCATAGTAGCGTCTCGTTTTGACCATTCGGGTACAGAACCCTAAAAAACAGAGCAGTCGTCATGAACGAGTGGTCAGAGGCAATCTGATGGGCGCTCTCTGGTGATCATCGCAAGATGTGGTCCTTGATTTTTAACAGATTTAAAAAAGGAGGTTATCTATTCCACCCGTAAACATAACAGCTGCAATAGTTCATTGCTGGACATGGGCCTCCACCTTCCGGGCTTATTTTCATACTCTCCGCGCTTGGCAAATGCAAGTTGCTTCACCCACCACCACGCTTGGCAGACGGATTAGCGAGCGCACTGCAAGATTTATCATTTACAGGGAAAGTTGCTGCCCATTCCTTAGTAGTTTTTACGACACCACGACTTGAATTGGGTTGATGCCATTCTAAGCTGGCATCACATGTCAAATACGATACAACACAGTCAGAATATGATCAACTATGTAGTAATGTAGCTTGAATCCGCACTCACACTAAATATTTCGTCGTCCCGCCCACCCAACTGTCAGTGGTGATGAGTTTACGATGGGAGAATGGAAGAATGAAGAATAGTCCTCAAAACTGATAGAAATGACCGCATCCTTGGTAACCACAGCAATCATTATTATTATCGTTGCCGTCACCAATTTAACTGTCATCGCTGTCATCAAGATGATCGTCACCATCACTTTCACCATCATCACTATCGATGATAAAGATGACGATGATTATGAAATCATAGTCATCTTTATCATCGATAGTTCAAAATGGTTTCTCAAGAAGTCCATACGATACAGTTAGAATATGATCAACTATGTAGCCTCTCTCGCACTAAATATTTCGTCATAGCTGTCAGTGGTGATTAGTTTACGATGGGAGAATGAAAAAATGAAAAAAAATAGTCACCAGAAGGTTTCTACTCTACACTATCGCTAATTATAATCATCGTCATCACAATCATCGTCATAGTCAGTCATCACAATCTTTATTTTCATCATGATCATTATCATTACGGACATTAACAGGGCTTTCTATGAAGTCTCCACAATACAGCATCAGAATAATATGATCAACTATGTAGCCTCTTTCGCACTAAATATTTCGTCGTCCCGCCCACCCAGCTGTCAGTGGTGATGAGTTTACGATGGGAGAATGGAAGAATGAGGAATAGTCCTCACAAATAACAGAAATGACAGCATCCTTGGTATCCTTACCAATTATTATCATTGTTGTCACGACTGTCATCATCGCTGTCATCAAGTTGATCGTCATTGTCACCATCGCCATTATCACAGTCAAAATCATCGTCACCTTTGTCATCGATTTTTCGCAAGGGTTTCCCAAGAAGTCCATACGGTACAGTCAGAATATGATTAACTTTGTAGCCTCTCTTGCACTAAATATTTCGTCGCCCCGCCAACCCAGCTGTCAGTGGTCATGAGTTTACGATGGGAGAATGGAAGAATCAGGAATAGTCAGGAGAAAGCTTCGAAACTGATAGATGTGACAGCATACTCGATAACCTCACTATCGCTAATCATAATCATCGTCATCACAATCATCGTCATCGACTTCACAATCAACGTCATAGTCATCAATGATATTATATGTAGGTGTCTTTGATAGTCATTTTGATAGTCATCACAATCTTTATTTTCATCATGATCATTATCCTCATCAACATCAACAGAGCTTAATATGAAATCTCCACAATGCAGCATCAGAATATGATCAACTATGTAGCCTCTCTCGCACTAAATATTTCGTCGTCCCGCCCAGCCAGCTGTCAGTAGTGATGAGTTTACGATGGGAGAATGGAAGAATGAGGAATAGTCCTCAAAACTAATAGAAATGACAGCATCCATGGTAACCTCACCAATTAGTATCATTATCGTCGCCATCACCAACACGACTGTCATCATCGCTGTCATCAAGATGATCGACATCTTTATCATAATCATCGTCATCTTCATCATCGACAGTTCACTAGGGTTTCATAAGGAGTCTATACGATACAGTCAAAATATGATCAATTATGTAACCTGACTGTCAGTGGTGATGAGTTTACGATGGGAGAATGGAAGAATAAGGAATAGTCGGGAGATGGCTTCGAAACTGATAGATGTGACGAGTACCTTTGAAATCTTTTTTATAAATAAGGAATCATCATCTTCTTCCTATCCTTATCCCAAATCAGATCGGCGCAACATGTTTTGTGTTCAATCAAAACCTGTTTTAAAAAACCTGTTTTATGTTGTATGACTGGCCGCCTGCCTGACGTCAACCCTTTTTTGGAATGTTATTGTAGAATTTAGAGGTAGGTGGTATCACTGCTACCATGCGGTTGAAGGTACCACGGAATATACGTACATAACCATGTCACAGGCCTGATACTTGTAGTGGGCAGTTGAAAATCTCTGACACCGGTCTCATCAGATTGTTAGACGACTCGGTAACACTCTCGAAAAACAAGGAATATGAACGTATTCTTAAAACTGTTGACATAGTGCTGCAAAGAGACGCAATATGACTTATGATGTTATGGTCCAAACAGCTTTTAGAATAGATTGTTTTCTACGATGATACAAGTTCTGCACGGCAAAGCGTTCGAGCGACGAGGACAAACGTAACAAATAAGGTTCTCCTTTGATATCAAACTAGTTTCACCCACTGCAACTCATGTTCCCGGCATATGTTATACATAAGTATAAACCTTTCTCACGAATCAGCCTATACAGTACTAGTACAAAAGACAGCATTGAAATCCGTTGCGTGGTTTAGAAGGAGTTTTAGAGGAGAAAAGTTTAGAGGAGACGACAAACAGGCAGAGAAACGCATAAAAACTACTTCATTTTATGTAATGGGGTGAAATTTTACTAGTGACCGAGAGTAAAAACTCAGAATCTGCTGGTGATAAGGAACAACTTTCCCCAAGGAACATAGGTCGAAATAAGAAAAAAAAAATTTGGTCCTCCCATACAAAATTGCCGATCAGCTGAGTTGAGTTACTATGGGAGGTCAAAACATTGTTATAGAATTTCAACCTATGTTCCTTGGGAAAAGTTGTTCCTTATCACCAGCCGGTTCTGAGTTTTCGCTATCGGTCACTAGTAAAATTTCACCCTATATTGATGTCTATTTAAATCCTTCTAACTTGAACTAGCTGTTTCTACATTCCAATGGCATCTTAATTCAAGTGTGTGAGCATTTTGATCTACTACTAGTAAGACATCTTTCGACCACCTCTGCCTCCGATCCTCACTCTACATTTTGAAGCATTTATACCAGGGCGTAACCCATAACTGGTGGGGTATAAAACACATTTATAGCGGGTGTAAAATTGCCAGGTTCATTATATTACCAATAAACTGTTGGTATGTCGGTTTGTGCGCACAATAAGCGTAAACAAATATTTGTTGGACATTGTTGGTAGTATTGTTTTCTTGGCGGGAGGAGGAAGGTTTTAAAAAAGTCGAAGAATAGGATTCATTGATATCGTGTGGGGTGGGACACCAAGAGAACGAACTATTCGATGAGCCTTGGTAAAGAGTTTTTAAACCGACTTCATAGTTAACTTACTTTTGAACTTAAAACACTTTTGAGTAGTAATTATAAATTAGGGAGACGGTGATCGGGGCGTGTGGTAATAGGTACTGGAGAGCGTTTGGGAGCGAAGACTTTTTAAGACTAAACACGGAATCAACTATCTTTCTTACGCAATCAGAAAAATTACTCGTAGTTAGGTAGGTATACATGTAAGAAAACTATAGCTATACTTTTCTTAATTCAAATTCTCCCGCGCACGGCGCAACAAACGTCACCGAGCCGGGCATGACATTAAAAAAATACAAAAGATAACCTAAAAAGTGTCTCGTCATATCGAGTGGAAGAAAACAAATAATTTGAGAAATAAATAAGTTTTATTGTAAAAAACCGACGACACCGTGTTTAATAACATTAAATGTCGTTTCTTTTCTTACAGGTATGTAAGATTTTGCCATTAAAACTTGTATTTGATTTGATTTTAGGTTACATGTTAAATAATACAATAAATCTTTTCTTACAGAGAAACTCAGTTGTGTTTGATTGACGGTGTTGTTAATACCAAAAGCACATCATACCTAAATAATCTTATAAAACGACATTTATTGTCACATAATGGAGAAGCTGAAATTCCAATTCCAAGTTAAACCAACCCTGGATGGAAAGTCAAACTTTATTGCGATAACCTCAATTGCCACACAAGATAACAAAATCTACCTCATTCCCGAAGAGCTACAACCAGCATCACTTCACAGACAAATAGTTACCACGACAAGCTATGCTACAGTCAAAAATACATTGAAAAGAAGATATCAAATAAGAAATGTTTGGATAAAAACAACACAGGATATTTTAAAAACATACATAGATGAGGATGACAACATGATGTTTCAGGACCAATTCCTAGAAGAAACTACACAAGAACAATTGGCTATTGAAACTAAAAAGTCAGAAGATCCCATTGTTAAGATATTGGAAAAATTAGTTGAGGACAAACAGAATGAAGGAAAACAAAGTATGAAAAAGCTAGCGGAGAGATTTGTAATTGAAAAATTTAATGGAAAAAATTCAAAAGCAAGTCAATGGATGGACGTGTTTGAAAGTGAATGTGCAAGGTTTGATATTGTGAAAGAAGAAGAAAAAATTGAAATTTTCAGACTGTTTCTAGAAAAATCATGCATTGATTGGTATTCTTCTATGATGATGAGGTGTGGTTTACATTCCGAGTGGTCAGAATGGAAATCAAGTTTCCTGCATACATATGCCAATAAAGGTTGGACTTCCAGTAAGTACGCTTTATCATTCAAGTATCAGTCAGGGTCGTTAATAGAATATGCAGTAAAAAAAGAAAGACTTTTACTAGAAGAAAGAAAAACTATTGATGAAGGAACTCTAATCGATATAATTGCAGCCGGCCTGCCAGATTTCATAACAGATAGAATTGACAAAGAAGAAATCCTTCATACAAAAGACTTATTTAACGAACTTGGTAAATTAGAACATTTGGTACAAAAGAAAAAAATTATTAAAAAAAAAGAGGACATTAAGCCCACTAAAGAAAAATGTACCATTTGTGAAAAATTGAATAAAGGCGTACGCTATCATCCAGAAGATTCCTGTTGGTTCAAAACAAAAGTAAATACCGGATTTGATAAGAAGCAAATAAAGCTTGTGAATAACTCTGAGATAGAATGTGAATTAGAGTATGAAGACACAAAAAACTAATAGTGCCGCCATTGATTAAAGTAAAATTAGTACTGAATAAAAATGTTGAAGTTTTTGGGATCTATGACCCAGGGTCAAACGTTTCATTAATAAATTCAAAGTTGTTAAAGATTAATAACAAGAAAAACTGTACTTCTAACAATACTAATTTAAAAACGATTAATGGCGTTAAAAAAGCAAAAGGAATGGTGTCACTCGACATAGCCATTTTTGATGTGGAGAAAAAATGAATGTTTTTGTCATAGACAATGAAAATTTTGATTACGACTTTTTAATAGGACTAGATTGTATTAAAGAATTCTATCTTATTCAAGATGAAAACTTAAAAATTGGTCAGAAAGTACCTGTGCAGAAAAAAGAAATAGTTTCTAAGGAAACAAATAAAACAGATGCTGATTCTAAGGAAACAAAATCTGAGAAAATTATAAACTTCAATGAAGACTTCAGAGAAGAAAACTTCTGCATTTTTATAAACCATCTAGACTATCAAAAACAGGCAGTAATTGATGACTTAATATTGAAGAACAAAACAGTGTTTGCGAAAGACAAATATGATATAGGAAAAGTAACTGATTATGAAGCACACATTGATCTTCAAATAGACAAATATTGCAGTAAAAGACCATATCGTTGCACAATAGAAGACAAGAAAGAGATTGAAAGCCAGGTGGCAAAACTACTGGAGAAAAATATAATAGAAGAATCATATAGTCCATTTGCAGCACCTGTTACTTTGGCCTATAAAAGAGATGAAGATAAAAAATCCAGATTGTGCATTGATTTTAGGGATCTAAATAAAATTGTCATTCCACAATCACAGCCTTTCCCTCTTATTGAGGACCTAATAGTAAAAACAAGAGATTGCAAGTTTTTTTCAACACTGGACCTAAATTCAGCATTTTGGTCTATACCTCTGCGTGTCACAGATAGACACAAAACTGCATTTGTGACACAAGAAGGACACTATCAATGGACCTGTTTACCATTTGGATTAAAAACCTCGCCGGCCATATTCCAGAGGATAATGTGTAACATTATTCGAAAACATAAGCTAGGAGAATTCACAGTATGTTTCATCGATGATATTTTGATATTCTCAAAAACATTCTCAGATCATGTAAAACACCTCGAACAATTATTTCAAGCAATTAAAAGTGAAGGAATGAAACTCAAATTTTCCAAGTGCACATTTGCAGCAGATTCAGTCAAATATTTGGGTCATGTAATACAGAATAATTCAGTCAGACCGCTAAAAGACAATTTGATATCTATTAAAAATTTCCCAACTCCGAAGACACAAAAAAATGTAAGACAATTCTTGGGGAAAATAAATTTTTATCATAAATATGTGCCAAATATAGCAACAAAATTGGAACCATTGCATAAACTTTTGAGAAAAGGAGAAATTTTTAACTGGACTGAATCCTGCCAAGAATCTTTTGATGAAATGAAACAAATATTATGTTCCCAACCAATATTAACAATATTTGACCCAAACTTGCCTATCCACATATATACAGATGCTAGCATATTGGGAGTAGGAGCAGTTATGAAGCAGGTACAACAGAACAATGAAGAAAAACCTATAGCATACTTTTCCAAAAAATTGAATGAAGTACAAAAGAGGAAAAAAGCTATATATCTGGAATGTCTCGCTATCAAAGAATGCGTACAGTATTGGCAGCATCTGTTGATAGGTAGAAAATTTACCGTATTTTCAGACCACAAGCCACTGGAGAACATGAACATAAAATGTAGAACAGATGAAGAGTTAGGTGATCTAACACATTACTTATCACAATATGATTTCCAAATAAAGTATTCCCCTGGAAAATATAACATTGAAGCAGATTGCCTGAGCAGAAACCCAGTCCTCGAACCAGAAGAAAACATAGATGAACAGTTAAAAGTAGTAAACATAATAACACTAGAAGATATCTTACAAGATCAAACTAAAAATGAACATATACAAAGCAGAAAGGAAAAGTTAGAAAAGAAAAACAATGTGTACTACAAGAATGCTAAGAAAAATAAAAAAATTATAATATCAGAAAAGTTTAGCATAGAGCTCATGAAAAAAGTACATACAGAACTTGGTCACATTGGAATCAAGCAGATGCAAAGAATGATTAGCTCAATATATACAACACAAAACATGACAAAGAACATTAAAATAATTTGTGAGAGTTGCATAGTATGTTTGAAGAATAAATCAAGAGGAAAAAATAAATACGGACTGATGTCTCATTTGGGTCCTGCCACAAAACCATTTCAAATATGCTCAATCGACACCATTGGGGGTTTCGGAGGTTCCAGATCAACCAAGAGATATTTACACCTGCTATCAGACCACTTCACTAGATATGCATATATTTTGACATCTAGTACACAGAATGCTAAAGATTTCATCAAACTTATAAAAAACTGTGCAGAAATTGATGACATTGAACTGATACTCTCAGACCAATATCCAGGAATCAATTCTAAGGAATTAAAGGATTTCTTGAAAGAAAAGAATATTCCAATCATTTTTACTGCAGTAAACTCGCCATTTTCGAATGGTTTAAACGAGAGACTTAATCAGACATTGGTTAACAAAATCAGATGCAAAATAAATGAAAATGACAAAAAAGTAGCATGGTCAACTATAGCACATGATTGTGTAAAAAGATATAACGAAACAGAGCACACTATCACAGGATATGCCCCAAAATACCTACTTTATGGAACAGATGTAACAATTCTACCAAATGAACTGAAACAAATGAAAACAGAGAATGATTTAATTCAAGACAGGAAAAGAGCTCTAGAGAATACAATCAGATCACACAATTACAACAAGACAGTTTACGACAAAAATCGAAAGTATATAGACTTCAAAGTTGGTGATACTGTTTTTGTGGAGAACGGAAACCGACTGAATAGGAAGAAACTTGATGAGTTGAAAATCGGACCCTTCAAGATCACAGAGAAAATATCAAATTCAATTTACAAGATTAATACCGACCATAAGAAATCAGAGTCAAACTTGTTTCACATCTCGAAATTAACTCCAGCTCCATCTGAACTAAACTTGCCGGTTCTTCATCTTCTCTCGGGGGGGGAGATGTAAGAAAACTATAGCTATACTTTTCTTAATTCAAATTCTCCCGCGCACGGCGCAACAAACGTCACCGAGCCGGGCATGACATTAAAAAAATACAAAAGATAACCTAAAAAGTGTCTCGTCATATCGAGTGGAAGAAAACAAATAATTTGAGAAATAAATAAGTTTTATTGTAAAAAACCGACGACACCGTGTTTAATAACATTAAATGTCGTTTCTTTTCTTACAGGTATGTAAGATTTTGCCATTAAAACTTGTATTTGATTTGATTTTAGGTTACATGTTAAATAATACAATAAATCTTTTCTTACAGAGAAACTCAGTTGTGTTTGATTGACGGTGTTGTTAATACCAAAAGCACATCATACCTAAATAATCTTATATACAAATAAATTAGAATTAGTTAGGTAGGTATATAAATTTTTACTATGTTGGTTTTTAAATACTGCTTAGAGTTCTTAACCTTATTTTCATGAATACCATACAACGTCTTCTAAATTCTGTTTTCTAAAACTTAGACTAACGCCATCTACGGAAGTCCATCGGTTACCTCTCAGCCTAGACTAGACAGGGTGGGATCCAGGCTGCCTAGGGCTTAGGGGTTAAAGGTTTTCTAACCTAGGCTGCCTTGCTTGCATTTACAACCCGTGTAAAGGTTCACAGGTAGACACTAAGTAGTGGTTCCGTACAAAATGGGGTTCTTGCCGCGATACACGACTTTGTTTGAATTGTTCGTTATTGTACTGTGATGAAATAATGGAAAAATTCAAGCAAAGTTAGTCATAAGCACGTTTGTAGTATTAAATGTGTTGTAGAAATCTGATTTGCCACTTTTCATAGGTACTATCACGGATTAATCAACCTATCCTTTTAAGGGCTCAACTTATACTGAATTTTATTAGTCTTTGTATGAAAAACCAGTAGTAGTTGGTCCCTCAAATGTGTAGGTGGATTTTTCGGCGATAGTCCCTAAGCCTAATAGTAGTGTACCTAAATCCATTGACCGCCCAGGAAGAACCGCAAGGTACGTTATGTAGATCCTACAATAATAGATATGCCACTCTACAGTCAGCGTGCAATCTAATGACATTATTTAATTATGACATGTGGCTAACTTCAAATCTCGCGTACTATACATTGAAGTCTTACTCAAATTCAAATCGTAAAACTTATTTGACAATAATAAAAAATAGCGTATTGCATGTGCCATAACTTTTACAATCAGCCTATTGGTTATCTTACTAATATCACATAATCCAAGTTATGAAAACCAATTCTATCAACAGGTGGTGGCATACATGGAATTATGAAATAACTACCCACAGTTTATGATTCCAAAATTTTGTAATCAGACTCACATAGACGAAAATCTAACAATAGTTCAAATAAAAGTACATTTCATAAAATAAGTTGCACTTAAATCAGCTAATTTAAAGTTTTCCATTTAAAACTAAAGTAGTGCATTGCATCGGAAAGCACCTGTGAGTATTATCCGTTACGTACCTCGGTCACATCTTCCCAAATCACACTTAAGCTTTCTCACAAATCCACCCTTAACTCGTTCAGCCCCATCCCTCAACACTTTTCATAGCACAACAAAATTTTCCCACCAAAACTGCAAGTTAACCCTCGTGCCGCGACGTGCACATAACCTGCATGCACGCAACACTTCCAAACTGAAATAACACCAAATAGACGTGCGAAAATACAGAGAAAATCCAGCAAAAAATACGCGCGATCTCTCCCAGAACAAGCTTGGAGGCAAATTAAGTCGATACGTAATTAAAACTGGCACCACTCACACATACAAAGGATCGACATAAAAATGCTGGAGGAAAAAAAAGTATAGGTTTAAAATTTACCCGGTATAAATTTGTGTTTTTTTCCCTTCACCTACTTATGTATGAGGACATGCGCAGTAAAGGGTTAAATGTGTATTACCCGGCCAAAACGAGACGCCGCATTTTTCTTCCTCGCTACTTAGTATTTTTGTCTTTTTGAAACATCCAGGTTATACTTTTAAATTAGTTCGCATTTTTCCCAAGATTTTCCTTGACAACAGCGCCACTGTCGGTAAAACAGGATCTAACCTGTTAAAAATGACACTTGTTTTAGTTATCCTGTAGGATACAGACGTATCACTTTGAAGATTTTTCTTTCATCTAACAAGAATTAAAGACGTTTAGTAATTTGTGGCCATTTCATTTTATTTAATATTGTAAACTAACAGCGAGTGGTAGTGAATAAGTAAAATAAAAATACTTATATCCCTGAAGCATATTTTTGTGCAAATTTATTTCCTTTTTCCATATCTGGGTACCGCGCTTATCTGAAATATGCTGTGTTTATAGATAGAGCTACGCATTTATTTGTTTTTACGTAGCTAAGATAATTAATAGACAGGATAAATCGCATTGCTTTCAGATAAAGAAGAAAGTACTATATATTAACAACAAGCGAAACGTTTATTGTTTTATTATGTTAAACAGTGCTCTTTTAACACGAGAACATAATTTTACAAGATATCATAATGTTTATTGCGTTAATATTGCATACAAATCTCCAATTTCCTCACGTCTCGCCGCCAGGGATTTCCTAACCTAAAAACTTTGCAAAAAGCGGCGTTGATTCATACTAGCGCCATCTATTACGCAGCGCGCGAACCAGTTTTTTGCTGAGGTTTTTCAGCCGACGCGGGGATAGCAAAAAATGGACGCGCGGTGTCTTAGAGGGCGCGAGAGGGGTTAAATTGGTTTTTTGCGATGGTTCGCAATCTGTGTCGGGGGTTTCAGAAGTTCGTGAAGGTTCGAAGTTTTAGATGGTTTGCTGCTTGATCAGCTGTTGGCTCGTGCCAATTCAAGATTACTTAGTTCTCTACGGATACAAGGCTGACGACAAAGGCTATCTAGGTATTCCAAATTGATATTCCTAGTTTATCAAAACGTGCGGTAGGTAAGAAGGTATATTTTTCACCGTATTTATCTTAGGACTCTTGATGATAACGATGATCTCTCCGGCCGGTTTCGGCCATGGCGACTACTTCTACTTCTGATCAAGTCGGCGCTGATGCGATGCGCCCGCAGGTGGCTATTGTAGCCGATTTTGGCAGTAAACTCCCGTGCACTATTAGGTACTAAACAAAGCTTATTTGTGATACGGGTAAATAGGTAAGTACGAAATTGTACTCTATCAATAATATCTGCACTGATCTGCACTTTGAACTTTCTCTGCCCAATAAAAAACATATTCTTAACAAAAAATCTTTAAAATCAAGATGGCAAAAGGCCCAATTCTGCAAATGTCGTCCCCTAAACTAGGATGATAGGAACAAATCACACTGATGACGCGTCTAGTCGTGCCCCACATAGCGCAAGGCGCAAGCTCCACAGATAAGACGTGAGACGTGAGACGGAAGCGTAAGACGCTTGAAACTGTGTCCCTATTTTAAAATGTATGAAACAGAACAAAGTTACACACGTGAGACGCGCGTCACATCAATAACGAGTGAGAGGCAAACTCCACAGAAAAGACGCGCGCCGCGCCGTGTCGTCCATCATCTGTCAGACAAGCGATCGTCTGCTGGGACACGTATTATATGTATATCTTTGTAGATTCATACGGCAACGGTTTTACACGTTTCATGTCGCTGACGACGATCACTTATTTGACAGATGCCATCTTAAGTTTCACGTCTACTCTGCGGAGCTTACGCCTAAGGAAAAAAAACCGTCGGAAGAACGATTTTTCACTATCACATCCCGGTGCACCCCCGGGGCTGGATATCGCCGAACGGTAGATGTGGGCATTCATTTTTGATATCATTTGGGATATGAATGCTAGGACTGTAAAGATGTTTTACACATTTTGTTTTGTGCTAAGTATAAGTCTAAGTAGGTATAAGTAATAGTTGTCCAAGGTCTAAGTACCTACTTTTGTAAATTGATGGTAATTATCATCACCAGTCTAGTCTACCTAATTATGAAATGGAGCAACTGAATGCTAAGACTCTCGATTTCTTCGACAGATCATGATTATGATATTCAAACTTTCATTAACATCCTTAAAAGTCCATTTTTGTTAGGGATGGTATTTCCACGATTCTACCTGAGATTGGCCATGTCAAGTGCAAGGTGCTGAAGGTTTTGGCAACAATGCTCCTATTTCCAGCACAGATCCCATAGTTACTTTCACGGCACCAAGAAGCAGAAAAGAGCTATTGTAAAATAGCATCTCAAATTGAACAGTCATATTACGAATCTCCCAAATCTGCAATGAGTCTGTGAGGTTGTTGCTTCCAATCTTTCTACCTCTAGTAGCGGCGTAAGTTAATCCCGAATTTAGTCAAAATACTTCGGATCGTCATACCGGTACCAAATTTTAGTATGTTAATAAACATGACATAAGCTCTAGAAAACCGCCGGGAGACAAGCTGATGAGGGCCTGTCTCCCGCAGAAATGACGTCATCAAGATGGCGGCCGCCGCATTTAGAAAACTGCAAATTGTTTGAAAACTATAAGTTGCATTGTCATGTGCATGGTATCAAATGAAAGCTAATTAATTGTTCTACATATTTGTCGTGAACTACGACCAGGTCCATAGCATAATTTCGTAATTAAAAGACTTTATGTAAAAAAAAATCAGCAAATAATTTATTTGTGTGGCTATAGAATTCAAAATAATCATTTTTAACAAAAGTGACATAGAAGAAAAGTAACGTTCAATGCAATAGCTACAAAAATCTAAAAGCACTTTCTTGTTCGGATAAAGAGAACTTAAGTTACACTGATTTGAGTACAACGCTGTCTCTTTCCGCGCCACGACTATTTGTTGTATATGCACGGGTATGGTGTCAAATATAAGGTAAATAATTGTTCTGCATTATTCTTCTGGAGCATAACCAGCTACATAGCATAGTTAAAGAATTAATATTAAAAAAAAAACTTTGAAACCTATTTTTTGTGGGGTTATAGAAACTCAAATAATACTTACTACGCTGACACAGCGACCTAAAGTGGATTTTGGCCTCCGCTGCAACTGCACGCCACACTTCCCTGTTTTGCGCAGTTTGCTTCCAATCTGGCTTTTGGAGTGAGTGCAGGTCCTTCAGAATTTGGTCATTCCAGCGATATCTAGGTCGTTCGACAGGAACTCCGAAACAGGTTAGAGGCTTTGGAGGTCAAAAATGCATTGAAAAAGGCTGGGAAATTTCCGAACCCGAGCGAGACACACTAAAGAGGTGAGACTTAAGATTTTAGGGTGAAAGAAACCACACTGAAAGAGAAAATGGTGGACACAATGATGCGAAATAGATGTAGAAGAAAGAAGCGGAACAAGTTAGTGGCAGGATAAAAACGATAAATTGTACACAATATGCAAGAATACAATAAGAAATGCAAAAGGACACTTCCTAGAACGCAAAGTTGGAGAAATGAAGACACCAATCAGATCTAGTGAAATTCGTAAATTTTATCAGGAAATAAGATTGGTTAAGAAAGGATACCTCGTTTCTGACCCGGAGAAGCTGAAAACTGAACGGTACAAATATTTTAAGGCCCTGCTAAGTTGCTCGCTGATAGTTTTCAGTCTAAATTAGCGAGATATATGTGAAGCGGAAAGCTATTATGCACCTGAAGAACAACAAATGTCCAGGGATTGACGACATGCCGGTAGAACTGTGGAAGTATGGCAGAGGAGCACTACAGTCGCAAATGAGAATATTGTTACTGTAGAAGGAAGAAAATCTGCAAAAAGAGTGGAATATGGGAGTTATCTGCCCGATTCACAAAAGAAGCTCTTGAAATAAATTCTCCAACTATAATTTTAGGTACCTATCGCGCTACTCCCGACTGCCTACAAAGTACTGTCTTCTTGTCTCTCGGATGCTTTTGAAGTGGACACAGGGCTCAAACAAGGATACGCGCTATCACCTATGTTGTTTAACTTGATGCTCAAACACGTGGTCCAAAAAGTTCGTTGATGGAGTGGAGTTAAACGGAATGCATAAAATAATAGGTTATGCCGACGACCTGGCCCTAAAAGGTAGAAGTGCTGCAGACGTGAAAGCAATGGCCAGTACACTGGAGGAAGAAGGAAGAAAAGTAAGTCCCACGGTAACCCATGACAAGACAGAGTACCTCCACATGAGAAGATTCAAGAGCGCCAAGACTAAGAGAAACAACCTTATAACCAATGACACCTCCTACAAAGGGGTGAACAAATTTAAGTACAACGAAATCAACATTCGCGTCCAGAATGCCCCAAGGTACTCAGCAGCCCTGCACAATGTGTTGACATCGAAACTTGCAGGATAACAAGGGTTCGTATTTACAAGACCGTCATATGACCTTACCTTAAGGCCTAATAATGTACGGATGCCAAACATGGACGTTATCCTTGACGGAGGAAGAAAAGCTCTTAATATAGGAAAACACTACGGAAAATCTTGAGACCAACTCAGAATGAGCATGACACTTTTAGAAATAGAAAAACAGGGAGATAGAGAAAATCATCGCCCAATACCATCGGGGAGAGTGAAGCCGATAGGCTGCGCTGGCTGGCTTGGCCACGTCGAGCAGATGGAAGGGGTCGGCCGACGGGCAAGCGTCGTGTCGGCCAACCTACGTATAGATATCGCTGGACTGACGAAATCTTATTTCCTGAAAATTTGCGAATTTCACTTGATCTAATTAGTGTCTTTATTTCTCCAATTTTGCGTTTTAGGTGGTGTTTTTTCGCATTTCTTATAGTATTCTTGCATCTTGTGTGCACTTTATCGTACAACTCTTTATCTTGTTCCCCTAGGATTTTGTGATTTCTCCTTTCTTCTACATCTATTTCGCATCATTGTGTCCACCATGTTCTCTTTGAGTGTCGTTTCTTTCTCCATAAGATCTTAGTCTTACCTCTTTAATGAGTCTCATCGGGTCGTTAAACGACTCGGTGTCCCATACGAAGAGAGAGAGAGAACGTGTCTCGGTTTCGGAAATTTCCCAGCCATTTTCAATGCATTTTTAGACCTCCAAACCCTCAAACCTGTATCGGAGTTCCTGTCGGAAGACCTAGATTTTGCTGGACTGTCGGAATTTTGAAGGACCTACACTCCAAAAGCCTGATTGGAAGCAAACTGCGCAGAACAGGGAAGTGTGGCGTGCAGTTGCATCGGAGGCCAAGATCCACTTCGGGTCGCTGAGCCAGCGGAGTAAGTAAGTATTATTTTAGCTTCTATAACCCGACAAAAAATAGCTTTTAAAGTTTTTTAATTGTTGTAACCATGCTATGTACCTGGTTGTGCTTCAGAAGAATAATGCAGAACAATTAATTACCTTTCATTTGACACCACACAAGTGCATATACAACAAATAGAAGTGGCGCGGAAAGAGACAGCGTTGTACTTAAATCAGTGTAACTTAAAGTCTCTTTATTCGAACAATAAAGTGCTTTTAGATTATTATAATAATTGCATTGAGCGTTACTTTTCTTCTATGTCACTTTTCTTAAAAATGAATATTTTGGATTCTATAGCCACACAAATAAACTATTTGCTGTTTTTCTTTTACATAAATTCTTTTAATTTCAAAATCATGCTATGTACCTGGTCGTAGTTCAAGACAAATATGTAGAACAATTAATTAGCTTTCATTTGATACCATGCACATGACAATGCAACTTATAGTTTTCAAACAATTTGCAGTTTTCTAAATGCGGCGGCCGCCATCTTGATGATGTCATTTCTGCGGGAGACAGGCCCTCATCAGCTTGTCTCCCGGCGGTTTTCTAGAGCTTATGTCATGTTTATTAACATACTAAAATTTGGTACCGGTATGACAATCCGAAGTATTTATCGGCTAACTTACGGGACTATAGAAGGTATTTTACATAGTATCTTATAAATTTTTCAAATCCCAAAATCTGCGTATTTCTCTAATCGATTCAAAAATACATTCACGTGATGCTGGCAGCAGCGCATTTGAACAAAGATTATTACAAATAGCCTGAATCTGCAATTAACCTGCGACATTTCTCTTTCACACTTCCCCCGTCTTAAAGATGTTAGTTTTTATATAGGTAACTCGTGACTTTCACATTAGCAAACTCAAAATCTGACTAGTTTCAACAACAGGCATACAACGAATCACCCAAATCTGCAATGAAAATGCGACATTTCTGTTCGCAAACTTCCCCCGTCTTAAAGCTGGGGCCGCGGCGTGCGGGCGGATCCAAACAATTAATTTAAAAGACAAACGCTGTTCTTTCAACCGCACGCGAACATCATTAATATGTGGAGCTTTGTGACGTCGAAGGAAAACGGTGGCTGCGGCCGGCATACGGCGCATATTTTGTTTCAATTGTTTGTGTATGAATTTAGGAAGAAAAGTCGTTATTATTTTAATCAGCCGTCAGATATCCAATGTTGGACAAAAGCTTTTCCAAAGACACAGAATATATAACAGACAAGCGCTGTTCTTACGACCGCTTGTGACGTCGTAAGAAAATTCACTGCGGACGCGCGGTGCGAATGATGAGTGTTTTGTTTGTGTACGAATTTGGGAAGAAATGTCGTCATTACTACAAACAACAGACAGGCTTCTATGCTGGACATAGACATGGCTTCTTCAAAGATAAACACTTTTCAGACTTTGACAGTTCGCTAAGCTATCAAACTTTAAATGATCTAGATTTTAAGTTGCTTGGTTTGTTTAACAATACCATGTTTAACACCTTTATGAAGTGAGTAAATGAACTTCGGAATTGTCGATTGAACTTGGCACCTACTCACATAAAAACACTTATCTCACTTAAACCTTGAACTTGGTTACCAATTGTCACATAAATGTTTATCTCTTTCGCTATAACTGCACACTACACTGAACAGAACCTAAAGAAAAAAACCTTCAGAAAGAGGCTAATCTAATACACTTAACAATTCATTTTGCAGTGGCCTTTGACAAAATTAGATGGAAGCATCCTACTAAAATGTTGATATCCAATCTTGTAGACATACTTATACTAAACTACACAAAAGGCAATACAAACTATTCACCAAGTGGCTAATCTAATAGACTCATTTACTGACAATACATTTGCAGTGTCCTCTGACAGAATTAGATGGAAGCATCCTACTAAAATGTTTATATCCAATCTTGTAATAGACATACTTATACTACACTACACAAAAGGCAATACAAAGTATTCACCAAGAGGCTAATCTAATAGACTCATTTACTGACAATACATTTGCAGTGTCCTCTGACAGAATTAGATTGAAGCATCCTACTAAAACGTTGATATCGAATCTTGTGATAGACGTATTTATACTTATACTTATACTACACTACACAAAAGGCAATACAAACTATTCACCAAGAGGCTAATCTAATATACTAATTTGGCCATAATTCATTTTGCAGTATCCTCTGACAAACTTAGATGGAAGCATCTGCCTAAAATGTTGATATCCAATCTTGTAATAGAAATACTTATAGATACTACACTACACAAAAGGCAATACAAACTATTCACCAAGTGGCTAATCTAATAGACTCATTTACTGACAATACATTTGCAGTGTCCTCTGACAAAATTGTTGTAGAAGCATCCTACTGAAATTTTGATATCCAATCTTGTTATAGATATATTATACTACACTAAACAAAAGGCAATACAAACTATTCACCAAGTGGCTAATCTAATAGACTCATTTACTGACAATAGGTACATTTGCAGTGTCCTCTAGTTAACTTAGATGGTACCTACGTTATAAGCTTACCTACTTACTAAACATTTTTAATTGAATCCTGTAAAAGACATACCTATAAGTACTACACTCTCGATGTCCTATTGCAAGATTAATATGCCTATCTACACGTCACACTATACATCAACCAACACAAACTATTCACGAAGTGGCTAATCTAATAGACTCATTTACTGACAATACATTTGCAGTGTCCTCTGACAATGATCGGATCCAGCCGAGACGTGGCGGTGACGTCATTAATCATGAGGCTGGCTCTTGTGGGGTGGATAGAGGCTGATGTGGATGTGGAAAATTTCATAGCTATGTATATATGAATGTGGTGGTAGAAAAGTTTCTGTTACCAGTGCTTAAAGTATGTTATTTTTGTTCTTTAAGATGTACCTAGATGTGTATAAAATGTTGAAAATAGTTAAAGAGTCAATCAAACCAGACCATGAGATCAAACATCTTTTGCCCAAGACATTTTTTACTTCCTTCAGCAATATGTCTAGATTTATAACAATATTGAACAGGAGATTTACAGTTATTTTTGGTTTTTGACCTTCCTGAGGTTTATAGTTAAATTTTTATTGTTTTAACGTACTATTGATATCAACAAACAAAAGTTTGACAAAATAATATCCCAATTCGGGAATTATCTATTGCACGCCGGAAACCTAAAAAACCTTACTTGTCAAGCTATAAAAATAGCAACGAAGCTACTTAGTTTCCCCCTCATCCAAGGCATCGAGACATCAAGATAAACGCTTGGAATGATTCGGGCATCATTAAGGTCTCGCCACGAACGCGTCAAATTTACCGAACAACCTCATAGAGATGGGACCCCAAATTTCCCCGACGATTTGCTGTGGAAATGTAGAGATGGGTGTCTCGCACTGTCATAAGTACATGATATGTGGTTGTAAATCTTATAAAAGTAGTGAAAAGAATACAATTTTAAGTACCCAATGGTGAAATACCTTTTGTATCAGTGGAGAATATGTAAGTAGGTACTTCACGTACCTGCCGGAATTAGTTGTAAAAAATTATGTAAGTACCTACGTAAAGATTAGTCCAAAAACATTGTTGACTAAAAACTTGAAACCTTGTTAGAAAAGTATTACCCAATCACATCAGCTGAAAAGTTACTAAGTAGGTAGATTTAAAGATTAAATCAACGGACGAATCATGTGAAATTATGACAATCGCGGCAGCAGTGGTTGGATAATTTAGAAGCAATGTTTGCTTTAGAAGCAATGTTTGCTTTGTGGTCGACTTGCCGGATTACAGGCGAAAACTCTGTGATGTTATCTTCAAACAATTTAGAATTACAGATACAGAATGTACCTAAAAGATTTGACAAATCGCGTGGAAAAACTAAGATCTCAAATTCTAGCAATCTGTATTTCTGGGACTGAGATAGGCTCCGTGTATCTCAGCGCAGGATAAATACTCATAGATCTACACAGATATGCAATACCTAGTATTCTTTAATAACCAGTTACATTTTTTCCTCATGTTTGTACTGATGTCTTGCTATGTTAATCCAAAGACTAATGAGTATATTGACATTGAAGGTGTTGCTCAATCTAAGTACACCATCGTAGGACAATAGCCGTACTTATCTGCATAGTCAGACCATTGTTTTTCCTCTAGTATACTGACTGCTGTGTGATGCCGGCCTAGAATAGCATCACCCTAATTCTACCCGTGGGTGTCGTAAAAAGCGATTAAGGGATAATTATCCAGGGAATGGGCAGCAGCGTTCCCTGTGAATTAAACATCTTGCACTGCGCTCGCCAATCCGCCTGCCAAGCGTGGTGAGTATGGCAATACCCCCCAATACGGGGGAGGCCCATGTCCAGCAGTGGACTGTTGTGGCTGTAAAGGTGTTGCTCAATCTAGGTACACCATCGTAGGACAATAGCCGTACTTATCTGCATAGTCAGACCATTGTTTTTCCTCAAGTATACTGATACGCCATGTGGGTAGTTATGTACTTGTTTGTTGCTATTTTTTACAGAGGTGATTCCTCTGTACAAGTTAAGGTCTAAGTTTGCTCATGTAACTTCAAAATGGTACATATTTTCCACCTCTCAATGCGATTAGGCAGGTTCTGTTACACAGAAGACGTTAGATATCGTGACGCTAGAAATCGTTTTCATATACCCTGATAAAATGTATGAAACAGAGATGTGAGATGCCGGCTACACTCGTGAGACGCGCGTTGCATCAATATTGACTGATAATCACTTGTCTGACAGATATCATTTTACGTCTCGCGTCGCACGTCTCATGTATAAAGATAGCGCCATTTATTATGTTTTATCCGAGTACTCATTGAATCAGTAGGTATCTCACACGAAAAAGGAAAAAATATTCTACGTATTCGTGTTTGTCTATGGATGCAAAATCGCTCTCAATATGTAGAGCTAGAACGAAAAAAAACCTTCCAGCCTCAAATAAATGTTACAAATCAGAGAAAGACCCGATCCTTATCTGCAACACAAACAGCTATAACCATTAGAGCACGGATCCGGATGCGGATATCCGCGCGGATTATAAAAATCGTGCCGCGGATCCGCCTCGGACGTTGATGTATGAGACGCGACGTCACCGAAAGTAGGATAGATTTCAGATAAACGATGGGAAGGAAAATTACCAAGTACAGAAAGGGAAAATATTTGAAGGCGTGACTTATAAAAAAATTCTCTTTCTTCGTGTGGGACATCGTGTTATCTTGGTGTCAGAGTTTTACAACTACCTACTGCTTGTAGCAGCCGTCTTTACAACCATCTGGCATTGTTGCGTAGCAACCGGGATCGACGGCTTAACCTGCCCTCCGAAACACGGAACCAAATTTCTTTTTAGACAGTCAGGTGGGTATGCCTGCAATATCCTAGCCTAGCCGAACTGGGAACAAAAAAAGGAGATAAATGTCATCTTTGAAAGTGACCAACCGAGAATTAATCTCGGAACCTTCTGCGTCTCAAGTAAAGCATTCGCACTACCACTGCGTTACATCGGCTGCCAAATAGAAAATATACAAGTTTTTGAAGAAAACGTACCAATGGCGAAATATGTGAAAAATTTTGGACCTGTCATATCAAAATGTGTCGACAACCTACCGGTACGGATACTGTACGAAGGAGATAGTTTGGTCTATGTTTATTGGGCGAAATCGTTCAATGAAACGGTTTACCCCTGTATTTATTATCAGTATTTTTTTATCAATTGTCCAGTAGTGGGACACTGTAGGCTAATCTACCTACTAATAATAAAAATAAAAACCTGCTAATGAGAAAATTGGTCCTTGGCATAATAACCTCGGCCACTATTTCCATGTTTGGTGTCTTAAGATTGACGTCAGATAATTAAGTCAGCTGTCAAATTACTTTAAGGTAGTCTTCCCACATATTTTTTCCAAATCTACATCTAGGCTCATTACTTGAAATATGACATGAAAGATTTCCGGACCAGTTAGGTACCATTTCTTTTAGATCGAAGTTACCGTGACTGATGATACCTCAGGTATGTTCCGACTCTGACCACCGGTCTGATGGTCTATCCAGCTCTCATTCACGAGCCGCATGACATGAACTCCCATTCACGGGGCCATTGAAAACAGCAGATGCAACAATCAACAGCAACAACAGTCTATTTCTAGATATAGGCCTCCCCCTATTGAGGGCTATTGCCATACTCACCGCTTGGGTGGCGGACTAGTGAGCGTAGTGCAAGGTTTCGTATTCACATTGAATGCTGCTGTATATTCCCTGAAGGAATTTGCACCCTTGGGTAATTTCAAATTTCAAATTTCAATCATTTATTTCTTCGTAGGAATTTACAAGATTCTCTTAAAGAAAGTCACATTCTAATACAATATTAAAAAAGAGAAAATCTCTAAAGCAAAATTTTCTCTTTTTTATAACAATATGAGTTCCTACTCTAAACGCGGCTCAGGCGGGAAAAAAAATTAAAATAAAGGCACTGCCTCGGGGCTGGCCAGGCTAACCACACAGCATGCAACTTTATGCCTCAATGAATGACAATTAAATGGAATAACATTCTGTCAAAATTTTAAAAAAGAGTTACATGTGTATGGTTAGCCGGACCCCCTGGACAGGAAAACCGCCCAAAAACCTGCCCAGAAGTGCACCTATTCTAAAATATACAATATTCTTAGGCCCTAAGCTACCCTAGCTAAATTAGAAAATAAATTAATAGAATAGCCAAAAACGGCTCACAAATATAAAAATTACAGTAGATTATTCTAACTGTTTTGTCTTTAAAATATACTTTAAACATTTGAGCAATAAAATAACATAGCAAAAAAGAAAAAAAAAAGTAGATTTACAGTAAATGTAAAAAATACATGTCAAAAAAGAAGAAATAATTAAAGAATAATATGAAAATGTTAAAGGTGATAATCATATGCCCATACAAAGTTAGGCCCCTCGAAATGGGGGCCTAAATCGAAATGGCTAGTAATTAAACTCGTAGTAATGTATTTCTTACGCTATCTAGACCATGGTGGCATACTTAGTTTTTAATTATCTAACGGGAAACTGATGAAACGACGCAAAATAATTCTTAACCTAAAATGGCATAACCTAACTAAGTATTTTGATCCCAGATCACTTATATTTTGATAAGAGTTATAAGGTGAATGTATTTATACCCGCACACCCACAACGCACTCGCCGAATTTTGGATTCTTTGTATGAAAATCTGTGGAACCTCGAAAATATTGTCGAGCCGCACGCGCCTAACCGAACGGATTCCCCAGCCAGTGCTCTTTTCTCTTTTTCGTGTGGGACACCGAGTCGTTCAACGACCCGTTGAAACCTGGTGTCAGAGTTTTTCAACCACCTACTACAAGTATCAGGCCTCTGACATGGTTGTGTAACGACCGCCATCATAGACAGCTAGGGTTTCTGACTTCTCGAGCTTTTTCATTTCCCGGGAATCGAGAATTCTCGATCCTCACTTCTCGGGTCTTCTCGGGTCTTTCGAGAAATTTTAATTGACATATATTTTTCCATATAAACCACGAAAATTTTCAAAAATATACACTCAATACGTTTTTTAATGGATTTATTGTAACTTTTAAGTAAAAAGCATTGTTAACTAGAACTATTATTAAGCATTAACACGAAAATTATCGTACGTCTAACAAAATATAAGATATAGACGAAATCGAGGCGATTTTCAGGCCTCTGAGCTACTTAAAGCTGGTGAAAAATACGTCATTGAAGGGCTAAAAAGGCTATTCAACTCCTTGATAGACAATGGGACAACTTTGAAGAATATGCAACCTAATGAAGCAGCAGTTCTTCTTCTTTTATTGCCATGCCCTAACGGGCGTCTGCGACCACCATTCTTCATGAACTGTAGTGCTGTAGTGCTGTAGTGCCGTCCATGTTAGATATGGCCTCGAAGCGTATTGGACTTGGGATAAACTTGGACAAGACCAAGGTCATGTTCAATCTACATGCAATCCCTGACCCAGTGGCGGTCAACGGCGTAGACCATGAAGTTGTCCAGAAGTATGTTTTCCTGGCCTTGGGCAACCAGAGCAGTTAGGATGAACATGATCTGGGAAGTTACGTCATATTCTGGAGGCAACTTTGCCACTATGCCTCAATACCAAGGTCCAACCAGTTATGATTGGTTCGAGACGTCGAACTGAACAGTAAAAGTGTCTCACTGGCTACATGTCATGCAGAGGGCTATAGAAAGCGTTATGCAGGTAATCTGATAAAGTTTCGAACGAGATTATCCGTCAAAAGACCGAAGTAATAGATATGATGACCTACTTTAGCAGTAGGTTGGTCACATCTGTCGAAAAACCGGTGGATGGTGGAGTAAGCGGGTCCTCAAGTGCAGGCCACGCCTCGGCGTCCTTCTACTAGATAGACCAATTACTTGAAGAGAGCGACTGGAAGGCGAAAACGGAAGATAGTGCCTTGTGGTGTACCCTAGGGGACGTCCACGTCCAGCAGTGGACTGCTATCAAAAGACAACGCCACCTGTTTATAGGTGTAAAGGCAAATAGTCTAGTTAATAGTAGTCGTGAGGTACCTAAGCAAAATTATCCCATTTAAAAATGAGGATGCCTTGTTATGATTTCTCGACTTCTCGATTTTTCTCGGCATAAATTTCCCGGGAACGAAACCTAGAAAGTTCCCGGGAATTCTCGCCTCGAGAATTCCCGGGCAGAAACCCTATAGACAGCAACCGGGACCGACGGCTTAACGTGCCCATCCCAAGCACGGAACCATCTTACTTGCGGACAATCAGGTGGTTCAACCTGCAATGTCCTAACCAGACTGGGAACAAATTCACAAAGTGATAAATATCAACTTTGTGATTGACCCCACCGGGAATTGAACCCGGAACCCTTGCGTGGCAGGCAGGCATACTAACCACTGCGCCACGTCGGCTGTCTAATCTAAGCCAGTGCTAATCATAGACTATAATGCTGATGACGTCATGAGCGCACGCGGACAGTGTAACCATTTAAAAAGATTTAGTTTTTGTCAATGCTGCCAGACTGTCCCATCAACATTACCTCCCAGTAAAGTCTGCTGTTCATCGTCCGTGTTCCAGTTTTTCTTAACTAAAGTTTCGAAGGTTTTGGAGTCTATGTCACTCTTAAAGAATAACCAAATGACATTTTCACATTTTGCTTATTTGACATTTTCATATTTGAGATTCCGTCCTTTTAAATTCAATTGACATTCTGTTACCTTAACATTTAGACATTGGCACAAAATGTTTTCCGCTTCTTCTTTACATTTTGTTACGTTTACATTCTAGCAATTTTACATTTTGCTACTTTGACGTATTGGCATTTTGCTTTTCTGCACATTCTACTTCCTTGAACAATAATATTTTTTAAAAGTTGAAACAGCGGGACCTGTAATATGTTCAAAAGTTTTGTTCCACCGTAGAACATAGAACGTAGAAAATATTCCGACCTGTTCTACTGTAGAAGTGATCAGTTGGATATATGGGAACAAAAGTAAGCTGCGTGGTGCACGGAGAAAATTCTGCAGTTACGAAAGTTGGCTGCTTGAACGTGCCTTTGGCGTAAAATGACAGCAATTATTATTTGAAATAAAATTCCGAAAAATACACACATACGGCAAAATTACACATTAAATTGAGAGGAAAGTACTCTCTTGGCAACACCAACTCTATTCAATGCGGCTGTGCTTGCGGCTAGGTGTGCGAGGCCATCCGCATTATTCAGCGCGTACGGCGAGTACGTTGCGGGTGTGCGGTATACTTCCTTTGCCAAATGACAACTTGATGACAATAGCAAAAGAGGAAATGCAGAAGTATGGCAGAAGTTTTATTCTCTATGAGAGTTTCAAAGAGTATGTAATACTTGCAGGGTAGATGGGGTAAAATGGTACCTACCCCTGATCAGAAGTTTAAAGACATTGTTGAAAGAAGTTTCCAAACACGAATTCGTATCACCCTTTGCAGTTCCTGTGGCATGGTCTGTTATATTTTTGCCGTTGTAATGCCAGTGGCAGCTGGCCTATTATTACTATTATTTAATAAAGTCATATAAATCATAAAATGTCATTAATCATTAATCTATCATTAATGTTGTTGTAGTCGCTTTTGTTGCTTGTCTTACGTACGAACCCGGCTATAACATAACATAACAGCCACAACGGTCCACTGCTGGACATGGGCCTCCCCCTATCGGGGGGTATTGCCATACTTACCATGCTTGGCAGGCGGATTGGCGAGCGCAGTGCATGATGGTGCATTAACAGGGAACCCTGCTGCCCATTCCCTGGATGAGTATCCCTTAGTCGCTTTTTATGACACCCACGGGTAGAATTGGGGTGATGCTGTTCTAAGCCGGCATCACTCGGCATACACAGGAGATTGTCTGCGCTGTAGTTGTTTTTACGCATCCTGGGTTCTAAAAACTGCTCCATTTTACCCTTATTTCCTCTTAGTTGCTCTTAGTACCTACTTTACGTTTGTGTCACAGATGTCAGCAGAATCAAGGAACCAGAATTTTGACCGGAATAAAACACAAAAATATACTTTTAAACATAAATTGTGATTCCCGTTTCGCCTGAAGATGATTTATATAAGATTTTGATCCAAAAAACGTATCATCTTTTTTACATTTCATGAGATTCTTAGCCGTTACTTAGAGGGCGGCCTAGATTTGATTATTTCCTTTAACCACTATACATGTCAATTTACATATCATAAAAGTAAAGGTATAACCACCAAAATATATGTCATGTTTATTTTTAAATAATGCCTATCTCTTGCATTGCGTTGGAGCAACTGTTGCTACTGACCAGACATCTTTATCTTTCAAAAAATGTTCTGTCTTATAATACGCTTTCGAACATAAAGTATTCTTTATTTTAAGTTTAAATTGCCTCTCATTTAACTTTAGAATTTCCTCTGGAATTTTATTATAGTAGCGTATACAGTTACCCATATATGATTTACTGATCTTACTTAATCTGGTTTGTGTCGGTACAATTTTATTTTTATTTCTCGTATTACGACAATGAATATCTGAGTTTCTTAAATATGAACTGGAATTCTTACGCACATACATTATATTATCAAATATGTACTGCGAGGGAAGCGTAAGAATGCCAATTTCTTTAAACAATTCTCTTAGGGATTCATGTCTTCGCAGTTTATATATTGCTCTTATTGCCCTTTTCTGTACACAAAGATAGTTTCTATGTTAGCGACTTGACCCCATAACAAAAGTCCGTAGGACATCATGCTGTGAAAGTAACTAAAATATACTAGCCTGGCCGTAGTAACATCAGTCAATTGTCGAATTTTTCGAACAGCGTAAGCCGCAGAGCTAAGTTTACTAGCCAGTGCTAGTATATGTGGATCCCATTGAACTGTTGCGTCGAGTGTAATCCCCAAGAAAACTGTTTCAGTAACATAATCTAGCTTTTCATTCTTAAGAACAACATCGTGTTTAATACTTTTAACATTAGGCAAAGAGAATTTAATACATTTAGTTTTTTTAGAATTCGGAGTCAGTGTTTCTTACACCACTACTGCATACATTCATACATATATCACGCCTATGTACCTTGCGGGGTAGGCAGAGTAAATAGCGGTCATTTACACCACGTCTGACAAAAGTTTCAGAGTCATTCTCAAGACTGTGTGTCACCATAGTGACAGGTTGTCAGCCTGTCGCCTAAATTGCAATACAAATCAAATCTCAAATCTCTTAGTCGCTTCTTACGACACCCACGGGAAAGATATGTGGTGCTGCTATTCTAAGACACGGCTACTGATTTTCCGTAAATGTGTTCCGACCCTGACCACAGATCTGATGGTCCATTCACGGGCCATGAATGGGTCCATTCAGAGCAGCAGGTGCCTAAGTCAACACTTAACGAGATGATTACCCACGTAGCTGGACGTGACTCCGGTTGGGGGTCGGCAGGCGGTGGGGAAAAACCGTGGAAGGTCTCTTGGGGAATTGATAATATTGAGGTTCTTTGCTAGGGTCTTATTGGAGAGATTTATCTTTGCCATAATCAGATCAAAATAAAAAAACAAATAAATTCGTTGTACTCGGTTACCCATCTATGAAGTTTAGTGAGTATCTAGCAGCAGTGATGTAGGAACTAGTGGATGAAGGCAGATAAATGTGATAATGTGAGTGAGTAAGACCCGCAAGAAAAACAATACATCTGGAAAAGAGTACCTACATACTAAAATATAGTATTGTTCTACTACCACACAATGACAGCTACTTTTATTACCTTCATGAGATTGCTGCCTCTGCAAGAACTTCTTTGTGCTAAATTGTGAATTTTGTACCTGATGATGATGATAACCTCAAAATGCGTCGACAACCTACTCCTAATCAAGTGGGCGCTAATGTGCCCGTAAAGATGGCTATTGTTACCAATTTAGGCAGTAAAATGCCGGGGGCACGTGAGTTTGCCATGAAAAAATTATAGTTATAGTCCATTCGCATGTGTCATGAAATGACATGTCTAGCCTAAGCAGCCGGCCAAGTTACGATGGTTGCACTTAGCCCTTCGCTTAAGCTTGTCATGACACTATGATCATGAATGGACTATAATGGCGACGGGTGGACGGGCTCCAATTTGTTCAACGTCATTTTGTACCTATAGAATCTGTAACGGAACCAACAACCACCCAATCTCGTCGCGCACTTCACCACAGATCCAAACCGCAGCCTCCGGCGCATGGATCCAATAGGAAGTCAATCAAAAAAGGAAATTCAAAAAAAGAACGAGCAGCTTAGCCGTCGCCCGCGCCATGGAAAATCGGCGCGGTCGTGCGTGACTCGCGCAGAACATAAAAACGTTAAAAATTCAAACAGGTTGTATGCCAGTATTTTCTAGTTTATTTGGAAATTTTAGAGAGTTTTTGTCGAGTGATATCTCCGGTAATGCTGGGCACAAGTCATGGACCCTAAAGAG
The DNA here is from genome assembly GCA_024500475.1 of Phthorimaea operculella. Lineage (NCBI taxonomy): Eukaryota > Metazoa > Arthropoda > Insecta > Lepidoptera > Gelechiidae > Phthorimaea > Phthorimaea operculella. Next base: position 2,842,605 of record JANFCV010000051.1, on the reverse strand, counting down.
TCACGTGCTGGTAAAATTTTGGTAAATTTAGTGAAATAGAGAAAAAAAAATATATATTATGATTGACTGCATACAAACTCATATTACCAATTAAATTTTAGCCTGAAAAGTACGTAGGTATACGTCTGAAATTCAATCAAAATACAATCTGTAAAACATACGTGATACAATATAGGTATGTTGTAGTTGTACATATCAATAAATTCGCATTTGCTATCGAGACAAAGACAAATAACAAAATTGAAGGGGATCATGTTTATTTTTAATTCTGATTCTGACTTGACTGTCACAAACAACAGCTCACAAAAATCGGCTCAGAGCGAGTCGGACTCGCGCACGATGGGTGCCGTACAATTATGTAAAAAAAATAAAGTACGGTTTTTTATGGGAGCTCCCTTAAATTAATGATTATATTCTGTTTTACACTAAGTTTTTTGATAATAAAAAAAAGTTCCGTAAAATCTTCTTTCGTTATCACAGTTTATGAGACATTTTCAGCCTGGTGACAGACGGGCAGACAGACAGCGCAGTCTCAGTAAATGATCGTTAGGATACGATCCCGTTTTAATCCCTTGGAGGCCGAACGCGAAGGTATTTTAAAAAGATTAAAGAAATAAAGTATATTAAAAATCATAGTGTCATGACCAGCCTTAGCGGGAGGCCAAGTAAAAGTAACGCTGGATTTGTAGTATCTAAGTATTGCGACCAGCATAACTTGACCTACCGCTTAGGCTAGTCATGTCATTTTGTGACACAATGAATGGTCTAGGTATACCATATACCTTAATCTGCGGCGCGTAATCCACAGCCATCATACAGTCACTATTGACTCCAGCTTCAGTCTTGATCATGGGCGGCCCGTGGTGGTAGCGGGCGGCCAAGTGACGCTGGTCGCGTAGTATCTAAGTATTGCGACCAGCGTAACTTGGCCTCCCGCTTTGGCTAGTCATGTCATTTCGTGACACTATGTATAGACTATAGCACATACCTTAATCGGCGGCGCGTAGTCCACAGCCATCATACAGTCACTATTGACTCCAGCTTCAGTCTTGATCATGGGCGGCCCGTGGTTGTAGCGGGCGGCCAAGTGACGCTGGTCGCGTAGTATCTAAGTATTGCGACCAGCGTAACTTGGCCTCCCGCTTAGGCTCTTCTATGACATTTCATGACACTATGAATTATACCACATACCTTAATCGGCGGCGCGTAGTCCACAGCCATCATACAGTCACTATTGACTCCAGCTTCAGTCTTGATCATGGGCGGCCCGTGGTTGTAGCGGGCGGCCAAGTGACGCTGGTCGCGTAGTATCTAAGTATTGCGACCAGCGTAACTTGGCCTCCCGCTTAGGCTGGTCTATGACATTTCATGACACTATGAACTATACCACATACCTTAATCGGCGGCGCGTAGTCCACAGCCATCATACAGTCACTATTGACTCCAGCTTCAGTCTTGATCATGGGCGGCCCGTGGTGGTACATCCCCATCTGGTGGTGGTGCATCCCACTGTCCCCGCGGCTGTACCACGTGGTATACATCCCACTGGCGGTGTACTCGCAACAATCACTCATAAATACCACATTCTATAACACATCGCCGAGTCAATATTTGCCACTACTATAAAAGTTTCGGTTTGCACATCTGTCTCAGTTTTGCGTCATCTCAGTTTAGTTTTTGTGTTTCACTGGCACTGTTCACAAAAATGTTTTCGAAAATGTCATTTTTATAGTTAACGTTTTTTCTTGTCTGTACCTACATTTAATTGAGTTTTTTGTTTAGTTTTTAATGTTATCGATTGCGTAAAATAATTTGATTATTACAATTTGAATTTTGCGACAATATTATAAAACAATTGATATTAATTAATTGAGAAGCACCACGTCACTATTTCAATTTAATTGAACCCGTTTTTAGTTTGATTTAAAATCAAATAATAGTAAATTAATTTAATATTGCACTATTTACTTCAAAATTAATTATTTTGCTATTTTTATATTTTTGAAGCTTTCGGTACCGCATCTGAAAACGAAAGAAAACATTTTTGATGAATATTATTTCCAAACTAAGTAATAAATAACGGTTTATGCGGAGTAGGCAAAAGGATCAATATTAACTTCCTGCTCCTATTTTTAAAATAAGTATTTGACAGCGGGTGTGTTTTACGATTATTGATAATTCAGGTAGTCAAAAAAACCGTTATGTATCAAAATACTTCCAGGCATGTTTTACAGGTATAAAATTACTCGGTTAACGTCTCATAGATAGAGCAATAAAATTAATGACTGAGACCAATAAAAAAGATAATCTGATTTTCATATTATTAACCACCTCTACATCATTTTACCCCAGTATGGCTAGGCTAGATTGTCATGTTTCTAAAATATAAAAGTCCTTTATCTTTTGGCTAATTGTTACTTGACTTTTGGCCAAATCTAATTTATTATTTTGTGTCGTTTTAAGTTCAAGCAGTAGATGAAAATTCAAACTGGGTGGTCACACTGTGTAAGCTGTCACAATAGACAAAGCTGGTATATTTTCTGATATTAATTTAAATTAAGAAAAGTTTCCAAAAAATAAATTTCTAAAATGAGCTAAATAGGCTTTACAAATCGTGCAAAAATAATCGTCGTTTGAATTTTTGTAAGTTTATACTTATACCCTGAATTAACGCTAGCCATAACGGACTATTTAGAGATAAAATGCAATGATGTCAAATAATAGATAAAATCCGCAATAAAAACCAAATTCAAACAAAATCAATTCAGTGGGTTTCCATCTTCAGCTACGGAATACTAATAATGAACAATTAGCATGAAACGTGAGACTTTCATAAATATTTTAAACTAAATACCTTCAGCTTCAGCCGTCTTTACTTTCGTGTGTTTATAAAAAAAAACATTGATAAACTCTTTCAGAGCTTTTAAGCTACTTATAGGTGCCCCTACACTGTGAGTCAAATATAGTGGCTGTAGGTAAAATTCCATTCGCAATCGTAGTGTCATGCCATGTTACGCTGGTCGCTATACTTAGATACTACGCGACCAGCGTAAATTGGCCTCCAGCTTAGGCTAGTCATATCATTTAATAACACTATTATTTTGAATGGACTTTAAATACTATTCGCACTGTTGAACGTTCGTTAAATATCAAGCCATAGAATCCCAATTTTCGTAGTAAATTTGCAGGAATATTTACTAACTAGAGGTCAGCCCAGCGGTTTTACCCGCTACTTGCTCTTTTTCCGTGCGAGGAAGGCATTTTATCACACTAAAAAGTGGGCTACTCAAGGATTTTCTTCTAATGGTGAAGGCATTTTTGAAATCGGTCTCGTAGTTTCGGAGTCTATCGATTACATACAAACCAACAACAAATACAAGCAAAAAACAAAAGGAATATTCTTTTTCATAATATTAGTGAACATAACAAATCATTATTATTAATCATCATATTCATTAAAAACAAAGACAAATAACACACCTGCGCAAAATTTGTCCTAACCTAATCTAAATTACATACCTAATTACTTACGTACCTAAGTCATGCATGGTGCAAAATACCTATATCAATTTGGATACCTCGCAACGGAATCAATTGTTTTTCTTCCTTTTAATATACTCAAATGAACATCTTTCTTCATAAAAAAATAAAAAAAATCTTAGAGTATACCTATATAAGCAAGCTATAGAGTGCGCCTAAAAAGTTAGAACTGTCGGCAGTAGGCTGGGCGCCACCTCTCTTTTTGTCAGTAGCAAAACGACAGTGACAGCACTACTGATATTTCTATAACTTCACATACATTTGATGTCTGTATCTAGGGAGCAACTGCTTACGCTTTGACAGTACGCCGCGGGGTACTCTATAACTTGCTTACATATTATACACTAAGAAAAAAAAATATTAAATTTAAAACCAACTCTGAATCAAGAGACGCATCCTCAATAGACCTCATACCCAGTTCCATATAAACCAGCGGAATTCAAATTATACATACTTTGCACCATACATGGCCGCTTTTATGGACATTCTAATTAATATCCGAGTGTTCTTTCGATTCTGGAAAGTAATAAAGACCTACATCAGCGCCATCTTTATATGCAAACCGAGATCTAGATAGAGATCTACGGAATGACAGGAAGATCAAGATGTTCAGATATGATTATCGATTTCCGATAAGTAATCGAATGATGGTTAAGATTGAAGTAATGTAGTTAGCTTTGTATGCAAAATTGCAGAACTCTTTATTATGTAAATTGAAAATGTATAATAAAAAAAACATACTAAATCAATGGAAATATAAATAAAAATTTAAAGAATAAAGAAATACCTAGTTAATAAAATAGCCTTCTCTAGCCTTTAACTATACATACAAAAAAAATACGAATTTAAAAAGGCTTTAGTAAGATTAAATTTTTAAAATTAGATCTTAATGGTAGGTATATTAAATTTAATTTAAATCTGTAAATGAACACCTTTATTGTAGTTTGTAATACTCGTAGTTGTAGTTGAGCGCACGGCCGTGCTTAAAACTTGGCCGGCGCACTGTGATATGTCTTGTAATATGCGCTTTGATACGTCTGGGCCGATCGTTAGTTTAGAAAGACACTGATTAGGTAGGGAAACGTACCGCGGAGCGACTTTACAGATGGTTCACTCAGCATTAGCAACGATTTTGACACTTGCTGGCTTTAACTGGAATCTCAGGAGAACTCAAGGTTGCCATAAGATTGTTGCCACGAACGTCATATTTCTTGGATTAAAATTGGCTCAGAATAATGTGACGTCAGCGCGCCGTTTCCCTAATTTGTGGTTCTTGTATCAGATTTTGCTGTTTTGGTATTCTTCTACTTTGAGATTTTGCACAGTAGCAACCCTGGCTATGTCACAATTTGACAGTCGCGAAAATCCTAAATAGGGTCGAGTGAACCTTCTGTAGGTATACTCTCTATTTTGTAGTTAAGTGCCATCGTAATATGCCCGGCCACTTCATGAATCGGCGGCACTTCGTGATTTGACCAGGCAAATGGCGATGCGCAGAGGATAACGTTAGGCAAATCGAGGAGAACCGTGGTGCCGGCTTATCACTATAGCATCACCCCGTATATTTCTCGTAGAAGGGACTTGAGAGCAGGATTCAAAAAACACATTGTGTGGCAGTGTAATTATATTTTATACCTGTCATAATTTCAAGGAAAACTACGGGTTCCTATTCCTACCTATCAGCGGCATGGCTCAAGTCACTCACTTTCGTCTCATATCTATCTAAATATTTTAATACACAGAAAATACCTAACTAACTCAGCGACCCGAAGAGGATCTTAGCCTCAATAACCAGCTCTCTTCGCCGATCCCTGTCCTGCGCGATCTCCTACCAATTGCTGACTCAAAGAGCGGTACCTAGGGCATTGAATAGGACGGCGTCCTGTGGGACGACCTACATTACTAACTTTCTGCTTCCCGATCTTTCACAACTTAAAAAATGTATCTATTGTTTATTTGGGAAAGCGACTAATGGTTGAGAAAGCATCCCACCCAAAATCCACAATATTGTCTATGTACCTACCCACATTACATTAATAAGTTGTATCTAGCCACAGATAATTAATACAGCTAAGGAAGTGTAGGTATAGCCACATACCTATCCAACTGCTTATAAAGAGCCCACAGCTTTATAATAAGACGTGTTTAAATCCGGAAAGCCGGCACATTAGCATTCCTCGCATATCTTTATCACCACCAGTATCACAATCATAGAATTGCAAATAACTCTAAACACTGTACCTATCTACGTCTATTTATATGTCTATGGTTCGGGGTCAACGGCCGGCAAGCCACGCCCACGAAACACGCCCTTCGTAAGCTCCGCCCACTGGCATTATGCTGTGACGTAATGAGTTAGATTTGGCACTAGGGTTTGGGGTAGATAGGTAGGTAGGTCGGGTATAGGTTTGTCTGAAGAGCCTACAATATTTTTCTGTTTGGGTACCATCAGCAGCACATCAACCTACACATTTAAGCAATCAACTTGTAGTGATTTTTCCAACCAAAAATAATCAAACTTAAATGAGGTTCTGTAGCAGTATATAAATGAATCATAAGAATAAAGTTGCGTTATAATTTTTTTGTTGTAGCGTTATGATTATTAAATATGGTAATTAAAAATCAAAAAAGACAATGATCGTAATTTAGTTAATGGCTTTATTATAAGAAAACGGTTTGCAGATGGCATAAAAAAATAGCAATAAGTCTGTTAAAGCTAGACGATGTTTTAAACAAAACATACAAAGTAATTATTTATGAATCATACCTACCTACCTAATATTCATACTACATACAATATAAAGTAAGTAGATAGATGGTTATAACTTGAAATAATTGGTTTCATTTAAAAACAATCAGTTTTCTTTTTAGTCTACAAGCACCTGTCACACTAGCGCCATTTTCTAAAATCTCAAAATAAGCAATTCGTTCCGTTAAAATTCCGTTACTAGGAAAAATGAATAATCTAAGTAATGCTAAAGTACCTACGATTGTTAGGCGTTAGGTACGTTGAATAGGTTAAACAAGCTAATGTATTGAAAAACAAAAACCCGACTGCGGTAATTACAAAGTTGTATTTTGCGATTAAAATCCGCCATCTTGAATTTATGAATTTTTAATATAGCCAGTGTCACTCGTGCTGCTGAGACGAATCTAACGACACCTCATATGTCAAAATCCAACTATACGTTTGGGCTGTAGCCCGTGAAAAAGATTTTTTTTGTCCACTTACATACATACTCTCGAAAAACATAACCCTCCTTATGAGGCAGTCGGGTAAAAACGCAGAAAGCATTATTTTTATCACGACGTGTCGTTCCGATACGTGCGTTTTCACGTTACATCAGGTGTCGTATAAAATATTCAATTTATGAACCTGTTTGCCCCCTCGCCAGCGATGAATCCATTTCTTCACAGGTCATCAGCTGGTATAATTATGTGCATGGTCTAGTGCTCTGAACCTTGGGCACTAAATGCACACTACGTGAGGAAAATATCAGTGGACGGATTTTAGATCAGTAGAAATTCTATTGGGTATAGGTATTATTCTCACAAAGTGAATGCGGCCCGGGTTAGATTCCCGGTCGATGTATGTTTTTTTTCTATTTCTTATATTTATTTTTCTATTTTTTCACTTCGTCAGTAGAAATTCGATTCTTCGTGCGTTATTCCGCGACGAGTGTTAGATTTTTGCGTCACAATCACAACAAACTTCTTCATACCTTTGGGTAAACAGTTTATTAGATTTTTTAAGCAAAGCAACACATTTTTTATTTGGGCCCAACTGTTCCCACCAATACTTAAAACCACGTTCAAATAAAAACTCGAAATTATACCTAGGTATTTTTGACACGACTTTTCTGAAACAGCGCTTAAACATTTGTAAGGCGTGGCGATAACGACTGTTTTATTCATATCGCAGTTTAAGTTCTGCCTACCCCGCAAGAAATGATGGCTGGATGTGAGTAACCTAGGTTCTTATTTTGGTAGAATGCCTTGGTAGGTAAGTGAAGAAGACACGAATTTCCCGAGTAAATACGACTAGGGCGGAAGCGCAGCAATTAACCCACAGCCATAATAAACGACGCAAAAATGCCCGATCGATCGGTGCATGCATGTCGATCAATCATTAAACTCGTCAAACAAAAAAAGTCTCGTCTGTCAACCGAACGGAACTACATTTACATAGCAATTATTGACATCGCAGCATTGGCATTGGCAATCGTTGAAATAAGTGTTTAGGGTTCCGCAAGTCTAGCCGTCGATTACGAAATTGTTACGAACTTTTTCTGGTGTATTTTTGATGCCAATGCTAGTTTCTTACACGGTATATGAATTAAAGAAGCTGCTGTAAGGAATAAGTATTTATAATACACACTTCATTTTTTTATATATTATTTTGCCAAGCTTACGTTATTACAAGTAATTTTATAATTAAGTAGCGACTTATAATTGGCAGAACTCAGTGGAAATAAGTACTAAAACCATGTTTGCCTACAATAAACATTGAACTCACTACATTTGATAAAGGATATGACCGTTAGCAGTTAACATACCATGCATAGCCGTAGGTACGTAAACGTTGGTTAGTTTATGGGATCAATTTTTTTTATGAAGTACTCGTATTCAGTCCCATAATAATGTGTCTAAAATGAAAAACGAGTTGTTCATCGGGCTGTATGTCAACTCGGTGTTATTCACGACACTAGAATGAATTAAACTTAGAGTATAATAAAGGCAAGCTATAGAGTGCGCCTAAAAAGTTAGAACGGTTGGTAGTAGTCTGCACACGACCTCTGTCTTTCAGTAGCAGAACGCCAGTGACAGCACTATTGAACCACTATAACTTCTCATACATTTGATGTCTGTATCTATGGAGCAACTGCTTACGCTTTGACAGTACAGTTTGATAGCTTGCTTATATTATCTAAGGAATTAAACGTTTCAAATGTTGTTTCGACGGAACCACGCCTTTCACGTTCCAACAGCCGCTTATCGGTTATTTTTTCAGTGATTACGTCAAAATACGCAATGCGTAGACGCACAAAAACGCGTATTCTAATAGGTGCGTCTAATACGTGCCGCTATTATACTGTATCATTGGCAGTGCGCATGAAAAACGGATTGATTGGTTGCGTTCGCTCCGTGAGTTATGGCTGCGCGGGAGTAGACGGTTGAAGGCCGGGTTCAGATCTACGTTCATTCACAAAATGTATTAATTTTATTAAAACCGTCAACTGTGTAATATTTGAGATAAAATGATTCCAAACTGTGACGGGGCCAATTTACATACTGGGTGAAATTTTATTAGTGATTGATAGAGAAAACTCAGAACCGACTGGTGATAAGAAACAACTTTCCGCAAAGAACATAGGTCGAAATAAGAAAAAATATTTTAGATCTCAAATACTACATTGGCGATCAGCTGATTTGAAACCAAGTCTTTTACAGTGTAGGGTTTAAAACGTCAAAAGCAAAATCTTGGCTCTTACACAGTTATACTATTTTGGTGCCACCTACATAATCAAATTGTATATGTTGTCACGATTGGTGATGGATATTCTGATTGTAGTAAAATAATTACATCACTTCAGAATGAGATCAGGCGTTTTATGTAAACGACAGCATGGCAGTCAAAGTAGTTTCTAATTTGGGTAAAGGTATTAATATAAAAAGTTATAACAATGTGATAAAAAATTACAATCTTATTTATCTGTTTTCTCATCCTCGGGATTTTAAAGTAGCCAAAGTAATAATAACGTTATGGTCACCCTATTTTCATCACATGGCTAATCATAACACAAATACAAAGCTGACCAATGCGGGCCTATTTTATTTAAAACAAATAAAATAATTCAATTTTATCGAATGTCCAAAATGTAAAATCAATTGTATATTTCATGAAATGACATCTTTAAGCTTTGTCATTGCCAGTGCGCATGAAAAACTTAGTGCTTGGTTGCAATGACTCTGCGGGAGTCGACTGTTTAAGGCCAGGTTCAAATCCATGTTCATTCAAGTTATTAAAATGTAACACTAGAAACTAGGTGGGAATATTTATTAATATTTGTAAGAAAAACGGTCCACCTTAAACCAGCCAATTTTAATATCGCCTCCATAATTTTGCCATATTTTATGTTCCGTTTCTCCTTATGATCTCAACTAATAGGCGTAAGCGTACGTTACTGATATTTTTAGTTACTACGAAATAAAAATGACAGGGTGTCATTTATCTTAATAAACAAAAATAATTAATTAAGAAAAAAATAACAAGAAAACAATTTAAAGTTTGGGCGTTCCATATAATTAAATATCAGTTTCGATGAATTTAGGGCCTTCGTTTTCTAAAATCATGAACAGTCTATTTTAACAGTAAGTAGGTATGTAGGTATGTATGATGGTCATTTGATCAATCATGCATTACAAAATTAACGAATGTCCAAATGGTAAATATCGGTTATACAGGGTGTTAGGGACGGTGTAACGAAAACTTTGCAGGTATGCTCAGACCATGAAACTGAACAACTTTTACTATGGAGCGAATGGTGGGAAACGAAAAAAAAATTCCGTCCTCCCATACAAAGTCAGTCAGCTGATCGTGAATTTTGTATGGGAGGTCGGAAATTTTTTTTCGTTTCCCACCATTGGCTCCATAGTAAAAGTTGTTCAGTTTGATGGTCTGATCATGCCTGCAAAGTTTTCGTTACACCGTCCCTAACACCCCGTATATTTCATGAAATGAGATCTTTATGCTTTAACATTGCGAGTAGGTATATGTAAGAGAAATTGATTGATTTGATTGATTCTGTGAGCTATGTCTCACTTCAAAACTATCTACGCCCATTTTAGGCTCGAGTTATTTACAAGTCTCTCAAAAAAGAATTCAAACGAACATACATACATATATCACTCCTATATCCTTTGCAGAGTATGCAAAGCATAAACGGCTGTAAAAACCTGCCATTTACGTCACGTTTGACTAAATTTCGAAAGTCATTCAGAAAACTGTGTATCACCATAGTGACAGGTTGTCAACCTGTCGCCTAAAATTGCATCAAAAGTTCAAAACTAATGCTTGTGACTAACAAAAGAACTTAAGAACTCTTTAAGGTTTTTTTACGAATATCCTTAGCTCCAGCAAAAAAATATAACGTTATATACGCTGAATGAAGTATTTTTCATAGTTAGTAACTGATTGATTTAAAAAATAGCATGGTAGCTCATGTGGAGCATATATTTAAAAAAATATTTGAATTTTGATTTAGAATCGTATTTTTTGATGTGACATAAGTAGGGACGGCGTACCTAATACCACAAATTAGGGAAACAGTACTAGCGACGATTTTGATGCTTACTGGTTTTAGCGATTTGGCTTGAACGTCATATTTATTGGATAAAAATTTGCTGAAAATCATATGACCTTCTTGTATCAGATTTTGAAATACCTATATAGATACTTTTAATTTTTTGACAGTAGCAACCTTGGCTATGTAACAGTTACAATCGTAAAAACTCTGAATAGAGTCGAGTAAAACTTATGATGAGGTTCAAAATAATAAAATAATATTAGAGTACCAGAAAGATTGAAATACTATATATTAGTAAAATATACCTGAATTAACAATCAGGTATATTTTACACAGGTGAATGTGATATTAGTAAATCTATAATTATGCGTATTTGACAACCTTGTAGCTGGTTTTTCACAAACTTTGCTTTGTACATTATTTTTCTAAAAATACGATTTATATTCAGGTACAAACAAAATTCGTAGGGACCATACATTAATCATCTTTTTATACCACACATCACAAAAAGAGAAACATGAAATGTCTGTTTTTTTGCGAGTGCTATTGCATGCATTAGGAAAAAGCGATTTTCCACCTTATTTTCCTACAGATACGGTGTATGTGAATCAGTTTGACAGACGCATATGACGACGTAGCTTTGTGCGATGCGCAGCGCTAAAGGATGCGTCGATCAAATCCAAAAATTGTTTAACATAAACCGTATTTGTATGAAATTAAGGTGAACAATCCAATTTTCGCAATCGTACCTGATTAAAATGTTATAGTTGCCTCACTAACAAGTCATATGGGATTCTTTTTAAAACGATCATCAGTTAGTATAAATATAATCAAATGGGACGTCATATTTCTTTTTTACATTATTTTTCAATCAAAAATACATATTTTAGCAGTTATCTTTAAACATTGAAATAAAATTTAAATTCACATTTTAGTAGTAGTTTTGGACAATAGTTTAAAGCAAATAAATTGTGTATTTTATTAGTTACCCAGTCAAATAACCAATTCTCACTCTGCTTTTTATTAATTTAGAAATCACAATATGGCGTCGCGTCAGCCAGACCTCAAGCTGACAGTTAAATAGCAGTTAACTAGCCGTTTATAAACGAATCAGTCATTTATTCAAATTAGGAACGAGCCGTCGCCTTATTAAGGAGGGCTCGTCTTGCGTACTAGCGCCTTTTATCTATTTTCCCAGTATTTATTTTTATTTGAATTTTTCTTTTAGGAACTAAAGACATTAAATCCGCTGCCTCTCATAAGACACCTACAGAATTCACTTATTACAAAGTTCGTTTTCAGAACTAAGATCTCAAGATAAGCTTAACCAGGTATAATTTATTGATTATGTTGAGTTAACTCTTTCTTACTTATTTCGAATGTTAAACAAGTAGGCCTTAGAAATATTATTGTAGGTACTAAAACGACAGAAATTCTGTCAAAAATATGGTACTCCAACTAGAAGGCTTCAGTAACGTAAAGTATTAAACAGCGCTAAATCGGTAACGTATTTGATTATTATTTTTTAAATAACTGCCTGTGGTATGATTGCTTTTTTTCACTAAGCGGCGCTAGTATACAGGCTAAACGCTTTGAAACAAAAGTTCAAATTAACGAACAATTAAACTCATTGTAAGGCGTCGGGGGAAACATAACATTTTCTTTATTAACAATCGTAGATTAAAAAATAATTGAGATGATTATTGTTTACAAGTTTAGGTGTCACTTTTGGTTTGGCTTTGTACTTCATTTTGAACAAAAAAAGCAACTAAGTTGGCTGTAGTGATCGGAATTAATAAACCACTGAGTGCTATATTTTCTGTGAATATAGCATCATACAATTGTGAAATTATAAATTTAGTGCCCCTGTGCAAGTAAAATTATGCGTCATAATAATAAATTTCTGAATATTTTATTTAAATAGCGACCAACCGCATGACTAGGTACATCGAAATACCGGATTCGTATATTTGTATAGTAATGTTATAAAAAAACGAGGAAGCTCTAAATAATAATACCTACCTAGGTACTATAATTCTATTTATAAATTTTGGCGTACCTACGCGTATTTATTGTAGGTATTAGGTATGGAGTATAGGTAATTCGCAAGGGCACAAATTATAGGTAGGTTTGAGGTAGGTATATCAACAAGCTAGCACAGCGAGCAAAATAAATATCATTAGAATAACAGTTTTTGGAAAACTTTTTCAAATCAGAATTTGAACCTACAACATATGGTATCTGTACTGCCGACCACGGGATGTGTTTTAAAAATTTCGTTTTCAATATGAATAATATTTTAAAGAATTTGCTAACGCAAAACGTCACGTTATAATTCCTAAAAAAGTAAAATGACAAAAACAATTCCAATCACAAACTGAAAAATATTGGTATCATCAAGGGTGACTTGATCTTTTTTTAATTTTGCATCGAAGTAGATTATTTCTGCAGCCATTGAAAAGAGCTGCCGCCGCCGTTCGGTGCCTGCTGCTTATGGCAACCCTATGTTTTCCACCCCCTGAGACAATTCTAGGTGTCATTTATGGTAGAAAAATACCATCCAGTAATTTTATTTGACCAACACTGGCTTGATGAAAGTGACTCATTAAAAAGCGTCTCATCATCATCACTCAAACTGTGAAGGCCCTCTCAATCGTTAAATTATCCGTGAATTTTTAATCATTATTGTTTAAAATTACGATTAAAAATCTTTCGTTGCTGACAAAAAACCTGTTATTTACTTAATTCAATTAGGTATTTGCGGAATGTAGCAATTAAACCGACGATTGAATAAAAAATACTGTAATTAGGTAACAAAAAATACTAGGTATTTGTTATCAATGATTGAGACGTATATTTTACGACTGGATATCTGTCGACTACGGTCAACCGCGTGGTGGCAGCGATGCCATAATATACAATATCATTCTCAAAGAGGGTTGACGTCAGGCAGGCGGCTGGTCATTGAACATTGCCAAATCCTTTTGCTATTACGATATTTTGCTCTATCAAGACATGTTGCGCTGACCCGAACTGATTTGGGATAAGGGCAGGAAGATGATGATGACTGAGACGTATTTCAATCGTTTTTGCAGATAGGTTACAAAAATGGTTCAGAGGGTGTGTCAAACGAAGAAGAAGAACATGAAGTAGGTAGATCTAAGAAAGTATAATGATTTTTCGTGTATGAGAAATTTATACCTACTTAGAAATGTTCGTTTTTAAATTCCTGTTTACAGTATTTTTATTCTTATGTCGGCTTTAAGTTTGCCTTTAAATATAGAACGATGGTTTGGTTAGTAATATGAAGTTTTCGTGAAGTCAGGCCTTAAATGTCTTAATGTAAAAAATAAGAATTTGCTCAATTTTATTAGAACCTATTAAATTACTTGCCTAAAAATTGCCAACTACCTACCTAATTAGAAAAAATACAGCATTGGGATATTCACAGAAATAATAGCTGCTATAGATACTCGTAGTTCTTGCAAAAATCGCTTTGAAGTACCTAAGTAAATCCTTCAAATTTAATTTATTTTATGTACCTAAACGTAATGCCACAGCAGGTTAATATGAAAAAAATGCTCAAGTGAATAATATTCATGAATGTAGAGTCACATTAATAGTGGCTATTTGTTTCATTAGCTTAAGAAACCCATCCATCAGAGGACAACAGCAATTGCATTTTAATTACCCACATGACATTTCAAGGTGACGCCTCTCAGTCTACCTACTCTATGTACATTCAGATAAATAGGCAATTAAGTAAAGACAAATAAAAATAGTCAAAGAGTAAAAGTAACGTAGGTACCTAATATAATTCAGAGGCCAATCAATAGATATAGTAACACATAAAAACACACCATAGCACACACACGTCACTAAAACACACCAGTCAAAATCGAGCGAGTGAGATGCAAATATTCTCGTCACACTCTACCGACATCTCTGATAACGTTATCTCATCAATGTTAGATGAAAAAACCGTCCGATTACTGCCAATACTGCACATATCAAAGAAAAACCGGAAAAAAGTGAAAAAAACTGTTTAGCGGTTTTTTGCGAGCGGTTTTGTCCGCGCGTTGAGGCGGCGGCGCCGGGCGATGCCTTGCGACAACTAAAAACTTGGGGCTGAAAATGCGTAGGCGGTATGCATTCGGGCGAAACGGCAATACAGCCTTCCCCACGAGCGACAGAGATGGATGATACTCTTGTGGGCGTATTCGTGTGGGAGTGGCCTAAGTTTGCATAAACGCAGGCTGCCTCCAGACAGAAGCAGGGTTACCATTTTGAACCTGATTTCTGCTGTTTGGGGATTTAGCTTCCAATTTTTGAGTGTCGCTGGGTCTACGAACGGTTACCAAATAAAATATTTTGACAGAATTCGGAAAAAATAGGTACTATTACTGGTATATTATATAAGAAAACAATCGTAAATTTACGAAGCCTAGCCATTTTTTGGTGGAGGTAGGTACCTAAATAGGAGTACCTAGTTAAAACGTGGTGAGTACATTCGGCCGAGTATTAATCTTGCAAGTGCATTTGAAAGCATTGATAACTCGAACGGTAGCGCGAATAAGTACTCACTTATACCTATTATCACCATAAATATAAGTATTTTCAACCGAATAGTAAGCAGGTACCACAAATTTTATTAAAAATGTGTTTCCTAGTAATGTTGCTATGCGCAAAAGTACTAGACACTTCCGACAGATAATTTACTAGCCTCTGCTGGATTTGTAGTTTTTGCGATGGCCACCCCATACAGAAGTGTAGTGCTTGCTATACATCAGCCCCCGTATTTTATATGATCCTGGCTGTTTTTGCTCCTAGTGCATTGTCTTGGTTTTTTTTAAAGGATGAACTATGAAACTGTGCGTGTTGGCTTGATTCGTTTTGCTTGCGGTAGGTTAAGGATTCATTGAAGTGCAGTCTATGATAAATTATATTTCTATGCAGTGTGTTTAAAAAGAAATGTCCAGTGAAAAAAGTGTGCGCAACCGTTTGCTAGGGCCATTTTCTGTAATTGGTTGTGCATTTTTCATTTTCAAATCAATTATTTTTTATTACATTAGTTCAATGACGCATAAAATATAATCACAGTATTGAAGATGATAACATGAAAAATTATTATGACACAGATAGCCACGTGTGATGCCGGCTTAGAAAAGCATCACCCCAAGTCTACTCGTGGGTTTCGTAAAAAGCGACTAAGGGATGGGATCCAGGGAATGGGCAGCAGCGTTCTCTGCAAATGCACCATCATGCACTGTGCTCGCCGATCCGCCTGCCAAGCGTGATGGCAATACCCCCGCCACAGGGTGAGGCCCATGTCCAGCAGTGGACTGTTGTGACTGTTATAGTGGTTATGGTAGGTAGCCACGTAGGTACCTATTTTTATGTTTTTAGATTAAAGTAGAATGGGAATAAAATGCACTATTAACGTAAAATACATTTTACTAGGATTGATTTTAGGTAAGTATTAAATATATAGAACTTGATTTTCGAGTGGGTATGAACTTAATTTGATTATCGAATTTTAGTCAAACTGAAAATTATTTATTGTATCTAAATAGTATACAAAAGTATTACATATTGATAGTTATTTTATTACACATAAATAGATAAGTCTTTGTAAAAAAAAGAATATTGAAAGACACAATTTCCTTTTTTTTAATAATAGTTTTGTTTGCCTAGTATGTACAAAATAGACACGGCTCTAGTTTCTAAAATGATCAGTTTGGAACCCAGTCAAGGGAGTGAAGCAAATGTGTCTCATTTGCATTGAATCTCCGTTACAAAATCTGTTGGCCTATCGGTTCATTTTCTAGTAACATAATTCCGGATGGTTCTTGGTGCACTCCATCTATTGATATAAAGGAGTAAGGGATTATGAAATTGAACAACTTATCCCATGGAACGAATGGTGGTAAAGGAAAAAATGTTTTGACTTCCATACAAAATCATTCAGCTGATCGTAAATTTTGTATGGGAGGTTGGACTTCTTTTTTCGTTTCCCAACATTGGCTCCATAGTAAAAGTTTTTCAGTTTGATGGTCTGTTCATGCCTGCAAAGTTTTCGGTACACCGTCCCTTACACCCTGTATACTCCTTTGCCAGCTAATAAAAGCCTGCTTCTGGACAAAGGCACGGTACCTACATATTGGCAGGTATTGCCACACACATCACGCTTGGCAAGAAGATTGCCAAATGCAGTGCAAGTTGTTGTATTCACAGGGAACGCTGCTGCCTATTCCCTGGATTCATCCCATAAAGCGTACAACACCCACGGGTAGACTAAGGTGATTCTATTCTAACTTCATTGGAATTCAGCGCAGTGCAACGCCTCGTAGCGTGACGCTGTGAGTCAGATATGCTAAAAGATTAAGATCTTAAAATGAAATTTATAGAACAATAAAATTTGATTAAACTTTTCTTTCTATAACACGGGAAATTATATGTGTAATTTTAATAAATCATCGATTTTTTATGGGACAGACTAAGTAAGAGTCAATTTGTGTAGTGCACCTCTTGAAATAGTTTAGTTCATTCTTATAAGTAAATCAGAACAGAACAAACAAAGTAGTCTTTTGTAGAAACTATCATGTAATTTCATCTTTAACAGCTCTATCAAATAAAATGTCATCCATCTGTAGTTACGGATTTAGGATATTAAAATAAATATGACAAGTCGCTAGAATCTGTTATCAAATCACATTAAAAATAGAGTTTTACGCAGGTGTGTAACATAAAGCTGAAAATAATGATAATCATTACGGTAGGTAGGTACCTACTTATTGTTTGTTTCATAATTCTTTTATTCTGTATTTGTTTTTGTATTAGTAAACTAAAGCCGCTCAAATATTTTTTGTTTATTAACTGCAAAACTCGAAAATAAAAAACGCAAATAATTATTTATACCGAAATATTTACGAATGGAATGTTTCGCGTGCTCGCGGCCGGGAATTTTATTTGATTTAAAATTTCAAATATCGAATGTCTTCGGGTCCAATTTTCGAATTTGAACTCGGAGCGTCCAGTTCGGATGACCAGCAAAAACTTACCGCGCAATGCCGCCCGTCATCTGCGCTGGCCACGGAAACCTGTGGAGTGGTTCACGTTGCTAATCTTTTTCGGTACCTTTTAAAAAATAAAATCATCATCTGCCTGCCTTTATCCTAAATCGTTTGGAGTCAGCGCAACATGTTTTGCTAGAGCCCAACATTATGTAGCAAAAGGATTTTGCAATGATGGCCGCCACCCTGACGTGAACCCTCTTTGCAAATGCAATTGTAGGAGGTATCACCGCCACCATGTGGTTGACCGTAGTCGGCAGATATTCAGCCGAGGTCAAAAATAACGTCGCCTTTTACGAAACACCCTGATCGGAAAAGGGGTAGCAGTATTCTTAGCCGCTGTATGTAATGTGTAAAATATTATCAGCGAGTATGTTGATGGGCAAACCATGTCGTTTACGAAATTGAATTCCTATCCCCGAGATCAAAGTAAAAAACGAAACACTTATTTGCACCTCCCATATAAAATGAGTAGGACGGCCGGCCGATAATTTTGTAGGGAAGGGTCTGACTGAGGAGACTGTTTTCGCCACAGTTGATAGTCCTCCATCACTATCTTAGGCATTTATGGTTTACCTATTTGGATAGAGGTTGGTGTATGCAGTAGTTGCAACGAAGCAACTTAAGTTAAGAATTCATTTACGTTACAAGACTTCTCTACGCCACTCTCTGTTCAGTACAAATATGCCGCCTAGCCGTGCAGACTATGCGCAAAAAGGGCGTCCTTACCAAACGCTCATTTCATCACATACGTGCTTCGGTAGAACGAGACGACCAGCCTCCGCGCCACTTTTTCTTGAACCCGACTGTTACAATCCACCCCTAGAATTTCAAAGACAGTTCACCATTTCAGGGGCCAAGTGAAACTGGTCGATTCCCACGAAAGGATTGGAGAAAGCTTTTTGTCTTTGTTTATTATTGAACTGCGAGAAAGAGATGGACGACGGTAATGACACACGTAATTTATAGTTTGAATGGATGGATATGATTTTCAGATATCTGGTTTTGTATGCAGAGGAAATATTATTATAATCCTATATACCAACATGCTTTGGAGATGACAAAATGACATTAAATCAGTTTAGCGTTTTTTTTTTAATTGCATTATATTACATACATTACATACCACATGTTTGTTTTTTTGCTTGCATAAACATTCAGTAGGTAATTTGAATAATTTGAAAGATTATGAATGTTTGGAAAACTTGCAAAATTCTCTACCGCAGGTAGGAGCTGCGAACATGCAACCTACGGCATCTGTAGATACAGCCGACGCCACTAACAACTGGGCTATCGCGGTTCTATCCTAGCCTGCGAATTAAACAAGTACGTATATATCTTGGCAACTGACGCGTGGTAGGGCTCCATCTACCGGCTTAGTTTTGCAACCAATTCCCAGCGGCTTTTTTCAGATTGAATGAAGTCAAATGAAGTGAAGATTGAATGAAAACCCGCAATAAATTGAATACCAAATTTTAAAATACTTTTCCTAGGATAAATTAGCAAGTTTCCCACAACTATTACACCTATCTAACATGGGAAGTGTTTTAAAATTTGGTATTCAATTGAGAATTTGTAAGTAGGTATGTATTTCCTTTCCAAAGTTCGTTGAACGACTCGGTGTCCCACACGAAAAGAAAGAATAAGGGCCGGTGCACAATAACGAGATTTAAATCGGGACGCATTAAATAGTAACAGAAAATGAACTAAGCACCGTAATATATACATACATATTATAAAAGCCTATATCCCTTGCGGGGAAGGCAGAGCGTAAACGGCTACAATTAATTTACACCACATCTTACAAAAGTTTGTGAGTCATTCAGATGACTGTATTTGTATCCTCTTCAATCCCTGAGTCGCTTCTTATGACACCCACGGGAAAGATATGGGGTGATGCTACAAACCAACTGGCACCACACGGCGAATATCGTAATAGAGATAATAATTAACTCTATCGACAGGCTTACAATACCACATCAATATTAATTGAGAGACAAGTGACAACGCCAAAACAATGCCGCAATGTCAGAAATTTTAATGGAAAAAGAAAACCGACAGAAAACCGACAATTATTCGAATGACGACAATTATCGTCATACGAGTACGTTCGCTATAGATGTGTGATTGTCTAAACAAACGACAAAAACTGATGATGAAAAAGTCACATTCAGGTAATCAGATGGGGAATAGATTAAATAATTATAGACTTACTTTTATGCGGTACAGTCAGTGACAAAATAGCTACATGATTTTGTGCTCTGACACAACATGTTGCGTGGATCCCAAATGATTTGGGATAAGAGTCAATGACAAAATAAGTTTTTTTGGATGAATATTTGGGTCCACGAGGCTCAGAATATGGACATAGCCATAAAATAGTTTTATTTTTAATACAGCTGTTGTAAACTTATGAACTTTTACCTGTCTTGGACTGAAAAAATAATTGTCTGTTTTTAACCGACGAATAAAACGGAGGAGGTTCATTCATCCCGATTTTTTTTATGTATGTTCACCGATTATTTAGAGACCACTGGACCAATTAATATTTCCAAAAATATATCTTAGGTAGGTTCCTATACTAACAATACTTATTTTTTTTTGCTTTTCGGCGGTAATATTTTTTGTTAATTTTTTTTTATTATTATTTTCATCTATCCAGTATGATGCCCATTCCTAGGTAAACCCTTCTTTTTTTTCTGGTGGGACACTAACTCTACAAACGACCCAATAAATAATCCTGGTGTCAGAATTTAATAACATTTTATTTTTATATTAGGTACCTAAGTATTACAAGTCATGAAATAGTATTAACCCAGTTGAATTGAACATCTTTTCCACGCAAATTATCTTATTTTATTGCTACTATTAATAATATAGGCAATAAAATAATTATAATTTACTTACCGCGCGTGTTTTTCAGCCATAAAATAATTATTTATTGTATTCTTTTTCACATAGTAATAATTGCAGCTGTGAGTGCCCAGTGCTGGTCCTGACCAAATCTGCATTATTTTTTATAACAGGTGATTATAAGTACCTAGTGTTGAAAATAATAATTCAGGAATACATTACACCATTTCACATCTTTATTCACCAAAGACCTAATACAGATTGTGTAAGGGTACCGTTGCATTTTAACTTTGACAATTATTAAACTTTACTACATCGCCGCGTTTTCAATTGGTACTGCGTTTCGATTCATATTTGGACAAGGTTGTGTAGTCAACTTGGTAGTGCTATCTTTGTTTGTTAATAAACAAACCGAAGGGATTGATCATGTTTGTCCGTCATACGACGAGACACAGTACCATTACTTTACAACATGTCATTTAAAAAGTGCAACAATTGAATGTACAATCAACAGTGTAAAAATCAATAACTAATACTAGGTATTATAACAGTAGCATTACTATCAACCACAACCGTCCACTGATGGACGTGGCTCTCCATAGGAGTGAGAAAACACACCACACTTGGCCGGTAGATTGGCTAACACAGTGCATGTGTTTAGCCGGCGATTTACTATTCGCTGGATTCATTCCTAATTCACTTTTCGACAAATTCGACATCTAGTCGCTATGAATCGTCATAAATAACCTCCCCTTTTCACCTCTGACAGTAAACAATTTCTCCATATATTTTTTTAAATTATTAACCTTGTCGCACCGGTTGGATCGTGTTCAAGGCGTGGAAAGTATCCTGGTGTATTTTAGTGCCGATGACCTACCGCTTGTCCCTAGGTGAACTACCTAGGAATAAGCTGCTATCCATATCTAATAAGTATAATAAGTCATAATAAGCTAAGGACATTCTAAGCTCCACTCAAGAACCCGCTTACGTCTATCGGTTCTACGACAAATATATCCACTGCCACTATAGCTTGCTATACGAGTACTTCCAGACTACTCACTTCTCGTAAGAGGTGTGAATTTATTAAGGTGGGCTGTTTGGTATGGATGACTATGTGTAGTAGAACATGTGGTTTATGCACTTATTTGTGCTTCTGGTTGTTGTCTATGGTTACAAGTACTTAGCTTTCAAATAAACTACTTAAGGACTCCAGAGTACATCGGTCCATACGTCAACTCAGTGTCCCATAATATAATACCTTTATATGAGCGAAATTTTTATGTAAATGTGTTTAACCGAGATTTTCATGAATTTTCGTATGTATTTATTTTAGTTAGGAAAAATTGTTTCTTCATATCATTTTTGACAGTCGCTTTTAAGCTAATAACGCCATCTATTGAACCATAGAGCAAGCTCTGTTCTTCGACTGATCACAATAACTTGTAATATTCATACCTTAAGTTCCCATACTCATATTCTTACAATAAATACGAGCCCTAGAGCCGTTGACCTATCGCCTGCCTAGCTGCACTATAATAAACATTTTAAGAGTTTTTAATTATTCTCAAAGAATGTTCGTTTCCCGCTTGCTAATAAGTTTGTGTTATGTCTTGAATTCGTTTAAATTCCAGTAAAAAAATAGTTTGTGTGGTTTCGTAATAATTTTGAACACCTTTCATAAGTCATAATAATTACTTACCTAGACACAGAAATGTCTATACTAGAAGTAAATATCTCAGAAAAATGAGTTAAACCGAAAAAGCTAATTTTGTAAAACATAATTTTGAACAGATATTTTCACCGGGGCTTTCGTCTACTCGGTGTCACACAAGATAGAAGATATTTGAATGAAATGATAGCGATGCGTGTGGAAGAAGTTCTTTCATGGAAGAAGTTCTAAAGATGTTTTGCGGTGTGATTCCAGCTTCAAATAAGGTCACCCATTAACCGTGCGTGTAGTAAAAAGCGACCAAGGAATTCATATATCCAGAGAATACTTCTAATGGGTTTGTTATTTGTCCAGCAATGGCCCAACAGCCGGATGAGTTTGTGACTGATAAAATGGAGCATTTTTATCTAGCAGATTGTACCCAGCAGTTCCTATAAAGTAGGTTGACAGAAGAAACAGTGTTACAGAGTAGCTTATATAAAGTCGATCGATGCTATCGGGCGAAAGTTTGCGCTGCGCCTGCGCACGCGTTCGTGGGAATCGATTCTTTTTCTCAGGTATTGTTTCGATGGTCTGGTATTTGGTGCGGTGGTGGTGCTGGGTGTGGGTAGCGGGGTTTGGGGTTCGATTTGTTAATTTTGCAACCGCAGTTTATCTATAGATGAGTTATGTTTTGGACAATAGCATCGCACGGACATACCTATCCAGGCGTAAGATTGTTAATTTTTTATGAACCCTCTAAGAACCATAGGCCGATTGTCAAGTATGCAAAGGAGCGGAAATCGTAGCGTTGGACGCCTTCCGGAAAGATAGACCGAGAGGGCAGCTGGTCACAAAATAGAGAATTTACAGAAGGTTCACTCGTATTCAGGATTTGTGCGATTGTCCTTTGTTACATAGCCAGAGTTGCTACTGTCAACAATCTCAAAGTTTAAGAATATCAAAACAGTAAAATAATCTGATAAAAAATGTCATATATTATGATTCAGAGCCAACTTTAATCTAAAAAATATGACGTTCGTGGCAACCAATTTCTTAGTTACCTTAACCTCCCCTGAGATTCTGGTTATTTCCAGTTCAAGTCAGTAAGCGACAGAATCGTCGCTAGTTCTGAGTGAGCCACCTGTGTAGGTGCCCCTCGAGCCGTTTTCCTAATTTGTGGGTTGGTATCACCTATAGATGACGAGAACGAGAGATCGTGCCTTACCTATTGTGAACCTGCGGGAGGCCTACGTGCAGCAGTAGACTCTAGGCTAAAGAAACTACTTATTTGTATTTCTATAATTCAGTATTGTGGCTGTATTAAAATCAGCATAAACCGGTGAAGATATCTGCAACCACCAAGCATTGTCTACGCCTAAGCAGGCGTAGTCGCATTGCGTGAGAATAGCGGCGACACATTCAGCCTGTCAGAGTTACGAAGCTGTCACAAAAACGCCGATGCAGATTGAAGTTATTGGTACACGTGGTATTCCTTCACATGGCTATTAGAGGATTTCATCATTGTTAGCATTTTACTAAGTAGATCACTGTAAAAAGTACGGAGCATAAACGCGTGATCTTGCTTTGGAGTTTTTACGCCTCTTCTTTACAAGATTTTATGCATCAGTCTGCTTTATTAGTAGGCATAAGTCTACTGCTGGACGTAGGTAAACCTCTCTAATAGGTATACATTTTTCATACAAAATACTTAAAGAAATAATTGAAACGAGCTTGGTATAACATGATTTATAGAAGAAATAGACCCCAAATGGCAACATTCTTGTTTGCTTCTTTTTCATATTACAATTATAAGCAGGATGTCAACAATAATGTTGCCATTTCGGGTCACTTTCTTTAATAAATCAGGTTATATAGCAGGATTGAACTCTGCCTGCAGCTTTAAAATCACGCAATATCTTACAAAAATATCGGAGGATAAATAATTTCTTTTAGTGGCCGATACCGAAAACTCAGGGTTGTTGGTGAAAAGGAACAACGTTTCCATAGAAAAATAGGTCGAAATATGAAAAAAAGGTTAGCACAGAATATTTTCGTCCAAGTTTTTTGTTTTGGTACCAGCTAAGCTCGCTAGTAAAGACAGGTATTTAGATATCTCTTTAATAAGGCAAGGCGAAGTAAACCTAGGTTACTCCCAGTTTACTCCTTCGCTTGCCTATCATCACAAACACGTTCTGCGGACCGTTACAAATCATTATCATCATTTCCACGTTAAGTATAGTATACACTGCGAACTCACACAAAAGCCGTTAAGGCGCGGTCAGGCACACCTGACCTTTGATAAAAAAACACCTGTTTTTTTGCACGATCAACGGAATTAAAGTGCATAACTTTTATATAGAAATGTCAACGTTTCCGGTGTGATCGCTCCTTTATGATACAAGTGGCGTAGAGACGATAACATTAATTGATCAGGGTACTATCAGCAGCACCACCTACCTAGCTTTCTGAGGGATCAACGTGAACTGGCTTTCCGTAGTAAATGTTTAGAATACTAGTAAATGTTGATCCTTCAGAAGCGTAGGTACATTAAGGCATCTAATAGCATCAAAATACATACATATATCCTATATCCTTTGCTGGGTAGGCAGAGAGTAAACGGATGTAAAGAAGACAAAAGTTTGAGAGTCATTCAGAAGACTGTGTATCACCAAGATGACTGGTTGTCAGCCTGTCGCCTAATATTGCAATAGCTACCTACACATCAACTACGTAGTCGCTTCTTACGACATCCACCGAAAAGATATGGGGTGATTCTAAGCTGGCACCACACGGCATATTCAAAGCCTATTCTTTAACTAAGTATAGCAATGTCTACTCTACTACCTTAGTCTAGTATTCTAGTCTAGGACCTTTGCTCCTGGTGCGCCACGGTTCACAACCCCTGATCTAAGCACGCCATGGTAAACCTGTTCCATAAATAAACGAGGGTTCATCAGGTAGTATGCCGACTCGGTGTCATACACGATAAGCAAGAATGATACAGGATGTTATGAAATACCCGGGCTGTATGCCACAATATAAGACAGTCACAGTATATCTGATTGGTCTGCTTAGACGAGAAACAGATCTAACGTCTATTAGTGCATTATTTTTGTCAAAATATGAATTTCGACCTTATTCTCATACTAATATGGTTTATGTCAAACAGTTTGACAGACACATCTGCTGGCGCTGCACATCGCACAACGCTGCGTCAACTACATAACGAAACAAGGCCTTATAAAGGCAAGAGAAAGGAACAAGTCAATACCCAGGGAAATAGGTAAGCTTAAGATCCTGTATAAAACATAGGTCATATAACTCGTTAAATACCAACACTATTTTATAGTTCCACCCTCCAGTTTTAATGAAAATTCCTAAGTCTGAAGGGTAGTTACAGTGTTACATATTTAATGGTAACTGTCAACTAATAGTATCACTGCTCTGAGCCAGTTTGTCAAAAATATTTGAGTCAATGATCTTATCAGTAGGTACTTCAAAATATATATAATATTATGAGCAGTAATTTTACCAAGATGTTTTAGTAGGGATTTGATGTAGTTGTAATAACTGCTTGCTTTCTTCTTAATAATAAAATAAATGAATAGCAAGCCCATCTTGATGTAGGTACCTACTTACTGTGGTAGGTATCAAAAAGTAGAAGCAATATTTCTTTCAGCAAGCAATCAGATCTAGAAATATTCACTTATATTTTAATATACTCTATGAGTTAGTTCACTCTGCAATGTCCCAATTAAACAAAATACTAATGAAACTAACTAAACGATTCAAAAAGACTAAGAGTAAAAAAAACATGCAAAATGTGTTCGCCACCCGGGTCAACTTGTATGTAGGATTGTATATTATAGGAAATTTCTTAAAATTTTGGGCCATGTCCCTTGGATAAAGTTATTCAGTTTAATAGACCGTTACACCTTTTAATATAACCCACCCATATTACCTATATGGCCTGCTTAATTGAATAAAATGCCATCGACATTTACTTAGACCTAAGTTGCTTATTGCGTGCAAAGAAAATAGTAAGTATTACTACCACTAATAAATCCACCGTCCTCTAATTTTAAAGGATCAAGTTATACTGCATTTTCTTTGTTTTTGTACCTATTTAAAAACCATTATAAGTGGGTCTCTTAAATAGTAGGTGGATTTCCTGACGATAGTACTTACTTAAACATGATTCTTTAATAAAGACGTGTCAAATCAAAACTTGCACATATTCAATTGTGATTGCATTAACTATATAACGTATAATTATTTGTCGATTAATCGCACTGATTAATATCATTAGCTAGTATTCGCTAGTGATGTGACATCGGTCACCGAATGCTTGGTTTCGGATATTTGTATTCAAATATCTGAAAAATTCATACCGTGTGAATGCCCTCGTAAATTGACAAAATATTCATTCGTTTCCTTCTTGTATATTTAACAGATATCACAATAAAATCAATAATATTATCATGTAATATTTTGCTATCTGAGTAAAAGTGCTTGTCCTATTGCTTAATGCTCATAGGCAAATACCCATTCAAGTGATCATAATTCCTAATCTACCTACCAAAAAGCACAATTCGCTATTATAATCATGATAATTAAAAGACGGTATATAAGCAAAATCCAGGACGGTATATACGGTGAAATTTTACTAGTGACCGATAGCGAAAACTCTGAACCAGCTGGTGATAAGGAACAACTTTTCCCAAGGAACACAGATCGAACTACGAAAAAAAAAAGTTGACCTCCCATTAACACAAATCAGCTGATCGGCAATTTTGTATGGGGGTTAAAATTTTTTTTCGTATTTCGACCTATGTTCCTTAAGGAAAGTGGTTCCTTATCACCAGCCGGTTCTGAATTTTCGTTATTGGTCACTAGTAAAATTTCACCCCATATAGTAAGAACGTTCGCTATATACCTACCTAAGATCAAATCACATTTTTAAAGACATGTTCATCTTTTCTTGGTAAGAATCTTACACTGTGGATAGCAGACTATGATCATGAAATTGTGACCGTCATATCCTTCGACTGACTCCGTCCTATGTATTATCCGAATCAATTTCGTCATCCCATCCCTACGTTTCTATTTACCCCCACGTAACATGTAACCCAGAACAATAGTGTAGAAATCGTAGCGTAGTATGAGAACAGCTTTCTAAGAACGCCGTACTTATGCTCTATAGTAATTGTGGTGTTATTACCTACCATTGATAAGATTATTGGCAGTTGGCAGCCTTCCGCCCATCGGCACGCCATACGCGATACAATGCTCTATGAGTTGGTTAATGAAGTTTTTTTTATTATTTATTGTGTGCATAGTATTTTTATTTATTGGTATAACTTCTATCTAAATACATACATACATCACGCCTATATACCTTGCGGGTTAGGCAGAACGTAAACGGCCGGAATTTGATTATCTTTCGGTCCGATTTCGGCCATGGCGACCTATTCTACTCCTGTACAAAAGTGTAGAAATCGTAGCGTCGTATTAAAGCAGCTTTCTAAGGACCCCTTACTATTGCTCTATAGTCTTCTTCTTCGAGTGGGTCACTGAGTCGTCCAACGACCCGATGAACCTCAGAGTGCTCTATAGTAATTGTGGTGTTATTACCTACCATTGATAAGATTATTGGCAGTTGGCAGCCTCCCGCCCATTGGCACGCCATACGCGATACAATGCTCTATGAGTTGTTTTTATCATTTATTGTGTGTATAGCATTTTTATTTATTGGTATAACTTCGATCTAAATACATACATACATCACGCTTATATACCTTGCGGGTTAGGCAGAACGTAAACGGCCGGAATTTGATTATCTTTCGGTCCGATTTCGGCCATGGCGACCTATTCTACTCCTGTACAAAAGTGTAGAAATCGTAGCGTCGTATTAAAGCAGCTTTCTAAGGACCCCTTACTATTGCTCTATAGTCTTCTTCTTCGAGTGGGTCACAGAGTCGTCCAAAGACCCGATGAACCTCAGAGTGCTCTATAGTAATTGTGGTGTTATTACCAACCATTGATAAGATTATTGGCAGTTGGCAGCCTTCCGCCCATTGGCACGCCATACGTGATACAATGCTCTATGAGTTGTTTTTATTATTTATTGTGTGTATAGCATTTTTATTTATTAGTATATCTTCGATCTAAATACATACATACATCACGATATACCTTGCGGGGTAGGAATAGCGTAAATGGCTGTAATAAACGGCCAGAGCTTGATGATCTCTCCGGCCGATTCGGCCATGGCGACCACTTCTTCTCCAGAGCAATAAGTAGAAATCGTACCGTCGTATTAGAGCGGCTTTCTAAGAACGCCATACTGCTCTATAGTCTTCTTCTCCTTCTTTGAGTGGGTCACTGAGTCGTCCAACGACCCGATGAACCCTGATGTCAGAGTGTTCTATAGTAATTGTGGTGTTATTACCTTCCATTGATAAGATTATTGGCAGTTGGCGGTCTCCCGCCCATCGGCACGCCATACGTGATACAATGCTCTATGAGTTTTTTTATTATTTATTGTGTGTATAGTATTTTTATTTATTGGTATAACTTCGATCTAAATACATACATACATCACGCTTATACTTTGCGGGGTAGGAATAGCGTAAACGGCTGTAATAAACGGCCAGAGCTTGATGATCTCTCCGGCCGATTTCGGCTATGGCGACCACTTCTTCTCCAGAGCAATAAGTAGAAATCGTACCGTCGTATTAGAGCGGCTTTCTAAGAACGCCATACTGCTCTATAGTCTTCTTCTCCTTCTTTGAGTGGGTCACTGAGTCGTCCAACGACCCGATGAACCTCAGAGTGCTCTATAGTAATTGTGGTGTTATTACCTACCATTGATAAGATTATTGGCAGTTGGCAGCCTCCCGCCCATTGGCACGCCATACGTGATACAATGCTCTTCTTCTGAGTCGTTTTCTTCACTGCTGAAGGTCGTGTCCACAAAGTTTCGCAAGCACGTTCGAAGTCAAGGTTCTCCATTTATCTCTGCTCTCGGCTTTTCTTAGGGCATCGGTTACAGGGGCTCCAACCAGCTGTTTCACTTGGTCCACCCATCTCGATGGAGAGCGACCACGTGAGCGTTTTCCTTCCACTTTCCCAAATATGACCAACTTTTCGAGGTTGTCTGGTTCTCTACGCGCCACATGTCCAAAATAGCTGAGGATCCTTTGGTAGCATATGGTGGATAAACGAGTTTTTATTCTCAGCTGCTCGAGAATAGATTTATTTGTTCTTTTCGCTGTCCAAGGAATACGTAGCATGCGTCGCCAACACCACATTTCAAATGCATCTATCTTCTTTCTTTCAGTAGCACGTATTGTCCACGACTCAGCTCCATACAGGAAGATTGAGAATACCAATGTTCGCATTAGTCTTATCTTTGTATTATTTCTAATATTTCGATCTTGCCAGATTCTAATAAGCTTGGTCACAGCTGTTTTTGACATCTGAATGCGACGACGTATCTCCTTCTCACATCCGCCCTGGTTACTAATGAGTGATCCTAGGTAGACAAATTCGTTTACATACTCCAGGTCTTTTAACTCTCCAGTAGTTGTAAGTTCGCCGGCTCGGTCCACTATCATCACCTTTGTCTTTGTCCGATTGATTGATAGACCTACAGCCTCACTTTCTCTCTACTCTCCGAATGAGTTCAGCCATCTCACTCTCAGAAGACGCAAACAGTGTGGTGTCATCTGCGTAGCGCAGGTTGTTGATTTTGCACCGCCTATGCGAAATCCTTCCTCCCATCCTTCCAATGCTCTCCGCATGGTGTACTCTCCGTAGATGTTAAACAGCACTGGCGATAAAATGCATCCCTGTCGGACGCCTTTTCGGGCTTGAATGGGTTTGATTCGCAGTCATTTACTCGGACTACGGTTTCTCCATTTTCATACAGATGCGATATAAGGATTACCAAATGCTCTGGGACACCCATCTCTCCTAGGACGCGCCATAAACAATCCCATCTGACACAGTCAAAGGCCTTCGAGTAGTCGATGAAACACATCAATAGTGGTCGGTTGAACTCTCGACTCTTTTCAATAATTTGCCTGATATTAACTATTTGTTCCTTTGTGCCTCGGCCCTTGACGAACCCAGCTTGTTCTTTAGGGATTTGCCATTGCAAGTATCTATTTAGTCGGCTATTAATGACATAAAGAAGAATTTTGCTTGCATGTGAGATAAGCGCCACAGTTCGATAGTTGCTGCAAACCTTGGTGGATCCTTTTTTGTGTAAAGGTATGAGAGTGGATCTCTTCCAGTCGTTAATCCATTCGCCTGATTTCCAAATTTGGTTGCATAAGTCACGTAGAACTTTCACCCCATTTGGCCCTACGTGCTTCAATTCTTCTGCAAAAATAGTGTCACATCCGGCAGACTTGTTGTTTTTCAGCTTGTTGATAGCACATTTGATCTCGGAGTCCAAAATATCTGGTTCCAGCTCTTTTATGATTTTGCAAGATGTCGTAGGTTGTCCGACCGACTCTGCACGATTATCCCTGTACAGCTCCTCGCAATACGCCCGCCACCTTTCAGTAACCTTGTCTATTTCTGTTATCAAGTTACCCGCATCGTCTTCCACGGCCCAGGTCTTCGGCTTAAATTCTCTCGTGATGTATTTCACTTTCATGAAAAGATCTCTCGTATGGATACTTGCAGCATGGTCTTCGATATCTTGACAGATAGAGTTGATATGATCATTTTTATCACGGCGACATAATTTTTGTATTTCAGCTGAGCGCATCTGATATTGATCTTCGCTGGTACCAACATTATTCATCAGCAGATTCTTTCGCTCTTTTATAGCGTCCCATGTTTCCTCAGTTATCCATACTTTTTTTGGGTCCTTCATCATTTTTGATTTGCGATTTCTTGCGAGTCGTGATAACAAGGTTTTTAAAACTGTTCCAGTTTGCTTCTTTGTCCTCGTTGCTGTTCGCTGCCAATTCAGACACTTTTTCATTAAAGTTTTCCTCAAAGGCAATAAGCTCTGTTGGTTTTAAACGTCTTTGCGACTTATAGTTATTACGTTGACAGCGCTTTAGCTTGATATTCAGCTCAGCCACTAGCAATTTGTGATCACTACCACAGTCAGCCCCGGGATAGGTTTTTGTGTTCGTGATACATGATCTCCACCTTTTTGCTATCGCGATATAATCGATCTGGTTACGAGCCCGATCTCCTGGCATTATCCAAGTATAGAGTCTTCTTGGATGATTTTGGAAGCATGTGTTCATAATAGTGAGAGAATTTTCTGTACAAAACTGAAGCCACATTTCTCCCCTCTCATTTCTGTCGCCTAGTCCGTACTTTCCGACTGTTCCTCTCAGGTGATCATCACTAGAGGTATTGCCCACTTTGGCGTTCATATCCCCCATCACAATTGTGATCTCCCTTCTTGGCATTGATTGTAGGACGTCATCAAGCTTGCCATAAAACTGTTCAATTTCATCTTCCGAGGAATTCGATGTAGGTGCATACACTAGAACAATATTTAAGCGACATGGTTTGGTGTTTAGTTTTAAAGTCATGATCCTGTCATTAATCGGGTTGTAGCCTAGCACAGAGTTATTGATATGAGGTGATACAGATATAGCTACTCCATTCTTGCTTTCATCCACTGGTCCTGAAAAGTATGTTATGCGGCCGGAGGCAGTTGCATAAAAACCAGAACCTCTCAAATGAGTCTCGGTCAATCCTAGAATTTCGAGATTGTAATTTGATACAATGCTCTATGAGTTGGTTAATAGAGTTTTATTTATTTCTTGTGTGCCTAGTATGTTTATTTATTAGTATAGGTACCTGCTTAGCAAGATGAGGATGAGGAAAGTCAACGATGCACCAAGCATAATATCTTAGAAAATATACGGCGTATATAAATATCGGTGTTAAAGCAATAGCATTTTTTATCCAGTATACAAAATTCTCAACCAAGTTTAACTCATCAATATGAACTACTTTAATCTCCAAAATCGCCAAAAATATTTTTCTTTACTAAAAGGTAAAAAAAGTCTACCATCAACAAAAATTACAAAAATACAAAATTATCTTAGTAACAAAAATATCTAAGTAATTTGTCTCGATTTTAGTCATCTCTTGGTCATCTCTGATTCGAAGGTTTATCAGCCAGATTGCCGACTCGGCATCACATTACGAGGACGATACAAGAGTAAGGTACATAAAATATGTTACTAATCAACAATCTTACATCTTATATAAGATCAAACGAACTTCTGGAAGTGAAGTTCGATCATTATTATATGAATCGCTTCATTTGAAGATATAATAACCCACCCATCCCATTTTAGCTTAAGCTAAACCCATTGAAGTAGTTTTGCTTTCTTCTCCAAAATAAATGAGCTGCGATCGGAAGGAGACCCATTCCACAGAAGTTGGCTGGAAGTGGGGGAAAAAGGAAAAAGACACCGAAGTTAGCTGCGTAAACGCGTTTAGTCAGTTGAGTGTCTTTAAAAAGCGTGCGGAGTCACCTTGTAGGTTTGGGGAACTACATGGTAATTATTATATCTTCAAATGAAGCGATTCATATAATAATGATCGAACTTCACTTCCAGAAGTTCGTTTGATCTTATATTATATTTCATCGCTTCATTTTTCAGATATAATAATTACCATGTAGATTTTCAGAGTACAGTTTTGCTTTCTACCTAACTATCAAAAAATAAAACAAGTAAAATTTTCAATTTATATGCGTTTTTATTTTACAAATACCTATTATGCATGCAATAATCATGTCTTATGTAGGTATATATCAGTTTGATTAATAATGGTATCTGTCTAGGTAAATCTTTATTTTTAATTAATAGTCGAGAGGCACACGGAACGTGCAAAACTACCATCGTCAGTGACAGGCCTATTATAGAATTTATGGAATGCATTGGACGAGGGTGTCCAACCGGCCGCTTTGCGGATAGTGTCGACAGATACACCAGCACGGCTCGCTGCCGAGGAGGCTGCGTGGCGCGTGCTGTGTGCAATGAAGATAGACACATCGACTCCGCTAGCCGACAGTACCTGTTTAATCCACCGACTTATTGTTTGAGTCGTGGCTTCTCTGTGAGGTGGTTTGAATGTTAAAAACAATTTCCCTTGTTGTTGAACTCTTTTATCCTCTGTAACTGAAATGTAATCTTTTAAAGCGGTTGCTGGGCAGATGCTTAAATTATCTTGAAAATACGGCAGTATTGATACGGGTTGTTCTCTACCCGGGGCTGAAGTTTTGATAATGTCAGTGATTATAATTTTGGCACCGTTATCGGAAAATAAAATGTTTTCAAGTTTTATGAGTGTCAACGTCTGCACTCTATGGGCCGTACAAATGGCTAGTAGAACTATTAACTTCTTAGTAATCTTTTCTAAGGACAATGTAGAATTTGGAAACCATTTACCGATAAAATTTAATACTATTTGAGGATCCCAAGTTTGGGTGTATTTTGGGATATTAGGATTTAATTTGTACGCTCCCTTGAGCAGACGCTTGACAGACTCGTCACAACCGATATTATTTCCTAATAGCAGTGAGAGAGCCGATCGATGCGAGTTTAAGCTACTGTAAGAACAACCCTTGTTAAACTGTTCTGTTAAAAAGGATAAAACCGTAGAGAGAGATGGATCAAATACATCTTCTTTACAGAACCGCCACCAAAGCTTGTAAGTAACATTGTATTGCTTTACCGTACTGTCGGCTAACTAAGCCAGCATCAGCTCGAGCGATGCCTGGGGATATCCTCGTCGAATGAACGCTTCCCGGAGAGCCTCGCGACCCCCAGCGTAAGATTTTGGTGGAGAGGGTGACTCTTCCTGAAATGGGATTGTAGAAGAAATTTATGTGGATTTAGGTATAAAATATCAGAAATTAATAACTTCTGCAGCAAGGGAAACCAAGGCTGCGAGGGCCAATAAGGAAAGACTAGTATTCCGGTTGCCTCATCATCAATAATCTTTCTTAAACATTTCAAAATAACCGCAAAGGGTGGAAATGCGTAAAAATAGTTACTATTCCATTGTAAAGTAAAGGCATCTACTGCCATAGCGTCGGGGTCGGGTCTCCAGGCAACGAAATTCGGACATTTGGCATTGGTGCGGGAAGCAAACATATCAATATCTGGCTGACCGAAAAGTGATACTATTTTATTAAAAGCGACACTTGAAAGTTCCCATTCTGTATCAGGATTAATAATTATGCGAGATCCGAAGTCAGCCAAATTTTCTTTGGTATTGACGTAGGATGCGTAAATCCATATATTACGCTCCTCGCACCACTGCCAAATCTCTCTAGCTAAATTATTAAGGTGAGGAAACTGGATCCCGCCCATTCGATTTATATAGCTTATGGCTGTAGTATTGTCAACACGCAACAATAAATTACAGTTAGACTCATTACGGGCAAAGCTTTTCAAACCTAGGAAAACAGCTAAAAGTTCTAAATAATTAATGTGCTTTTCACTTTCCTTTGCCGACCATCTACCATGGGTGCGTTGTGTACCACAAACAGCACCCCACCCGGTTCTGGAAGAATCAGTATACATTTCATGTTTATACCCAGAATAACGCATAGGATTTGATGTAGACATTATGTTAGAAATCCACCAATTTATGTCATCTAAAAGTGAAATTGGAAGTGTAATTTTGCTTTCATAGTTATCGTCTGCTAATAACGCAAGGTATTTTTGCCGTTCTAAATGTTTTGTGTACAGCCAGCCGTACTTCACGGCAGGGCATGCTGCTATCAACGTACCTATAAATTGCGCAAACTCGCGAATAGTACATGTAGGTAGATGTGAAAACTTTTGAGCTAACTGTAAAATATTATTGCGTTTTGTGTCAGGTAATGACAACAACAAAGATTCAGTGTGAAAAACAAAGCCCAAAAACTTGCAGTTTTGTTTTGGAGTCAGTGAACTTTTTTCAAAATTAATCACGAATCCTAAACATTTTAACAATTTTAGTGTCTCGTTTATATTGGACAGACAATCGTCTTGTGTATCACCAATACAGAGGATGTCATCAAGGTAAACAACAGAGTGAAAACCGCGACTTCTTAAATGTGAAACCACCTCTTTCATAATCTTTGTGAATACTCTTGGGGCTACTGAAAGCCCATACGGCATTGAAGTGAATTCATAAATATTGGATTCGAATTTAAAACGTAAGTATTTTCTATGACTTGGATGAATCGGTACTAATAAGTAAGCTTCTTTCAAATCTATTGTAGCTAAAAAACTGTCTTTAGGTATTAATTTCGCCGCGGTGCGATAGTCTTCCATCTTAAAGTGGGACTTTGAGACAAACTTATTCAGTGGTTTCAGATTTAAAATGAATCGTTTTCCACCGTTGGATTTAGGTGCAAGAAATATCTTGGAAATAAATTGATCTTCTCTTGGTGAACACTTAACGACAGCACCAAGATCTAGTAATTTTTGAATTGCTTGAGACATTTCTTGTTTCTCAGTTTGAGAAAAAACACTTTTTGGGACGTTTGTCTGAACAACTTTTTGACTAAAAGGTATATCAAGACCAAATCGGATCCAATTTAATACTACTTCATTAGAGGTGATTTTAGTCCAACAGTTAAGGAAATGACTAATGTGACCAGCATGACATACCTGTGTTATTGTGTGGTCGTCGGACCGCGCGGCTTGCTCGCAGCTGGAGCCTTGGCGGTCTGCTGCGCCGGGTTCTGGTACGGACGGCGCGGTGGAGGCGGAGCAGATCTCTTCCAGCCTCCTCGACTGCCTCTGATCGACTGGTATCGAGGGGGGCCTGACCAGTTTCCCGAAGTGTTAGTTCGAGGGTTTGTTGATTGTGACGAGTTGGTATTTTTCGGGTTATTGACTTTTTTAATTTGTAGACCTTGTCTTTCGATTGCTTTTGCCGCTTTTATCTTGTCCGACAATTTACTGCCAACAAAGTTTCGTCTCTCTCTGAATCTTGTATGACGTGCAGAAAGCCCTTATCAAGGCTGTTCGTCAAAAGCTTGATACGAGTATGTGTAAAAGCAGCGTGAAGGTCAGATAAAATTCGGCAGCTGCTGCTGAGGTGCTGTATGACCTGTTTCTTATCTTCCCCTTTTAAGAGAGAGTCGAGAGCCTTATTTATAGCTGTAATCCCGACACCAAGCTGTTGTTGATTGGCCATGAGAGACAAGGCTTGTTTACCGGTACGAATTTCGAACCGGTATCAGCGCAAGTACATAAGGAGCGTTTCTTTACGGTTTGGCTCTATCTTAACCTAAATAAACCGGTTTTCTTGAGAGATCGAAATTATAAAGGTTCAGCATCAATATACCGGTTTATAGAGGTTTTTACAGGTTTTTGCGAACACTCTTTGATTATCGCCGACAACTATATTTAAAAGGCATGTATTTAACGCGGCGACAAATTGATACGATTCCGGATCTTAAAAAAGCTGAAAATGGATAGTAAATAAACTACTTTGGCGACTAATTTGAGGTAGCATCTTAACTAGAAAGCGGCGGCTTTTTGATGAGTTTTGAGGTTTTATTTTAAATTTATCTGGCAGTGATTTACTTTTGTGGCAATTGAATTTCTTCTAAGGCGACAAATTGTTGGCGGATAAAAAAGGTAAAATAGGCTTTCATAAATTCGAAAATGGGGTTGTCTATAAACTTGACTAAGGTCTGAAATAAATACAAACAAGATCTTTAAAAAAATACTTTTGGTTACATTTGCAGGGATCCAAATAAACCAAATTGTGACATGCTAAAAAACTATTCTTGGTCTATTAATTTTTTCTAGACCATCTTATTTATTACTTTCCCTCTTTTAAATGAACTTTAAATGAACCTACCTACTTTGAGTAACGAGATTTACCTACGATACTCACGTAAGTATTGTAGGCAACTCTAGGTACTCAAACATAAGTATTGTTGCTAAATCTAGGTAGGTACTTAAGTGGGTAGGTTTATTTATTTCAGCTTTAAACTTATTTTTTATTTATTTAAACAGCGTGTAAAAAAAGGCCTAAAATTCGATTTCATTGTCTTTTTTTTATAAATTTTCATTCAATACACAAAATATGTCATTTACTTAATAATCACGAAAACGAATATTATACAAATATAAAAAAAATCTTTCATCCACCGCTTGCTATTGGCTAGAAACGCGCTCAATGCCCCGCTCCGCAGCCCCCGCATAGCTCGGACACACGAGCACATTTGCCGCTATTTTCAAGATTCTTCACTGGCAACTATTATAGTTGCCAGTGAAGAATGTTTGCTTGCAGCACTGCAGGTCTCGTATCTCAAACAGACTTTTGCTTATCTTTTTCTGTGAGGGGGCAAGCCCCCCTCGACCCCCCGTGTTGGTGCTTGCAGCAGGCCTCGTTTCCCAAACAGACGTTTGCTTATATTTTTTCTGTAAGAGGGCAAGCCCCCTCAACCCCCCGTGTTGGTGCTTGCAGCAGGTCTCGTATCTCAAAAAGACTTTTGCTAATCTTTTTTCTGTGAGGGAGGCAAGCCCCCCTAGATCCCTCCTGTTGGCAGGGGTACGTTCATCGACGCCTCTTTTTTCGTTCTTTCGTAGAACTTTAATACTATGACGTAGCTGAACGTGCACTTTACGAAAAACTAGCGGCCCGCCCAGCGGTTTCACCCGCTGCTACTTACCTGTTTCCCCGTAGAAATTGGATCTTTGCCATTACCGTATCTCTTATAGTTTAGATGGGATGCTGGGGGTATACATCGGGTACTCCAGACCCTCGTGACCATGTGCCAGCAGAAGCGGCCCGTCATGCTGAATAACTTTAACTTTGAAGCCATTACCGAATCTATTATAGTTTAGATGAGATGCTGATGGTCTACATCAGGTACTCCAGACCCTCGTGACCATGACCAGCAGAAGTGGCCCGTCATGCTGAATAACTTATACTTTGAAACCATTACCCTATCACTTATCAGATGATGGTGGTCTGCATCAGGTACTCCAGATCCTCGATAACTATGTGCCAGCAGAAGTGGCCCGTCATGCTGAAAAACTTTTTCTATGAAGCCATGACCGTATCACTTATAGTTTAGATGGGATGCTGGTGGTCTTCATCAGGTACTCCAGATTCTCGATGACCATGTGCAAGCAGAAACGGCCCGTCATTGTGAACAACTTTTCTATGAAGCCATGACCGTATCACTTTTAGTTTAGATGGGATGCTGGTGGTCTTCATCAGGTACTCCAGATCCTCGATGACCATGTGCCAGCAGAAGCGACCCGTCATGGTGAACAACTTTTTCTATGAAGCCATGACCGTATCTCTTATAGTTTAGATGGGATGCTGGTGGTCTTCATCAGGTACTCCAGATCCTCGATGACCATGTGCCAGCAGTAGCGGCCCGTCATGGTGAACAACTTTTTCTATGAAGCCATGACCGTATCTCTTATAGTTTAGATGGGATGCTGGTGGTCTTCATCAGGTACTCCAGATCCTCGATGACCATGTGCCAGCAGAAGCGGCCCGTCATGGTAAACAACTTTTTGTATGAAGCCATGACCGTATCTCCTATAGTTTAGATGGGATGCTGGTGGTCTTCATCAGGTTTTCCAGATCCTCGAGGGCTATCAAAAAGTAGTCCATGTCCATCTTTAATATGCTAGTAATATTAGTGCCAAATTTCGCGAAGATCAGTAAAGAGATTTGGCTAATTTGGGTAATATCCGCTGTATTTCCCGCTTTTCCTGCTGATAACCGTTTTCCCGTGGGAATGAGGAATTTTCCCGTGATAAAAAGTAGCCTATGTTACTCAGGAATGTTGTAACTTTCTAATGGTGAAAGAATTTTGGAAATCGGTCCAGTAGTTTCGGAGTTTATCGATTACATACATACAAAAAAACAAACAAACAAACAAACAAAAAAACAAACAAAGGTTTCCTCTTTATTATATTAGTGTAGACTAAAGTATGGAACTGACAGCTGTCAGTATAAAAGTTTTACGAAAGAGTTATACCAAACGGAGCTGTGATCGCGCCACTTTAGGTCTCCTTCCCCAAACAGACTTTTGCTTATCTTTTTTTCTGTAAGGCAAGCCCCCCTCAACCCCCCGTGTTGGCGCTTGCAGCAGGTCTCGTTTCCCAAACAGACGTTTGCTCATCTTTTATCTGTGTTGGGGGGCAAGACCCCTCAACTAAACCCCCCCGTGTTGGCGCTTGCAGCTGGTCTCGTTTCCCAAACAGACGTTTGCTCATCTTTTATCTGTGTTGGGGGCCAAGACCCCTCAACTCAACCCCCCCGTGTTGGCGCTTGCAGCAGATTTCGTTTCCCAAACAGACGTTTGCTCATCTTTTATCTGTGTTGGGGGCCAAGACCCCTCAACTCAACCCCCCGTGTTGGCGCTTGCAGCAGATTTCGTTTCCCAAACAGACTTTTGCTTATCTTTTATCTGTGTTGGGGCAAGACCCTTAATCCCCTGTGCTGGCGTTTGCAGCAGATTTCGTTTTCCAAACAGACTTTTGCTTATCTTTTATCTGTGTTGGGAGGCAATACCCCTCAACCCCCCGAGTTGGCGCTTGCAGGAGATTTCGTTTCCCAAACAGACTTTTGCTTATCTTTTATCTGTGTTGGGGGGCAAGACCCCTCAACCCCCCGTTTTGGCGCTTGCAGCTGGTTAAAAGTCTCGTTTCCGAAACACTCGTTTTCTTATCTTTTTGTGTAAGGAATCCAATAGCTTGGTTAGTCATTTAAACTGGCAAGTCTGTATTTGGGGGTCTAATAATCTTGGTAAAACAATTTTATATCCGTATTATTTTTGTAGCTAGGTAGTATGTATTTTGTATGTATTTGTAGGATCCAATATCTTGTTTGTAATATGTATGTATTTTTAAATCCAATATCTTGGAAAAAAATTTACATTGGCACGTAATTTTTTGACGTACATGTGCATCAATTTCGGCTTAGTTACTCGCCAAGAGATGTCGCTGTTAGTATCCTTAAACGCGAATCGGCTCAGTCGCGCCACCTTTTTCAAAAATATTAGTAGGAATGAGACATTTATCCGTAGAAAAAAGTAGCCTATATGTTATTCTAGATACTCTACTATATTTGGGCAAAATTTCATATCAATCTAATGAGCCGTTTTTGCTTGATGTCGTAACGTAAACACACAAACGTCCGCCTTTATAACATTAGTAGGAAGTAGGATCATACCTTGATGTCCAATTTTATTCACACACTTTACGATGTTGTCACTTGAGTGCAATGGTAGAATAATAAAAAAGTTGAAACGCGCCCGCGCTGCCCGTGACGTAACATGTGCAGTGCTGGCTTAAACCGGTTTATTTAGGTTTTTGAAGCGGTCCCGCCCCCAATATGCTCCGAGCGATTTCTTTTCGAAAAACCGGTAATAACCTTTATTAACCGGTTTATTTTAAACCGGTTTCAAGCCTTGATGAGAGATTTATCGCGAATTCTGGCCAGATCAGGGACAGCAGCCGAAATCTCGGCGTTTAATTTAGGCGCTTGTAATAGGCGGCAATTATCAGGAACCAGATAGTCCTTGAGCAGCTTTTCTTTATTTTCCTTAGTCATACCCTTTTTTAGGATACCAGGCCATAGTTTAGCTAAACTTTCATGGATTTTTTCTCCATATTCCGGAGTATCGTCCGTAAATTCTCCAAGGGCTTGGAGTAATTCGGGGTCCAAAACAATTTCTGGAGTGTTGTCAGCGACTAGCTCAGATGTTGGAGCTGGTAGATCTGGTACGAGCTGCTCTAGCTCAGGATCGCCAGGCCGATCGTTAGTCGTTGGCACCGGTTCCACTGGGGATACCGGGCGCGGTTCCACTGGGGATACCGGACGAATTAAGGGCACTGGTTCTACTGGAGATACCGGTCTTCTAGGAGCCGCCGGAGCGGGCAATATTGGCGGCACCACTGGGGCGACCGCGGGGGGGTTATGCACTTGGGCAGTAACCACCGAGTTCTGAACAACAGCACCTACAACGTAAAATAAAATATTTGTACATGCAATTTAGACCAACTAGGTCATAATTAAAACTTAATTTTGTTTTTTGAGATGTTTTAACAAAAAGCAAACTGAAGTGGCCAAAAAACACTTACCTCCATCTTCATCGGAAGAATCGCTGTAAATAACTTGCAATCGGCGGCGTTTGGGCTTACTTGCCGCCGATAACTCTTTGATTTTTCTTTGATACCTTTGTATCATTTCCTCCGCAGTGCGTTTTGGCGGCATAACGGAGACTTTTTACGTGTAGAAATATTTTTTAGAAATAAAAAATAGACGCGTGTGAAGTGCACCTCGCACGAAAAAGGAATGAGCTGCGATCGGAAGGAGACCCATTCCACAGAAGTTGGCTGGAAGTGGGGGAAAAAGGAAAAAGACACCGAAGTTAGCTGCGTAAACGCGTTTAGTCAGTTGAGTGTCTTTAAAAAGCGTGCGGAGTCACCTTGTAGGTTTGGGGAACTACATGGTAATTATTATATCTGAAAAATGAAGCGATGAAATATAACAAACATTATGCTACTTGCAATAAAATGGGATTTCCTTCGTTAAGTACTTATTTCAAGCGATGAAAGATAAGTTAAGTTTATAATTAGCACGTTAAATTT
Source organism: Phthorimaea operculella (assembly GCA_024500475.1). Taxonomy (NCBI): domain Eukaryota; kingdom Metazoa; phylum Arthropoda; class Insecta; order Lepidoptera; family Gelechiidae; genus Phthorimaea; species Phthorimaea operculella. The sequence goes on along the minus strand of JANFCV010000051.1, from coordinate 2,800,553 downwards.
TCACTTCGTTTTTATTGTGTAGGTACGTGTAAGCATTAAAAAATGATTTTATGATTTAATTATCATGTATAATGTTTAGTAGGTAAAAGGAATAATGGTGACCAGACAAAGCCAATTTCTTGTAAGGCTTTTATGTTACCATTTTTATTGATGTAAGTAATGTTTTGTAAAGTGAGTGCACATTAATAAAAAAAAAAACTTCCAAAACATCGAACTTTAGGGACCAAATTTCACTGGTTTTGCATACATTTACTCACTCTCTCTCTCTCTTCGTGTGAGACACCGAGTCGTTTAACGACCCGATGAACCCTGGTATCAGAGTTTATGGTTATGTAGACAGCAACCGGGACCGACGGCTTAACGTGCCCATCCGAAGCACGGAACCATCTTGCTTTTCGACCATCGCTATTTACGACACCCACGGGTAGAATTGGGATGATGCTATTTTGAGCCGGCATCACAAGGCATATATGTCGAAAATATTGCAATTGCTTAATTTGCATGCAAGCTTACTTTACAAATGAAACATTTAAACAACCGTAACTTGGTTTTAAGCGTATTTTAATGAAAGACATTAATCGCTCTGGTAATAATTGGTCTGCTATTAACTCTGCAAGTTGTAAAAAACCGACCAAGAGCATGTCAGACACGCCTACACCTTAGGTTTCGTAGTCAACGTAACATTAATAGCCAAAAATATTACCTATATAAGTATTAGGTTTTTCAGGGTTACAAAGTTAATTTTGTTACTGGTTTGTTTGCACCTGTATGGTGACCAATAGTAAATTAAAACACTTTTATTATTCTCCAAACGTTTGTAGTAGGTACAGTGTTTGATAGTTTTCATCATTTTTATATTCGACTAGCTGCCCGTCAGCGGTTTCACCCGCTGCAACCTATTATTCCGCGGGAAAAAAGCATTATTCGCCAAGAGATGTCGCTGTTAGTTTTCGGCGAAAACGTTTAAAACGCGAATCGGCTCAGTCACGCCACCTATTTCAAAAATATTGGAAAATGCGTGATCCCGTGGGAATGAGACATTTTTCAGTGGTAAAAAGTATCCTATGTGTTATTCCAGATGCCCTTTTATATTTCTGCAAAGTTTCATGTCATTCTAATCAGCCGTTTTTGCGTGATGTCGTAACAAACACACACACAAACATCCGCCTTTATAATATTAGTAGGATTGACCATTAGGGCTCAAAAACGCCCCCTTTAAAAGCAAATATTTCGAGACAGAAACAGTTAGGCACGACACAGGACGATTTTGTTTCGAAGAAACCTTCCCTTAGTTTATAAGACCTATTCAACGATACCTTACTCAAAACGGCACACGAAATAAGAATATTTTGCGACTCTTCCACATGTACCTATGAGAAGGGGGGGGGGGTCTACAAACATTCGATTTATTTTTTCCCAGCATTTTTAAGTCTTGTTCATTACGATCTATCTGCACACCTTTGATATCGATCGGTCAAAAACTGACGAAGTTATGAGGGTAGGGCATGCAGACAGACATACAGACTTAACGAAATGATAAGGGTTTCTATTAAACTACGAAACATTAAATTGAATCATAATTTTCGCACTTAGGTATAAATTGACAAATGAGTGGAGATAATCAATCATTAAAAAACCAAGTGTTCGAAATTACAATGTTGTGAAAAATTATCTATATGTCACCGTAAAATTGGAAATAACGCTGGATTATAATCTATCTTGCTAAATTATAATCTGTCGAAATATTGTAACACATTCACTCGTATTCCAATTTAACGTATAATTTTTCAGTAGATTACAATATAACGAACTAAATCCGTGAAACTGTGATACGATTACGCAGCTCGCGTTCTGATTGGTCAAGTCGAGCATCATGTCGCCAACGACGCCATCTTTGTTTCACAGCTGATTGCTTTCGTTGGTTCTCGAGCGTAAACAAACCGTTTTTGTTCCATTTTATTATAGTTTCGTGTTGAAAATTGCTCATATAAACTAAATAAATAAGAAAATAATCTCATATGCACTGTTTGTTTACGTTCGATACCCATCGAAATGGGGATCAGCTGTCTAATTAACATGGCTGCGCGATATACATGAGGTTCGACCAATCAGAACGCGAGTTGACAGTTTTACTGTTTTACTTCATAATATTGTAATATTTTGAAAATTGATACGTTAAATTGTGATCCGTGTGTATGTCTTACAATATTTCGACAGATTGTAATTTAGCGAGATATATTATAATCTAGCGTTGTTGTTGTTGTTTTTTTTTTTTTTTTTGCTCTGGCAACCCCGAGCTGAGCGGTCGTCAAAATCAGCTGTTAATCAAATTTTATTTTAATTAGTGTTTTTATACGTTTTCTTGTTTATAAAACCCTGTGAAGTAGTGAAAGTGATAAGTTTATAATATATCGGATGCTGTCCGATACAAATTTGAGTGGAAATACTTGGATTTTCGACTGTCTGTCATAACAGACAAAGGATTTGAATCAAGATTTGAACGAGCAACGGATTATCCCCTGGGAGTATCGTTTCTTTGATAACTTTTATACGATTCACAATCAATTACCACATTAGTATCATATAATACCATAATACACGACAGCACAACTCACTTATTGTGGGAATTTACTACCTATACATAACACAGCCGCGTGAACTTGCCTCAGGTTACTTTTAACGAAGTATACTTGACGGGAAGGTCAACTGCCGCTCAGACAAGTTATTCAACAAACACTTTATACCTATAGGAACTCAAAATCTTACTTCTCCTGCTAGTTTCGTTTTAGTCTAGTCTAGTTCTTACAGTGTCTCAGATCGCTTGTCAATTTGGGAAGGGAAACTGATGACACTTGACCAGGTTATTTTACCTACATAAACATATCACATTGCTTAATTAGTTACAGTACCTACTCACTAGCTTGTGAGCAAGTGTATATTGTGTATTAAGTAGTGTTTTATATATTTCAGCTGAAGCAGCAGCATCAAAATGCCTACTGAAACACGTTCTATGGCTAAAGAACAAAAGTTACAAAGACTAATGATAGAAGTAAAGGACTATGAAGCTCAGGTTGACCGGCTGGTCGATGAAAGGAATAACTTAGAGTGTGACATGCGAATGTTAAAGTCGAGCAAGGATACGATTAACCTGAAACTCACAAATGCCTACTGTTTACTTGAGGAATCTAAGGCAGATATTGATCACAAACAAGCTCTCATTGACATCCTGCGAGCAGAGATCTCTAAGCTACAAGTTACTTCAGACCGGGTTGAACTTTTAGAACAACAGCTTCGTGAGGCACTAAGCAGCCTAAATATCTTACAAAATGAGAAGCAAAATACAGCTATAATTCAGTCACAATCACTCCACAATGAACTGTCATTTGCCCTACAAGAGGAGCTTTCTTTTGCAAATGTGACAAGTGATCAACGATTTACTCAATGGACTGCACAAACATCTACTATAAATGTACATAATCATCCAAGACCAAAGAGATCTCAGCAGATTAAGGCAAAATTACTAAGAGCTTTGAATGCAAATAGATTATTAAGGAGACAACACAAAAATAAATATAAGAAACAAAATAGTCAATTGAAACGAGTAGTATTATATCAGGAGATTGACTCACTCAAGGCAGCTTATTCAGCTTTATCTGAGCAGCATGAAGAAGCAATGACCAAGCTAAGCCAACAATCTTCTACATTTGCACCGCCAACAAATAAAAATTTAATCAAACAAAATGCAATGAAATCATGGCCTTGCTACAAGATGATACAGACAAGAAACATTTGTCATTGCTAAGTGACACAGGAGACCCGTCTGAATTTTCATCAAATGACAGCGGGTCACCCAAGACTAAAAAGAAGAGAAACCGTCATTCATCAATGAAAAAGAAAACAGTGAAGGAGCACCAAGCTGTTTTAATACCACAACACTGCTCTCACCAATCTGCACGGTGCCCCCCCACCCCGCAGGAGGTTGACCCTCAGTGGGGCTGTGGCACTGTGTATTGTCAGCAGTCACAGCGAGGTCAGCATGCTACGATGGATTTGGAGCCCAGTACTCCTAAATCACGAGTCGAGCAGTCTAGTAGCGCCGCGCAGGGACTACATAGCTTGGACGCGAGTGCACTCACCACGCCACCGCGCGCTCCACTGGACGTCCCGAGCGCCTCGCAGCCGTGCGCCCGCGGCCCCGCCGTGCGCATCGCAGCCATGCGCTCCGCACGCCCCGCTGTGCGCCCCTCGCCTCTCGCTGTGCGCCCCACGCCCCACCCTGTGCGCTCCGCACGCCCCGCCCCGCGCCCCGCACGCCTCGCCATGCGCCCAGCCGCCTTCGTGTGCGTGGTCAGGTCTGCTCACGCCGCGCGTCGCCGGGCAAGGAGCCCAGGGTGCGCCGCTGGCGTTGCACACTAGCACGCCTACGCCCAGTACTCGTACCCAGCACGTTCAGCAGCTGCCCAAACCCGTGGACACTAATCTCGCTAAGACGGTCATCTTTAGTGACAGAATAGGAAAAGGTTTAGGTTACTTACTGCACAATCAACTTAATCAGGTTGTTGAAAATGTTTGTTTACCCCAGGCCTCGTTTGAACAAATTACTAATAGAATGTTAAACTATAACTTCTCTGAAAACACTACAGTGGTGCTATTATTAAGTCACAGTAGCGGTGTCGACAAGCGAGCCTTGACTAATTTTATTAATTCTTGTGCCACCCTAAATGTCCGTAACTGTATTATAGGCACATTACCTTATATTAAGGGACAAGTTGAATATAATAGTAGAATATTTAATTTTAATACTATGTTATATAAATTGACATGTAGTCATAGTGACAACTTATATACAGTTGACATTAATCTATTTGATAATTTTATATTGACAAACAGTACAATGTACTTATCTCTTTATTACCGCAAACTTTTAGCTAATTTGTTAGCTATGAACATTTCTGACCCGGTTACACATTGTACACCAGATCATTCTAGACTTAGGCCTCTTGCATCCAGGAACAATAAATCTCAACATTTAAACTAAACAATGAGACAAAGGAAAGCCGCTTAGTATTATTCATCAGAATATTCAGGGCTTTCCTGGCAAGGAGCTTGAGATTGAGTTGTTCCTGGAGTCAAGAAAATGTGATATTTTATGCGTTTCGGAACACTGGTTGAAGGACTATGAGATGCTCATAAATTACGAAAATTATGAAATAGTCAGTGCCTTCAATCGAAAGTCCACTATTCGCGGAGGCACTTTTATTCTTGTTAATAAAAATATCAAAGCTAAAGAGCGAAAAGATATTGTTGGACTTTCGGTTGAATGTGTGTGTGAACTGTCATGCATTGAGTTGGAGAAACATATTATAGTGTGCGTATACAGACCCCCTAAAAATAGTAACTATGAGAGTTTTGAACTAATTATGGAAGATGTTTTAAAGATATTATTAAAATCAAAGAATAAATTTCATATTGTGTGTGGAGATTTCAATATAAATTTATTAGAAAATGTTGCTTTTAGAAGTCGATTTATCAGTTTGTTTAAGTCATTTAACCTAAACAACATATTTAAAGAACCTACTCGAATAACTGCAACCACAGCATCTTGTTTAGACAATATCTACTGTGATTGTGACTATTCAGACCAAGAAATAGTAAATTGTTGTAAATCAGACCACAATGGACAATCTGTGCTTTTTCCATGTCGTCCTAAAGTTGAAAAGATTGTTATTAGTAAAAGAATTATAAGCTCCAACCAAGTAGACAAACTCCATACTGCACTATCAGAAAAACTACCAGTTCTAGACTATGATACTAACAATCCAAATAACTTTTATTCAAAGCTTTTTATAACGATACGTGATGAATTTGAAGACAAATTCAAGGTAAAGAAATTAACAATTAATCCTAAATTTAAATTCAGCGACTGGGCAACTGTAGGGATTCGAACAAGTAGGAATAAGTTATTTGAGCTGTATGACGAAAAGTCTTATAATCATAGTGTAACTTTTGTTGAACATGTTAAAAATATTCTAAGATATTCAAAAATGTTTGCATACAAGCTAAAGCAATTTTCACCAAAAATAAAATATACTCTGCTGAAAATGTTATTAAAACTGTTTGGAAAGTTGTCAATTCAGAGACTGGTCGAAACAAACCAATTGAAAAATCTCATTCTTTGATGACTGGTCAGGGCATTGTTACTGCAGACGCTGATGTAGCTAATGAGTTTGAAACTTTTTTCAGTAACATCCCATTCAAAACTACTGAGTCACTTAACTCTTCGCCAATCATCGCGTCAAATCTTCTTAAAAACAATGTTCAGACTTGTGTTAATATATTTGAGTTTAGGCACATTAATGCGAACGTAATATTAAAAACTTTTAAAGATATAAAAGTGAAAACTACAGAGGATTTATGGGGCATGTCAGTAAGACTATGTAGTTCTTTAATTGATACATTAGCACCATACTTAGCCTGTATATTTAATGCTTGCATTGATCATGGCGTATTTCCTGATCTCATGAAGCACAGTAAAGTAATACCTCTTTTAAAGCAGGAGATAAAACGGATCCCAGTAACTTTAGGCCAGTATCTGTACTACCAGTTTTGAGTAAAGTTTTGAGAAAATTGTACTTAATCAAATGCTCCTACATTTCAACTTAAATAAATTACTACATGATCAACAATTCGGTTTTACGAAAGGGCGCTCGACAACCGACGCTGCTGTTAACCTCCTACAACTTATTTACGGTGCTTGGGAGGAGTCGCAGGATGTCATAGGGGTGTTCTGCGATTTGTCCAAGGCATTTGATTGCGTTGATCATGAGACACTGTTGCTGAAACTGGACCATTATGGTATAAGAGGAAAAGCGCTTGATTTAGTTCAATCTTATCTCGGAGATAGGACGCAGACAGTGCAGATAAATGGTGTGAAGTCGATAGGATCTGCCGTCAGAATTGGTGTACCGCAAGGATCAATTTTGGGGCCGTTTCTATTTTTAGTATACATAAACGACTTGCCGTTCATGGTACAGAATCTAGCCAAGATAGTGCTTTTTGCTGATGATACTTCTTTAATATTTAAAGTGGATAGAAAAGCTGTAAATATTGACGAAGTAAATGGCGCACTTGATCAGGTTCATAAATGGTTTACGTCAAACAATTTAGTGCTGAATTCTAAAAAAACTAAATGTATTAAATTCTCTTTGCCTAATGTAAAAAGTATTAAACACGATGTTGTTCTAAATAATGAAAAGCTTAATTATGTAACTGAAACAGTTTTCTTAGGGATTACACTCGACGCAACCGTTCAATGGGATCCACATATACTAGCACTGGCTAGTAAACTTAGCTCAGCGGCATACGCTGTTCGAAAAATTCGACAATTGACCGATGTTGCTACAGCCAGGCTTGTGTATTTTAGTTACTTTCACAGCATAATGTCCTACGGATTATTGTTATGGGGGCAAGCCGCTAACATTGAAACTATCTTTGTGTTACAAAAAAGGGCTACCTATAAGAGCAATATATAAACTGCGAAGTCATGAATCCCTACGAGAATTGTTTAAGGAAATTGGCATTCTTACGCTTCCTTCGCAGTACATATTTGACAATATAATGTATGTACGTAAGAATTCCAGTTCCTATTTAAGAAACTCTGATATTCATTGTCGTAATACAAGAAATAAAAATAAAATTGTACCGCCACAAACTAGATTAAGTAAGATCAGTAAATCATATATGGGTAACTGTGTACGCTACTATAATAAAATTCCAGAGGAAATTTTAAAGTTAAATGATAGGCAATTTAAAATTAAAATAAAGAATACTTTATGTTTGAAAGCGTATTACAAGACTGAACATTATCTGAAAGACAAAGATGTCTGGTTAGTAGCAACAGTTGCTCCAACACAATGCAAGAGATAGGCATTATTTAAAAATAAACATGACATTATATTTTAGTGGTTAAACTTTTATGATATGTAAATTGACATGTATAGTGGTTAAATTTGACATTTCATACTTATTATTCTTAAATTTTTGACATGTATTTTTTACATTTACTGTAAATTTACTTTTTTGTTATGTTATTTTATTGCTCGTATATTTAAAGTACCTTTATTTTAAAGACGAAACAGTTAGAATAATCTACTGTAATATTATTTTTATTTTGTTGAGCCGTTTTTGGCTATTACTATTATACTATTAATTTATTTTCTAGCTTAGATAGGGTAGCATAGGGCCTAAAATATTGTCAACTTTAGAATAGGTGCACTTCTGGGCAGGTTTTTGGGGGGTTTTCCTGTCCAGGGGGTCCGGCTAACTATACGTATGGAACACCTTTTTAAAATATTGACAGAATGTAATTCCATTTACTTGTCAATCACTGAGGCATAAAGTTACATGCTGTGTGGTTAGCCTGGCCAGCCCCGAGGCAGTGCCTTTATTTTTATTTTTTTTATCCCGCCCGTGCCGCGTTTAGAGTAGGAACACAAATTGTTATAAAAAATAGAAAATTTTGCATTAGAAATTTTCTCTTTTTTAAGTTTGAATTAGAATGTGACTTTCTTAAAGAGAATCTTGTAAATTCCTACTAAGAAATAAATTATTGAATTTGAATTTATTGAATTTGAATTAGCAATTTCACGGTGACATATATATAATAGTAAACATTCAAAACTGCTTGATACAAATAAAAAAATGCGTAGGTACTACGTACTATGCGTATTTTTAGGGTTTCGTAGTCTACTAGAAACCCTTATAGTTTCGTCATGTCTGTCTGTCTGTCTGTCTGTCTGTCTGTCTGCCTGTCTGTCTGTCTGTCTGTCTGTCTGTCTGTCTGTCTGTCTGTCTGTCTGTCTGTCTGTCTGTCTGTATGCCGCGCCCTCATAACTCCGTCAGTTTTGGAGCTATTGACATCAAATTTGGTACGAAGATAGATCGTGTTGACCCAAACTTAGAAATGATGAGAAAAAAATATTTTAATTGTTTTTTGGACCCCCTTCCCATACATGTGAAAGGGGGGCAAAAAAAATTTTTTTCTCCTGTAATATTGAGTGGGGTGGTTGAATAGGTCTTTAAAACTAAGGGGAGGTTTTTTTGAAACAAAGTCTCTAAAATGTTTCTGTCTCGAGATATTTGCTTTTAAAAGGGGCGTTTTTGTGCCATAATTTGTTCCAGCTGTAACTTCTAAAGTACGCATGCTAAAAATTTGAAAAAAATATGCAATATAGTTCTTATTATAAAGTTACCATGAAAACTATAATTAATACTGTACCACTTAAGATAAAGAAAATATCAAAGTTTTTTAATTTGCGGTTGGTCACCATACAGCTGCAAACAAACCAGCAACAAAATTAACTTTGTAACGCCGAAAGACCTGATATTTAAACGTTGACTACGAAACCCTATTTGTGAGCGTGTCTGACACGCTCTTGGCCGCTTTTTTTCTTATGTTACGGCGACACCACGAACGAGTCGATGACTCTGTCAGAGTATTTCAACCGTTACTACTACAACCGAATCTACACAGCGGGGGAAACACAACCATGAATCACAACGTTTCAAAGAACACTATCTCCTAAAACACGTCCTACATTACAAACATGCATAAGTAGATAATCATAGAACGGGACGTAAAATTTGCGATGCTCGAATTCACAAATAGTCCACTGCTGGACATGGGCCACCCCCTAAAAAGGAGAATCGCAATACCACACTTGGCAGGCGGAATGGAGAATGGCAGTGCTAGATGTTGCACCCACCAAGATAACGCTACGAACTATGAACATGCACAAACAGCAGTGATACATATTACAAGCAAGTCTCACACAAAAATTACGATGAATTGTTCCTGATACCATGTTCACAGGATGCACAGAACACGATAGAACTCCTACCACCATCAGATAGAAGTGACATGATCACGATGTTTTATTAATAGTCTAGTCAATTCAGATAAATAATCTTGACGAAGGTTGCAAATTTGCAATACTAGAACGTTAAACTTTTTGATATTATGAGTTTAGTAAGGAAAACGTAGAACTAGCAGAGTGTAATACGAAAGATTCGAAATGTCTAGATAACCTAGATATGAACGCTCTAAATTATAAAATCATCGCTATATACCTTTCCAATAAGTACCGTTTGCGTTTGGCAATCAAAGTATTATAGTGGGTATTTCATGATGGGTAGATATTAAAACGTAGGTTTTTGTATGAAAATGCTAGAACCTAAAGAGATGTGACAAATAATGATAAAGTAGATATAAAAATCTTGATTTTTGTTTTCTTGGATACGATACGATTTACCATTTACAATAAACAATTTTTCTGTCAGCAATTGATAGTCAAAGCTTCCATAGAAATCTTTGCCTAAGTTCAGGAGCCCTCAGTCACTGGCCTATACTAACAATACACGTAGTTGTGAATGAAGATTGTACACTGGTTAAAATGCCGCAACGCATGTTATAATGTGCAACGCAATATGCAAAAGTGATAAGTGTGATAATGTTTATAAACACGAATGTCTACAAGAAGTAACTGTAGTTTGCGAAACAAAGAAGGGTGCATTTAATTGCATTTGGTACTTCTGTTTGCATGTCATTATCAAAAGCTGTAATTTAGCAATAAAAAAATGTAAGTTGACAATAAAACGGGCCCTTAGATATCTGTATGTCAAACAGAGAGCTATGGAGATAGGTACTCAGGACCTAGCGAATGGATAAAGTCTATGATAAGAGTATCCACTATCCAAACGAAGGTCCGCCATCTTGAAATCCAGTGGATGGATTTTTCATTTCCTCGGATGGAATCATTCACAATGGTCCATGACTACTAGACTAGGAGACTAAAATACTGGCATAGTCTGGAAGTGTAGCAGGCTGAAGTTACAGAAGGCTGGTTACATCTTTCGTAGAACTGATGAACGTTGAGGTCCCGTCTCGGAGCGAAGCGTTGGGCGCCCTCTGGCCAGATGGTCCAATGACAAAGAACGGCTGGAGGCGAATGGATGGTGAAATCAGGAGATCGTGCCCTAGTGCTTACCCTGCGGGAGGCCTACGTCCAGCAGTGGACTGTTATAAGCTGATGTAGGTATGTATTAGAGATGAAAATTACCTTGAAACTTTCCTTTGCTGAGGTAAGTTTCCTGAAAGTTACCTGAAAGTTTCCTGGCGAGGAAGTTTTCAAAACTGATTATTTAACTTAAGAAAACAGTTGTTATGTTAATTATTAACTTAATATTGCTTAAAAATTTTCTGGTATCTACAGTTTTGATGGAACAGGGAACATAATAAGTCCGGTTTTATGCTTTTTATTCGAAAAGGGGAGATAAACAAGTAAGGAAAGAAGTTAAAAACAACTATAAATGATAAAAAATTTATATTTCTTTACATAATCATATGAAAAAGTGTACGAAATCAATTAGATAGAGAGTTAAGTACAACTGAGAGCACGTTAAACTTATACTTTGGACTTTCTTTTGTTTTTATAATGTGAGCGATACGAATCATTTTCACGTTGTAACTGTATAGTTTGTCGTGCTCATAGATGTGCCTAAATACCTACCTTAGACTTAGACTATTTTAATGGTCTAAGCTGAATACATAAATAATGAAGATAATCTTTCTGGGCGGTTTCGGCCATGGCAACCATTTCTACTCCTGATCAAGTCGACGCTGATGCGCCCGCAGGTGGCTATTGTAGCCTATTTTGGCAGTAAACTGCCGTTACAGTGTGGGCACGTGATATAAGTTTTTAGGTTTTCACAACACTTAAATTATTGTTTAAAATTGGATTATTACCGCGATTAGGTTTTTGTTTACCTCGATATTTCGGAGCGGTTGCACGCTCCATGGTCAAGAGTAGAACTACTCATGGTCAGTCTACTCGTATTATTAAAATAATACAAAATACTAATATTTAACCTTATTTTCATTTAAACATACTTATTATCAGTAACTTTTTATGTTGAAAAGACATTTTTGAAAACTTCCTCGCGAGGAAACTTTCAAGTAACTTTCGGGTAAATTACCTGAAAATTACCTCGAAACTTTCAATGTTTCGGAAACTTTCAGAAATTTTCATCTCTAGATGTATGAATTTACCTTTATCTAATGCTGTGTGATGCCGGATTCAAATAGCATCACCCCAATTTGCTTGTATGGTGGACGCAACGCATGTAAGCGTGCCGGACGATAAGTAACAGTTAGTTTTATCTGATGACCGGGGTAAACGCTTGTTATTGTAATATTTAGGGTTCTGCAAAGGTTTTTGTAGCAGCCAGAAGAGTCGACTAGGTGCTAGCATGTAAAAGTGAAAAATAAATTTCTGTTTAAGGGTAGGCAAGTTAATAGGTATAATTGAACAAATTAGTTACTTGAATCTAACAATTCTTATTTAAATAAAATATCTTTTATTTAGCTCAATAAATCAAATTACATGGCACCACTTGTTAAAACAGTTTGTTTGGACAATGGTTTGCACGAGTGGAGACTGGTGCCTGAAATAGACGGATGTCAGTGCTTTTCAATTCTTTGCAATGTGCTCGCCAACCCCGCTTCCAAGGCTAGGAAAAAAGTGCAAGGAAGGAAAACTAAAAGTTTATTGCAGATGGCAGCAAGTGCCTGCGCGTAAACACACCGAAAATGCACCATATGTTATGTTATGATGATAGGTAATTATATTGAAGTAGGTAAGTAACTGAACTTTGACATTGACACACGAGAAAAATACACAGAATAGCGCTACAAGTTCCACAGTTTTTACCTCACTACTATTTTATTCCAATGTTAAAAAATAATGTATGGAACCATCCATACCTACAATAAATTCTAGCTAACCTGAAGGCGATAGCATTTTTTTAATTAAACGTGATAATATGTTAATAACAAGATGGTTTTAATGGAAAAAGCGGTTAATTTTGCAAATTATTCAACATTTGCGGCAAACGCAATGATACGCTTTTTAAAAAGCTTTTTTTAATTATCTTTATTTTTTGCAGAAAAAAGGTATTTGACAGGTCAAAAGGTTAAGGTTTGTTGTGGTAGAGTGCGTTTCATCTTATAGTTCCTATGGTGTCATGTTGGTAGCATTGGAAAGGTGTCATGTTGGTAGCATTGGAAATGGCTAGTGATTAAACTCGTAGTAATGTATTTCTTACACTATCTAGATCATGATGGCATACTTAGTTTTTAATTATCTAACGGTAAACTGATGAAATGACGCAAAATAATTCTTAACCTAAAATGGCATAACCTAACTAAGTATTTTGATAAGAGTTATAAGGTGAAAGTATTTATACCCGCACACCCACAACGCACTCGCCGAATTTTGGATTCTTTGTATGAAAATCTGTGGAACCTCGAAAATATTGCCGAGCCGCACGCGCCTAACCGAACGGATTCCCCAGCCAGTGCTAATCATAGACTATAATGCTGATGACGTCATCAGCGCACGCGGACAGTGTAACCATTTATAAAGATTTATTTTTTGTCAATGCTGCCAGACTGTCCCATTAACATTACCTCCCAGTAAAGTCTGCTGTTCACCGTCCGTGTTCCAGTTTTTCTTTTCGAAAGTTTCGAAGTTTTTGGAGTCTACGTCACTCTTAAAGAATAACCAAATGACATTTTCACAATTTACTTATTTGACATTTGCCACTTTAATTTTAAGCTTTTTTGACATTTTAATATTTGAGATTCCGTCCTTTTAAATTCAATTGACATATTAAGACATTGGCACAAAATGTTTTCTGCTTCTTCTTTACATTTTGTTACGTTTACATTCTAGCAATTTTACATTTTGCTACATTGACGTAATGGCATTTTGCTTTTCTGCACATTCTACTTCCTTGAACAATAATATTTTTTAAAAGTTGAAACAGCGGGACCTGTAATATGTACAAAAGTTTTTTTCCACCGTAGAACATAGAACGTAGAAAATATTCCGACCTGTTCTATTGTAGAAGTGATCAGTTGGACATATGGGAACAAAGGGAAGCTGCATGGTGCACAGCGAAAGTTCTGCAGTTACGATAGTTGGCTGCTTGAAAGTGCCTCTGGCGTAAAATGACAGCAATTGTTATTTGAAATAAATTTCAGAAAAATACACACATACGGCAAAATTACCCATTACATTGGGAGGAAAGTACTCTCTTGGGAACACCAATTCTATTCGATGCGGCTGTGCTTGCGGCTTGATGTGCGAGGCCATCCGCATTATTCAACGCGTACGGCGAGTACGTTGCGGTTGTGCGGGTATACTTACTTTTGCCAAATGACAACTTGATGACAATAGCAAAAGAGGAAATGCAGAAGTATGGCAGAAGTTTTATTCTCTATGAGAGTTTCAAAGAGTATGTAATACTTGCAGGGTAGATGGCGTAAAATGGTACCTACCCCTGATCAAAAGTTTAAAAACATTGTTGAAAGAAGTTTCCAAATACGAATTCGTATCACCCTATGCAGTTCCTGTGGCATGATCTGTTATATTTTTGCCGTTGTAATGCCAGTGGCAGCTTGCCTATTATTATTATTTATTTAATAAAGTCATATAGATCATAAAAATGTGCAAGTATATAATCATAAAAATGTCATTAATCATTAATCTATCATTAATGTTGTTGTAGTCGCTTTTGTTGCTTGTCTTACGTACGAACCCGGCTATAACATAACAAAACATAACTGCCACAACAGTCCACTGCTGGACATGGGCCTCCCCCCCCCTATCGGGGGGTATTGCCATACTCACCACGCTTGGCAGGCGGATTGGCGAGCGCAGTGCATGATGGTTCATTAACAGGGAACGCTGCTGCCCATTCCCTGGATGAGTATCCCTTAGTCGCTTTTTACGACACCCACGAGTAGAATTGGGACGATGCTATTCTAAGCCGGCATCACACGGCATACACAGGAGATTATCTGCGCTGTAGTTGTTTTTACGCATCCTGGGTCCTTAAAACTGCTCCATTTTACCCTTATTTCCTCTTAGTACCTACTTTATGTTTGTGTCACAGATGTCAGCAGAATCAAGGAACCGGAATTTTGACCAGAATAAAACACAAAAATATACTTTTTAACATAAATTGTGATTCCCGTTTCGCCTCAAGATGATTAATATA
The DNA here is from genome assembly GCA_024500475.1 of Phthorimaea operculella. NCBI lineage: Eukaryota > Metazoa > Arthropoda > Insecta > Lepidoptera > Gelechiidae > Phthorimaea > Phthorimaea operculella. The sequence continues at coordinate 2,785,433 of JANFCV010000051.1, read as the reverse complement.
AGATTTTGATCCAAAAAACGTATCATCTTGTTTACATTTCATGAGATTCTTAGCCGTTACCGAGTTAGAGAGATAAAGGGGGGCCTAGATTTGATTATATCTTTTGTATGTTTTTATGGCGCCAAAAATATTACATTACCTACCCAATGCTACCCATATGACGCCATAGGAGCTATAAGATGAAACGCACTCTTGGTATTTTTGGGAGCCAAGTACTAAGGCCCGTATTTATAAATCGCACTCAACTTTGAGATCACACTTAAGATCGATCTTAAGTTGCTGCTTTAATTAATAGACTGAACTTAAGATCTAACTTAGGAACGTCATCTCAAGTGAGTAACGCCATATTAATAAATCTATCTCAGCACTTAGGTGCGGTCTTGAGATGGGGTTCAAGAGCCAACCTTCACTTGAGATCATGATTTTTGTTGATTTTTGCGCAGTTTCTACGGATTAAAATGGATTTTGGGAATATTGTGTAAGAAATTCACTTTTATCACGTTTAATGAAGATATATTGTTGCCAGATATCCATTGCTTGCCTAAAACTTATGGGAACGTGAAGATTATTTTGTTTGGAATCAGTTGGTTGGTTGAGAGGCTTTCCCATTCAGTTTTCGTGATGTACACACACACAGGCTATGTTTACTGGAAGATAAAGGCGACAACGGATACCCTACATTGTGCCGATACTTATATGGCTTATTTCTCACAAGAGTGTTGCTAGCAGACGCGGAACGGAGGCGAAATCGTTGCGGACGCGCGGTGGTTACGCAGGTTACGCTCGCCAAACGCTTGTGTGATATAAGCCTAAAGCCTCCTCTAGAAGATCCATGTCTTTTTAGGTATTTGAAGAAAATGGTAAATAAAAATACTATAATCAATATCAAAAATCAGACTTTTATTATAACTATGCCAGTAATTTGAAGCCCTTAGTTAAACAAATAAATAAGAATGCCTAGGATATAAAATAGGCGCCCGAATCAATGGCACCATGAATTTCAACCATAAGCCTTGGTGCTGTTTGCGAATGGTCCTGGTCATCCTCAGTGATACTGGTTGAAGGCACTCTACTAGGGGCATTCGATGTTGCCACTCTTTTCTATTCTTTGTTTGATGGCGGTCTATTTATGTCTCAATAAACAATGATTTCATTTAAAATTAACTGTTTGTTCAAATGTATACAGGGACCGAGACAGGGACACATTGGGGACACAGGACCGAAAAATCAAAACAAACGTTGATTGACATGACGTGACAGATAAACAACTCAGTTAGCGTTTTGTTTCATAGGTTTTGTTTCCATCTTTACCAAGAAGATCGTAACACTTGTTATCGTAAAACTCGTAAGCTTGCAACTAAAAATAACATCCAAAATAATTTAAAACATAATCAATTAATTTTATATCTGAATATTTTGTTCAAATGTGACTACTTACATTTTTATCTCTATATTTTGATTAATGTTCCTAAATGTTCTTAAATGTTCTAATCAAGTGATACAGCAAAAACAAAACGTAAGTTTAAAAACTACTACTTTGTCTGTGGTCTAGTATCCAAACCAAAAACATCTTAAGTTCATACACTCAAGAGCGATCTCAGTTGATACGCACTTGATGACGGTTTATTAATATGTGACGATCTTAAGATGATGATCACAACTTAAGAGCGTATCAGCTGATACCGCTATTGAGTGCGGTATTGAGTGCGATTTATAAATACGGGCCTAAATTTCCTAAGGAAATTATGAAGAGTTATGGAATAATCTCTAACACACGTTGTTGTAGATGCAAGGATTTTTATTAGAGTGATGTTATCAAATTGACATTGTCATTGTATACTTATTTACATACTGCCAGGGTGTTCAAAGTGGTAGATATAAAACCTCCGTTTTAACACCCCCCCGCAATGTGAACATCCTGTAGATATACACTGTACACTAACACAAACTCAAAATAACACTTTCAGTATTTACACACACTGTAACTAAAAATATTAATATCAAAATAGACATCAACCTGTATATAGACACACCTATCATTAACTTAACAACACATAAATACCTACAAGAAAAATGACAATCGAAAATACTAACCTATGCTAAGCCTAGAGCTTGCACACATTTGTTGTGCTTGATTTTGAGCAATGGTTTTGTGAGTATGTCGGCGATCATATCTTGTGTGGGTATGTATGTGATTTTCAGATTGTGTCGTGAGAGTGAGTCGCGAATGAAGTGGTGATTGATGTCTATATGTTTAGTGCGTGCATGAAAGGTGTTGTTATGTGCTAGTTTTATGGAGCTCTGGTTGTCTGTATGAATGACGATGGGACGTGGAGTAACGCTGAAGACTTGTGTTATGAGTGTTTTTAGGTATATAGATTCCTTGCAAGCTTCCGCCAGAGCCATGTACTCGGCTTCGGTGGTCGAGAGTGCAACCGTTCTCTGCTTGCGAGCCTCCCATGATATGGGTGCTCCACTCATAATAAATACGAAGCCAGTATATGAGCGTCGGTCTATCAAGTTGTTCCCATAGTCAGCATCGACATAACACTCCGGGTAGAACACGTCTGTCGGCCTAAAGTGAAGGCGGAGATCCTTGGTACCTTTTAGGTAACGAAGGACTCGCTTAGCGGCCCTCCAGTGCACCCCCCCGTAATGTGCATTGAATTGTGAGAGGTACGACACTGTATGAGCAATGTCGGGTCTCGTACATATGGCTATGTACATTAAAGAGCCGATAAGCTCCTGGTAAGGAACTTCTACTTCTTCTTCTACTTGTGGGAGAGTCAATTTTAGGCCTGGTTCTATTGGGGTAGTGACAGATATAGCATCAGTCATGTTGAACTTATTGATCAGCTTTTCAATATAGTTCGTTTGATCGAGAGTTATTTCCTCTGCGTTTTGAGTGACTCTCATCCCTAGACAGTCCTTAAGAATGCCGAGGTCCTTCACAGTAAATAGCTTCATAAGCTTATTTTTGAAGTCGTTTTTTAATGCTTCATTTGTGGATACGACGAAGAAGTCGTCTACGAAGACTGCTAGAACAAGAAGTTCATTTCTTTCTTGTTTAAAGTAAATGCAGTGTTCGTTTGAGGCTTGTTGCAAGCCAAGTTTTTTCATAGCTTCACAAACTTTTAAATTCCACTGTCGTGGAGCTTGCTTGAGGCCATATAAAGCCTTTTTAAGTAAGCATACTTTGCTTTTCGGGTCTGTGGAAAAGCCGTCTGGTTGTTCCATGTAAATTTCCTCATCGAGGTCCCCATTAAGGAATGCGGTTTCCACGTCAAGGTGGTCAACTTGCAGTCCACGGTGAGCCGCAAAAGCCAATAGTAGTCTCACTGAAGACAGTCTAGCGACTGGTGAGAAAGTTTCACTGTAGTCAATGCCTGCCACTTGGGTGAAACCTTTCGCTACTAGTCGGGCTTTGTATTTAGTGATTTGTCCACTAGTGTCCTTTTTGAGTTTAAAGACCCATTTGCACTTGGTGGTCATTCTGCCGGAAGGTCTGTCGACGAGAACCCAGGTTCCATTCTTAATCAAGGAATCGTATTCAGTCTGCATAGCTTCTAGCCACTTTCCTTTTTCAGAGTGATCCATTACTTCTCTAAAAGATTCTGGTTCCAGATCTGAGGTGAAATAACCGAAGCGTTCAGGAGGATTCCTTTCACGGACAGGGTATCTTCGTTCAGGTTCGGTAGGAACTTCAGGAGTAAGGGGTTCATCTGGTTCGGAGGTTGCAGATAGATACTCCGGTGAAGCCGGTTCTGCTGACGCAGATGTATTTAGCTGTGGTAGATGCTGTGGCTGTCGTTCATTGGTGCATCTAGGTGGCACATCTTCGGCAGGTAAGGTGACTTGTGGACTAGATGGCGGATGGGGTTCATGGATAGATGACGAATGATTCTCAGTATGAATGTTTTCTATGATTTCATACTGGATTATATTGTCGTTATTGCTAGCGGATGAAACGTTGCCATTGAACATTTTTTCTTCAATAAAGACGACATCCCTAGCGACAATGAGTGTTCGAGGGTTTTGGGGATCTATCAGACGGTAGCCTTTGCTTTCCGTGCAATATCCTACGAAGATGTAGGTTTGCGTTTTCGCGTCGAGCTTGCTGCGCTTTTCTTTTGGAATAAGGACGTGCGCTTCGCAACCGAAAACCCGTAGGTGCGACAGGTTAGGACGTCTGCCGTACCATACTTCGTCTGGTATTTTGTTATTTAACGCTTGAGTAGGCGTTAAATTTTTAAGATAGATCGCTGTATTAACAGCTTCGCCCCAATAAGCTTTAGGCAGCTTTGAGACATGTAGCATGGCTCTTGCCTTCTCGATAACCGTTCGGTTCACTCGTTCGGCAACTCCGTTTTGTTGCGGGTTATAGGGTATACTGGTCTGATGCAGAATACCGTTTTCCTTCAAAAAGGTAGACATGCGTTGATTCACGTATTCACGTCCGTTGTCGGAGCGTAGAATTTTTATTCGTTCGCCAGTTTGGTTCTCCACTAGGTGTTTGAACTCTACAAACTTGTTAAAAACTTCGGCTTTTGATTTTAATAGATATCCAAAAGTTTTGCGACTAAAGTCGTCTGTAAACGTTAGTAGATAAAGGGCTCCGCCCCACGAGTGCGTACTCATAGGTCCGCATAAGTCAGAGTAAATTAATTGGGTATGTAAAATGTATAGGTTTAATATTTTTTTCTAAAACTTTATACAATTTTACGAAACTAATTTGATTTTTTTGATTATTTGATTATCCCTTATTTTTTTATAATTGTTTAAAAGTTTTTCATTGATGACGTCATTACTGGGCAACTAATGAAACAAACAACTTTATTTACATACTCTTTGCGAACAACCACCATGCAAATTTGATTGCAAATTCCTGGATCTGTTCTGTCAATGTAGAATGCGGAAAAATAAAGTTATTTCCTTTTCTCTCAAACGGTTTTCTGTAAGGAGATTGAGATAAAATATTGTCTGTCAAATCCCTTTAATTTTCGAACGCGACTGTTTCGCCATTTTATAGTGTCAACAATTTATGGTACGTCAAGTGTCAAAGTCTTGTAAACAAAGTGTGATTTATCAGTTTTTTTCTTGAAATATTATTTTAGCAGTGCATTTTTTGTGATAAAAGACTAAATTAAGGAAATGACATCATGCCTGGCTGCTGTGCTGGCTGTTCCTTAATACAGTGCGGCGTGCGTCTTATTAAAAATCGCCCTGAAATTAGTTTGCACACGTAAGTACACAAATCTGCTATTTTACTTGAACTTTATAAGATTATATGTAATAAAAAGCCACGAGCAGCTATTTTTCGCTATAAAGCAGCAAACTATAAACGTTTTTTCCCCAATATATCATTAATTTCTTTATTTCTGCCGATTTCATACAAACTGATCGTCGGCTAGGGTTGGGGTAGTACATAGTCACGGTATCGATATATTTTGCCAGAATTCGTAAGAATGGAAGGAAATAATGAATCTTGAGAGTTCAATTCAGAAAGTTATAGGTAATGTGCCAAAGTTACCAAGTTATTTTTGTATATACCTGTTTAATAATTTAAATATTTTTTTTACAGATAACCAAAAAATGAAGTTAAAAGAAGGAAATGACTTGATATTATTGGCACCGCAAATATAAATCCACGTCATGGACAAATATTGACATTGCTCCCTGTATTTTGGTGTTGAGTGTTATTATAACAGAACTCTGGATAAGTTATGCCAACGTGAAGAAGCCTTGCCTTGCCAACCCCTTTTTGGTAAAACCTAAGGAAAATGATAGATCTGTTTTAACTGAACAGCAACAGGAACAAAGTGGAAGGAAAAGGAAAATTTCTGGAATAGCAAAAGAAATTTTGTTATGAATAGTTATGATAAATTATTATTTTTGGCTTTTGTTTCATTATTATTATTATAAATTTTTAACCCTACAACTTGTTTTTCTTTTTAACAATTCATTTACTACACACAAAAAGCAGTTAAGTATTATGAAAATTCACAACAACATAAGCATAATACAGTAGTAAGGTACCTACACAAAAAATATCAACAGCGTAGGCATAATGCCCGTCAAAACCATCATCATCTTCCTACCCTTATCCCAACTAGGCAGTAGACAGTTACCGACTATCGATATCGAGTTTTGGGTCCAAAATGATTACAACCCTACAAAAATCCGCCATTTTGTGAGTCCAACATTGTTTAGGTATTCACGCACATTCAGAGGGTGCAGCCAGTCCATAGGTTTGTAATGTCTTTGGCAAATTCAGTGTTATCGATAGTAGTAGGTACTATCGATAGTTTTGCAACACTACATCAAACGTCCAACTGACATGACAGAAGCAAGCAAGGGTGAAGCAAAGAGTAGGTAACTTTTATTGGGGAGGAAGTTCGTTATAGGCGTCTCGAAAGAGTTTCATTTAATTTTTTGCACAGTATGCATATCACAAAGGTCAAATTAAGGGTATTTAGATTTTTACAAAAATAAAAGTGATCTTTAACTTTTTAGAACTAAAAACATGAAAATACTATAAAAGACCAAAATATCTCCAAATGGATTTCTTATTTTACGTCTTCGAGTAAAGCTTTACATGCCCAATTCTAAGACTTTACTCGATCTACTATCGGATTTAGGAAAGGGCTTTTTGGAAAGTTTGCCTTGTAGGCAGGGAACACATTTATTTGTGTACTTTCCATTAAAATCTACGCCGAGGTTTTTATTTTTTAATACTTGCATACTCCTTGCATTTGGATGACCAAGCCGTCTATGCCACAACATAGCAGTCTCCTCGGTTGGAGTATACATAGGCCCGTATTTATAAATCGCACTCAACTTTGAGATCACACTTAAGATCGATCTTAAGTTGCTGCTTTAATTAATAGACTGAACTTAAGATCTAACTTAGGAACGTCATCTCAAGTGAGTAAAGCCATATTAATAAATCTATCTCAGCACTTAGGTGCGGTCTTGAGATGGAGTTCAAGAGCTGATTTTTTGAGTGCTGTCAAACCTTCACTTGAGATCATGATTTTTGTTGATTTTTGCGCAGTTTCTACGGATTAAAATGGATTTTGAGGATATTGTGTAAGAAATTCACTTTTATCACGTTTAATGAAGATATATTGTTGCCAGATATCCATTGCTTGCCTAAAACTTATGGGAACGTGAAGATTATTTTGTTTGGAATCAGTTGGTTGGTTGAGAGGCTTTCCCATTCAGTTTTCGTGATGTACACACACACAGGCTATGTTTACTGGAAGACAAAGGCGACAACGGATACCCTACATTGTGCCGATACCTATATGGCTTATTTCTCACAAGGGTGTTGCTAGCAGACGTGGAACGGAGGCGAAATCGTTGCGGATGCGCGGTGGTTACGTTCGCCAAACGCTTGTGTGATATAAGCCTAAGGCCTCCTCCAGAAGATCCATGTCTTTATAGGTATTTGAAGAAAATGGTAAATAAAAATACTATAATCAATATCACATACCAGACTTTTATTATAATTATGCCAGTAATTTAAAGCCCTTAGTTAACCAAATAAATAAGAATGTTTAATTCAGCTCTCATTACAAAGAAAGACAAAAAATAATATAGCTAATACAAAGCTTCTCCAGTCTCCCCTGCTACTTAGACCATATATAGGGTGTATTTTTATTAGTGGCGGATCCGTTAAGGGTGTCTTCTGTCAATGAAGCTAAACAACTTTCTCCAAGGAACATAGGTCGAAATATGAAAAAATAAATTGGCCCTCCCATACAAATTGACCCGGCCGGCCAACACACTTAGTATGGGACGAACAAATTTTTTTTCGTATTTCAACCTATGTTCCTTGGGGAAAGTTGTTCAGTTTCATTGACAGAACTTACCCTTAACGGATCCGCCACTAATAAAATTACACCCTATATTTTGGGCTGGTTACTTTCAGCGTCCAATAGAACTTCTTTAGAATCTGCAATAGATAATTACAAATTAATAATGCTTTGTATTTGTAATTAAATTTTGTAATTAAGGCTTTGCAAGTGTGATATAGGTATTACATTACATTACAGCCTTTAGATTGTATTCAAATTCATAATACACTTTTGTACTTTTTGATATTACTTCTTCTTCTGTCGTGTGGGATACGCAGCCGAAGTATGATGAACAGTCAAAACCTGGTATCTACTACTACCTACTAGTAAATAGGCCTATAACATGGTATTCTAACCACTGCTGCCATCAGAGACAGTAGCCAGAACCCTTTTTTACAGACAATTAAATATGGTTCAGACTTCGGTCTGCGATGTCCTAACCAGACCATGAATTAAGTGCTTAATATATAAATTAAATAACAACTACTTACTATTACTGGAATACACATACTAGATACCTGCCTAGGCGCCCGAATCAATGGCACCATGAATTTCAACCATAAGCCTTGGTGCTGTTTGCGAATGGTCTTGGTCATCCTCAGTGATACTGGTTGAGGGCACTCTACTAGGGGCATTCGATCACAGATGAACTTAAATATGTAGACTAGCTACATTCGATGTTGCCACTCTTTTCTATTCTTTGTTTGATGGCTGTCTATTTATGATTTCATTTAAAATTAACTGTTTGTTCAAATGTATACAGGGACACAGGACCGAAAAATCAAAACAAACGTTGATTGACATGACGTGACAGATAGACAACTCAGTTAGCGTTTTGTTTCATAGGTTTTGTTTCCATCTTTACCAAGAAGATCGTAAAACTCGTAAGCTTGCAACTAAAAATAACATCAAAAATCATTTAAAACATAATCAATTAATTTTATATCTGAATATTTTGTTCAAATGTGACTACTTACATTTTTATCCCTATATTTTGATTAATGTTCCTAAATGTTCTTAAATGTTCTAATCAAGTAATACAGCAAAAACAAAACGTAAGTTTAAAAACTAGTAGTTTGTCTGTGGTCTAGTATCCAAACCAAAAACATCTTAAGTTCATACACTCAAGAGCGATCTCAGTTGATACGCACTTGATGACGGTTTATTAATATGTGACGATCTTAAGATAATGATCACAACTTAAGAGCGTATCAACTGAGACCGCTATTGAGTGCGGTATTGAGTGCGATTTATAAATACAGGCCATAGTAGCGGCGTGAGTTAATCCCGAATTTAGTCAAAATACTTCGGATTGTCATACCGGTACCAAATTTTAGTATGTTAATAAACATGACATAAACTATAGAAAACCACCGGGAGACAAGCTGATGGGGGCTTGTCTCCCGCAGAAATGACGTCATCAAGATGGCGGCCGCCACATTTAGAAAACTGCAAATTATTTGAAAACCATAAGTTGCATTGTCATGTGCATAGTATCAAATGAAAGCTAATTAATTGTTTTACATATTTGTCTTGAACTACGACCAGGTCCATAGCATAATTTCGTAATTAAAAGACTTTATGTAAAAGAAAATCAGCAAATTATTTATTTGTGAGGCTAAAGAATCCAAAATATTAATTTTTGCAAAGGTGACGTAGGAGAAAAGTAACGCTCAATGCAATAGCTAAAAAGTTCTAAAAGCAATTTATTGTTTGAATAAAGAGATCTTAAGTTACACTGATTTGAGTACAACGCTGTCTCTTTCCGCGCCACTACTTTTTGTTGTATATGCACGTGTATGGTGTCAAATGAAAGGTTATTAATTGTTCTGCATTATTCTTCTGAAGCACAACCAGCTACATAGCATAGTTACAAAAATTTAAAAACTTTGAAAACTATTTTTGGTTGGGTTATAGAAACTAAAATAATACTTACTTACTCCACTGACTCAGCGATCCGAAGTGGATCTTGGCCTCCGATATAACTGCACGCCACACTTTCCTGTTCTGCGCAGTTTGCTTCCAATCTGGCTTTTGGAGTGAGTGCAGGTTCTTCAGAATTTCGTCAGTCCAGCAATATCTAAGTCATCCGACAGGAACTCCGAAACAGGTTTGAGGGTTTGGAGGTCTAAAAATGCATTGAAAATACCTGGGAAATTTCCGAACCCGAGACACATTCTCTCTCTCTTCGTGTGGGACACCGAGTCGTTCAACGACCCGATGAGACACATTAAACATGTGACACTTAAGATCTTAGAGAGAAAGAAACGACACTGAAAGAGAAAATGGTGGACACAATGTTGCGATATAGATGTAGAAGGAAGAAGAAATCACAAAACCCTAGCGGAACAAGATAAAGGTGGTACGATAAAGTGCACAAAAGATGCAAGAATACATTAAGAAATGCAAAAAGACACCACCTAGAACGCAAAGTTGGAGAAATAAAGACACCAATTAGATCAAGTGAAATTCGCAAATTTTATCAGGAAATAGGATTTGTCAAGAAATGATACCAGCCCGTCGCTCATTTTCTTGAAAATGACGAAGAAAACCTTGTTTCTGACCCGGAGAAGCAGAAAAATGAATGGTACAAGTATTTAAAGCCCTGCTAAATTGCACGCTGGTAGTTTTCGGTCTAAATCAGCGAGATATATGTGAAGCCGATGTAGAAAAACGCCTACCTGTGAGGAAGTGCGGAAAGCTATTATGCATCTGAAGAACAACAAATATCCAGGGATTGACGACATTCCGGGAGAACTGTGGAAGTATGGCAGAGGAGCACTACAGTCGCAAATAAGAATATTGTTACGCTAGGGGGAAGAAAAACTGCCAAAAGAGTGGAGCGCTATCACCTATGTTGTTTAACTTGATGCTCAAACACGTGGTTCAAAAAGTTAATTGATGGAGTGGAGTTAAACGAAACGCATAAAGTAATAGGTTATGCCGACGACCTCGCCCTAATAGGTAGAAGTGCTGCAGACGTGAGAGCAATGGCCAGTACACTGGAGGAAGAAGAAAGAAAAGAAAGTCCCACGGTAACCCATGACAAGACAGAGTAGAGAAAAAACCTTATAGCCAATGACACCTCCTACAAAGGGGTGAACAAATTTAACCTTCGTATACCCGCGCCAATATTTGTGACACCTATACCCGCGCACGGTCTCACAGACCGAAAGTTTAAAACCTCGATTCATACGATTTTTCTAAGAAAGCCAATATAAATAAAGTTGGACATTAAAAGTTAAGGATATAATTAAAAAATATATATCATATAATCACTTTGTTTTTAATTATTAGACTATCCGTTTTATACAAAATGCTCAGAGTTTTTTCGTATGTACTACAAAAACAGATCCAAAACGTTTCTTTCATCTAAAAAAGAAAAATAAACCTCTAGATTTCATAAAACACTTATAGTACCAATACAAAATCACAGACTGACACAGTTTTCAGTCTCACCATAACATTCAGGACATACCATAATAGCATGTTCCCAACAAAAGTATTTTTTGCTAGTGGCACAGTTATACCGTGTTTTTCGTCGTCATGGAGTTCTTCTCGACGGCCGTTTGCGACGTTGGAGACGTTCACGTGGCAATGGCCTCTCTAACGTGGTGTCGGATGCCACCTGCGACAACAGGTGGGGCGATGGGTGGTCACTCTGGTGAGTGACATGGTTGTCTGGTTCAGTAGTCCAGGAAAAACTGTAAGCGCGTGAATGGACGTCCCTGGCATATTTCTTTCCGCTGACTCGACATTTGTTTAGTACTTTTAATAAGATTCCTTATTTCAGTAGTGAGAAAATTTGTACCGCTAAGATTTTCGAGATATTGCCCTTTAAGATAGGTGCGTCCGACCACGCGAATTCATAACCTCAAAATTGTTAATTCTTTGATATCTTTGTAGGGGAATGATTTACACACAAAATTATGACAGCATTGCCGTTACAAATCACAAATCTTAATTCGTACCGCCTTATTTTATCTAAAAAACGTCACATATGAGAGGAAAAGGCGATTGAAAGTTTTCCAACATGTGGTCTGACGTACTCGCTGTATCTTCGTTATAATAGCGGTACAAATCTTGCTATGCAATTCACAGCATTAAGACGAGTTGTAAAAAGCATTTGGGACATCAACCAAAGCCGTATCTTCTCTAGTTAATGAGAAATCACCAATTCAATATTTATAAGAAAATGTTACGTAGTGATGTGCATGACCATAGCTAGACTACGGTCTTCATATACCTACTGAAATATAGTGTCTAGTCTACTTAATTAATATAGTGTCTTGCACATAATTGCGGTGACAACAACAATATCTTTATTGTATTTCCTATTTTTCTTAGCTCAAATTTAAAGTCTACCTAAATAGTCTGCAGGGTTATTTTATAGTAAGTGTGCAAACCAAAGACCTTACGTGCAAAGTTGCAGAGTGTTTCTATTCACGTGTATTCACGATTGTATTTCAAATGTCACGTACCTACTTCTCAGCAAGCCCTTTCATCTGACACTCATATTGTAAAATATCTTAGGTGGCCATCTTTAGATGTCCGTTATATTATTTTCTGAATTGCTCTCAGCAAGCCCTTTCATTTGACACCCATATTGTAGGAGTGCGTCAAAAATTACTTGTCGGCCATCTTGGATATTCCGCCATGATAGATTTAGAATGGGTATCCCTTTCATAGGCATAATTTTTTTTCCACTAATATGTTTTAGCATAACATGTTTCGCATAATTTTTTTTCGCCTACCATTGCTTTGACATAATAGTTTCTTGCCATAATATTTATCTTAGCATAATCATATTTTAGACTATTGTATTTTATACTAACAATATTTTGGCATAATTGCTGTTGTAATAAATTTTTTTGGACTAATATAATATATTTTTTATTAAGTTCAAATGGCAGGAAATGTAAGTCAGTTTAGTATTTTTTAAGATATATTAGGTTAAATTAGGTCAGTATAGGTTAGGTTAGGTTAGGTTAGGTTATTTTTCTACAATTTAGGGGTTCTTCTAATCGCATCTAAGCGCATCAGATTTTTATGCCTATTTTGATTATGGATATGACAATTTATGGTTTTGTATTTTAGGCCTATGTACCTACTATTATGGCAATTTTTTTTGTGCGTAAAGAAATTATGCCTAAACTTTTATGCGTACATGAATAATGCGTAAGTATCATTAGTTTAAATTACAGTGTGCCAAAATATATTATGCCAATTCTTTTTATGCAAATGGATAGAGAACCTTTAGAATGACGTCACATAACTAGCCATGCATTGTCATCCAAATTCAACGTGTATTCAAAATTTCAACTCAATCGTTTGAAGATATCTGCTTCTAAATTGAGTTGCAAGATTTGCCCCGAACAAACATTGTTACTTACTTACTTACATACATACACTGCAAGTTAAATAAAAGCTTTTAAAAATAACACTGGCTTGGCACTTTATTAGGATAAGACAAGAGAAAGAGGAAGGAAAAGACTGCGTACTGGTGACTAAAATTGACGATATTTTTTGCATTGTCAAAATTAAGCGGTATTTAAGATGAAAGAGTGATAATTTTATAATTAATGTATACTAAGGTGGTTTCTCTGTGATTTGAGTCGACTTAAAAAAGCACATGTGATTATAGTTTGAGTTAATTTTATCCTTTTGGTGTAGAATGTCCTTTCTCAAAATGTCCCCTGGTTCCAAAATGTCCCTTTCCCAGACTTCCCAAATCGTCCCTTTTCTAAAGTGTTATTAAACGTCAAGAAAATAAATAAAAAATTGAAGAATATTATTTTGGAATTCCAGTAATAATATTCTTGCCAAAACTTTTTTTCATTTTACATTTTTTTGTGTTTTTTCGACGTTTCATTCCAAATGTTGGGGAAGCGATATTTTGGGAAGGGGACATTCTGGGATAGGGACATTTTGGAACCAGGGGACATTTTGAGAAAGGGACATTCTGCACATAAAGGAATTTTCCATTCCTATAAGACAACTTAATTATATTGCAATGAATCTGTGATTTTAGTTTAAGTTCGTTGTTGTCACGTTCGTCGTTAATTAATAAAGATGATTATAAGTATTATATTATGGTTTTAATTAAATTGTTTTTTTAGGAGTTATTAGGTACAACCTATGCTGGATATCAGATACTCTTCACATTGACAGTTCTTCATAGGCATTATTCGAAGCGCTCTAAATATTTTTAATTATAAATACAGGGAGTAACAGAAAGGGTATAACAAGCTGAAAGGAGGTCAAGGTTCTCATGAAACTGAACAACTTTCCCCATGGAACATGGGTCGACATATGAAAAAAAAATTGAGTCTTCCATAGTAAATCAATCAGCTGATCGGAGATTTTGTATGGGAGTACCAAATTTATGTATCAACGCTCTCAGAAAACCCACATTTTAAATCTCTACTATCACGTTTTTAATCTGTTGGAAAATCCCTCATGTGCAAGACACTATATTTAAGTAGACTAGACACTATATTTCAGTAGGTATATGAAGATCGTAGTCCAGCTATGGTCATGCACATCACTACGGAACATTTTCTTATAAATATTGAATTGGTGATTTTTCATTAACTAGAGAAGATACGGCTTTGGTTGATGTACCAAATGCTTAGTACAACTTGTCTTAATGCTGTGATTTGCATCACAAGTTTTGTACCACTATTATAACGGAGATACAGCGAGTACGTCAGACCACATGTTGGAAAACTTTCAATCGCCTTTTTCTCTCATATGTGACGTTTTTTAGATAAAAAAAGGCGGTACGAATTAAGATTTGTGATTTGTAACGGCAATGCTGCCATAATTTTGTGTGTAGATCGGTCCCCTGCAAAGATATCAAAGAATTAACGATTTTGAGGTTATGAATTCGCGTGGTCGGACGCACCTATCTTGAAGGGCAATATCTCGGAAATCTTAGCGGTACAAATTTTTCCACTACTGAAATAAGGAATCTTATTAAAGGTACTAAACAAATGTCGACTCAGCGGAAAGAAATATGCCCGGGACGTCCATTCACGCGCTTACGAAAAACTTCACGCTGCGGCGAGGTCGAACCAGCCGGGTGATTCCCCTTTGGGGGAGGCCCAGCTAGTGTCCGTCAGCCAGCGGTGGCTCGTTACATCTGGAGAGTCGTGTTCGGTAGTTAGCTGCCTCATCCTCTTCGCGAGGCGGTCCCGAGGTAGCGGTCATATCGAGTAAGCGGTGGTAGCCGGGCGTTTCTGGGATTATGCCCATGATCCTAACTACTCGACGTGGAGTAGTAGATGTGGTCAGGAGATGGCCACTATTGGCTACGTCAGGCTGTGCTAGGCAGCACCACCCTATCTGGGTCCCAGAGCCTCCAGTTCGCCCCTGGCGGCCATGACCCCGCCGTATGAAGAGATCAGGCGCTGGAGGCTCTTTTCGACGATTGAGGTCGCGTCCGCCCCCATGCGGAGCACGACCTGGACCTCAGTAAGGGTCCTGATTGCGCTGTTCAGGACTTTTCTGTCCTCTTCTAGGACGGCTGCTCGTGCGCTCTCTTGTCTTGGAGCCCGTTGGTGCTCCGGCTTCTCCCCCTGATGTGAGGTGAACCCTAAGTGGTGCCGACCACATCCAACGGACCCGTGGGTGGCTCTTTGCGTAACTGGCCTGGTGTTTCCACGTCCTGGGGGTCGGGGGCGCTCAGAGCTGTATTCTTCCAACAAATTCTTCTATTCCGGCGTAGAATATAAACTGTAAAATAATTGTTTAACAGGTTAAGATATATATACACAATAAATAACTCAAAGAAACAACGAGTAAACAATGTAAATAAAAAGTTTATACTTACCCAAAAAGTTATACGTTTACCCGCGTCGGTCTCACGGACCGATTGGCGCCTAGTATGCGCACACATAAGTTCCCCACAAGCGCGTGGTGACCACTGACATAAAACTATCCACAAATCTGGCAGCTAGCAAAAGTCTCGACTCGGTATCGTTTTTGTGTAGTAAGATAAATTACTAAAAATATTATGTCGGTCTCACAGACCAAAGCGCGGGTATAGGAAGGTTAAGTACCTTGGTTGCACGCACAGTAACTGACACAAATCAGAGGTAAGACGAAATCATCATCCGCGTCCAGAATGGCCAAATGTACTCAGCAGCCCTGCACAATATGTTGACATCGAAACTTGTAGGATAACAAGGGTTCGTATTTACAAAACCGTCATATGACCTTACCTTAAGGCCTAATAATGTACGGATGCGAAACATGGACGTTATCCTTGACGGAGGAAGAAAAGCTCTTAATATAGGAAAACACTACGGAAAATCCTAGGACCAACTCAGAATGAGCATGGAACTTCTAGAAATAGAAAAACAGGGAGATAGAGGAAATAGTCTATGAGCCCAACATCATCGGGGAGAGTGAAGCCCATAGACTGCACTAGCTGGCTTGGCCACGTCGAGCAGATGGAAGGGGTCGGCCGACGGGCAAGCGTTCTGTTGGACAACCTGGATAACGCTGGACTGACGACATCTTATTTCCTGATAAAATTTGCGAATTTCACTTGATCTAATTAGTGTCTTTATTTCTCCAACTTTGCGTTCTAGGTGGTGTCTTTTCGCATTTCTTATAATAATCTTGCTTCTTGTGTGTACTTTATCGTAGCACTCTTTATCTTATTCCGCTAAGATTTTGTAATTTCTCCTTTCTTCTATATCTATATCGCATCATTGTGTCCACCATTTTCTCTTTCAGTGTCGTTTCTTTCTCCCTAAAATCTTAAGTCTCTTCTCTTTAATGTGTCTCACTCATCGGGTCGTTGAACGACTAGGTGTCCCACACGAAGAGAGAGAGAATGCGTCTCGGATTCGGAAATTTCCCAGGTTTTTTTCAATGCATTTTTAGACCTCCAAACCCTCAAATCTGTTTCTGAGTTCCTGTCGGATGACTTATATATCGCTGGACTGACGAAATTCTGAAGGACCTGCACTCACTCCAAAAGCCTGATTGGAAGCAAACTGCGCAGAACAGGAAAGTGTGGCATGCAGTTATATCGGAGGCCAAGATCCACTTCGGGTCGCTGAGTCAGTGGAGTAAGTAAGTATTATTTTAGTTTCTATAACCCGACAAAAAATAGTTTTCAAAGTTTTTAAATTTTTGTAACTATGCCATGTAGCTGGTTGTGCTTCAGAAGAATAATGCAGAACAATTAATAACCTTTCATTTGACACCATACACGTGCATATACAACAAAAAGTAGTGGCGCGGAAAGAGACAGCGTTGTACTCAAATCAGTGTAACTTAAGGTCTCTTTATTCAAACAATAAATTGCTTTTAGAACTTTTTAGCTATTGCATTGAGCGTTACTTTTCTTCTACGTCACTTTTGTTAAAAATGAATATTTTGAATTCTATAGTCACACAAATAAATTATTTGCTGTTGTTTTTTTTACATAAAGTCTTTTAATTACGAAATTATGCTATGTACCTGGTCGTAGTTCAAGACAAATATGTAGAACAATTAATTAGCTTTCATTTGATACCATGCACATGACAATGCAACTTATGGTTTTCAAATAATTTGCAGTTTTCTAAATGTGGCGGCCGCCATCTTGATGACGTCATTTCTGCGGGAGACAAGCCCCTATCAGCTTGTCTCCCGGTGGTTTTCTATAGTTTATGTCATGTTTATTAACATACTAAAATTTGGTACCGGTATGACAATCCGAAGTATTTATCGGTAACTTACGGGACTATAGCATGCGAACTACTTTGTACGTCTAATTTGTACATGCCTTTATGGTTGGAAGCAGTGGCAATGACTTCAGATGTCACTTGACAGCCGCCACTTCTAAATATTAGTGCTCCCCATAGAGTATATTAAAATATGTAGGGGTATAGAGACATCAGTGGCAAATCTGACAGCAACGCCATCTAGTGCAAATGTACTGAACTAATTGGAGCAATACCTGCACCACCCAGCAGCTCCTTGCACCGAAACAATAAATAATTAAATTTTTAATTTCCAGCTGATGCTTGATTAATCAAAGTCAGGTTTACTTTAATTATTTTATATTGGTTATTATTTTATTTTATATACCTGACTTTGGTTATTCAAGCATCAGCGAGAAACGTATCAGAAATCAAATAAAACAATGGTGTGGCCAGGACCCAGGACTAATTCTTTTATTTATTATTATTTTTTTTTCGCTTTTCTGAATACTTTAGAGCAAGATTTTTCATTATATCATTATCTATAATATCTTTTCTGCGACCTTTCAAAATATTATTTATTCCTTTGCACCAGTTGTATATCGACAGTGGAAAGGCTATATCGCTTAACCGCCACTTTGGTAGTTTGGAGAAAACGACGATTAAAGTTTTTTTTTTCCTAAAAATATTCATATCTTTTTTTCTATTGACATTATAAAGATAAAATTAAAATTATATTTTTTTATTTATATGTTTTGTATATCTACATTGTTCAATTGTACTTTGCATCGCCGGTTTACGTATTAAGTGTCGCTTAAGCGATAATAACTTGATTTTCAAAAATGTACAGTTAAGCAAAAATCGCTAAACGACCAAGACATTGTACAAATACTGAAAAAGCTAATGACTAATATAAAATAATACTGGATTTACTATACATTTTCGATTACTAACCAACCAAATTTATAAGTTAAGAGAGTATAAATTTGTCTAATAAATACCAATTACTCATATTATAACCAAGAAAAATGGCCTTAAGAAGTAATTAATTTTTATATTTTTCGAAATTATTACTAACTAGTCGGTATCCGTAAACTTCCTTTCGCTTCGTTCCTTACACTGCTAACTCCGACTTGTTGATTGGGTGGTTCGTCAATCCATTTTCAGAAAGCGAAGCATTTTAGGATCTCTATACTTTAACTGAGCCATACTGAGCTCTCTGATTTCCACATTACGATTTTCAATTTCTTTCTTCTAGCAAAAGCACCCTATCATTTGATAAACTTCAATAATTATGGAGCCGTTTACATATTTACTATCATTGATGCGAAGTCATGCGTATTTACATAAGGTACCTTCCTTCTCCAGAACAGAACTTTGATGTCTATTGTCTTTCTGTAGTAGAAATAGTCCATCATGATGATAAATTTTTGCTTTGGAGCTATTTGCGTTTGTTTAATAGTTTAGTTAGATGGGCTATTGATGTTCAGTGCCAATGAAAGCAGTCCATCATGCCATGCTAAACAATGTTTGCTATCTCTTAAAATTTGGGTGATCTTCTGGTTATTCAAACAGGTCCTCCAGAACCTAAGTAGAAATGGTTCTTCATGCAGATAAAAGTTTACTTTTAAACCATTTTTAAATCCGTTACCTATAGTTTAGCCGAGCTAACAGCCGATGTGGCGCAGTGGTTAGTATGCCTGCCTACCACGCAAAGGTTCCGGGTTCAATTCCCGGTGGGGTCACTCACAAAGTTGATATTTATCACTTCGTGAATTTGTTCCCAGTCTGGTTAGGACATTGCAGGCTGAACCACCTGATTGTCCGCAAGTAAGATGGTTCCGTGCTTCGGATGGGCACGTTAAGCCGTCGATCCCGGTTGCTGTCTATGATGGCGGTCGTTATACAACCATGTCAGAGGCCTAGCTGCTACTTGCAGTAGGCGGTTGAAAAACTCTGACACCAGGGTTCATCGGGTCGTTGAACGACTTGGTGTCCCACACGAAAGAGAGAGAGAGATCCAAGCTTCGGGTTCCACATCAAGTACTCTCAAGGGGCCATCGCCAGCAGAAGGGGCCATCGTGCTGATCACCTTTTTACTTTGGAGCTATTACTCTGTGTTTAGCTGGGCTCCTGTTGGTCTACATAATGTACATCAGACCTTCTACTTATGTCAGCAGAAGCGGCCTATCAAGTTGTTCAACTTTTGCTTTAAAGCCATTTCCGTATCGCTTTCAGTATAACTGGGCTCCTAGTTGTCTACATTGGGAACTCCAGCCAGACCCTTGATATCCATGTGATAGTAGAAGCAGATCATCAAGCTACAAACTCTTACTTGTAGGCTTGTAGCTTTTGTTGTATCTCCTATCATACAGTTTAACTAGGCTTCCATCCAGAAAGAAAGTGCCTAAAGAGGAGTTGGAAGATCGAAGACTGTTTCAAAGATTGCGACAAGCGGGACAAGACTGCATTTGACATCGATTAAAGAAGTTGGAAATAGCTTGCTGAGGATAGGGATAAATGGAAAAAGCGTGTATTTGATGTGCGTGAAACTCACGATGATGCCTGTTTCTCTGGTTTCACTAACAAAGGGCAGAAATTGCCAGCCTCCAATTCTACCTTCACTTGTATCGGCTTGTGTAGCCATGTAAAGTCTTTCCTCAGACACTGAATAAATCGTCTATCACATGCGTTTGAGGCCAATGATGATGAAGAGGCGGCAAGCCGATATGAAAGGGCAAAAAAAGAAGCTGACCTCAAAAGTTACGAATTCGGCATAGTTTTGTAAAAGATATACCCCCTCTATATAATAAAGCCTCTCATATCAGACAACAACTGACTCCGGACTCAAGTCGGCCGAAGTAAAGAAAATATGTGTACATACCTTTCAGAAAGTGCTTGCCAGTGTGGTATAATATCACCTTTATCTATGACATATATTTCTGTCTTGCCCCACGTGCTCTACCACCTTCATACGCGAAAGCAATACTATCTGTACTAAGCCATATAACTGTAGCTCTTATAGTTTAGCTTTACCGCCTAATGGTTTACATCAGATATTCCGAACGTTCGATGTCTTTTATTCTTATTTATAACTGGGTTCGAAATAATTTTTAAAACAAGTAATTGACTTGTTAAGAATAATAATTTACTAACCGCACTTTATCCCAGTAGAAGCAAGCAGTAAATCTGGTACAAATCAAAACGAAATGAAAGCACAAACAAACACAACTTTTTAATCACACGCGATTTAACAAACACGTCCTCAATGTGGCGCTTACAGCCGCGTACTGAGTGGTATCCGACGAGTTTTGACTTGTTCGGCGCAATCACGTGGACTTACGCACACAAAAATATGCGGGTACTTTTTTTTCTATCACTTTTGTTTTAAACTAAAATTGCGTAATAGAAAAAGTGTTTTGCATTATCACTCAAATTTAGACTTATTTGCGTGCTAAACACTAAAGAAGCACCTTTTACTTTCACTAATTAAAAAAAGAAATCTTTGCCCTTCCCAAAATTTCGCTAAAACAACAATGAATGACGCAAACACAAACACGTAAATGTTACGTATTGATCTACTTGGAATGAAATGCTGCGAGCATTATCGCTAAAGCGCCGGTCTGTTAGCCTTTAGTGTTCGAATAAAAATCGCTTAACTGCCATTGACCATATTATTGCAATAATTTTAAATCACTTATCTCCAAAAAAAGGAGTATAAGAGAAATCAAAAAACGCTAATACTTATAAACATCAGATGCAACAAACTAATAAGGGGTGTATACGCCGTTCGTTCAAAAAACACGAAAAATTACGTCGCTTCAGCGATATGACCTATGAAAAATTACTAAAAATTGAGCCGCTTAAGCGCCACAAAAGTGCTCCGATTTGCTCGAAACCTAAACAGATCGACGCAGAAAAAATCGCTGATTCTCGTGATATATATAACTCATTTTCGACCAAGGTGGCGGTTAAGCGATTTAGCCTTTCCACTGTCGATATATAAAATTTTGCCGACAAATCTAATATAAACTCAATATTTTTAGTTTTATGATCGTTGCAGGTAAGGAAATTTGTATTTATTTCAATGCATAAGATTGTTTTAGCAAATAGCTTTATATCATTTTTAGCATTGTGCTTTTTTACCACCCAGTTCAAAACATCTTGAATTACGCTAAACATTTTTACAAATTCCTCATTCGGATATTGCAAATAATTTTTGCTTTTGTTGTATTCTCTTGCTTTTATATATTCATTTAATTTTTCATTATTTTTACAAGAGAAATTTTCTTTGCAAATGTTGCATTGTTTGAAAATTCTTTTTTTTGTTTGTCGCATTAAGTATCCCGCGACATAATTTACAAGAATCTTCTTCACAATTGGACCCCTTTGAATGGGCGATCCCTGTCAAATTATTTATTAAAAGGGAGGTGTATGCTACCTCGAATCCTTCTGGCGTTGGGCTTATATTTCTATGTCCATGACTTCTAATGGCACCAAAAAAGTTTTCCAGTGGGTCCTGGTTGAAGTGTCGCAACCACACTGATCTCATTTCATATTTATTGAACAGTTTATCTCTTAAATATTCCAAATTATTAATCGTGTGCAACCAGTTACGAACTGTTGGTACACTTACTTCCTTGCCCCTCTTTACAAATGTCATTGAACTTAATACTCTCTTGGCATCGACCCATACCTTATTATGAGGAGAATTTGGTTTTAAAGCTAACAGCAGGGCTTTTCCAGATCTTTTCTTCGCATTTTCTTGGCTGCCATTTACAGAATCAAATAGTGCGTCAAAAAACAATAAAACGTCTGCAGTATCTTGGAATTCCTTCGGTAGAATATTATTTTCTGAAAAGAATGAAAAAAGAACAACATATAGCTGATAGATTTTCAATAATAATAATTATGTTCCTCTAACTGTTGTACAAATCAAATAAGACAATGAGACATGATCATGTCTAAACAATCAATTTGGGTTTATCAATACTTACTTGCTAGATATCCCATCGTGCTAGCCACTTTTTCACTGAAAACTTGTGTGGCAATCTTCACTTTCATTTTGCATTTTTCGGGATTAACATGGTCTTCGGTAAAGTTCTTGAGTAATCGTATTCCCTCATACTCGGGATTTTCTCGGAACAGAAGTTGCAAATGTTCCCATTTGGCTAGTTTGACTTGTCCATTGATAGTACATTTTAGATCTTTATCTAATAAATTATTCCTTATCCCTTTTATTAAATGAGGTGGATCGAATAAGGGTATTACTTCCTCTCCATCCACTTCAAATACATCATGGCGTAGCTCTTTATTTTCTCGTAGGTATTTTTCTCGTGTATTTGAAATCAGATGCCGGATGGAGCTGACGTTAGCTGCTCCCTGATCGCATACTGTTGCTACCACCCTTAGACCAATTTGACGGAGTGCCCTAATCATGTCTATTATCAGAGGGCATAATTGCTCCTTAGGTGTGCTTCCTGCACAAAATGTGTAAGCCACTGGTTGCTTGTAATTTCTCAAGACACCTCTAATCATAAATACGAGCGCATGATCAGCAATCTTTAATTCTTTTTTCTTTCCATTACTTACAAATCCTGTTATTACGTCCTTTCTTGGATTATATTATAATCAAAGTGAGGCGTAATTGCAATTTCATCAAATAAAAGTATACACAACTTTTCGTCTTCTTTCATTTTTTTTACCTTTTCCTTCATAACTTTGAAAAGCTTTTCATTGATCCCAGGCCTCAGATCAGCGCGTCTTATAAGTCGACTCAGTGTCAATGGTGAGGGAAGCACAAATATTTGGCTCAAAAAACGATAGCACCGAGGTCCTTGTTTGTACATGCCTAGAGCCATTAGTTTTTCTTTTTCAGTGAATCTCCTCCCCATCTTCTTTTTCGACATTTCTCTTAATTGCATTGAAAAGAATATTGCAGCAAGAGTTGTAAATTTTTTCATAAAGTTTTGAAAAGTTGTGTTGGATGACAGAGTTAATGCTTTCTTGAGCCGAGTTTTATAAGTATCATTCTTTTTTGAAACTTTTATTAACATTTTTTTCAAATTGTTAATGTCGTTTTCATTGTTCTCCGATCCTGAAAGATAATAAAAAATGTTATAGAAGTCCTTTCACACATTTTAATTATTACACCCGGTCTATCGCAATAATATTTAGGTAAATATTAATTACTTACGGTATAATACGTATAATAACATATGAGGCATCAATTAAAAAAAAATGTTGTTGAGAACCTCGGACATCAGGGTTTATCAGATCATTCTTTCATCGGCTTGATATCTTACACAATAAAAAAAGTAGTAGCAATATAATAAATAATAATGTCCCCAATTCCTCATATAGTACCTACAGTTAAAATTACCTTTTTGTTTTATTTTGCGGGTTCTGTTAACATGAGCAGTCTGCACAGGGGCGGATTCCTCTGGAATTTTTGGCGTTGACTGCTGTACTGGTTCTGAATTCATGCCTGAAACCGACAAAATAACGACTTCACTTAAGCCAGGTATTCATTGGGGACAAAATCCCTGATACTTTGGTGAATTTAGGTGATTTAAAGTTAGGTATTAGTAACTTAGGTATTCAAAACCATTGGGTATTCAGATTTTAGGTATTTTGAACATAGGTAATTTTAATTTAGTTTTTATAACTTTAGGCAATGTAATATGTACCCGTTCAAAACACATCCACATTGGGAACATTTGTTGGGAACTTTGTGTAATATACAAAGTTCTGGGATTTTGTCCCAAATGAATACCCGCCTTTACCTCATTATAATTACAATAAAATTTCTACGTAATTTATGTACCTAGGTATACAATTATAAAAAACAATAACCAAACCATGTCTGTACATACATTGAATTGTTTAAAAAAGTGTATGCTGTGTCCATGCTAAAGATCAGATCACAAAACAACAGTTGATTAAAGGTAAAGCATTTAGCTAATTAGGGTAATATTCGCTATATTTCCTGCTTTACCTGCTGCTAACCGTTATCCCGTGGGAATGAGGAATTCTAATGTGATGAAAGTAGCCTACATTACTCAGGAATGTTGTACCTTTCTAATGGTGAAATATTGAAAATTGGTTCAGAAGTTACGGAGTTTATGGACTGATGATGAACAAACCTTTCCTCTTTAATATATTAGTGTAGATGTAGATAGAAGTGTAGATTTACCTGTCGATGATGAGGCAACAGCATGATGGCATACAGGATCTAAATCCATTTGAGTTGGCTCCTTAAGTTTTTCAGAGGAAATACGGACTGCAATTACAATAATTGTTACAAATTATTTTATTTTCATATTTTAGATACCTGCATAATTTTGAAGAAATTAATTTCTTGAATTGAATGAAATGATTTGATATGGCAGTAAATACATTCATTAATACGTACCTGAAGAAGTTGAAGGAATAGCATGATCAATGTTTGTAATGTCTCTCATAACAACAGATTGGACTTGAAAGCCTGCGAATGAATACAATACATTATAATTTGGGAGAACTCTTGTAGAATGTATTCTTGTTTTAGATTGTATGTACAAGATTGTGCAAAAGTACTTTAGTGAAAGAGAATTTAATGTAAACTTTTTAATTACCTGGTATGCGTAAAGTTGGCACCGCATTTGAGCTCAATCTTCTCGTCCAAGTAAGGTATTTGTTTTCGAAGTGATCATGACAAATTTTCCTATTTTTGTAAATAAATTGGTAATCCAATGTATTTAAATCACTTCCAACAGCTTGAACCCACATCAAGAATCGTTCCTTTTCTTTTTCTGGGTGAGGCAATGCATGCAAAGGAATTTGATCAGCAACTGCAAATAATGGTTTCTTTTTACAATAGAATTCATTTTCAATTTGCAAGTCATTTTCAATTTGCGGTTGGAGTGTACTTTTTGGAACAGGAAGGGTCAGTTGTACGTAGGCTTAGGCTTCAGGCCCTGTAAATCGTCGATTTGTCTAGATGATTAGCCTTTTTGTGGCTATCCGGCCGCATTCGACATTTTCTGAGCATTTTACGATTTCAAAAAAAAAATTGGAGAGAAACAGGCTTAGTGATTGTCAAGTAAATATGTTATTTTTAGCAATAAATTATAAAGTGGGTAAGTATTTACGAGTTGTGCTGCAATATGGTACACAGCAGCTCCGAGCAGAACCTGCCATTTTTTAAGCCGATCAGTAGGTATATCAGGGTCCAATTTGTATCGCCAAAGTTCAATCAGTGAAGAGGGGTCGTCAGAGTCCAGGAGCACAGCAAAGGGTCGCAAATTTAATAATTCAAAAGTTGTCGCAAACCGCAAAGTTTTCGTAAACACACAAAGCACCAACGGAAAACGAACGGTTCAGTGTTGCCGGCACTCGACCACAAAAAGCTTCAAACTTCACGAAATTAGTGACAAACAGCTTAGTGAGTTCAATCCGAAAACATCTTATTACATTGTAGTAGTATATGGGAGGTAGTGTACTGGGCCCATTTCTCTTTCTTATACGGGGTGTTAGGGACGGTGTAACGTAAACTTTGCAGGCATGATCAGACCATCAAACTGAACAACTTTTACTATGGAGCCTGTACGAGCCAGCTCGCACATCTTAGTCAGCTTATCTAGCAGGTCACACTCGGTTAATGACTTTGCTTACTTTTAATTTTTGCCAAAACTGCTAGATATGCTGACTTTACATCTTACACGCATGGAATACATAGATTTAGATGTCAATGTGTGTCTTAGGTAACTTTAATACAAAACTGCAAACATATCCATAATAAATCAGACTCAAACAACACCTCGGCGTCTCACTAGCTCCCCTAGCGTCGAGCCCACCAGCCCCACCGCACAAGGTTCCTGAGTGTGCAGGCTCTGCCGCCATGGCTTAGCCTGTACAGAGCTAATGGTGGGAAACGAAAAAAAAATTCCGACCTCCCATACATAATTCACGATCAGCTGACTGACTTTGTATGGGAGGTCGGAATATTTTTTTTGTTTCCCACCATTGGCTCCATAGTAAACGTTGTTCAGTTTCATGGTCTGAGCACGCCTGCTAAGTTTTCACCGTCCCTAACACCCTGTATATAAGGTCCTATTAAATTCACTGCAAATATTTTAGGGGCAGATCAAATAAAATATAATTATGTACTAGGCAAATTTAAAAAAAATCTAACGCTAGTTTTCGAGAACATTCCATTTAGTTAAATGGAATCTTCTCAAAACGCAAAACGAAAAAAGTGCACCCTGTTTGTCCTAGAAACACACCACGAACTCTACTTCGATGAATTTAATTTACGCGCCAAATAAGGTGTTGTGATTGGTTGGTTGTTAGTGTGCGTGTCGTGTAAGTGAATCCTGTCTACGTGGCGGAACGTCAGTCAGGTCAGTCAAAGGATGCTCACGTAATTACCTAATTAAAAAGTTTCTTTGATAATGAAAATAAAAATCTAGCGTGTCGATTTCTTTTAAAATGTCTTAGACGTTTTTCTTAAACATATTTACGCATGCCCTGAAAATATTTGCAGTGAGTTTAATAGGACCTTATATAAAAATTATCTGCCCAAATCAATCTCAGAGCCCATGATCTTATTTGCAGATGATGTCCTCTATAAAAATCAAAATGACATAAATAAATAGTAGCTTAATATCGATAATAGGATGGCTTAAATAAAAAAATAAAAAAATTACCTAGACAAGACCATTATATTTCGGTTAATGCCATAAAATTATCCGATGTTATCCGGTTGAAGGTCGGAATCGCTTACGAGTCCGAATGATCTAAAATTGGACCAAAAGATTAGCGCGGGCAACACTGGTACGGCTGATTGACGTTCTTTTTTTTAAAGGTATTGACAGCACAGAGCGTTTTGTTTCGTAATTTAGCGTTTCGTTACTCGTAAACAAATTTTAAACTTAGAATACGAAGAAGGTTAGAATAGTTAAAGCGTCATCTAACGGTAATTGAATGAACTATTACGACAATGAAAATTGTGTACAAAAATGAAATGTATGAAGTGAAACGACCCTGGTGCTCCCTTCGATGTAAACAAAACATCGAAACTTTTGGAAACTAATTTAGAAACGGAAAGAAGATTTGTGGCTAACCCAGGAATAAATATTACGTTACTAATATCTTGGACCTTGTCGGAAATATCTAGTTTTACTGTACCTATACCACGGCTGAGTAGTTGCTCTTTATTGGCAACTGAGATGGGCGTTATGTATGGGGACATACTATGAAACCATTCACGCCGATTACTCATGTGGGAGCTTGCACCAGAATCTATATACCAGTCGCGTGAACTTGTAGATGGAGTGGTAGTGAAACAATGTGATGATAATGTAAATTCCGAAATGTTATTTTTAGATAAAGACTTTGCCGAAATATGTTTCTTTTTGTTTCTACACTCACTTACCTACTACATGACCTACTATTTTACAATGCAAACAGTACTTCTTTCTGGGCTTCTTGTTCTTCTGCTGTTCTTGCTGTACAGCGGTAGGAGTCGCGACAGGGTTCTCTGGCTTGTTGCAGGCTAGGGTCTGGTGATGACACTTGTTCTTCTGCTTTTCTGGCTGTACAGTTGTAGGAATCGCGACAGGGTTCTCTGGGTTGCTGCAGGCTGGGGTCTGGTGGTGACTTTGACAGGGAATTTTCGCTGTCAGTGCTGTCTCCTTGATTCCCCGATGCTGCGCCGCTGCTGTCTGCTGCTTCTCACGCTTCTCTTGATTGCGCGTCTTCTGCTCACACTGCTGCTGGCACTGTTTATTACAAGCGGCTGCTGCAGGATGCGATGCCGGCAGTGACATGTCACATGCCGATGAAGATTTTTTCTGGATCTTCATAGCACCTGGTTTTTGACTCTGCATCTGTAACTAGAGGTTAGAGGGGCATTCTGGGCCCATAACCTACTAAATTTCCTAAGGAAATTATGAAGAGTTATGGAATAATCTCTAACACACGTTGTTGTAGATGCAAGGATTTTTATTAGAGTGATGTTATCAAATTGACATTGTCATTGTATACTTATTTACATACTGCCAGGGTGTTCAAAGTGGTAGATATAAAACCTCCGTTTTAACACCAAGGACGTCCGACAGACAGACCTGTAGACAGACAGGCAGACAGACAGACTTGACGAAATGATAAAGGTTTCTAGTAGACTACGAAACCCTAACAACATTACCTGAACCTAATTTGCTCATAGAGTAGTGTGGAGGTTCATACAATATTCACTTTGTCTTGCCGTGCGGTGCCGGCTTAGAATAGCATCACCCCATATCATTCCCGTGTCGTAAGAAGCGACTTAGGGATTTGTTGTGTGTGGAGTTGATGTGCATTGCAATTTCAGGCGGTAGAGTGACCATCTGTCACTATGGTGCTACACAGTCTTCTGAATGACTCTCAAACTATTTGTTAGACGTGATGTGAACGGTCGTTGACGCTCTACCTACCCCGCAAGGGATATAGGCGTGATATAGGTTTGTATTAGTCTTTGCAGGTAATGTACCCTGCGACGCAAAAAAATCGTTGGTAGCAGCAGTTTGAAATCCCGCCGGTCATAGTAAATACTTTTCGATTTCTCATTTTCATTTACCCACAGTTCGTTACAACTTACGAGCAATATGTTATGGTGGAACGTGATGGTACCTACATGCAACATTATTATTTAGCTAGCTCAACAAAATGCAACTTAAATTACCACCAGTTTTCTCTGGACAAATAGCCGGTTAAAAAACAACTTATGAATGCCAATGCCCTTCTAAGACTTTCCATGAGTTTTCAAAGTCAGAACGTCTTTTCTTTCTTTTTTTCAAACACCTGTATTTTCAAAGCGGTAGAGTTGAAAATAGTCTAGGCGTTCGTATAGAAAAAGGGGTGGTTTTTTCTAGCGGTTAATTAAAGTGGAGATTTTAATAGTCGATGGCAATACGCTTATTTGTTAGAAAGTTACAGACCGTGGATGTTTGGATGCGAGGCAAAAACAGGGGTTGCAAACGTTTTGAAAAAAACAAATTAAACAGTTTTATTTATTTTAACTATTTTTTCAAGTCAATAAAAAAAAATTTGGTAAATGATTGCTGTTTTTCTATTACCTACAATGGGTGCGATAAAAATGGGTAAATAAAATAAATTTGAATTAAGTCATCGCTCTAAACTGCCATGTCTTAGGAATGGTACCGCACTATTACTTAAAGACAACTAGGTACTGAATATATCTGACCTTAAGATAAAACCAAGGTTATGTTCACAATAATACCACATGATACATTAAGGGTTCATTTGTTTTACCAATAAAACAGTTAATCAGTTACCTACTAAGTAAAAAGAAACAAAGCAATTGAATCAAAAACGCATACCACTGAAAGGTACTACAAAAAAAACAAAATGAAATCAACGAAATCGAATTAAATCAGTGTAGATTACGATTTACTGTCTGTCTGTTCCGTCACGCTTCATGAAAAAATCAATAAAGCACTTACCTAAAATAGGTAGTCACATAAATTAACTAAAATTGGACACTAATTGAATAATGCCCGCCAAAACTAACCGCGATCAACAAAACTACACTTCACTTGTCAACAAGAACAAAAAATAACAGAAACAATTGACAATCTTGACACTATACCATTAGCTAAACGTTTCAACTAAGTAAACTACGCATTACAAAGTAAAACGCAACGAGAGAAAAAAACGTAAACACTCCATTTGAACATTCGAACGAATCACAATAATCAGTGCGTTTAAAAAGTGCTGGAAAAAGTCACTTCATTCACCTTGATTCGATGCTAAAATAAAAACGTTCGAAAAGTCCGGTGTAGCGCCCCTGGTTGGTGAAAAACCGGCGTAGTGGAATGAAAATTACGTATCGGCGATGTGAAAAAGCGCGGGAAAAAATTGCAGTTAACGTATTCTTAGTGATAAGCGCAACACGCGAACGTGAGCTGGGCTGGGAAAATGTGGAGATAGATCTTCTATTAAAAACATTGTTGCAGCTCGCTCGGAGACAAATTTGGTCAGTGCCGCGTGATGCCAGAATAGCATTTTTCTTTCTTTTTTCGATGGTGTCGCAAACTGCAACTAAGGGGTGGATCTAGGGAATGGGTCGTTGTAGATACTCGTATTCAGAGCGTTTCCTGTGAATATCTACAACGCCTTGGACTTATTCTTTGTCTTCATTTATTTCTTTAAACATTGCCTTACTCTATATAGGTACATCAATACAAATGTTTCATACTTTATTATAACAAGTGAATGACTGTGGACTATTATGTACTTTCTTTATTTACTTATGGCAAGTTCCAGTAGTAAAACTGATGCAATTTTTCTTGTAGAGGTTCTGTTTTTTTTTTTAATTTCTTTGTCTACTTCCAAAAACACGCATTTTTTTACAGTTGTTGACCAAACCCATTGTAGAGTCGGTTTTATAGTTAAACAGGTGCCATTTCCGAATCATAATTTTATTTCTTAGTGCTTTGGTAAACACCACCGTAAAAGACATAGGTATAACAACCAGATGTATCTATTAAAAAACAAAAACCCAATGGAATTTTAATATAGCCAATGTTACGCTGCTGAGACGAATCTAACCACACCTCACATGTCAAGATCCACCCAGCCGTTTGGACTGTAGCCCGTGAAAGCGAATGTCTGGATACCTATACAATACTCTCGAAAAACATAACCCTCCTGAAGCAGTCGGGTAAAATTAGACAAAAAGTGTCAGCAAGAAGAAGAAGCATAGGTATCATAAGTCACTTCCATACTTAGCTCGCCCTAGAGCGACTCCTCTCGCACGCTCGTCGACCGTATGGTTGTATCTGAGTTTTTGCGCGTCCGCGATTTATTTTGATATTATATTAATTATCACGGTCGGCTGAGAACAAACCTCGTGCGAGCGAAGATAACAATAATAACAAACTGTTCTGTGCTTGAAATGGACAGGAAATGCTATCTAATAGTTGGCAACTAAGTTGCTTAGATAGATATTCTGAGCCGGCATCACGCTGTGCAATCAAAATTATTCTTTAAAAGAGGTACCTATCGAAATCAATAAAAACCACAAATACTAAACGAAATATACCTAAGGTGTACAAAATTCAACTGTAAATATTTTATTAAGGAGTGATAAGCCAGCCCATGATACTGCTACATTTTGTTTTTGTATGGGTAGTCCTATTTTTTTCATTGGATAAATTGGACTTCCCATACAAAATGTACCAGCCTATCTAGCCAATTTGTATGGGTGGTCTAAATTAATTTTTCATATTTCGACCTATGTTCCTTGGGGAAAGTTGTTCAGTTTCATGGGCTGGTTCACCCCTCAACATATTTGCAGTAGATTTTTTTACATTCTGTATAATAATACCTAAGATACTGATACTGTTATACATAAGGGTTAACCTATTAAAACTAAGAATGTGTAATACCTAGGTACTTAGGTAGGTAGTAAAAACCACTTAGCAGAATTCCTTAGTTTGTCCAACGCAACGTAACCTACAACAAAATGCAAAAGAAATATGACTGTAAATATACAACTATGTATTATAACATAAATAATATTATGTATTTTCATAATTTTTATTTGACATCTAGAGCGCCATCTGTCGTTTCCGCCATTAACCAAATCACATCAGTATGTAAACTCTGTTGTGCAAAGGGTTCCCTTCCTACAGGAACACTGTCCCGGGTTTCCAATTATTTTGCAACACGTTGCTCTACGAAGATATTCATAAAGAGCCCCCTCTGGCGGAATGGTTGTGTACTAGTTGCAGCGCCATCTGTTAGTGTGAGCTTGTATCGGCGCAGACCGTTACTCTCTTGCCATGGTAGCGTTGTACACCACAAAAGTTCTCACAGCTTCCCGTGGTTTATCATAGATGGCTCTTTTACAAAGTATAGGGGTTCAACAAACAAACCGTCAAAAAATAATGCAGGTTTGTACTATTTCGCCAGCGAATCCAGCTATCTGTTTCAGAGATCAACTTATTTTGTTTTTTTCATTAAAATAAACAGTATAAGTTGATCAAAAATACCTATGTTGGTGGCAACAGTACCTTCAGGAAAATAAAACTGTCGTAGGTATCCTATTCAAATATGGAACATAAACTAACTGCCTATTATTGAATGAAGGTAACAGAATTGAAGTATGTCATAGAAATATGACAGTTTAAAAAAAATATTCGCCAAGCGTAATTCTATTCCGCGTGCGGAAGTCCATGACGACTTGTAACATACTCGTTTCATGTTCTACAACTCGAATTTGTTGTTGTTATGAATGTGAATAAATTATAGGATTAGATGTATGTGTGAATGGATATGTGTGGTAGCAGAGTATTGGCTAGCTGTAATTGCGTGCGACCAGCGTAACTTGGCCTCTCGCTCAGGCTGGTCATGTCATTTCATGACATTATGATTGCGAATGGACTGTAATTGAGGAGCTGCCAAACTCAATTTTTGTAACGGTGATTTCTAATTTCGCATACGAAAGTCCGCTACGCCTGTTACCAGTCTTACCACATTTTGTACTTCTCGAACTGTTCAGTATTAAGGGTGTTATTTATTAAATACACGCATTATCTTTGACACATAACAAATTCGAGTATTAAAATCTTTAATACTAATGATGGGACTAGTCGTTGCGTTGCGACTCCTGGAATTCTATTTTTGATATTTTTATGCGAAAATTTCCTACTGTGCGATTGTGCTTGTAATGTAGGTATCACACGTCCTAGGTACTCAAGCCACTCACACATACACAATCTAATATTTTTTCTGACTGAACGATTTTTACTAATAAGTAGATACGGTATTAAAAGGTTCATATAAGCTTCAATACCTGCTTTCTTGTATTCTTATTAGAAACTAACAAAATGTATGTATACGTAAAAGTGCTAAATTCAACAATTTAAATTAGTGTGGTAAATTGATTGTATTGAAAAGATTTAGTAGTAATGTTAGTAATTGTTCTTTAAAATTGTAAGGAATTAATATTTTTCAAACTTCCGCTACTCAACGCCAGAGGTCTCTGTAATAATGTGCAAATACACTGCAATAATATTTTTCTAAATTTAAGAATTTATTTGTATAACTTTATTGTTCTAATAATTTATCAAGTCTGGATATATTTAGTATCAGGCAAAATAAAAACGCGCATGTGAATCATCCTTTTTATTTTTAAAATAATTATAGCTAACCATTTCGGCAATAGTAAGATACTATTCTCGAATCAATGACACAAGAAGCATTTCCGCTGTTAGATTAAAATTAAAATGGGTTAATTTTTGTTCCATTAAAGTAAATTAATTACTTAAACATAAATCAACACTATAAACTTAACATAACTATTTAATATAGCAGTTCAAAATATTGACTACACGTGGAGTACAAAAAATAACCGTTTTATAAAAAATATAATAATATTTCAATAAACACATTCATGTTTAACGCTAAAATAATTAGTTTAAAACATGGCATCGTTTTTTATATTTTATAATAATAATTATAAAACTTATTTAGTATAACTTAATGTAACTATACATAAAATAATGAACATAAAACAAGTAATTTATTTGATCTGTCGTGAACTACTGTCCTATATGTATATTTAATTATACACCAACATGTATGTATGTAATATTGTATGATCATTACTTTTTATGAGTCGCCTAAAACATCGATTAGGTACATTAATTATATTTTCACATCACGTTTTCTAAATTTTATATACATACCTTTATTTTTAAATACATGCCAAACCCGAATTTTGACTTCTACCTAACCGTAAATTTTTAATCTAGAGTCTAAATTGAATTTTACAATTTTATACGCCCAAAGGTACTTATTTTGACTTTTTTCTCATTATAATTATACATAAGCGTTTCCAATACACAGCTGTTCATTTTTACATACTTTTCTTGCCAAAAATGTATTGAAATGCTTTTCCTACAAATGTTAGTGCTGTAATATTAATTTTGAATCATCACGACAATCACAAGAGTAAAATACGTAAATAAGACTAGAAATACACCAATTGGAAAGTTCGTAAACTTTTTCAGAATGCTAGTGTTTTTCATACAAGGCATAATTTTAGTAAGAACACATAGGCTGCTGGCTGATACAGTGAGTCATTTTGTATGGAAGACTCGCATTTTTAATATTATCAATTTTTTCGGTGGTTGCCTAAATATTTTTGGCCCCGCCTGGGCTATCAAAACAACACCGGTCATCTTGACAAAATTGTGTTCAGTTTCATGTTATGAATAACGTACTAAAATTAAGCCTCGCTTAGGTTTAGAACATTAAACAACGCAAATGCCCAATGTGACATTTCAGAGGCTAGGTGTACAATGTAGACAAAAATGTAAGGTTTGCGCTGTCAGTTTTTTTTTTCATCTTTAAACTTGGTAACACCATGTTACCATCTTAATATTTTCTTTAGGCATCATTTTACTTCAACCAATATTTTTATTGTCTCACCGTTTTATTCGTATAAAACGCTTTTCATTTTTTTATTATTCCGAAGATAACTTCTATTATAAAATGGATACGACGCAACTTGTATTTGGGACATGAAAAATCCCGTAAACATCAATATTTCCATTAACTATGACATTTAAGTACGTTTAAGTACACAGAGTTTTTTTTTGTATTTATGTGATTTTTATTTCGTTGTTTCTACGTCTATAACAAAAACTAAGCACATTGTGTTCTAATTTGTGCTCAATTTATATTATTTACAGACCCATTTATAAAATATGTTTTTATTTGTAAAAATTGTATAGTTTTATAAATGAGTCATTCAGAATTACATTACATTAATTATACTAGCTTAGATTAAGAATACATGCAAATGCTATTATTTGAGTTATGAATTGAAAACCTGGCTATCCTGTCTATCTTATAATTACGAATAAATGTGTATATTTGGCTAAATATCTCATGAAACAAGTTGAAAATACAACAAATAAAAACACGAAGCCAAATAAAAAACTTGAACATTCAATAAGGATGCTTAATTCCAACAAAACAGCAATTCAATTATAAAAACTTAACAGATTTTATTATTATGAACTGTTCAGAAAATTTACTGTTAAGTTCATAATAATAATGAAATAACGTTTGAAATAAAAAATGTAATGTAATCGCTTGTTCTTTCTTGCGATATTTTATAACGTGCATGAAATCTTGAAGAAATTTGACGCACAATATGATAGAAATATTATTCTAAAGTTTTTTGTCATGTCTTCAGATTTTCAAGATTTCAGTCACGCTATCACCATCATCTTCTTAATATTTTAGTTTAATACCTTTTCAAATTGAACATTGTTCTCAACCAAATATTCAAAAATGTAATAACCATTTTCTCTAGTTACGAAACTTTTAAAAACAATTAACTTTCATAATTAAAAAGCGAATTAAACCATAACTTTAACGTCATATCCATTTTTAATAAAAATTATTACCGACAGCGCATTATATATTATGTATGTGGGGGTATCTAAATCCACAGTTTACTGACATCAACAGAATCCTGTACTATTGTAACTAAGTAACTGGCTTTAAGAAAAACATATATACTGATGATTTTGTTAAAAGTGAGTATATATAAATTTCTTGAAACCAGCCGTGAGACGACGCAATGCCGCATTTTAATGTAATTAGGCTTTACCATTATTATTAAATGTACACAGCTTAACTACGGAATTTTCCATCGTAAAATAAATGTAAAAACATTTCATTTTGCATTTTTCACAGTATTAAAAAATGTATCCGTCGAAAACGTAAAAATAATTTCTGTCAACTCGCAGACACGATCTTTATAACTATTCCATTTCGATGATCACAGAATTACGATTGCTCTATCATTTTTGCTTGGCTGATACTTTTACTACTACTTGCATTTTCTGTGTCAAAAAACATGTATATTATTTTGTATCTCGAAAATACACCGGTTTATACAAATACTTTATCGGGTCAAGTAAAAACGACAGAACTGCCACATGAACACTTTCTTGGAAACGTAATTTTCGATCTAAAAATCTAAAGTAGGATTCATGATCCGTGCTTTTTATTTTTTATACAACTCGATAACGCTCGAGCTCAGTTCCTTAACACGATGATTTTTTAATTATAACTTTAAAAATACCAAACGTCCATAAATTTTTCCTTCTACTAAGACCTAAATTTAAAACAATACCATTTATACAATATTCATAGGAACTTCTTTGTTGTTATATTAATTTATTTATAATATTAATTTATGAGGACTTTTTTTACATAAATAGCGATCCGTTCACTTTTTGAGTAGGTGAATTGAAATTTCCTGGATTTGTTTTCAGTCAAATGATTATATTTTCACGTTTCCTAGAAAACTTAATCTTTATCGGGTAACCTCTCGTATCAAGATGTAACTGGCCTTTCACACCAAAAAATTAATAATAATTAGCCGAAAAGTTTTGTATTTTAAAGTAAATAATCACAAAAACTGATAAGTGTCAATAAAAACTCTCCTTCATAACCGAAAGTCACGACAAAAATAATAATGATTTTTTGGGCTATTGCATTGTGAGTTTTTGTCTATTTACATTGGCAGACCGATCAGTAACACACATGTACAGAGAATGTGGGGATTACTGAGGCAACACCAATATTAATTCAAGACTGAAATAATTACGTACATTAAAATCAGCTTACGTTACCTTACCTACTTTTACGATTACACGTAATAGACTCATATGAACAAATTCGATTGAAAACCTAATTTGTGCATACCAATCGCGACTTATTATTAATACATGATGATAATAATATTAAAAGAATTATTATTCGGCAACACTCGACATTCCCTATCCAGTTCGGTCGCAGAATAGTCACATCTGGAAACATCGAAGAGATCTGAGATCGGCCTTCTTCAGAAAATGGCTATCCTGCAACCGATGAACTATAAAACTATTGTAATGGCAACTGTGTGCATACTAATATGCATTATGGTTCATTGAAGTTTATACTTCAACATTAACCATTGTAAAATTATTTACTGGGCTATTGTGGTTTATATTTAAAATTGAAGATATGAAATAAAAAAAATGGAAATATTTGGGCTTTATGTCAATATCCGTGTTGATTGAATGCCTCGTGTCAAAAGTGTCTATCCAAGGTTTCTTATATTCTGTCGAATTATGATGGATCTGTTCGACTATATCCAAATTTTTAGTTTGGTTGGTGTCCTGTTCATAAGTAGTGTATCTATGTTTTAGTGAAAAATCGCTATTATCAATAATCAATGTACACATTATTTTTAATAAAACATAAAGTATATACAAGAAAAAAGATAAGTAACGGCAGTCTTCTGAAAAATAATTAATATTTTTTTATATACAATTATAAAAATTATGTGTAAATAATTACTTTTTGTTTAAATAATAATTGTGTAATAAAATAAACCGTTATTTTATGTTATAATATGAACAAAAGCTTCAACATTACGCAACATGCCTACGGTATGTACACATTTTATTATCTAATATGGCATTTATATTAAAAATAAAAATCTACGCCAAGAGAAGTATACAGATCTAGATTTAATATGAAAAATAAAATAAAATAAAATTTAAACCAATTTGATTGATTAAATAGAATATTTGTGCGTTCGGAAACGTGACTAGCATAAGACGTGTTATTGCGTGAAAAAGTAAAGATAAAACAAAAAACTATAATAATTATATAATTAAATGTAAAAATAGCCTATAGAAACTTAATAATGCAACGATTATATTGCAAAGTCGAGCTAAATGCTATAAACCGTGCTTAAAACAGTTTGGCACATCCAAAAGTTTGTACTAAGCTACGAAATACACTGCTCTGTGGTAAAGCTAATAAAAAATAAATATATTTTGTAATAATAATAATAACACACTCAATATTTACCAAACAAATAATTATTGAAGATTGCACTGTTTATTATTTGTCGTAGTCTCTACATCTAATTACTTGTTCGGGCGAGTTTTTGTTCCATTTGTCCAATTTCCTAGTTTAGGTACTTTTTTCGTTTATGTACATGAATCGTTTCCTCTAACGTTTCCTAATTATGTACAAGTTATCTATCTATCGTTTATCATTACTTTATTCTTACCGTCGTATAATGTTTTCAGGTAAATAAACAGTTGAACTACAATTTTAGCTTATGTTACAAATATCCGAACATTTAAGAAAACAACTAGGTACGTAACATAAATTAGTTACCTACTAATCAGAAGCGATTCTGCTTTTCATCAAAATTAACAAGTTTCGAAAAAACAAAGTTAAACTGTTTTTGTTAATGCTGAAATCGCATCAGATTAGTAATAGGTAAAGTTTCATGGCTGAGGGTTCTGTTGCAGTTGGACAGCTTGTTGCGCGGCTTGCTGGGCCGCTTGCTGTGCGGCGTGAGCGGCTTGGGCAGCTTGGGCGGCTTGTGCGGCTTGTGCGGCCTGTGCGGCTTGCGCAGCTTGCTGTTGCATGTGTTGCTGGGCAGCTTGTTGTGCCGCCTGCTGCGCTGCTTGAGCAGCTTGAGCCGCTTGAGCAGCTTGGGCAGCTTGCGCGGCCTGCTGGGCGACCTGCTGAGCTGCTTGCTGGGCAGCTTGTTGCGCGGCGACCGCCTGCTGAGCAGCCACGGCTTGCTGCGCGGCCTGTTGTGCAGCCTGCTGAGCCGGCGACGGCAAGTTAAAGCCGAGCATTCTCGGGTCGTGGGTCAATCTTAACGCTTGCTCCAATCTTTGCTCTTGAGCAATTCTAAATGCTTCAACTAGCTCGGGTGATAGCTGTCCACTGGCATCGTTTGGTGCCTGTGGTGGAAAACCGCCGTTGTGTCTGAGAGGGCTGGGAGCTTCATTTCCATGTGCGGCTGCGGCCTGAGACACTGCCAGCCTTAGAGCTTCAGCTTGAGTTCGGAGTAATGCTTCTGCTTGCTGGATGCGTAAGGCTGCCTCGTTTGGCACTGGCGGGGTCTCTGCTGGTGGTTGGGCTGCAGCTGGCTGGTCTCTAGCTAGTTGTTGGCGCATGGCTGATACGAGGTTTGCTGCAGCAACTTGAACGGGGTTAGCTTCAGCACCAGGTTGGGCCATCATGTTTGCAGCAGCTGCTGCAATCGCTGCCACTCTCTCATCAGGGTACGCTTGGTGTCCATTGTTAGCTGAGCGGAGGAGATCTGTTAGTTTGTTGACGGCAGCTCCAGCTTCAGAGCCGGCTGAAGATGATAGTCTTCCGTTTGATGATGAGTCAGAATGTGCTGGAGAAGGCGGCGCTAGGTTGAGAAGACCAGAGCCTCCAGCACCAGCTGATACAGCCGCGAGGATGTCACGTTCTCGTCGTTCAGCAGCTGCTCTGGATAAGACGTACTGTGCAGCGAACTGATGCTTCGGCTCCATTCTCATATGTTCCATGTGGGAG
Source organism: Phthorimaea operculella (assembly GCA_024500475.1). Classification (NCBI taxonomy): domain Eukaryota; kingdom Metazoa; phylum Arthropoda; class Insecta; order Lepidoptera; family Gelechiidae; genus Phthorimaea; species Phthorimaea operculella. The sequence goes on along the minus strand of JANFCV010000051.1, from coordinate 2,745,442 downwards.
AGAAGTCCTGGAACAATACAAATCAATGTCAGTCGTGGCATCAAAATAAGACGTTATGCTGGTGGATAAAGGTATTCGAAAAAAAAACATAAGCGCATAAAATGGTAATCTTTCACGGCGCCGCTGATTTGATTTGTAAAAGCAGAGCCAGTGTCAGATCGTTGAATTGTAAATTCAGTCTTAAAATCTTGTACCTAGGTCAGATTTGTTTGTTTATATTTTCTTGGCAGACATCCTTAGTCGTTCTATTTTAAGAGTCCATTCTCATCTTCCATCCCATCCGTCACCTATCAGTTAATAATGAGACCGCGTCTGCACTAAAATGTGTGTCAGAAGGAATATGGCTACGTGAGGTTGTCCAGTTACATGAGTCATGGAATAGGTATGTAATGTGTAGTTATAAAGAAGTACTCACCACTTTCGTGAGTAAAAACGGCCTGACATACAGAACAGGGCCACATTCGGAGGCTGCTGGTGAGCTGTGTCTCGGGATGGCAGGCGAGGTGCTTCCTCAGGGAGCCCTCGTTGACGTAGTGCTTCCCGCAGACCGGGCACGGGTGGTTCGCCGTCCGCCGCTTCGCTACATAAGGATCAGCTGGTTTAGCTTGCGCCGGGTACGGTGACGTAGCAGGGGGGCCTGCCATTCACCAGGACAATGTAAGGAGGGGAAGGTTAGTGGGTTAGGAGGAAAGAAAAAAATACGCGGTTAGTTCAGTTGCATTGTTAGTTGTGCAGAACGACATCTGTTGAAAGCTTGTTCGTCATTATGCAATCGGGAGATACATCACAATATGAGAAAACAAGAGATTTTTTTTACTGGGTATGACAACAGCTTTGAACAAACAGTCGTTTCTATTATGAACTAGGTGTATAACGAAATTAAATGTGAAACTCAAAATAATTGACAACTTAGGTAGTAAAATCAAACCAGACGAAATTATATCAAACAATAGTGTAAAACATAAACATAAATCAATTAGTGGAACAATAAAACAAGTTAACGACAGAAAACAAGGAAAGTGTAGCTATTAGATACATAAACATAACGTGTTATGATAATATAGTAGCAACGCCATCCGAAGAATCTATAGTCGCAAGAAATGTTTGCAAAACAGTCTACCCTTCCAACAATTGCGAAACAATAACATTTTCCCCTTCAGATAGCGTTTATAACCTTATTATATCTACAGATTTATGGAAACGATACGTTTTTGTTTTACCGTTGATTTTAAGAAACCAACACCCCTTATGGCTTTGTGCCAACTGGAAGCTTTTAAAACGCAAAATGTTGCATTTCAAAATGTTCTGCTATGCAGTGGCAATTATTTTAAGAATAATGGATTTTAATGTACAAACTTCCAGTGGCGACGGTTACTTACATGCTAATATGTCTCGTCTGTTCGAACGTTCTATATTTAAAATCTTCTTTTACTATATAAAAGATTACGCAACATGAACAAACACGATTCGAACAAAAGAGACGCCTGAACTTAGAAACTAGGTAAGAATGATGAACAACCCCTAACAGAAGAAAAAAGAATCGCAACGGTCAATTCCAATTCTTTCCTCGAGATTCGACTTTCAAAAACCGAACAGCCCGTTCGGAAACTTACTCGCAACGCCGGACGCATTAGGATCCTTGTGGGTGTTCTTCATGTGTTCGACTAAAGCTTCGCCACCGAATACGACTTTGTGGCATATGGGGCATGGTGTGGCGGTTGCACCCCCGATCATGAGGGCCGCATGTTGCTGCAAAACACCAAGGTGCAGCTGAAGCTCCTGTTCCACCGGACGGTGGCGTGGGCATAGCATTTAAATATTAGCATCACGTATAGAAAACAACTTAAAATTAACAATCGAGAGGGAATTTAGAAAATCATTGTTCAAACAGCCAAAAGAGAATTTTGGTAAAGGCCTAAAGGGAATTTCGTAACAAATTGGTAAAAGGCCAAAAGGTAATTTTGTTTGAAAGTAAACAAACAAATAAAATTTTGTGATAGTAATATACAAACATATTAGACAAGTTTAATGTCTCGTGTAGTCGTGATTAACCAGAACAAAGAAAATAGTATGCGGTTAAATATTTTGTTAATTTATCAAATGGTTGAAATTGAAATACTTATAAGATTCATGAATATATCTATCTATGTAATTGGTATAGATTCTCAATTCGAATTATAAAGTTGTCAATTCAGAAATCTCGTCGTAGATGGCGCCAAGTGAGGAGTCACACATGATTTTAGCTTACCAAGGAGAATTTATAGAAACATAAGGAAATCTCCTTGCTACGAGAAAATAAATGAGGAGTTCTCATCTCCAACTCACCTGGCGCCATCTTGCGGGATTTATAGCAGACATCCCTGCCACATTGGGTTGAGAACAGCACATCTGTTAAATGTTACAAATTGAAATGGTTTTAAAAGTGCAAGGGTATATAAAGAGAGAAAACATCCCCGGGAACAGAAAATTCACAGAATCCCCCCCCAAAATGGAATTAAATCAATTGCTACATCCAATAGAGATACTGACCTTGGCTGTGTGCGTTCGCAGGCTGCTTTCTGTGGCGAAACCTTTTCCACAGATGTTGCAGTGGAAGGGGCGGTTCTTGGCCCTCTCCACTTGGGCGTCGTGGTTGCGGAGGTGCTGCTGCAGGTTCGACAGTTGGATGAAGGCTCTCCCGCAGTCCGGAAGGTGGCACTTGTATGGCCGTTCGCCTAAAAGAAAGACGGATGGTTAAAAACTCATCAAGAGTTACAAAGGGTTCTTCCCGTAGATACTAATAATGATTAAGTACCGACGTAGATTTTAAATGTCGTATTTCTGTATTGAATAATTATATATGTTTAGAATAGTCTCTTAGTATTAAGTGTTTGTATAGATTTGACATAAATAGATTTTACTTTTAACAACTTTGTTTTTTCTGTTTTCTCACGATCTCACGAACTTGCACAGTGCACACGTCAAAGATATTCTATCATATCCAGATTTGAGACTCAAATTATGTTTGTGATTGTTCAGAATATACCCCTATACCTAATACGAATTTTATTAATACGCTTATAAGTAAATGGTTTTATTTGATATCTTATTTCATTGACAGTTTCCGGATAGGCGTCCATGGCAGACAGTTTGACGTGAACGACCATAAAACAGCCGTAAGTACGTTCTGCCATAAATTTCGATTCATGCCCATGTAGCTCGAATTCATGGTACTATTTTTTTTTTGTGGCCTCATAGAATTTAAGCAATTTGATTAAAGATACATTTATTATGAGTGAAAAATCTAAACAGGTAGTTTGTCCACCGACAGGAGCATAGCTCTCGAATAAAGAAGAAGTAGCCAAACTATTAGGTTGAGGTGCTTTATTAGCAAAGTATATTTATGTATGTTAGACGATAGTTGAAAATAATAAAGAAATAAGTCGGTCACCAATAGCAAACTACACCATATTGACAGTCAGGCATTGAAATATTGTTTGCATATGTACCTATATGTAGCTATCTATTACGAAAATACAGGGAAGTTCTGTAAGATATATTAGGTACCTATATCGTTTGAAGTTCGAACCGTAACGGTAACCTCTGGTTACACAATTCGAACGGTCCAAAAACCAGTTCCATTTCTGAATAACCCAAATAAGATTTCGCGCCAAACCACGACCTAACCCAACGAAAGAAAGCGATGACCGGCGTTCCATTTTTAAAAATAAGACCATAATAAAACGAACGCATACTTTTAGACTCTGCTCCAAGCAAATGCATAGGTCATTGACTGCACACACACAAGCGCACGCACACAGATATAATAGTTTATATTATACGTCGATATAGGGTATCTTTTCTGCATAGTCCTGGCCGTTTGAATGTGTTAGTAATTTTGCATGTCTGAGAAGAATGCGTGTGTAACACAGAGCGCGTGTACGTAAAGATATTGTAGAATTATTTCCTAGATGGGGCAAGATAGATATATGGTCTGACATGGCAGTAGATATAGAAATATAGCTCGGTTGGTATGGCTAATCGGGCACTAACGGTTCCATTGGCTTATTTATTGCCACTAAATTTTATAACTGAATTGACTTTATTAGGTGGGTTTCTAGATAAAAGTGTGGGTAAAATATTGCGATATTTAAGGTCTTTTATAGAGGGCAGTCGGGGGTGTTTTATAGGTATCTATTCGTCCCCTTACAGTAATTGACAATTTTATTTATAACAGTTATATAGTACAAGGAATCCAAAACTTTTCATTGAAATATATATTTTAGCTTTCAATTTTTTATTTATTTAAATTGTATCTACGTCCGTGCTCCTTGAATACAAACTCATTTATATTTCTAATCAACCATTTTTAAATAAAGTTTTTTTTAATAAATATTTCGATGTGAATACAATTTATTTGTTCATCTATTTTTTGTGACCTTTGGTACCTGAAACAGCCATCCCTTTCAAACGAACGGTAAACTGCGTGCGTGGGCGCAATGCGGAAACTTGCAGTTTAGACAATATTCGTACATTTTTCCTACAACATTTGACCACACAATTTAAAAAACTATAAATAGGTATTTTTTTGGAAAATCGCCATTTTTTCACCGCATGCAGGATTGGAAAATGCGACTTACGCCATCTGTACTGCAACTGGGCTACAGCAACTAAGTTTCAAAAATGAATAACTAAAACAAGAAGTGTTTTAAAATTTGGGTTTAATTTTTTTTTATATGTCATGACGTCATATTTCACTACTTTGTAAAGCGTCAAAACAAAAACTTTTATAATATTATTGGTCTGTTTAACAATTCTACTTCGAATATTTTGAGTCTTATTAGACAATGTCTTTTTTAATTAATTTTATTTTATATTGAGGATACATTTTTTATTAATTACTCAGTCAACTATCGAAAGGACGTCTTGATAATATTCTGACATACCTATATGATCATGTAGCGACCATGTTGCAATCATTTCCATTATCTACGTCAATTAGGTACCTACTATTATGTAATTTAAGAACTAGAAAATGTAAAATACCAGGATCAATCAATACTATTGCTACATTCTAGTAGTCGTTCTTGTATGTAGAGTAATCTAAGTACATAGGTAATAAAATAAATGTTTTAGTACCTACTTTAATAAATCCAATGTTTGTCAATTAAGATGTTTTATGTTTTCAGTAAATTAGTATGTTTTTATGTCTTAATTACTTAATTGAAGCCAATTTAAGTTTCGTAACAGTTACTTCTAGATCTAAATCAGTATTAAATACCATTACGTTATTACATTGGTACTTAATGTAATATGTTAGTTTTACAGGAAACGTAAAATTTTATTAATTTTGTAATAGTACTTATAAATCTAAGATGCAATGATCCCAGCTATATACGTGTTTTTTATGTTTTATTCTATTTTTTAAAAGTATCAAAACCGATTGAAAAGTCTAGAATAAAATATTTCACCGATGTGATTGTGATTCGGCTGACCTAGACTGGGATGTCTGAGCCTAGAACTGGCCTGACGATTTCTCCGGCCCTCGACGAAATGCCAAACAAGATGTGCCAAGGAAATATTATTTGTAGCAATTTATTCTACTTATTTTGTTTATTGATTTAGAATATTATATTCTGACTGCAAAGAGTTGATCATTAACTTAATTATTTTCTTAACTTTATCTGTGTTTTATTTTTTGTTATATTTATTATTACTTTTGTTTATATATAATATTACTACAATTTGGCGGATTTACGGGACAATAACGGTCACAACATATTTTATTTCCTTTACGTCTGTCTACAATTTACAATTTGACTTAGAAAGTGTTTACGAAAATTCGCATGCGGCTTGACCTATTAGTCCAGTCCAAAACAATTTATAAGTTAATTACGACGCCTGCGCCGAAATGCATAGCAAATTAATACGAACGGCGGCCGCAGTAAGATACCATCCTTTTACATCCGAACTGTGCTAAGGTGATCGCCTTTCCCTTCCCTACTTGTTCATAGAGAAATAACAAAAATAACCAAAGGACTAGAGATGTGCCTTGTTGCATGCAATTTGCAAGAAGAGATTGTCTGCACAATGATATATATATTCGCGTTCTACGTGTTTTGTATGAAAGACAGAATTTCCGCGCGATTTTTGTTGATCGGAACAGAAAACATCAGCTTTCTTTAAAATAAATATGACAGACAAATTTTAACAGGCAGTCTTTAAAATAAATATATTGAAAATTGAAAAAAAAAATGACAGATACGAGGCGTCAATTATAGTCAGATTAGATAATGCAAGGCGTAAGGAAATTCTTATTAAATTTGTACCTATAGTACCTATTAGGTTTGAAACCAGGAGGGTGTGTCAACTCCTTTGCCAACTCAGTGTAGCGCAAGATAAAAAAAAAACTGCTGTTATTTTTACATTAATTTATTGTAGCTAGGTTTTGTGTATTTGCAGTTTGCACTATACAGATTTAATAAAAGTTTTTGACAAAATATACTAAGCAAAGAAGTTACTCAGAATTGAAATCAGATTACCTACTCTGAACCTTTTCTTTCGATTTTTGCTTCATTGTAACAATAAAGATCAATGAACTTGCGCAGCCAGATTTACGAGATGGAATACGAGAAAAGGATTAAAAAACCAAACTTCCGTTTTGTAACTGCTCGCATCCCGTTCTGACCTTTTGGTCTGGAGCCCTTAAGGCATTTCACACGGAAAGACATCTTGAGAGGAAAAAATGTTACATTATCAAGATTTTGTTCATCTTTTTTTTTACGATATGGCAATGTTTGCCGTGGTACCTATTCAGAATTCTTTTCCGAAGTATATCAAAAATTCCAATAAAAATTTATAATGAAGGGTACTCAAAAGGTTTTAAATTAGGTACTTAGAGTCGATTATCATTTAAATAACACTTACAGTTGAATGAAACACGTGTACAGTCTCTACATCGAAAAATAAATTAAATGTTCAAACCTGCAAACATCGATCTTTCGCAACATCGATAATACTATTCAGGACTCTAGCTTAGACAACTGCGGCCAGCATAACTTGGCCCCTCTCTCGACGCGTCGGTTTGCAAATCCTGTCCAATTTAGGGCTAGGTATGCGTGTCGGGGGGTCGATTGTGGCTGGTGGGTTAAATGCGTAGGTTGTATGGTTGAAAAATGACTGTATGGCCACAATGCAATGCTAGTCGACGAACCCGGAAATATTTTGCTATGGACAAGATTAATCTATGGGATTGGATGGGATTTTTATTATCTCTAATACAATCTTGGACCGTTGCTTAGCGGGATAATTTTGTTGCATGCAAATCTTATTGCTATGGTTTGGTGGAATTCGTTGTTGCAGTTCAATATATCTTTGATTCCTGACGCGGTTTTCCATGTAGATACTTATGAGATTTTGCGTTGCGTTCGTGTTGGATTATTTTATTATATTTTTTTTTATTAGATAATCATAGCAGTTTGAAAAAAAGAGAAACATGATTTCAAATTGTTTGCTGCCAGATTATAAATGTTGTCTCCAAATGATTTTTCTAAGAAAGCAAATAACTCGAGCCTACGCGAAAGCCAGGCGAAGGCATTATGTAGGGAAGTACTTTTGTATGTAAATCTGTGCGTAGGAAGGCCCGGGCCTCGCTAGGCGCAGGCGCAGATCTGGAACTACTATAGCGTCTGTATAATGCTATAATGGATTTTACAGTTTTTGTTTTGAATATAACCTGGACGCCCGTCCAGGAAGAGATCCTATCGGTATGGGGAGTTTGGTAAGTTATTTGTTTTTGTCATGATAGACTTTAAAAAAATTGCAAATGACCGAATATTAATTTAATTGATTTTTAAGTCAAGTCGAAAAAAGATTGATGATTTGTAGGGCTGATATCCCACAAAAGTATTTGCGTCACATTTACACTGTAGATACGTAGGAAATATTATATGAACTTTTTGCAACGTAACACAGAATCCGATAGCGCGCATGAATAATTCGAATTTCGAACGTACGCGTCAAAAGCGCGCGTAAGTCTGCGTTCTAATTTCAAAAATAAATTCGCAACACGGCCGAGCCGACGGGCGCCGTCTTTTAAAATCGACGCAGAATTTATGCGTTGCATCTTATGCATTCGCCTGATGAATTTTTCAAATGGGAAAATGTATGCAGTAAATCTTCTTGTAGGAAAAAAGTTCTTGTAAGAATTTTTACTTTCGTTTGTTGTTTTTTCTTTCATTGTATCAGAATTGAACAAGTTGAAAAAACAAATAAAAGTTAAGTTCGAAAAACAAAAAAAATATTCTATTACACTTAGCAAGTTTTTGTATAACAGTCAGCCAGGAAACAGGAAACAAAAATAATATTTTATATTATAGACAGACGGTGTTTTATAGGCATTCTACCTCTATCAAAACTGTAGATAATCAGCACTAATGAAGCAATACCAAAGCCCGGAAAGCAACATTTTCTGCTATCGAGCGCGACCATACAAAATAATAGCCAAAATAAATCTTCCACTATAACGTAACGTTAATTTTGCATTAATCAGTCCTATCGGAAATTTAAATTATTGGACGTGGATTTTGCGTGCACACATGCTAAGTGCAGCACCCCACCCCACGAGGGGGGGTGCGCCCCCCCGGTGTGGGCCGGTGCGTGACCCAAGCCCACCCAACTATCACCCCTCTCACCCCAACACCCCACCCACCCCAAATAGTTGGGGCGGGCAGTGGGCATGAAAAAATATAATAGTAGGTATCCTGCACGAAATTCGGTATTGACATTCTCTCCGCCATTTTGTTTTCACATTATATTACCTATCGAAAATTCGCTTTTGTATCGCTGCCGCGTATATTTATTCGGACGAGTATTGTGCGAAATTTGGATACTATTTCGCCCACTAATGTTTAGTAATAAATTAATACAGAAAATTATTAATTATCGGATGAAATATTTTGGTTATTAGCCGGAACTAAGCGCATCATTTTGGATAGTGTATTATCTACTCAAAATCAATAATATCAAATTTCAACATCACAAACCCTACGTTCTAAATATGAAAGTCAATTTACGTAGGTAACTTAACTGATGCTGATTTGGTTATAAAGTCTCAAGCAGTCATGAAAGTCTCAAAATCTAGCCGAACTCAGAGTTCCCGGTTTAACTGAGAACAGACTTTCGCCAAATACATTTTAGTTGAAATATCAGTTTCATTGAGTGATAGTCAGATCAGCCCTCTAGCCGCATACTGACATTACTGGCGGTATCCTACGGCTGCGTAGCGAGGCAGGCTTAAGCGGTTCTCACACAGCCCCACACAATACTGCGGTTTTTGACGACAAGCGGAAGAAACCTATAGACAGTCACACAGCGTTTCGGACTACGATTTGGATGCAATTTCACAACTGAAAATTGGACCGAAAAATACCGCCAAACCGCACGGCACGTGTGAAACCCCACGTACGGCTGCGTAGTAAGCTTAGTCTACACTTCGCACGTGGCCGTGCAGCCTCCATAATTCAAAACCAGATTGAACTCAGGCTAACCGCAGATCGAAAATTTCACCTAGGATACCTATAGGTACCTAGAACTGGGGTTAGGACGCCAAGCTTGGCGGAATTCGCTCGCGCGGTTCAAATACCTACTAGAGATCAAATTAAGGAATAATAAGACTATGCTCGTTCAGATCGCAGTGGACTGTTGTAACTGTTCCAGTAACAAAAATTAAAGACATCATAGACATCTTTAAAAAAAAGGCCAATACACCTCCATATTGAAAATATAATAATTATTTCGATTATTTAGACCAATTTCAAAATCGTCTTCACCGACAATCTATCGTGGTAAGAATACCGTGTTCTCAAATATGTACCTATTGAGACATCTAAAAATGTGTTACCGCAAAAATAAAAAACAGTTTATTCCATTATTTCAAAAATTTAAAACGCAATTGAGCGAAACGCAAAGAATCACAAAACAGAAAAGAATTTCGCAAAGTTTGCCTTAAACGAAAGCAATAAGAGTTTTCCTCCCACTTTAAAAACTTTGCTCCGACAGGATTCCGACAAAAAAAACTCAAGAATTCCTTTTTTTAATTTTCACCGCCGCCGCGGCGCTATCTCGCGAATGCTTCAGTGGTCAAATAAAAACTTAAGGGGTTCTCAACGAATAAGGGAAGAAGTGGAGAAATCTTTGAAATAATTTTTTTGTTTGTTGCACAGAGTTGAGGCGTAGCGTTCGACGCCCTCCAGGCTTCCAGATAAAGGCGACTAGTAGTCCAGTAGTCGACCGATCTATGCTAATGTCATGATCGGTTCGATGAAAGAAACTACTATTGCCTTCTGTCTTGTAAAGTGATATCGAATCAATAGAAAACCCAAATACTCTAGTATCAGTCATGTACTAGGTCTTATGTAAGTATTGTGTCTAAAGTAAACAAAGACAGCAAAACTACCAAAGCACGGAATCAAGTTTTGAACCAGGGAGGTCAAGCTACTAGGCTACGTAAGTCATAAAGATTCAATAACTGTAGTCAGTGAGGTAAGAAACACAGGTAACGTCCGTTTGTGCGTTATTTTATAGCTGCATAACGCATGCGTTAGGGCTTAGGACTTTAAGCAGTTCCACCTTATTCCTAAACTAATATGGTAAGACATGGCAAACGATTTGACAGACGCATCCATCGACGCAGCGTTGTTCGGTACCTACGCTGCGTTTAGCGAATGCGCCTGACAAACCGTTCGTTTGACATAAATAGTATCCGTATGCAAATAAGGTAGAAATTGGCATTAAAATTGGCATATGTGGTTCCCGCCTTAGTATCAGTTAAATTGAAACGTTGTAAAATACCCTCTCGATGGTAGTTGGAATCAATGACCATAATATTGATAGGAACATAAAGAAACACATTTTTATCGATTTACGATTGAAGAAGATCGCTTTATAATAATGTGGAGGTGTGATTTTATACCCTCTATGTACTTTAAACCTATCGACACTAAACTTAGGCCTATCGTCACCACCTACGCTTTTACCATTTTCAGAAAATTTTACTACTTAGGTTACTGCGTGCTTTTATTAGATGTAATCATTATTATTAGAAATAGCACTTACTTAGCACGAAAGCATTTAAGGTACGAATTTTGCCAATGTCTAAAAATAGATAAGTAGGTAATTACCCGTTATAATTTACTTAACAGTTAAAGAGAAGTAGCTCCACAGTTTTCTCACGGAACAGAGAGAAGTTACAAAAGATAGCATCCCCTTTCAGGGGTAGGTACACGTTTAAAGAACAGGGGCACTGAAAGAAAACGTCTCAAAAGTAGGAAAGATTCCCAGAGCAAATGCTGGTTGAAACTGCTAAAACGAATAAAAAAATAACGAAGAAAAATGCAAAAGGAGCAAAACTACTTGGCAAGTTTTCCTAAAGTTGCTGCGTCGCGCCCAGGGTTACCACTAACGACTTTTCCTGGGTTTAAAGTTTTTGAAGTTTCACACCGAGATAAAACTTACTTACTTGTAGTTTTTTAGTTTGTTTACTTTAATCAAGTTTAATTGAAGAATGAGGTACTTAGTTAAGGAAATGTTGGTTTATAAAATTTACCGGCGTGAAAACTGTGTCTTTTGTTCTGGATTACGAATTTTCGTAATACCTATGACACATCGAAGAGTGGGCATTACAATAGGCAAATAGAAATTAAAATTAATGGGTAAAACGTTTAAGATAAAGAAATAGGGATAATAATAAATTAGTTGAAAGGACTACACATAACTCTTTTTGGTTAGAAATTATTTTATTTATCTTGCTTAATATTAATCCTTAATTTTGATTCAGTCATGCAGGTATTTGCTGATTTCTAGAATTATTTCATCCAATAAATTATTACGCAATTAAAAGAATTGAAGCATTTTCCTGTATTTTATAAGAGGAAACTATTTTATAAAAGGAACGATCAGAAACTAAGCATCGCAAAACGTTTCTTTCCGATAAACCTTCCACGAACATTTTATTAAAATAGTGAGGCGAGTCTTGACTAATTGGAGCTCTATCAGACAGAGGTATTTACTTATTTTTATTATCTCGGAAGATACTACTTTGACTGAAAAAAAAATACCTATTGCAAACACTAAAAAACAGCAGAAATGCTGAATTGTTCTCCTTTTTATCAACATTTGTAAATTAAAGCTCATGTTTGTACTTTGTTGTTGGCACTTGTTGGTGAATAGAGATCTTTTTATTGTTTTATTTCGAAGATGACAGGCAAATATACTGTCCTTAGATGGAACGATTTCTTTTCGCTGTACCAACCCTGGCTCCCGAAGATCGTGTGAACAGCAAGAGGTTGGAGGCATCACTCCACCCAACAATTATTTTTATTCCACCCCACTGGCTGGCACTGGCTGGCTAGATAGAGTTCCAAAGAAAAAAGATATTCATACCACCCGCCGATTTAAGATACTGAATAAAGTCGAGACTTGTGCCAAAGGAATACTGAAGAAAAAGAAAATGTCGCGAGTTCTACGTTTAAATTTCATAGTGGCAAAGGGAGCTTGTTTGAAAATTTTCTTATATTTCTATATTTTGAGGTTAGTTGTAGGTAGGTAGGTGGTAAGTACCTATCTACATTGACACATTGCATAGTGTTCAAAAGAACGTAGACAGAGAGGCCACGCCAAAAATGGCATATGAAAAGATTTTTTCTATGAAATTATTCTTACCTTACCGATCAACAATTAAGTTCTACGCATGTTTTATTATAAAGCAATTAATATTACAATAAAATAAAAATAAAAATTCCTCTTTGAAATTCCTTACCAAAACATTTCTGTATGTCCAAACTAAACTAACAACTAAACTATTCGAAATTCGTTTCTAATATGAACAACCCGTTCTAATTTAACCCTTGGATCAATTTTTTGTCTCAATTCAAGACATATTGTCCCGTGTTCCTAACCCTTTGATTACCTGTTGTTTTTTTTGTCTTTTATGGGCCAAAGGGTCCGGCTGTCAATCTGTATTATTATTATGACCCTAATTCTTTATACTTAATTATTATTTTGTCGGTAGTACGATATTATTTTAATGCAGGCTTGATGAAGTTTTGCTACGGTGTTAGAAGAAAAAATAGTTAGGTATTTTAGTTAGACCCGAAATGGTTTTCTAAAAGATTAAGCTGCTGCCTTAAAATTTTACCTTGAAATAATTGATTTTACTTGGCGATGATGGTCAATTATCTTACTCCAAATTAATTAATACCTATCTATAATTAAGTAACTACCATACGTAAAAAATCTTGGAAATATTGCTAATTTATGAGTACGATGGCCAATCCCTGTTGTTAATTTATGCGGCATGCATTTTTTCTACAAAACAATAGCTCGTCATAGATGACGTACAAACTGCGTCATATTTGCACCTCCGGAAGGGTGACCTTTGTCAGAATGCGTCCAAAATACCAATGGACAATGACCCCTAAAAAAAACTTCAAAAATACAATCGCCCAGCTGCCCGTCCAGTTCTAAGCCATTGCATCGAAAATAATACTCTACCATTATTATGCTAATTTTCGAAAAAGCTATTATTTCACAGGTACGAATCTTCCGGGCTATCACTATTGTCCGAAACCCTATATTTGGTAAAGAAAGGGTTGATTTTTTTAGCATTTGACCGACGCGGATGTGTCGTGACTAATTTGATGAATTACGCTGCATCTGGTGGTATGTTTTTATTTTGTATCTACAAAATCCGGTAAGAATAGAGAACATTACAATATTTCAATTCGAAAGAAAATTGTAATGAAATGACAATGAGAAATCCTGATACTGGTCTGAAAGAAAACGACAAAGCCATTAAAAGAAAACGAATAAAATCTCGGCCGGCCAATAATTAATCACCTCTAAATTGCCGCCAAATTATTCATCCAATTAAAATGCACCGCGTCATAGCCCTTACACATTCGGCCGATTGTTCCAAAATTGAATTTTAATCACCGATTCTTTGCTTACAATGGATGCCAAAAAATGGAGGGAAAACGAAGAAAATTGCTCTGAATCCGAATCGATTTGATTCGAGTGAAAGGCGCTTGAGAGCAATTTAGTCGAGTATCTTTTGACTTCAAATTAAGTGAAAAAACTTGGACTTTTCTTAATAGGAAAGGTGGGCGTTTCGAAGAATTGTAGTGCTGGTATCTGCGATACTTCGTGGAAACGTTAATAGTTATAAATAAGTGAAGTAGGTACTTTACCATAGGTACCAGTAAAATGTTCTAATATTTTTAATGTAGCTAAAATGTGAAACTCTTCCAAATATGTTTCTGCAATAATATATTATACTACCTACGTAAAAGAAACAATTTTAGTAAGATCCAGTATAATATCAGTTCTATGCTCGTGCTATCTCTAAAACTGTACTTAAATTGAATCAAAATCTCGGCAGGTTTATTACTTAGATTCACGTATTCATTAACAGATAAATATCAATGATTTAATAATCTTAAGGCGCGTCTTAACCCCACGCCGCAAAGGTCAGAAATGCCCGCACGCAACGAAATCCCGCCGCGTTATACATCTACGTATTTTTGCTAAACAAAACCAGTTTTGAGCTGGTACGTGCGGTATTGCACAGTTGTGTCCCGTTACCTCCATCTGGGTACCACTGATGCAACTTTTGATGCCTATAATAACATAATAGTGCACTTATCCGCGGACACCAAGCGAAAATCGTTCCTATAATGTTAGCTAAGCACCTTTTATTACCATGAGAACTTATAAACAAAACACCTCTGCCTCGTGCAATTAAAAAGTAAAAAACTGAAACAAAAGATGACAGGAATTTGCATGTTTAAATTTCTGATGGCAGAACACATTATTTCTATTGTCTTTCCGAAAGCTGTAATTAAATTAAAAAAGTAAAAGCAACACGCAATCCCATTCTTTGTTGCTAATTAAAGAAACGGCTTTGGAAGAATGAAAGAATCGCTTAAGTGGCAAGTTTCGAGTAAAAAATAAACAAAAGGAGCGCCATAGGGATTTGAAAACAGAATGAGAGCGAGTTTGCATGTCCGCGTCAGTTTGCGGGATTCCATTTTTGAATTATTTTCGTAACAGTGTCGCGAATTTATTTTTATTTTGTTTTATTGTGTTTGCTTTTGTAAAGGAGAATGACCTGTTACGTACGAAATAAAAGTGTCTTAAGATAAAATATACAAAAAGTGGATCCCGCCGTGCAACTGTTACAATCAGATGTTCCCAAAAATCTGGTAAAAAATCACGTACGCGTATTGATGAGTGAGTTCCGGTTTTTTAGTGAATCGGTTAAAATGAGTTTATGACCGGCCAGGCCGAATCGGGCCATATGTTGCCTTAATCGATTTTTGATATTGATACGCGTCGGTTATTTTGTAAATGTCAATAAACATTTAAATAAATGGAGGAAGTGACTGATTGTTGTTTTATTTCTACTTACCTACGTTACGTATAGATAGGTTTTTAGGGTTTCGTAGTCTACTAGAAACCCTTATAGTTTCGTCATATCTGTCTGTCTGTCTGTCTGTCTGTCTGTCTGTCTGTCTGTCTGTCTGTCTGTCTGTCTGTCTGTATGCCGCGCCCTCATATCTTCGTCAGTTTTAGAGCTATCGACATGATATTTGGTGAGAAGATAGATCGTGTTGACCCAAACATAGAAATGTTAAGAAAAAAATATTTTAAATGTTTTTTGGACCCCCTTCCATACAATTGAAAGGGGGGCAAACATTTTTTTTTTCTTCTGTAATATTGAGTAGGATATCGTTGAATAGGTCTTTTAAAACTAAGATGAGGTTTCTTTGAAACAAAGTCACTAAAATGTTTCTGTCACGAGATATTTACTTTTAAAAAGGGCGTTTTTGACCCATAATTTGTTCCAGCTGTAACTTCTAAAGTATAAAAGCTAAAAATTTGAAATAAATATGGAATATAGCTTACAATCCGAAGTTACAATGAAAACTATAAGGGATATTGTACCCTTAAAGGTTTCAGAAAAAATTGAGTTTTTCTATTTGCGGTTGGTCATCATACTGCTGCTAACAAACCAGCAACAAATTAAGTTTGTAATGCTGAAAAACCTGATATTTAAACGTTGACTACGAAACCCTATTTGTGGGCGTGTCTGACACGCTCTTGGCCGGTTTTTTTTTTGTTAAATTAGTAGGAAGTTCCTACTACTACTAGAAGTTTATCGAAAATATATCAAAGTATACCTTAACAAGATATTGTATAATGTTTTGCCTTAGTAGGTAAGTACCTACTTAGGCAGGTATTCTTATGAATTAAGTTTAAAAAATATTGTTCTTTATAAAATGCTCATACATTAGAGGCTGCCAACAAACCGTGCTGATCACAAGGACACTGTCTCATTTTTATTCCTAGCTACAAATATGAGCACGCATTTTACATAACTAGAATATTCTTTACAACATTTTAAATGCACATTTAACGCGGAAACCTGTTTTTCTGTGACTTTATTGTTCGTAAGACTCATTATGGTGAGCGATAATTGTGATGGAAAATACTCGACATCTTTGTTTTGCAAATGGCGGCCTCGATTTTCTAATGAGATGTCTGTTCGCGGGAGAAAAATGGAAGGAAAACGTTGAAAGTTTTTGTTAAACGTGAATAACTAGCTGTACTAACTATACATAGTTGGTACAAGAATTAGTTACAGTACCACAAATTGAAGAAACCACGCGTTGGGAGCCTTTACAGATGGCTCACTCAGTACTAGCGATGATTTTGACGCTTACTGACTTTAACTGAAAGTAACTGGAATCTAAGGGGAACTCAAGGTAATTGCCACAAACGTCATATATCTTGGATTAATATTGGCTTGAAATCATTAGACGTTCTTGTATCAGATTTTGCTGATTTGACATTCTTATACCTACTTTAAAAATTTTGACAGTGGAGACCCTGGCTACTTAACAAAAGATCAAAAATCCTAAAAAGGGTCGAATGAACCTTGTGTATACTGTATATTTTGTGTTAGTACCTACGTATAAACTTCTTACTTATACACGGTACATTCCTGTCTCGCCAAAGCGTAAAACTGCATTTTGTAACCGAAAACTTTGGCACGCTTTTCTTAAGTACGTTACATTATTTGACTTTACATGTTTTATTCGTAAGATGGCGTTAATGTTAGCTCTAAAAAACTGTCATTCTTTATTTAAGAACCAACATATTTGTGCAAGATATTAAACTGTTTTAGTTATTCGATATTTTTTACATGATTACTTAATTACGTATGCAATTTCCAAAGTCTACTTAAATTACAATAAATCTACTTGTGTTTTTATAGAAAGAACCTACACTTGAAGAAAAAACCAAGGAGTTAAAATCCAACCCTTACAGAACCATATGGAAGAACAAAAGAAGAATGAAAACAAAAAGGCCCATAATTAATATCAGCAATTAATTCATTCTTTTTCAACGCAATTATTAGAGTGCGTCCATTATTTTCTTTTATATTTTATGACACGTTTTTTGATAATTAGATTTTTGTTTCTTTTACTTTCTTTGTTTTCTTCGCGGCTCGTTTGATTAATTTAATTAGTTAATGTTACTTTTTCTTGTATTCTTTCTGATGTTGAGAGAACTCCTTTCCATTAATAATTTAATTTCAAAAAAATATACTTATTATGATATAATTTCAAAAAAATATACTTAATATGATATCTAGGTTGTCTAGATATGTCAGATGCTACACAAAGTTAATAAAAGATATTTTACATCGATAAAAGTTACTAACAAAGTTTTCTATGACGTAAAAACTTATCCAAGAACTTGTTAAAATAAAATAAATTTTCGCGATCAAATTAAAAATGTTCGAAGCATTCAGGGGCAATTAAAAACGAGGGTTCTTTAAGTCTGATTTAATAACCAATCGGGCGACACCTCGGTAGAAAAAAAAACGGGCAAGAGAAAGAAATTTCTCGCCCCAATATAATTCCGTAATCGACGAGCCGGGCTTCCTGTTCCGGCAAAAAATGAGTCTTTCGAGAATACCGTCTTGTCAAAATAAGGATAGTGTGGATACGACCGGTGTGGCGCAGTGGTAGTGCGTCTGAGTGCGGGGCAAAGGTCCCGTGTTCGATTCCCGACTGAGGTATTTGAATTATGAATTGAAATATCCGTTCTCGTGACTGGATGTACTCTATGCGTATTCTTCTGTGTGTCTATGACACATCGATACATATTGGGGACTAAGAGTGTGCTCGGGTTTTCTAAAAGACGACCAAAAGCTAGACAGCGCCACTCAAGTGATTGGTCCCGTGCCAGACTGCAAAGCGAATGTGCCTTGCCTAGACGATATAATAAAGGAATAAAATGTACCTACTAGGCCATACCGAAGGTAGACCAGACAGCAAGGATAAAGTTGCATCGTTGTATAAAAAATATAATTTGAAATGATTTTTGAATAACAACATACACGAAATAGCCTGGTCAGCCTTTTACCCACTTTTAACAAAGTATTATATTTTTGTTTACGTACTTTCCCAAAGTCACAAGCCACGATCCCGACTCAAAAACTTCCGGAATATTTGACTTGGGCCTTATCCACTCGTTGCCAACGGCACATCATGTCAATATTTACTATGGAAAGAAGGAGCAAAAAATAAATTAGGCAAAAGCTCATTTTAGGTGGAAAAATCGTCGCAGCGACATCTGTGGCTCGGGGGCCGGGGCGAGGGGAGACTGGGGCAAAACGTGATTTCTTTTCCATTACTATTGGAGTGCCTAAGTGGTTTGCAGGGTAAGATTGTGGGGGCCGGAGTATATTAGGTATTAAGCATCATTTGGGGTAACTACATTTATGGCAAGCAAAAATTTGGTAACATATTTAGGTTTTGATTAAACCTGAGGCAACTTTTATTATTGAGAAACAACGGGTCTTGAGAAGCAACAAAAAGAAAGAGTAATAAAATGAACAAAGAAAACTCGCGAAAGTATTTTTGCTGGCCTTCGAAAATCTTACTTTCCAACGAAAAAACACTCAAACTTAATTGAAAGATAACTTTCGGTTCGATTCCCGGCCAGGGCAAAAAAAGCAAGGGTTACCGTCCGTTTACTTTAAATTATGAACTTTGCTAACCTTTCCGCGGCTTCAGATTCACTTTTTTAAACGAATACCGAGATGAAAAGTTTTGGAATAAAATTATGCCGAAAACAAGTCGTTTGGTACTGTAAAAATAAAACTTTATAATTTTTATTAAACAGCTAATATAAGATTTTATACACTGAAATGAAATAATTTTTGTGAGTATGTTTAGGTGTTCATTACTATTTTTAAGTCAAGAATTTTTGCATTGAGGATGAGATTTTTTTATTCTGAATTAATTTAAATGAAGAAGTTACCTGTATGTACCAAATAATAGAAAAACTGAAACTAACAAAATATTACTAAAGAAGAAAAATTTAAAGAGTAACTTAAAAAACTGGAAGAAACGATCAAAACAAACAATGTAGCAGCAGACGAGGCGTAATTCGGACGCAAACATCGCAGAAATCAAATAAAAACCGATCGGGCGAGGCGACCTTTTTTCCATCTCTGCAAATAGGATCATTTGTAGCACGAAATAGTTTTGATACTATCAAGTTTTTAACCGTAAAGTTTTTGACGATGGACGCATACGATGTGATGACAAAAAAGTTAGGTGCGCGTTTAGACAGTGTTTAAATTAATTTTCCATACGATTTGACGTTTTCAAGCGACTTAAAATATGTCAAACATTTTTTGTAATAACACGGATAATATCTTTGGCAAAGTCATTTGCAATTTGTGTTACCAAGTAATCTATTGTCAAACATGGCGATAATAACCGTTTTGGGAACACTTCACGATCCGCCCATCACGATAAAAAAAGAAATCTAGTTTTTGGAATTCATTAAATTTATTACCTCAAAAGTACGATTTCAATAGTAGGTAAAGTCAATTTCCTTGTTGAGTCATACAAGTAAAATGAGACAAACATAGCTAACAATGTGTAAATTACTCACTTTAGCTTGGTGTATTTGCAAAGTAGGATGGTGAACAAATTGTAAGACGACACCTTGACCAATAACAAAACAGGAAAGAAAAATGCATTCTGTATTGTATTTGACACCGTCCAAACTTCATACCTACTGACCTCATTTATTAAATGTACTTGCTATTTGGTTTTGTTTATCTTAACTCATGTTTTAAATTTATTATATTCAGTGGTCACTTTCAGGATTTACAACATAGTTGCAACAAGAGTTTTTACCGTATAAAAGTAAAATTGAAAGATGAGTATATTTTTCCAAGTCCAATAAACAACTTTAATTTCCATCAGACATAAGTTTGGGAGAATATGTCCTGATGGTTGTCATAAATGGTTTTCTAATAAGTATCAATACTGTTTCGTCCTCGTACAGCTTGCCCTCTTTTCTGGAGGGCGGTACAAAGACTTGGTGGAAAATGAAAAAAAGCGAGAAAAGATAACGCGCCCGGTAGACGGACCAATCACGAAAATTACCTGCTACTTTATTGAATAACTTCTGTATAAAAAAAATGCCTTCTGTATAACAGTTTAGTTCTAAGTTTTTTGCAAAATACTAAAATCGTTATATTTATTCTGTATTTTTTTCATTCATGAAAGACTCAAAATCCCCTGTATGTTACACTATAATTTTAAAGGAGTATTAACTACCTTTTACTTATTTTACTAATATTTCTTTTTCGATTATTTCAAAATTAAAATACATACCGTACCTATCTAAGAACCGCAAATATATCTAGCGTTTGTTGCTTTAAAGTAATAAATGATATGTATTAATAATTTTAATGCATATTTATTTTAAGTCACTATAATTTCGTTTTGTAACTACGTACCTATTTCGATTTCTTTTTTGTACCTACATTACAAAAACGTATGTAGGTACCTACAGTGTAATTATATTTTCAACCACATAAGGTAATCCACCCTTTTTCAAATTCCCCGCACTCCCCATTTCTTTCGCCCGGACACATTTTTCCATTATGAATTTTTCGAAAATGATAAGATGGATTACGTACTCTGGTTACTCTTATTCCCAGAGGTCCCAGGTTCATTATCCCTATTCTTAAGATTATTTTTGGGGACGTGGTAAATGATTTGTGGGTGGGTTGAAAGCGTTTTTTACTCGTAAGTAATTTTTTTACCTAGCGATGGCTTATGATTAAATCCCTCAGTTAACTTTGCCGCCATCAGTATGTGCGTGCTTAGTTTTGAAATCAAAGATGAACATAATAATATTAACAATTGACACGAAAATGTCCCCAATCTTTTAATTTAGTATCTATGGCTGTTACATAAGTACCTAAGTACATACTGGTTGGAATTTTTCTGATCGGCCGCAGTTTTTGTATACCTAGTTTATTTCTCTATGTCGTCGGATCCCTATCTCTATTTTAAATTAATAAATTCACTAGGCCATAATAAAAAAAAAGTGTAATAATGAAAACTTTACGGATTTAACACGAAACATGTTATTAGATTGTTTTTAAATTTCTGTTATACATAGTGCAAATTGGTTGGAAATTTTCTTACCGGCCGCAACCTGCGGTTTTCGTGCAGAATATTTCTCTATGTCGGATCGCTATCTCCATTTTAATATGTATAATAAAATTATAAATACAATTTAACCAAAATCTTAAAAAAATATGCACCGATTCAACACGAAATAATATGTAATTATATTACTTTTACCTTGCTGTTACATAGTGCACATTGGTTGGAAATTTTCTGACCGGCCGCAACCTGCGGTTTACGTGCGGAATATTTCTCTATGTCGGATCGCTATCTCCATTTTAATATAATAAATTCATAAATACAATTTGACCGGTATCTAAAAAAATATGCACCGATTCAACACGAAATATGTAGGTAATATTACTTTTGCTTGCTGTTACATAGTGCACATTGGTTGGAAATTTTCTGACCGGCCGCAACCTGCGGTTTTCGCGCAGAGTATTTCTCTATGTCGGATCGCTATCTCCATTTTAATATAATAAAATCGTAAATAGAATTTGTCCACAAACTAAAAAAGGTGCAAAAATAAAGACTGAATCAATCCAACACACAAAAATTTTCATATTGCTTTTACTTCCTGTTACATAGTGCACATTGGTTGGAAATTTTCTGACCGGCCGCAACCTGCGGTTTTCGTGCAGAATATTTCTCTATGTCGGATCGCTATCTCCATTTTAATATTTACTAAAATATTGCCGGCGTTTCCGGGACCGGTGTACCGCGGAATACGGTCTTACTTGTAATGGTATAAAATTTTAGGCCATTAAGCTGGAAGAATGTAGCCGTACGTATTAAGAACACAGAAAATAAATGTATCCAATGAATAGTAAGTACTTACCTACAGTAAAATAATCTAAACGAGATTTCATAAGTCTTTATGATTCTTTTTCTTTTATTTTATTATAAAACGCCCGCACAGCTAGATCATACAATAATAAACATGGAGTATGGTTGATAGCGAAAAAAGTCTATACTTTTACTCGACTACAAGAGCATAATATCTTAACAACTTTTGCTCTAGGTAAGGAAAATCGACCATTGTCACATAGCATAATGAGCGAAAAACGTTTTGATCGTATCAAAGATAAAACTTCGCGAAGAAACGAAAGGACCTAATTCCTCTTAATTAAAACACAGTGAACTCACAAAGCATTTTTCCAATTAGAAAGCGCTAAGATAAAAAGCGCAGGTGGACGGAAAGTTTCGTCGAGATCTTTCCGCTCGGGAGCGCCAAAACTCGATATTAAAGTGAGGAAAGTTTCCAAAAGGCGAAGGTGAAAAATTCACAGGAAGAACAAAGACAGCCGTTGTCCGAGGAAAGGAGTTATTTTAATAATTCCGCTTGATTTCTGACCCGCTCGAGTTTGAAGTTTTTATTTTATAGTTAAAGCTTTATCTATAACTAATTCGAAGCAAAAATACAGATCTACGCTAGCCGGGCTAGCATGTGCACTGTAGTAGAGAGACTTATCTGCCCACGAGAAGACTTCGAATGTGTCAAGTCGTATGGGATATATAAAAACAAGTGAAGAACTTAGACATAGGTATAGGTGTAGAAAAAATCGGAGTCTGGCCGGTTGGCATACGACACGCTCACTGCTACGATTTGGCTACACTTTTATGTCAAAAATATTTTCGTTTCTTTCGTAGAATCCATACGATTTTATACGTCTGAAGTACAGTTTTCTGAGCTTCTCGAAGGTGTTAAGACTTATTAAAACTACCCCCGCAGAAGTAATCAGTTAGTATTAGCTATACATTAGGCGTCCCTTAAAGGACGCTTCCCACATGAAAGGCATACGAGTACGAGTTTCAACATACGAGTTATCCAGGAAGAAAGTCAAACGTGGTGACATGCGGAAGAAATCTAATGTCGATGACAAAAATGCGTGGGCTTTGCGTTAAAAATGTACTACCTGATTGGAAAACCCTAATTACCTGTTCAGTCATTCAAGATAATAATAAGGTACTTACTTCCTTTGAGAGCCTGCAGTTTCTAGGTACAGCTTTCATAGCCCTTTCTTAGCTATTTAAGAAAATGAAAGGAATTTCTGAGAATCAATTAAGATGGGTACCTACTATCACCAGCCCATCAACCTGGCCATTTCAGGGACCAACTTATGCTGGTTTTTCTAAGTATTTGAATAATTTATTCGCTATAGCGTCCAGTGTATGTAGGTAGATAAGTAGGTTGTTTACCTGTTCTGAAGAACGTCTATATTTGAATCTATACGTCAACAAGGTGTTCTTAAGCTCTTGTTATGTCTACGTTTTCAGGATCGGTTGGAAACATAGGCGTTTTCTGGAATCTGTATGCCAGCTAGAAACTGGTGTGTAAGTAGGTACCTAAGTCTGATGTCATTAATTTTGTCCAGATGGGCTACAGTGCCTACAGTCTTGACGATACTTCTTCGTATGAAAAAACCAAATAGTTGTTGACGTATCATCTTTCATATTTTTGGAACTCTTTCCAAGGATTGATCAGCGTGACTATTCAAAGCTAGCTGCACTAGCTATCTAACTTTATAAGAACGTCGCTCTTCCTAAACTGCAATTCAGAAAAGTGTGATTTTATGCACAATATGCTTTATAAAAATAAACTAGGTACTTGGAATATTATAATTGAAATTTATATAGGCAGAATCGACACAGTGAATAATTTCATCATGCAAGCACCGAATTTATAGGTACCTATAGCATACCCAGGTCATGCTAGCACTTTGGTCCCGCGGCCAGTCATCCCGCCGTCGCAATGATTGTATTGATTTTCAGACCCCCCTTGCCCCACCCGCGAATGACCCCCCCACACAATACCCCCATATCTACCCCAAGTACAATACACACGGTGTAAATAATTGAAATCCTGCAATGGTGTGAAAATAGTGGTGCCATAGTAATGGGAGCCGCGAAAATTAGATTTGATAGAGTTTTCGGGTAAAGTAAGTGAATTAGGGCCCATGTCCAGTAGTGGACTGTTGTAGCTGTTAATGTATGCGATGTAAGTGAATTTTGAATGTGAATACGCGATCTGTTGATGCCTCCATGGCTATCGGACCGAGTGTCCGTGTCAATTTGGATATTTGATTTTGCTTCTCATTGCAAAGGACATTTTGTTAAGCTTTGGCCAAATGTGTTCCAATGGCTCAGGTCCATTTCACTGTGTTGGAAACAATAATATCTGTTTAGATTTATCTGTTTGATCACTCCAATTGACTCATACACTGTCGAGCTAAAAATGTTTCCAATTTATAACCATGAACTTACACTTCATTTTAATTGTAATGGCAATAATCGGAAAAACGCATTTCACATTGATGGAAACAAAAATGTACTTAACCTGTTTGGATTTAATTGACTATTTACCGATAATTGGCTCGGACACTGTCTAGCCAAAAATGTTCACAATACGAGTATTTTTGGTCATGAACTTAAAACATGATTTTCCTTTTCATGGCAATGAATTCCATAAATCCATTACACACTATTGGAAATAAAAATGGTAGATAAATAATGTGTATTTCGTTGGAATTATCGGATTATTCATTGATAATTGACTCGGACACTGTCTAGCCAAAAATGTTCACAATATATTCGGCCATGAACTTACACTTTGATTTTACTTTTCATGACAATGAATGGCAAAATATCATTACACATTGTTCGAAGTAAAAATGGTGAATGAAATATGTAGAGCACTTAATTGAAATTATTTGATTTATCATTTTTAAATTACTCGAACACTGTCTAGCCAAAATGCTGACAACAATTTTGTTCAAAATAGGTAAGTAAACAATGTAATTACAAGTGTACACGATGCGGTGTACAAAGTATAAAAATGCTGAAAATCCATATGTCGCTGGGTCGAAATAGACCATCAAGAGTTAGATCATGGAACTAGAGAATTTACTCTGAAAAACATACGTCGGTCATTCACCCCCAAAATACTTTTGCTACTTTTGCATTCCTGTATTTTGAGGTGCCTGATCGTCTGGATATTACAAAAGAACCTAGCTAGACGCGAATATATTATAATCCAGATCCAGCTCCTTTTGTGTTTGAGTATAAATAGTAGTACAAAAGAATCTTACGAGACGTGAATACATTAAGATCCAGCTTGAGTATTGAAAAAACCGACACACTGACTTTTAACCTCCTTCTTACAGTCTCTCAAAGAGCAGCCGCTTTTGTCGCAGCGCCGTCAAACGATTGTTTTTATCGCTTTTCGCGGACGTTTTTACATAACACTGAACAAAACACAATCTGTATCGAAGTGTTTTTCGGCCCATTCTTCGGTCCATTGTCATGTTAAAGTCCTTTGTAGTGCTGGCAAAGAATTACCTGTTACGCATCTGTTAAGTAACTGGTAGATCAAGTATTTTAATAAGTAAACAAAATACTTCAAAATAATGGTATCTAACTTGCAAGTTAAGAATGTTTTATACAGGTAGCAGTTGCATAAAGGTAACTACATAGAAGAGTATTGAAAATATTGTAAGATTATTATAGGAGTGAAAAGTTCAAAACTTTAAAGATTAATAAAGAAAGATTATAATACGTGTGATTCTTTCTATCAAAAAACTAAAGTTTCAAACGCGTCTTAAATTGGAAAATTGCACTTCTATGAGGGAAACTGATAATAATAGAGAGTCTTAAGTGTTTATTTCTTGTAATTTTGCCCAAAATAGATACGAAGCATTCAACGCCTACACACTAAAACAGTTCTTATAAATATTCCCTCTATTATAATTTTCTACTGAAATATTAGAGAGACGATCACAATATGCCCCGCGTTCTCAAAACCTTTTTTAAAACCTGATAAATATATAACATCAAGTGATACGTGCCAACCTGTTAAAGAAATAGCTAGTATTTTTCGAGCAGCACTACCGAAAATCATTGTCCAGAACAAAAAGGCCGATTGATTGGTGTTTTTCCTATCTCCATTCGGGAAAGTTTTCGACTCGATAAGTTTGAATACGTAAAAGAAAATTGTTTACCTTCTGTTCCATTGTTTTCTTTTGTTTGTAGTAAAAGAAAAGTTTTCTTTTGTATGTAGGTAGATTGTAATATGTTTTTTTAACTTGGCTTTATTTAAAATATGTACATACAAAATAGGTATAATCACAAGCACGGGGCTTGCTGGGTTGATAGTAGATACTGATGGCTTACAAAAAGAGTTTAGGCTGTCTGGCAAAATATGACAAAGGGTAATCTAAGGAATCATTGCATTGCGCTTTTGTATTGACCTGAATAATACTAGACTTCTTATTAAGATGTAGGTACATAATTATAATATTTGTAAAGTGTGTGTCAATGTATAAGAAAATAACAAAATCTGACACTAGAACGTCATATGATTCTGAGCTTAATTAAATTCTAATTTTAATTCAAGATATATGACGTTCGTAGCAATCGTCTTCTTAGATACCTTGAGTTCCTACGAGATTCCAGTTATTTCCAGTAAAAGTCAGTATAAGCTTCAAAATCGTCGCTAGTACTGAGTCAGCCATCTGTAAACCGCGCCGTTTCCCTAATTTGTGTTATTTCTTCCTAATCTAATACCTACTCTAACTTTCATTATAGGAAAGATTAAACACAACGGTAGCAAAAAATAAATCCCGGCGTACAAAATATCAAAACAAACACTATAAAAGTAAATTCCCTATCCATGTAGGTAATGACAGTTCTGGCATTGATTTCTACTTTACAAAGAATACAAGTTTTCTTTCCCCTTTCGTCCAATAATTACTACGGGAAATTTTATAACTGCTCTGTTAATTACCGGGTCTATGTTTTACTACTGTGGCATTAGTCAACAGAGGATCGTTAAAAAATACAGTGATATCCGGCTATTGGACGTTTTTGGTGAATAATTTAAGTGACAGAATTTTTGATACGACATGAAATCAGAACGTTATAATCCAGCCGCTTGAATAAGCCATATCTGACAGCTCTCAAAATCATGTTAATGTTAAAGGTGTGCATTAGGTCTATATTAATCTTTGTAAACATGTCTTCTAGTATGGGTTTGACAACTGTCTATTGGCTATTGCTGCGGTCGCACTTATTGGAGTAGTTCAAGACTTAGACGTAAAAAAAAAATTAAGAACCGTATGCCAACTAAAATCGTTTTATACACGGATAGGTAAGTTATGAATTATTTTGAGCATGATAATATAATAACTCCCCGTATATCCATCTATTCATCAATTTCGTTATTAATCTTAAGCACATGAACATACCTTTTTAACGGATCAACCAAAACTGGTTAATCTAAACATCTGTTTGTAAATCCAGTGTATTAGAATACCTTCAAGTACTGCTGATCAATACGTTATTCCTTTAAAATTTCAACACCGTCAATAAATCAATAGTTCTCACAAACAGACAATGAAAATTACAAATTACACGGTAATAAGCGAGGCTCGTCATGATTACTGTAATTAAAAAAACACTGACAGACCGCCGTCAGCGATGTCAGCATAGTATCATTGACTCTGTCTAGACCTAGGTAATAATTACTGAGCTAGATCAGTCAGGTGGTCAAACGTAATGTGTCAAGCTTGTTTCTTTTAAATATAGTTGAACAAAAGTTAGTAATTTAATAAGAAAAGAAAAAAATATGTGTGAAGTTTCGGAGGTGATTTTGCAGATTTGTCACACCGCTTTGATTGTACGAAGTTTGACAAAAAACTGCGGCCTCTGACCTCTGTTGAAGTCATATGAATTTGACATCAAATCACATTTTTTTTTGTTGGTTTATACCTAGCATCCGAAAAATTTCTGGGATTTTCGTATGTTAAAACTCAATCATTTTTCTTCTTTTGTATAGAACACCAAGTCGAAATACTAGCCGATGGTGCTTACCTACAGAAGGTTTGCAAATTTCTTTTTTCAGTTTGTGCCAGGATTTTATTATAAATCTTGATATTAAATTATAAAATTCTTCACAATTACAGTAAGTGTAGTTCGCATTCAAGTCATTAGATATTTTCAAAGAACCTACCTGCTGATTATGTCGCTGACCTATACCTAGGTTTTAAATAATAAAGTAGACTGTAGGAAAGTTAGTTAAAACTTTGACTTGGCGAGAATCACACGAGTGTCTGTCAAACCGTTTGTTATAAACTGTTTTGTATGGGAATAAGGTGTATAATCGCATTTTCCTAACGCATGTAATAGCGTTGCGCATAATAATAACGTATCTACAAATGGACGTTTCGTGTGTTTTTCGTCTAATACCTACTCATGCTAGTTTGATTTGCATAACTAAAATGATATGGCAATTTCTTGAAATCTTTAGTGATAAAAAATGAAATAAGCCAGTTTTTCCTTTAGAAATACAAAGTAATCTGACACCTTGGTAGGATTGTACGGTGTCCCTTATTTTACTGTGTGTAAGTAAAACTTTAATATCCAATCTTCAATTTGTAAGTTAAAATCTCTTGGTTGAAAAAACTCTTTTATCTAAGATCTAGTCGTAAATTCTATAAAACACATCATTCAAGAAACGTCCTGCATCATTCATTACTCAATTAGCATACACTTTGTTTTTATTATTAGACTAGACCCGTCTAATTAGTTGCATAAATATTAAAATTCTACGGCCCGCCTCTACAGAAACGGAACGCACTCGACCGAGCACATACTACAAAAAATTCCCACGAATTTATAATGAGAACAAGCAACGTTGCCCATTGGCTAGTTCGGACGTGGAAAAAAAACACGTGATTTTTTTCTAAACACCGTAGAACGTACGTTACGTCAGCGCGGCCGTGATTGGCTGCGGTCGGCGCACCGGCCGGCCATTGGACAATTTTTTTCCCGCTTTCCACGTAACAGTTTTGTTTTCTGTGAAAACTCTAGCCAATAGCGGTTGAGGAAAACGCGTTTTAATTGTAAAAGTTGTTATTGAATTGCAACTTTTTGTGGATAGTCGGTTGGATTGGTTCAGTTGCTACTGATTACAAGTCGAATCTAGTTTTTGTTTGGACAACATGCTCGATAGGCTGTTCGAATGCTATGTGCCTGGGTATGTGAGCATCATTAGTTATTTGTTTGTACCTAATAGATAATTATTTACCTACTACCTAAGTAAGAATTCACATTTTGTAAGAGGTTTTAAAAGTTTTGACCTTCTATGCTGCTGCTTTATAAACCGAAAAAACTATAAAACAATTTCGGAAATTTCTCCAGTACTCACCTTTTAAGAGACCAACATACGCTGGATATTCGATGTAACATGATAAAACACCAGTGAATTTAGACCTGTATGCTGCTGATCTACCACTGACCTGTATAGGCTGCATACAGCTGCAGTGTGCTGCTGAACGTGGCTGAGCTGCTTGAAGCGGCGGTCACAGTAGGAGCACTTGTACTACTTCGCACCAGCTGGTGGTTGCTGATCTACCACTGACCTGTATGCAGCCTCGTGTGCTGCTGGACGTGGCTGAGCTGCTTGAAGCGGCGGTCACAGTAGGAGCACTTGTACGGCTTCTCGCCAGTGTGTACGCGGATGTGCTGCACCAGCTGGTGGTCGCTGATCTACCACTGACCTGTATGCAGCCTCGTGTGCTGCTGGACGTGGCTAAGCTGCTTGAAGCGGCGGTCACAGTAGGAGCACTTGTACGGCTTCTCGCCAGTGTGTACGCGGATGTGCTGCACCAGCTGGTGGTTGCTGCTGAAGGACTTCAGGCACTGTTGGCACTGATGCGGTTTGACTTCTCCGCCCAACCCGCGCTGCAGCTCGCGCGCGTGCATTTGCATGGCGTTCTTGTGCATGAAGATCTGTGGAAGATGCTCGAATGTAGAAGGTGTACGAGTAGCTTATCGTAGAGGACGAAACTCACAATGTTGTCGCAAGACACTCGTGAGACCGATGCCTCGCAGATTCGCATTTAATCCATCTTTACCTATCCTACAATGTAGAAATGCTATATTTAGAGCGAGATCTTTTTCCCTGTCTTTCATATCTTGAGCGAGAAAATAGCTAGAGATGTGTCTCCGTACCGCTGATAGTAGAATCAAACAGATTTGGATGTGTTACCCATGTAAAATCTACTTCTGACTAAGATAAAAGTAAGGAAGAAATGACCTTCTATATTGAAAGCTATCGTAGAAAAATATCCAAATCTGCTTATTTCCACGAACATTATGTTATTGAGGTAAAAGAGATCTGGACTGTAGCATACCGGGACCAAGGGGTTTCAAAGACTATGATTAAGTGTAAGTTATAGAATGAGAAAGCGACCTAGCTTCTATCAAATATCTACACATACATATCCTAATTTTGTAATAAATCGTAATTTTAGATTCTAAAATCTTAACTGCCTTCCATACAAAAAGACTGTATTAGAAAAAAGTACCTAATACCACAGAAACACCAAATAATCTTGATAAAAGCTCGAAATGTGCAATTCTTTACATGTAACTTATTATTACTGCAACTCCGGAATCACACATAAGGCTCACTTATTTTTACCGTTGTACAGAGGGCCACAAAATTTTATGAAAATTTTGTTTTTGCTAAAGTTACCTAATAGAAAATATCTAGACAGCGATTTGTGAAACATATTGTCACAAGTAGGTAGATAAATCTATTATCAATAATGAAAAAATGTGTTGTTATTATTAAGTTAATCATTTCTAGAAGACTAATAAAGTACGATACTTAAATATAAGGCTGTACCGTATTACGCTGCACAAGAGAATCTTAATACCTTCTAATACCTACTAGACCTATTTTTATAACTACTAGAACCAACTAGACCTTCGTAAAAGGTCTTTTACTATTAGGAAGCTTACTGCAACATCCCTGAAATACACTTTACCCTGAGAAAAACGAGAAAAAGCTTATTACTGTAAAACAGTTAGCAGCGGGTTGAAACGCTGGGTTGAATCAAGTATTTTCTTTGGCGAAAATTGCAGCTTCATATACAGTAGTGGCAGTAAGAAATCGTAGCCGACTGTACCACCACTATAAATAATATTAAGTCAGTATAATTCCAGCTTATCTGAGTTACGGGGAGGCAATTTCTTTGCTATGGCAAAATTATAGGACGCCGCGCGAAACTTTACACCGCCGCCGCCAAGTGTAATGTTATGTTAGGTGTTAGTGTTAGATCGCGTGAGTGCGGCCAAGTTTTATATTAAAGTATGAATTTTATTGAACATCATAGGCTTAAAAATTTTGTAAACTATAATAGTGAGAATGAAAAACGTATTGATGTGCATAAGTGTGTGTAAGTAAAAACTATCTCTGTTTACTCTTACGCACTGTCCTAAGTATCATCCGAAGAGAACTTTGTAGAAATTGGTACCATAGATGGAAAGCCATTTTATAGAAAATACTTTTCTTTTATGTCTCAATAATCCATGCTTAAAAGTGACAGTTTTTCGATTACTACAATTTACTTTTCCCAGACAAATCATATATGTAAAGGATTGAAAACAAATACCTATAGGTGCCTATACCTTCAAAACATTAAATCCATAGATAACTCTAACCTACCTACCTCTATAAACATATACATAATAGCGCGCCTATATTCTTTGCGGGGTAGTCAAAGCGTAAAAGGCTGTAAAAAACGGGCAATTACATCTGACAAAAGTTTTAGAGGCATTTACTAGATTGTGTTTCACCATACCTAGTGTCAGCCTGTCGCCAAAAATTGCAAGGAATAATTAACACTCAAATCCCTTAGTTGCTTCTTACGATACCCACGGGAAAGATATGGGGTGATGCTATTCTAAGCCGGCACCACAAGGCAATCTAAGCCACACGGCAAGTTTTTAAAATTCACCGAATTCGATCCGCTTACCATGTAAGCCGAAACTCAAAAACACGTACGCAATCCTGAAAACTATGCCAAAGTTTTGTCAATACCGGTTGTCATGTTTGTATATAAATAGGTTTAATCTGGGCCCAATCTGTGTGCTGTGTATTTTATACGGACCGGTATATTTATTGAAAACCCTTCGTTTGTGCGATTCCAAAGAAACGACTTTGGACACGCAACCGTACACTGCGGGACAAAATTTGCGGAACCATTTGATAATCACATATTTTTTATATCTTTTTAGTAACTGTATAATAAATTGGAAACGAAAAAATTTGGAAAAAAGAACATAATAAGTGATGAGATTTGAGATAAGTGAAACCGAAATTTATGCTACATTTAAGTACAGCAATGATGATGATTGATCCTCTAACTCCTCGTGGATTATAAGCCCTCAATATTTTTTCTCCAGACATCTCTGTTTTGGCCTTTTTCTTTTTGAAATATTACGGTATGTACCTACTATAGAAATAACAAGAACTGATATTATTAAGACAATTAATAGCCTTACGTAAGAAATAAAAGATTTACCCTTGGAAGAAAATCCATATCAGGAACACTATAATATGGCCACATTTAAAAAAATATATTTTATCAATTATGAATAATTAGGTTTACACGTGCGTCACTTCAGAAAATCAACTGTGGATTAACTATATTTTGGTATTCCTCTTCCTCAGACAGGAAAAAATGTATATAAAAATAAAATATTTAAATTAATTACCAAGCTATATTGAGCCAGAGAATCAGTTGTTATACTTATATGTTCAAAGTTTTTCAAATAACAGGAAGCATTTTTGTTCAATTCAAGTATCTATAGCTTGTGGTTTTATTATAATGTAAGGTGTGCATTAATTTAAAATATTTTATAATAAACGGAAAAATCCACTCGGTTGTTTGTGGCTAATTGTAACCTAAGACTTTATTACATGAAATGTCAAATTGCTATTTTGAAATTATTTCAATTGAATAAAGAAATCTGTAAAGCTATTCATGACATCACGCACGTCAAATTCTAAGGATCTGATGTGACTCGGCCTGAGATAGCTCTTATCGTAAGAACCAGACTTGTGGTAACAGTTAAAAAAACAGATTAAATATATGTATTTTAGTTTTGGTGGAACATTTAGGTTTTATTAAACCACATTTATCCAAAATGAAGGAAGAATTGTTATTATACCATAAATATTTGATGATTTCAAGAAGGGCAAAAATATATTGGCCAAAACGTTGCCCGCGAGTGTAGCCCTTTCACGCGTGTTAGAAAGTAGAACTAGACGCTCGGATCACGCAACGAAGAAATTGCAAAGAATTTATGTTTCTGAGGCGATATGATGCCGGGTCTAAGGTTCAATTCCCGGAAGGTACAACATGAAATATTGTAGCAATCAAAATCGTAAACTGAGATTTCTCTATGGGAATATGTTTAGAGGTCGTATTTGAATTGCAGAAGGATGTGCCTTGAATAACTGTCGGTTAGAATGTGTGATTAATAATGTGTGGATTGAAGTTCTGATAAACTTTGATGTTTGAATCAGTGAAGGGAGGGGACTTGCAAAACCTTCGTTGCAATAATAATTTCGTGTACTGGTCTAATTTTGGTTTTTGAAACACTTTGAGCGATATGTCGACGATTCAGCAAAAAATACAAAAGTAAAAATCCCGATTCGAAGTAGGTAACAGTCGCATCTTCTTCGCTTGAAAAAGTGTAAGCGATTACTGATTAAAATTAAACCGTCAATTTGGCAACCCTAGTTTGGGTTGTAGGGTAGCGAATTCTAAAAAGTGCCTTCCAATACTTCTTAAAAATATGAAAAATAATTATAATAAATAAGCTTGATTTTTCCGAAGGAATTTGTTTTTAGCACGAAACAGTTTGTAAAAGAAGTTTTAAAACATGTATGAATTCTCGTCTTATTTAAATGTCAATTTTACTAGGACGGCACATTTCTTTTTAAAATTATCTGAAAGCAGCGATTTGAACGTACACCTTGTTCAACCCCTAAAGGCACTAATTAGGCTGTATAAAAAATTGAGCGCTGCCACGACGTAAAAAAGGAATGAAATATGCGCGGTCCATTTCCCGCCAAATTGTTCCGGGAGTGGGCATTACTGCTCTATTAAGAAAAATTACTTTCTCCCTGATGGCTGTTTAACACGTTTTTTATAACCCAAAATCGGGACACGATGTCGCCATTTTTCTTACGGTTAAACTTTTTTAGGGAAAGTCGTTTTAACATTTTTATTTCAGGTTTTGTACGAACACAAAAGACAGTTTTCCAAAACTGTCACTAACGTGATTCTTCAATGTCGCCAAACGAGGCCAGAAAAAAGGTACACCAAAGCGGAAAAAAACGAAACGTACACATCCTTTGAAGTGCATCGTTCATGAATGACCAAACAAAATAAAAAAGCGTACTGCACGCGGTGAAATTTAAAAATACTCGGCCTAAAAAATGAGTCAAGTTCAGCCCAAATGCGTCATCAGGTGTACCTTGTGACTTACTGATCTGGATTTTTTACTTCTGCACTTTTTGAGACGTTTTGTCTGAAATACATGGATCTTTATATAACGTAGCGCTAGCATACAAAATGTTTTATTTCAAGTAGGTACTATAGGTATACAAATCTCGTAACCAAAGTCATAGTATCATAGTAACCAGCCATAGAAAAGCACTGCAAAAATTCCCACAACACAAAATAACAAGTCAAATAAAACAAAAGACCGCTAATAGTCGATAGTTAGTTTTACGCCGTTCCTTAATTGCCCCTTAGCGTTTTTTACCCCTTTCGTCTGCGGCGAAATTGCCCCGTTCGGCGGAAAGTGACAACGTGTTAATGTATGGTGTGACACCTGTCACAGTTTGCAAGTCATTATGTCCGTGCGTTATTTCAAATTATGATTTGACATTGGGCGGGGCGTGAGAAGCGTGCGAGTGTTGGTTTGAAAAATCGCAATATACGTCTATTTTTGTAGAACACGGAGCTTTGTCAGATACGACTTTTTACGTAGTTACTGCAGAATGCAGATACTACTATTGTAAAGTTTTTATAGTATTTGATTTATTTTATCAAGTTGGACTTCAACTTCTCAAGGTTTTAGAGTCCGAAATAAAAGAACTAAAAGAAAAGACCGTAAAGAAAAATCTATAAAAAGGACATTATTGTCTGATCTAGGTATTAAATAACGTATATTTTAAAAGTGCGTTGATAACAAACTATTAATCTTATTTACTTTTATTACCTATCGATAAAGAAACTTATTCAATACCACCACTTGTCTTTATCGGTATGATTGTCAATAATTCAATATTATGCCGTCACTCAAGGGCTCGGGGAAAAATGGCGTATATTTTTAAAACAAAGAGATAACGGTCTCAAGGCGCCCGCGTAAGGCACATTACTCATCAAAGTATCAAGAAGAGTCTTTCTTTAAATAAATGCAACCTTGGATCAAAAATGCTGTTTACAGTAAGAGGGATGCACACACGCCGCGAAAAATTGCGGTTTTCGCCCGCCAGCATGCAAATGACAGTAAGCAACACGACAATATACGACATGTTTGTCCCATGAAATGTGGCATTATTAAACCTGAGCCGGAAAAATATCGCAAAACTGCGTATGAGAGACATAGAAATTTAAATGCGTAGTTGTCTTTCATTCAAAGGACAGGCTAAGTTTGTTACACCCAAGAAAAAAAAGTGTCCGTTTTTAGTTTTGACAACACTTTCCTTTGTGTATGGCACACGGCGCATATACGGTATAATGTGTTCAGCTAATCATTAATGGCTAATAATCCGCAGAAATCCCATAAAAAATCAATCAACTATCTACAAATAAATTGGTTAATTGGACAACACGACTACAAGTTACGTCTCCAGTCACAAAACCACAGTAAAAAGATTTATAATAGGCGCTACTTACGAAAAGACTTATATTAGATTACTATTTAAATTAGCCAAAATAATAGCATTAGAATAAGCAGGTAGCAGAAGAAGTTGAGCACTGTACGGTTATATATTTTTAGACGAAACCGGTAAAACTCAAAAAAATGCATTGAAGATATTACAAGAAATATATGATTTTGATTTACGGAAATTCCTTTTTCATTAAACTAATGGGATAGGTTAAGGGTAATTGTCACAAAAAAATACGGCTTTAGATTTTGCGAATAAATCTCTTAGCACATGAACTGTAATTGTCAGTAATATAAATTATATAATTTCCATATTTAACATTCATTACATTATCGGTTAATGTCGGTTTTGGGCCTTCAACGCGGTCCAAACCTCTATTGCCTACAACATAACTGTGCGAGAGGGACGCAGCATAAAGCAGTCTAGTTGAGAGATAGCTGTTTAGATAGCGCTATCTCGATCGGCCGCCCACGGGCCGAGGGCAGTTGACTTCCTACATTGTTGGGAAAAATGCTTTTTACTAAATTAACTACGAAAACGTTTAACGTATAGCATAGATAGTGGTCAAACGTATACGATAGATAGTGGTCAGTTTTTTCTTCTATTAAACATTTTTCAATTATATCTTTACCTTTACTACTAGTTAACTACATACAGCCACAACAGTTCACTGCTGGTCATCGACATTATATCTAAATGACGTTTAATGGCGCAAAGTTACATGCCGTGAGGTTATCAAGATTATTTTTATATTTCGGCGATGCCTCGGTATCTATAAGGATTTCTGATACAAAAAATGTTATACAAAGGAAAAAGGAAACAATTTATACAATGACGGATCAATTCAAATATTCCTACCGTTTTCATATCTTTACTTGAACTACAACGAAAAGGACATAGATGCTCGTCAATTGTATATTATAGACTTCAAAGACAGCCTAAGTATCCACCATGCATGCATACTTAATAGAGCTTGCAATGGTTAATGTAGCTATCTCTATTTGCCTGTACTGGTGGTTATCATATTATTAGGTGGAAGCAAATAATCCTCAGTTGACTATTAATTTACGGAAACTATTAACATATGGACATTTGGGCTATGTACCTGCAGTATATGAATTTTTGCCTATATTTTTTTGTTATGTTATGATTATGAGCCATTAATTATATCTGTAAATTTTGCACGAAAGTCCAAAGTGTGCTTAAGTCACTTAAGTATTCTTTGTTCTAAATGCAGCCAAAAACACTGGCCATGAAAAGAAAAAGAAATGTCACACGTTTCCGTATGAAAACGTGTCGGATTGAAATACGGTACATCACGCAAATCGCCCTAAAATTTCAAAAAAGGAATTTTATTGCAACCTAAAAGCTGGAAGAGAAAGAAAGAAAGAAATGTCATGCATACGCTCCCGTATGTAAGCGTGTCAGGAATAAAAAGCGTATGTCACCTGGCTGGCACTGACCTAGGAAGGCCATAAAATTTCAAAAAAAGAAAATTGTTGCAACCTAAAAACTGGCCGATAAAAAAAGAAATGTCATGCATGCGTTCCCGTATGTAAGCGTGTCAGGAATAAAAAGCGTAGGTATCTCACGCGGCCGGCACTGACCTACGTCAACGTACAGCCGTGATGTGATACTACATAATGTAGTATGAGTATGCCCAGTAGAGTAGGGAAACGGGCAGAGACAGGCATCACTTTATTATTGCTAGGTAAAAACGTGTTTAAATAAATTAGTAATCAAAGTAATTAAAGCTTTTCAAGAAAAGGCCTGTCCTTATTTTTAAATAAAAATAGAGATTAAGTAAGTACTTGTTTTGATAGGTTAGGTATATTTTAATTACAAAACATAAGAACAAATTCCATTATTTTGTATGCACTAAAGCTTGTGTAAGAGTTGGTGTAAAATTTAAGAACAGTTAAGAAGTGTAGATAGAAATATTTATTATGAAAATAAATTAAAAAAGTAAAAACACTTATGACAAAAGCAAATATGCAAATATTAGGTACGTACATAATTTTAATTCAAAAATACTGTATTTTTTATACTTTTTTATACTTTTTCATGTGTTTCTCTTTTTATTGCATTTTGATTCATCTGCGATGCATCTTCGAATCGAGTGCAGGCAGACAATGACAGGCGCATTCAGATAACCTCA
Organism: Phthorimaea operculella; assembly: GCA_024500475.1. Taxonomy (NCBI): domain Eukaryota; kingdom Metazoa; phylum Arthropoda; class Insecta; order Lepidoptera; family Gelechiidae; genus Phthorimaea; species Phthorimaea operculella. Next base: position 2,706,981 of record JANFCV010000051.1, on the reverse strand, counting down.
TTTCTTTCCGCGATAGCTCGCACACACGCCCGTCGCAAAGTATGCACTTCTATTACACACACACACACACACACACATTGTTGAGACAAGGAATTCTTACTTTGCGCTACTTGTGCAGGCTAAGGAAAGAATGGAACACTAACAAAAAAATCATTTTTTTGAAATTCGTTACTTGCACTTTTGCTTAATCACTACCTAAATATAGCTTGATTTTTGAAACCAGATATATAGTGAAGTTTTTTTATAATTATAAATTTTAAGTAACACTAAAACTTCACAGTAGGTTTGTCAATGAAAATGACCAAAGTTTAAAAATACACAGGCGGTTCGTTCTAGAAAAATCCGCAAATTTACTCAAAAGGGCAATCATGAAGTCATGAAAGCAGATAAAAGTATGCGTAGCGCAGATAGTTTTAAGTATGCAGTTGCGCGTGCGTGTGTGTGCGTATGATGCAACTACTAAACGCGCGTATCGGACAAATGACGATATCCTGTGAATACTAAACGTATTTGTTACATAATTTTTATTTGTTTTGATAAAAGCTCGGCGATTGAGCTGTTGTATTTTAGTAAGACGATTTTACAGAAAAAGTTACTTGATATTTTATACTATAATATTTTATGATACAGTTTATTTACTTAGGTATAAATTATTGTTGTGTCTAACTTTTAACTATAAATGTGACAAACACGAAAAGCTCACACCAACACTTTGCGTCATAAAGCATATTTTCACGTAATAAAATAGTGTAATTTTATAGTTATTTTACTATGCATAATTCTAATCTTTGGCATCTTATTCATTTAATGTTAGATGTAATAAATAAAGATTAGGTATATTCTGTAAAGCACAGAGCTATTTAAGTTTTAGGTATCAAGTTTCTTTGAAATATTTGAACGTAAATTTCGCACCATTCACATTCCGGCGTAAGACCTTCAGTAGGTACTTATTGAAAGGGCTCGAGTAAAATTTCAAATAATATATTATTTTAAAAGAAATTAAAATGCTTGATGCCAAGATATCAAGATATTTCGTTAGTCTTTTGAAATCGATCTACCTACACAAATCTTACAAATAGACAAAATGTTTTAGTTTATCTCAGATATTTAAGAAGTATTAACAATTTTACTATATTAATGTAAAATTTTGTGAAATGTTTACTTCACAGACATTTAGGTAATCTTATATTTTTAACTTTGGTGGTTATTATCGACCTACTTATTATTTATTCTTGTCTTTTGTCAGCCACGATTGTATTTCCCGTTAAAATTTACATCAAAACTGAACATTTCCTTTCAAAACGCCAACAATAAGCTTTCAGGCTGCCCTTTTGACACCGACAAAAGCAAATATCTACATAAGAAGAAGTCGATAAGTACAATACAAGATACAGCCAAGTATCTTGAGGTTAGACCTTAAAAATGCAGGGGAACGCACCTTCAGGGCTAAACGATAAGAAAAACAAAGACTGCTATCATCGTGTAGGTATTCTTTACTTGCAATGTGACGTTTCATATCAGGGCGTTGCACTTGGGCCTTGATTTTTCATAATGTACAATAGTGTAGGTAGAAATATAATCGCGTAACTGCAAACTTAACGAAACGATCTTAAATGCGTTTTCTCACAAATTCGTCACTATTTTTTTGTTTAAGTACTTATTGAAAAGACGTAACTTACCGTAATTAAAAACTGTGTTAAAAAAATGTAGAGCAAATAAAATGGTGTATCCGGAAAAATCTTTCCCCACTTCCAATGCAAAGCTTAAAGAATCCACCGCATCCTTGCATTCATTGCGGTTTCAAAAACACAAAGTGAAGTTCAACGGGTGTTGCTGAGCCTAGTTCCGCATACATTGCCGGTTATCTTGACTGTATTGTAATGACGCCCATACAATAACCAGCGATGTATTCTAAAAGAGGCCCAAACGGCAGGGTGCTGTAATGCCCACTTTCATACAGTATTCATGCGCGTGCACAGGTCACGATCACGGACATCGAACTCGCATTTTTAAATCGATTACGCCACAATGGCACACGCAATCGTATCGATTTTCTTTAATATATTTATTAGTTTGTTTGTTTGCTCGGTAGATTGTGTGCTAATATTTTCGATTAAAGTTTTTGTGTGTCATTGCATTGTTTAATTAAATTATTTATGAAAGGAGTAATTAAAAAAAAAACGATAAAAGGAAAATATTTGCAATGTTAGCATAAAGCTAATAAAGCTCAACATTCTGCAAATTATATTTTTCTAGAGAAAGGGCCCGAGCTATGCATAGAAAATAATTCTTTTACGAGATCTCAACCCATAAACTACACGGAGAGGAAGATAACGTAATAAAATCGCGGAGTCTGATGGCCCACGTGTTGGCCCATAATAAAAATAAATGGAGTCTGCGCGAAACGAGAGAGGTCGCTCACCTCCCTAACCTAAGACAAGAGTTTGCTCGTACGCATCACGCACACAAGCACGCTTTGTAGGTCGCTACACGTTCGTATACACGCACGCACACAGACGCAGACACGCCCACATTGAAACGCAGCGCGTGCCCCGCCCGAACGAGTTTAGACAAACGGAAGAAATATTATTCTCTTTTTAGGTACAGCTTTTGCTCTTTCTATTTATTCTTAGTCCTTTTTCTGGAGTGCATGCACGTATCTTTTTATTCTTTTAACATTTTTATTTTAGATTTATGCCCATAGTGTTTTCTAGCGTGGAATTTCATTATTTTGTTTTGTACCTATAGGACATAGGTCCATGTCCTTTGGGCTTATGGAGACGGCGTTAGCCGATTGAAAAAATACGTAAGACAAAAATATTTTTATAATGAATCCTATACCCTATGTGAGAAAGCAAACGTACGAGATGCAATTTTGCAATTGCACATAACTAACTACATAACAGACACGTATCGCGAGCGAAGCAAGCTCTAAATTTTACGCGGAAATACGAAAGGTCGTTAACATTAGCCACAAACATTCAATTTCACGGTGCAAATTCGCAAGCGTCGTAAACACTAACATCAAGCAAACAAAAAGGAACTCATATGACACGAATCGCAAGCAAAGCATGCTCGAAATTTCACGTAATACCTATATGGACGAGGCAAAGAAACGCGAGCGAAGCGAGTCAAAAATTTTGCGGGCTAGAATTTAATATGTGCATACATTTAAGCGTCCTAAAATAGTCTCCCTACATGAATGCGAGAAAATACATAAAGTAAAATGATATAAAACATTAAAGTTTATCTACATTTCCTCCTCTCTATAGAAATAGTCACGGACCTACAGGGGGTAAGAGGTTAGGTGTTACAAACATTTAAGGAATGTTGTTAATTGAATTTATACGTCGGCATGTGATGTAGTACAAGTACGGTGCGTCATAAATCTGCGTTCATTATTTTAAAGATTAACAGCTAATAAGCTGCCATAATTTGTTAACAAAAATTTTAAACTGTTTATAGATCACAATTGAATTTTGGCCCAAAAAATATCAAACAAAAATGTAAACTAAAAACACAAAAAGCCGAAAATCCCCAATCAGCATTCCAGGTACCTACTTAACTTCTGACATCGATTTAGCACAAAACATGCGTTTCATGTTACGCTACAGTTCGGCAGTTTTGTGACACTGGCGAAAACCGATACTACAGCCGTTTCTCTCGCGTTGTTTTAAAACTGCTAAGTATAGGTGTGTGCGTTTGCTTGACCTATCCCAACATGTGTCACTTGAGCTGGTAATGGCAATACATAATGTAATTTTATGTCACTTTTTTCACTCTGCCGTGCGTTGCTGGCTTAGAATGACATCACCCCATATCTTTTCCGTGGCTGTCTTTAGAAGCGACTGAGGAATTTTGAAAGTTATTGCAATTTTTGGCTACACTACAGGCTGACAACTTGTCAATATGCTGATATACAGTCTTCTAAATGACTCTCAAACTTTTGTCAGACGTGGTGTAAATGGCAGGTTTTTTTAAAACTATTTACGCTCTGCGTACCCCGTAAGAGATATAGGCGTGCTATGTGTATGCATGTTTTTTTTTTTCGTAGAAAGACCGAGTCTGATCAGTGATAATGATATAAAAGACATTTTATTTTGGTTAGTTTACGATTTAATTGTGAAGATACAAATTTATAAATTTACAGATTCCTGTCAAAAATATATTTTATTCTGTGACCTAACAAAAATAAATTCGTCTAATTTATTTCATACTAACTATCTGATCATAGAAGTTGTATGAGGTTTGCTTAAAATTTTAAATTAACTTACCTATGTTTGATTCATAGATACCTCATAGGTACCTACATACTTTTTCAAATATTTTGTAATCAAGTGATGAGCAAATATTTTGTAATATATACAGATTTGTATATAATTTACCTCAATTTCTTATTTGTTCATAATGCATCTATTTTGTAATATTATTTGCTTTAATGTAATTATATTGACTCGCAATTTTATTTTATCATGAACTCAATAAACATAATATTTTTATGAATAATTATGAAAAAAGAACATAGTTTGATTAATTATTATTGTTATGTGCCTGTATATAAAAAATATTACTAATTAATTTTATATACCTTTTTATAATTTACCTTTTCATGTTATTAAATTCAAGGAACCATCACCATTATTTGTCTTTACTTAACTACTCCCTTTTTCTGCGCAATAAAAAACGATCAACAAAACATACAGTAAAAAAAAACATTCACAGTGCAAATAAAAAATAACCAATAGTCATAAACAGGAAGATGCACAAAACGGTTTGTATTAAAAAGAGGAAAGTATTTGGATATTTTATTACTAGCTACGATAAATAAAACGACAAAATAATTTTTCAAACTCAATTTTACAGAAAAAACCAGCACAAGAAATGTAGAAAAGTATTGAAACAAAGACTACACAAACGATTTATAATAAATTGATATTTTACTTCCTTTTTCTTTTTGTGGAACAACGAAAATTCACTAATCAAATAAACAGACTTCAAGAAGTTGTCTATAAAAGAATCTGTGTATAAAAACCCGTTAAATGTCACATCGTGACTTTTAACTGTTTGCACTAGCTGGGTCACTTTCTCCACACGACTATACGCCGGCTTCACGGCTAAGTAAAAAGCTCTAAGCACATTCTACTACACTGATTAAGTATGCCTCAATAATTTACAATTTCCATTAAACTATCCTGTAAAAACGATACAATGATAACTCAGTTTATTACCATTCTACATAATAAAATACCTGCATCAAAGAGCTTTCCAGAGTCCCAATCGGCCCGATCGAAGCGCATTTCACTTCAGAAGAAAAAAATAATCACTGCACTGGCACAAAAGAAAAAAGAAACAAATTCAAAAAGGCGCGCTTTCGCGCTTAGTTTACATTTAGAACGCTAGCTGAGACGGCAATCTGCATGCGATCTGTTTTTATTAGAACGCCAAACGGACCCGCGGATCCGTATTTTTGCCTTTTTCTAACAGAAAAGATGTCCGTTTTCGTCAAAATGCATTTTTCAAATGTCAGTGTGGTGCAAAAAATCGCAGTGCACTCGGGCCGTGGCCCGTAGGCGTTCTGTTTATAAGTTCTATAGTTGTAGAGAAGTATGGCATCGTAATGCACTTATGTGTAGGTACTCGCTAAGTTTTTTATTATAGTCAGTTATATCCACGCGGTTCTTTAGTTTGAGGCTCGGTGTGTTGGCTACTGGAGGGTTTTGATACTTATTTACTGTTACGTAATCTTTTGTTGTGAGAACATTGACTTTATTCTATAACACCTGTGTATTGATCGTAATGGATGATAGTGATATTTACGTAAGTTCTAAATCCACTTGTATTCCACATTTTCATTTTCAAAAACCTTGTACCTAAGATACTCGTGATTAAAAAAAAATTAATCTTCTTAAATCCATAATTACCTCTTGTGGGAAAAGATAGAAGTAAATAGAAAATTTAAATTTATTTTCAAAACCATAAAAGAATTCAAAGTCTGCGATGAGATCATTTTCGTAAATAATAACATACGTTTCTCTGATCTTAAATATTTAAAGTAATTCTGCACTTTATTTTAATTTATTTTGAAAAAGAAAGGATATAAACTCCAAAGTATCAAAACCCCTACCGCTGCGTCACTATCGCTCGCGTGCGACAAAGACAGCTATACATGCAGTTTTTCACCACTCTGCTCTTGCACCGCGAGTTTTTTCCGCCGTCCTTTTTATAACTGCCAGCGTTTGCCGTGCTTTCTTATATCTACTGAGTGAATATTTTTTTTATGAACCTTAGTTCGTGTAGGTGGTCCTCGAGAACTAAGTTTATTGTTATTTTTTTTCTATTCTTTCTTTAGTACTGGCCATTTTACATTCTTACGATCGAGCTGATATAAAATTTATTTCTAGCAAGTCAAACATCTTTTGTGATATCTCTTTAAGTAGATTGGTTGATAAGATCAAGCCAATATATTATTTTCATTTATTTTGACAGTCAAATATCTTTTATAATATTCCTGTCAGGTCAATATCATTTTACCTTTTTTTCCTTCGCAAAATATCTCAACCATAAAAAGTACGTAATTATTCGGAAGCAAGCTTTTAGTGTAACAAAACTGTCTACAATGTAAAAAATGTCGTGACGACGTACAAACACGTATTTACCGGTATTGCAAAAAACCGTAATTAACCGCATCAAAAAACCATAAAATGAGCTAATAACCCTATCGTTGCATCGCATAATATCGTTTAGCACTGCAATATTAAATGCAAGTATTTTTCTTTAGTGTTGCACCGAGTCAGGACCTAAGTTAAAAATCACAATAGGTAGTTGTTTTACAAAGATATAATTTTTTTATTTTATTTTTTATTAATAGGTACAAGTAATATTGAAAAACCATAGTCAAAACTTTAGGATTTGAAAGAGCTTTTTCGTTTCCGTTGTTTTAATAATGATTAATTTTAATTTTTATCTCTATTTCTGAAATTGTGTGCAGTTTAAATCATAACTTCTGCATGAGGCGCAATGTTGATTAAACATCATTAAACTAAAACGCGTGCACGATTTATTTTAAGTTTCTTGTATCATTAGTATTTTATTTTTTCATCATGATATATAAATCCTTTTATTCATATCGCACAATATGAGCACAGAACATGGGCACAACAACTAGTACTAGCAACTATCTACATGTATACTAGGTTAGACCCAGCCCTACCTAGTCTTTATCTTCTGTTAGGACTTTACTTAGTACCCAACCAAGCGGCAAATGTGTAAAATTAGGGGCTCTTGTAACGACAACTTGTAGAATTGCCGTAACAGATACTTACACGATTATTAAATACTCACTTCATAGTCATTTTTATAATGCGATGACATGCAAACCGTGACAATAAAAATAGTGACAGTATTGTAATTTTGTAAGCACAAATTGCACATTTAGAAATTTCCAATCTTTGATTAGAGTGCTTTTTCACTTCTTCAGAACTATTTTATTTCGTTACTTGGAAACCTTATTCAAGAAAGAAAAGTAATGTTTGGCCCTGTATGTAAATAGTTGTACGTTCTAGGTAGAAATATTCATTTTACCTACATACAAATCTATATATGAAGATTTAGAAATCTACCCAAAACATTTGTCAGGGAAAATCGCAACCCTAAGTCTTTCTCATCATTAACGCGCATTTTACCCACTCGCAAGAAAAATCTCATCAAAATTCTCGGCAAGAAAATAAAAAGCAAATATTACTCTTAATATTAGTAAGATGTTTGGCTCGGGAGCAAAGGAGAATGGCGTTCGTTAGCCTGTTTTAATTTCAGCTAATTTTTATCTCCGTCGTCGTCTTTTTTACTCCAGCACAGGCCATTAGCTGCGATGGCCGGTGGGATGCACAAGTCTTGATAGAGGGAAAATATTTTTGTCTATTTTAATCGTTGTTATAGTATTATGATCATTTGTTTCACTGTGAAAAGTTTCTTAAGTTGTCATTTTCGGTGTTTTTGTACTTTTAATGATAATAATAGTTTATACCTATATGTATTTTGAGATGAAGAAAAAGAAGTTGTAGTTTGCACATGTTAATAAATGAATATAACAGAATATTTGTAGTATCTGAGAAAAAACAATATTATGTAATTAATTTTAATATAATTAATAATATTTTTGATGCAAAACAAGTCGCTCATCCGCAGGAACAACGGCACAATTGCATTTTTTCCAAAATCGAGTTTTTGATGGCATAAGTACCCTTGAGTATAAATACATTCGCTGCAAAGACGGCACTTTTGTATTTCCAGTAGTTACCGCTAGATGGCACTGTGCCGATGTTGCTTTGATGCAAAATTTCGGCCATCTTGGGAGGTAAAATGTCACATCACCAGTTATGCGGGGAGCCCCGCGGAGTGCGCACCGTGTTCAGGAGCCAGATCGGCACTTAGGTAATTGTGACATAAAATTCATTGAAATTTTTGTGCCCAATTGTTCTTTGTGCCATTGTTTCACCAAAAATTTAATAAATTTTAAGTGGGATATCGGCATAATTGTTTTTTGTGCCATTGTTTCACCAAAACCCTTATTAATTTTAAATGGGATCTGTCGGTCTTACCCCAAATTCACAATAATTTTAAGAGTAATAAACAACATTCATGCGAGGTTCCGAGGTCGTACCAGCCGGGTTTTCCCATTGGGGGAGGCCCAGCTAGTGCCCGTCAGCCAGCGGCGGCTCATTACATCTAGTGAGTCACATCCGGTGTATGGCTGCCTCATCCTCCTCGCGAGGGGGTCCCGAGGCAGCGGTAATATCCAGTAAGCGGCGGTAGCCGGGCATCTTTGGGAGTGTGCCCACGTGGAGTAGTGGATGTGGAAAGCTGATGATTACGTCAGGCTGGGCTGGACAGCACCACCCTGTGCAGTCTGTCTGGGTCCCAGAGCCTCCAGTTCGCCCCTGGTGGCCATCACCCCGCCGTATAACGGGATCAGACGCTGGAGGCTCTTGTCGACGATAAAGGTCGCGTCTGCCCCGAGGGGTCCTGATTGCACTGTTTTCTTCTAGGACGGCTGCTCGTAAGCTCTCTTGTCTTGGGGCCGGTTAGTGCTTCGGCTTCTCCCCCTGAGATGTACCGCATCCAACGAACCCGTGGGTGGCTCTTGACATGGCTGACCCGCTTCTTCCACGTCCTGGGGGGCAAGGGCGATGTTCGCCTCCTCCGCCTCCTAGGCTTCCGCTTCTTCGTCGACGTAGTTCCGGAGGGGCCGTTGGCAGCCGCCATAAGGGACCCAGCCGCATTGGTTTCCCCTTACGGTGCCGCCTCTGTCCTCTTCAGTTCGACGGGCTTCGTAAGAGGTGCTGTGCCCAGTACGGGGCAATCGAGACTGTTGGCCGAGTGCGAGCCGCCACAGTTTGCGCATATGGCCGGCTGTTCACGATGTCTTCTGCATTTCCGGGCGGGATGCTCGCCGCCGCAGATCACGCACGTTAGCTAGCAGTGGCAATGTGGCAGTGCTTGTTGCTGTGCCGGAATTTCTGGCATCGATGGCTCTGTGGGTTTCCTTGTATTTCTACACCATCCCTCGATCTTCACGCCGGGCGTCACACAGCTCTATGATGTTGTAGATTCCCGGGATGAGGTTTAGCGTGCGGATGAGCTAGGCGAAGCAGATACACCCTGGGCGTCCACCTCGTAGCCCAGGGTGGTCAGCTCCTTCTGAACGCCCTCCGGGTCTGTGTCCACGGGGAGGTCTCTAATCGCGACCTTGACTGGCCGCTCCTTCGGAAGTGCGTTGCGTAGGCGAACAACAGGATATTCTGGTTCCGGAGCCTTCCAGCGCGGTATGGTAGCGCTGGTAAACGCGGAATTCCTGTTCGCCTTGCACCAGGAATTGGAACCCTGTGGGCCCGTAGGGCCGCACGTTTGGCGCATGACCAAGCTCCTTCTTTAGCTCGACGTAGTGGTGGCTCCAGTTTGGAAGCAGATCGATTCATGGGCGTCATGGGTGGGTTATATTGACAGATTTTCATTACCCTTTCAAACGTCCAGGCTGTCACAACTACACAAAAAGAAAAATTCTAGTAGTAAAATGGCACAATTGCAAGTTGTCACCATGGTTTCACGTTAATTTTGGACATTTAAGATTCTTTGGACGCATGATAATAGTATTTATAAATAGTTAAACATTAGGAGAGTGATATAAACCGCATTACCACACCGAAATTTACAATACATAGTCGGTATTCGATAAAAAAAAAAAATTATAACTTTAAAACGCTCTCCTGTAAAATGTGGTTTATGTCATTTGTGCCGTTGTTCCTGCGGATGAGCGAAGTATTTAACAATATCTTGTCCGAGTAGATGAAGCACTAATAAATTGCTACGGATATTGATTCTGTAGCGTTCTTTTGAAAGACCTTTAATGCGGTTCCCGGAACAAGTATCAAGTCCACCCCGTCGCAGTGTACAGAAGAAATCTAATTTTTGCCGAGTTTTTCTCTTATTCTCGGCTCTCCAGAGGGCGCTGCTTTCCCGCCAATTTGTATGTGTTTGTGAAAATTTAACCTTAAACAGTCGCCGTGTCGCCGTGTCCGCGCTAATCAACCGTTTTTAACACGACTCTTGCGATAGAAATGCTACATTAATGCAGTTTCAGTTTTATTTTCAGATCGATGAAAAACGCTGTGTTCATTTTTTTGTTTTTGTATGTGCTAAATGTTCTTTTTTAGCATTTCAGGTAATTTGTTTTCTCGATATCCTACACTACAAAAAATACAACAACATTATTTTGTTTCGAAATGAAAATTGTATTTTGTTTTTTTTTTTTTCTTCGTTGTTGTGCAAAAACACAACACCGAAACCGGCACAGGTGGTGAAAAAACGTAATTTTTACTGGCACTAAGAAAGTTTTCTAATAATGTCGCCGAGACCGCTTCCCACCGCTAATTGCGAAATAAATTTACAACTTTGGGCAAAAAACCGTAAAACGGTGCCGTGCTATGAAATATGGCGGTAGAAAAAAATGAGACAACGAGTTATCGCGAACGGGTTGAGAGTTGAGACTAGGGATGTAAAATTTCTCAATCTTTAGATACGTCGATATCGATATTTCGACCTAGAAGTATTGATATCGATATACTGAAAAAAAAATGGATAAAAATATCGTTTTATGACGAATTACTCAAAAATACTCAAAATGCTGAGGCAGAACACTCGGCCAGCTTTCGTTACTTTTGAACACAACAATACCAGTGTTGTCAAGAATACAAAAAGTGTAGTCAGTGACATTGTTTTACTCTTATTAATCGACTTTTGTGGACTTTCATTTTGATTTATTGAGAGTTTTAGATATTGATATAGGTATGTGAGCAGCGTAACTGTTCGATATACCTAGCGATATCTAAGACGTCGAGATAATGTATTATTTAATTATTAAAAAACTGATAATTAAAATAAGTCAATTCCCCAGACGTCGATAGTACTATCGATATATATCAAATTTCGTAACATAGCTGCATCCCTAGTTGAGACGTTGTGTAACTTAATGACGTCATTTCCGTAGAAGTAATGTGACGTGACGATATTGTTTGCAGCATAAACAGCAACACGTTGTTTTTTAATCAGCGCCTACACAACACCTACCTACAGTACGGCCATTCGAATAGGCCATATTTGACAGGTGTCAAAGCCATACTAGAACACGTGTCAATAAAGAAAAATAGACTTTATGTCATAGAATTATTATCATTTTGACAGCTGTCAAACGTGGCCTATTCAAACGGCCGTACTGTAGTACTTTTCTTTTAATATTATGTTGTGTAAAATTTTAATTAATGTTTGCATTACATAATTACACTCATCACAATTTCTTTAGTTTTACCGACTCCGTCAAGTTAAATGACGATAACTAATGCATAACTATTCACTATCCTTTTAAGACTCATTATCAGGTTTTTAAGATGGCCTGTGGTAAATTAAGTGGGTGTTTTTACGACATAACTTTGCTTGATGGTCCCTGTCTGAAAATTTTGCTAAAGTTGTAAAAATGCCCGTCGTTAAAAGCTGAAAGAAGTCCCATAAGGAGCTTAAAGAAGTATATTTACTTGGCAATTGATATTCAAAGTTTTTCTTCAATAGATACATATAATTGAAGCTCATGATAATTTATAAAAAAAAGTATCAGAAACAAGCATTTAAAAAAATCCCATCAAATTTATTGCTCCATTTGTAAAGACGATATTTTAACAAGATTCCACAAGAAAAACGAAAAATGCCGGACAATCTTTCAAAACCTATTAACTTTAAAAGCCGTTCAGTCATTAAACCACTTTTTTTAAACGTCCTCACCCCGTTTTTTGCCCCTTTCTTGGACACTTTTCATAATTACGGCACCCCCGTCTCCCACCCACCGTCTACTTGTAACAAGATGTTACAGTTTAAAAATCGGATCTCCTTTTCTCGAAAAAAGAAAGAAAAGTCCCCGCTAAATGTAGCCAGACTGCTTTATAACCTAAAAAGAAAAGTTTGGACTCTAAACGCGAGCGGCGACTATAAAGAACCCAATGACACTTCGAGAACTTTGTGTATCATTAATAACATTTTTTAAACAATATTTTTAACAAAGCGTCCGACATGCAAAAGAACTTGACAACGACCTGATTTACTGTACGAAAAAAATATGCTCACGAAAAAATCCGTGCAGTCGACTTGAGACAAAAGTCGTGAAAAGAAAAAATAAATGAAACACATGTCGCGTCTGAACAGCGAACGTCAAAATCGTCTCAATTTCGAACGTAAAAACAATGCTATTTGAATTTTAAATTTGGAACGCGGTCATTTCGGGTGGATTTTTTCGAAAAGCGGCGGGATAATAAATCTTGTGGCAATAACGATAAATTCATTGGCGGATCGACATGCAAATGTTCATTTTTTCGACAACGCATATCAAGTACAAGAGTTCAAAGTAAAACGGTTAAGAATGGCGTAGAGTTGACTTTTTATTTGCGAGTGCCTGCGATTTTAACTTTGCGTGTTAATAGTTTACATTTTTTTTTATTAATATAATTATTGCATGATTTTTTAAAATTTTATATTAGTGTTAATCAAAATTTATATCATTATTGAAAACAAAACGTTTAAAATATGTATGTATCTACTTGATCTACTTTTTATAATTTTCTTTATGTTTAAGATAATCCGCTTATTCATAAACTTACTATTTTCAAAAACATGTGAACTTATCATGTGCACTATCGACTCTAGTGATTTCTATATTCTCCTCTACCTCAAAAGATCAAGTACTCTGGTACAAAGGGTTCCGTTCCGTTTTTATTTCGTACTGCACTTTCCGTTCCGCATCCTGTGTGTTGCGTACTTTTTGTACGGTCCACCTCACATTTCAGTAACTATAAATAGTAGCTGCTTTTGTGGCGTAAAGTCATTTTAGTGGGTGGAGGGTAATGTTTTGCTGTAGTTGATCGTACCGGGCCTTATTTTTTTAACCACCTGTGCTTTGTAAGCCTTTATGATGTCCGTTATCTGAGTCTCATCTATGCAGCACAATTTGTGTGAATGTTTGTTTTTGTTTAAGATCTTTTTAGGGTTTCGTAGTCTACTAGAAACCCTTATAGTTTCGTCATGTCTGTCTGTCTGTCTGTCTGTCTGTCTGTCTGTCTGTCTGTCTGTCTGTATGCCGCGCCCTCATATCTTCGTCAGTTTTAGAGCTATCAACATGAAAATTGGTGAGAAAATAGATCGTGTTGACCCAAATATAGAAATGTTAAGAAAAAAATATTTTAAATGTTTTTTGGACCCCCTCCCATACAAGTGAAAGGGGGGCAAAAATTTTTTTTTTCTTCTGTAATATTGAGTAGGGTATCGTTGAATAGGTCTTTTAAAACTAAGGTGAAGTTTCTTTAAAACAAAGTCAATAAAATGTTTCTGTCACGAGATATTTGCTTTTAAAAATGGCGTTTTTGACCCATAATTTGTTCCAGCTGTAACTTCTAAAGTATAAACGCTAAAAATTTTAAATAAATATGGAATATAGCTTGTAATCTGCAGTTACAATGAAAACTATAACGGATATTGTACCTTTAAAGGTTTCAGAAAAAATTTAGTTTTTCTATTTGCGGTTGGTCATCATACTGCTGCTAACAAACCAGCAACAAATTAAGTTTGTAATGCTGAAAAACCTGATATTTAAACGTTGACTACGAAACCCTATTTGTGGGCGTGTCTGACACGCTCTTGGCCGGTTTTTTCTTTTAGTGTTTCACTGTTGCATCGAGATGTCGTGTTTTGCATTGATGGGGAATGTAACCAAATATTGTTGTTGTTTTCATTGATTCAGCGTATTTTTGTATACTACGTATTTGACATGTCTGTGTGTGTCTATAATAATAACCGTGATCAAAATTCATTTAATGTCATAATAATAAAATAAAACTTTTATCGAAAATTATGGTAAAATCATCAATCTTCGAAATTGACTCCCACACTTCAACCGTTTTATTTTTTATTCGCTGCTGTGCTCGTATCGAAAAAAAAAAACGTAACCCAACATTGCAGATGTTTCGCAAATACAGTACTTACATACAAGTACTTCCTGGGTAATACACCATACACCACCTTGTACGCAGATGGCTGCTATATTCGCCAAAGAAAAAAGAAAAAAAGCGGGAAATCTCGATTAAATAAATTGTTAACACGCCCGAGGCGTTTTATCGTTGCCAGCATTTTTTTTTATCTTGATCGGTTCTATGCGAAAATGTTGCCGTAATGAATATGCTAAGTATAGATCGCTGCCTAGATACTTTATAGTTCCTGTGTAAAAAGACCCTATCTGGCTGTATAAGACCGTTTCCTTTGCCACCCGCAACTAGAAGTTAAGATAAAAATCTTGAAAAAATAAATTACTCTAGGTGTTTAAATGGGAGCGCTAGACATTTTTATGTAGGTAGAAAGAAAACTCACCTTAAAGTTAGCTAAGAGTAATTGGTTTGCACCAGTACCCCAGTTCATTTGAAGACGCGTTTTGGCCAGCGCATAGTTTAATCTCAATTCTCGAATAGACTATTTTCAAATTGCTTATAAATTCTGAAAAAGAAAATCGAATTTCGAATTGCGAACGCGATGCGATGGCCGCCACGCGTCCCCTACCGTTGGAAGATAACAATACGCATTGAAACAGGTGCCAACTCACTCGCTGTAGTGTCGACCAGCACTCCTCGAGGGTTCGCTCGCTGATGCTCTGCCCGGAACGCGCTTGTTGCTGTAGAACGAGAAACTTGTGAGTCTCCAGTGAGATTGCAATTCAAAGTAGGAGGTTAGTCGGAAGAATTTAGAGATGAGGTACTGATATACTCATAAGAACCGTAGAATTTCATTTCCAGTAGCTACTAAAAGCAAAAGATTGGAAAAGTCAAGAATTTTCAAAATTAATATTTCATCCCATTACCGTAAAGCAAAGACTTCTTTATTTTTAAAACGGCTTCTTCAATATATAGGTGGTTATTTATTTTTGTAAATGTGTTAATTAAGGTAATATAAAGTTAGAAGAGGCCACACAATATGAAAGCGTTAGTTAAATATGAGTTATATCCAAACAAACTTTTTTAAGCTTTTTGTAGGTATTCTCTAAAACCAGGGTTTCTCAAAGTGTGCTCCACGGACACAGTGGGGGTCCGTAGCATGCTTATTTGGGGTCTTGAGTAGAAAAAAATTGATGGTCATTTAAAAGATTGTCACGAAACGGGGTCTAAACATGAAGTACTGCAGACGACGAGGCCGGAAGCCGAAGAGTAGGTGGATGGAAAACCCGAAGCTCATATCTGTCTGTGAAAAGTTGCGCTCGTTGCGCTCGTGATACGCGAGAGCTCATACTGTAATATGAGTAAAATGTCGCATTCGCTTTGCTTGCCATCGCCTTGCTCGCCAGTACCTATACATACCTCGTCGTGTCTTTTCCTAACCTATTCTTTGACAGGGGTCCGCGTAATGTTAAAATTGAGAACGGGGGCCGCGACTGCAAAAAGTTTAAGAAACCCTGGTTTAAACCGAATATTACGAAAATAGCTTTTGGATAAAACTCATGTAAGCATGAAATGACGCGATACATATGAAAACTCATTTGATAAATTGCCTGTTCTATTTCTAATAAAAAAATACTTACGAATAATAATTGTAAGTTTGGTTGTCTATTTGACTTTTACATATGGAAATATCAAGGTCTTCAATTAAAAGCTAATCAATGAGTGTTCATGTAGTACCGCTAAGGCTCAACTCACACCTAGCATCCAAAGACATGTACAGCTTTCATTAAGACGAAAAAGTCGTAACTGACAAGTGAAAAATCTTTCGGGACGCGTCCTTTCAAACCCCACGAACTTAAAAGTGCGTGCGTTTTAGGGTGCTCAGTGTGCTTTGATCTCGATAGCGAAGTGAAAGAAAGAAAAATAATTACATCGATATTGAGGCTATTCAGGAAATTTACCAATGCAAAGGGCAACATGGCGTTGCGGTCCGGCATGGCCTGCGCGTCCCCGCCAGGCGACTGCTGCTGGGGCTGTGTGGACAACAGACACGTTAGTGTTCCATTTTCAAATCAACTAGGGAATTAAGCCACAAAATAGAACAGAAGGCTCACTCAGTCCTATTTCGGAATTTCGTGATTGGCACTTATTTCCCTAAATTTGTGTTTAAGCGGTGAAGACGTTTTAGGCCCACGCTCCACAGAGTAGACGTGATGCATGAGATGTGACACGTAAGACGTCGAGACGCTTGAAACCGTTTCCATATAAAATGAATGAAACAAAAGAGACAAAGCTACACACGTAAGACGCGCTTGGCATCGATGACTGCTGACGATCACTTGTCCGACTGATACAGATGTCATCTCACATCTCATGTTTTACGTCTACTCTGTGTAGCTTGCGCCTTAGTGTACATTACCTACAAAATCTGACCTCCCGGTAGTCGGAAGCGGGGGGTCAGGTAATTCTGTAGGTGACTGTACGTACAGCCATTGGTATATTAAATTTTGATTTCCATGTGGCCTATCTAGATAAAGTTTTTAACAACCTAGAGGTATGCAACCCTTAAACACTATCATTGTAAAATTTAAAACTCCTAGCACAACTATAATTTTAAGAACATTATCCCAAAAAGTGCATTTTCGCTCTTAGTGAGTTTTGATGTAATAGGGGAAGCCTGGGTAACGTGAAAATCCTGAAAAATTTATATTCATGTAAATACTTACTCTAAGTAAAAACAATGAAAACAACTGGCTATATAGAACATAGGGTTGACGTAGTAGTACCAAACCAGCTTTGTTTCAAAAAAATGTCAAATAATGTTATTTTCATTGGAAAATGATTAACAGTCGAGAAAAAAGCGAAGTTTACCCATGGCTAGTGACTGATTTGGACCAATACGTCCACCACAATAAAAACATGATTTATGTTCCTAGCCTTTACGGTATAATTATTCGCTTTGCCTAAAATTTTGATAAAACTTCTCCGAAGATAATTACACCGACTAACTTGACTGTATAGCTGCAAAACGTTTCCCCTATGAGATACGTTATTTATAAAAAATGAGTAATCTAAGTATGAAAGTAAAAATAAAAATGAAAGACATTATAATGGCACGTTTATTCTTTAAATTTTTTGCAATTTGTCATTTTACCACTTAAGCGGTTAAAAAACACTTTTTCGGCCTAGATAGTGCACCATCTCATGGTAAACCGTGTAGTTAGAGAACAGAGATGCAGTAAATGATAAAGTCGAGGAAATTTAAGTCAGAGAAACGTGTTTCAGCATACCGTTTAACGATTTTTTTTTTCATTAAAATTGATTGTTTAAATGGTTACAGACTAATTAAGCGTGAGTAACCGGTACTAGCTCTAACTTATAAATTTTTGTGTAAGTGTGGTTTTCATAAAAATAGAATAGGTATTCGCTTTGCAGTGTAAAATTAAAAAAAAATATACATTCTGTATGCCAATCAGTCAGTAAATATAAATTTGGTATTGTAAGTTCGCAAGCAACACAAAAGTCGTAGGGTCGATGTAGCAGTTCCAAACCATTTTCTTTTCGTCTTTATAAGGTTGTATTTTTTTCTGTAACGTTACTTGTGCCTTGTTTGTAACTAGTACGTCTACCCTACATAAAACACATATTTCAACAGATATTCATATCTAAACTTTCGCTTTGCATTCTTTTGTCGCCAGCTATGTTAAATTTTGAAAAAATCTTTTACATGTTAACGTTGACAAGTAAATGGGATATAATGTCCAATAAAATGTGAAATAAGTATAAATTTTAAGAAATGACTGTGTTGTATGAAATAATGGGTAACATTAATTAAAAACTATTTTATAGGGATAGAATAAGCCACTAACTTGTCAACGTATATTTTCTTTTTTCGCGCTATCCGTTTTACCCGGGCTTCCCCTAAATATTTTAATTTTATAAAACCTATTTTTTCAAATAAATATTTTCAACATTGATAAAAATTATAACCTATGGTGTGTAAAGAACAGATCTTTCCTAGCAAACATTTTCCATATCTTTCCTGTTCTTTCGATTAGTTAATTAATTTTTGATTAACCTACCCGATGAAATTATTTCCCAGCACAAAGTTCAATTATCATTGTCTATCAATTATTTTAACACCTTATTGGCGAGTTATAATAGTAAATGCCTAGGTGAATTATGAAATTAATTTTACCTGACCTCTGTTAAATTTTATAGATGGCGCGCAATGTAAAGGAGTTTATAGCCCTTGTTAGGTAATGATATATTATTTCGTGATAATTTCCCACTTAGTTTATAAGTACTGATTAAAATAGAGAGCTGTTAATATCAGAATTCCTTCACATTTCGCTAATGTATAATTATAGCTGAACCGCTAAGGGTTAGCCGATTTGATAGCTTTCGAATTGGACCTATCAATGACTAGAGTTTCAACTATATTAAAGTGGTCGTAGAAACATCAAGTCGGTAGTTTATTATTTATCTCAAGTTAATTAATAAGGCTCATTCTCTTTACCGGAATTAGTTTGTAGTTAGTAGTTTTATTATGGTCAAATCTGATAGAGATTACTAAGTTTTTAAAGTTAATTGAAATTTGTGATTCGGTACTTATAATGTTTTCATTAAATCTTACAATTACTTTTAAATATAAGATTTTCTAACTACGTGCGCATGCAATAACAGATTTTGACAACGACCAAAAATTTAAAAACAGAACGTTAATTTAAAAAGAATACTAAAACATTGAAGTAGCGACTATGAAATGCCAAAACGTATCTAAGTACTTTTGATAAGAATAATTTTGATTGCAGGCTACGAAGCAGTGAGGAAAAATAAAGTTAGGACCCAAAATGGTGCAAGCTCCTTTCTAAGAAACCAAACTTAGCTTAAGCGGGGGTGCTAGACCAACAAAAAGAATGCAGAAAACAAAAACCAAAAATGCTACAACCCAAACCAAAAACAAACTCCAAACCACAAGACAAACAGAGATAGTGATGGAAAATTATTTACATCGATGTTATTGAGGGAAGACAGTAAATTTACCAGCGCAAACGGTATCATGGAGCGTTCGCTCATGGTGGAGTCTGCTGACGGCGACTGCTGCTGCTGCGTTCCGGCCAGGCGGGCGGCGGCGTGCAAGAAAGAGACGGCGCATGTAAGTTTTTGGAAAATATACGCAATAAAAATTGGTTTTACTAATTACTATAAATAAAGTTCGGAATTCTGTTCATTGTTCTGAAATTCCTTTACGTAGGTACGATTTTTTTCCAACTGTTTATTCAATAGTAAAAAGTAGTTTGAGAGCCAATAGATTAAAAATAAACCCTTGACTCAACAAGAGACCGCACAGCAATACTTTTAATAAATCAAATTTTAATTAACCGTCCCTGAAAAAAAAATTAACCACAAAAGCCCAACTACTTCTCAGCGTTGAACCGTTAAATTTCTATTTACGCAAAAAACAAATGAATATCAAACGAACAGGATATCAAAACCGGTTCCATATTCAAACAATGTTGAAATTAAAACAAAAAATTGGGAATGAGAACAGATTCGCAGCAACAAATAACTGTCAACACCCCTTCGTGAAACAAAACGCGACAAAAAAATTTGAAATAAAATCACAAAGAGCCCCTAATCCACCGTGCCGTGGGAAATAGACAAATGCAAGGTGAGCCAATCCGAAACGAAACGAAACTAATTTAAAAAGTAATATTCTTTCGTCTTTTGTTTTAAATTTTGAATTAAGAACTGCTATGGACTATTATTACATTTATTGCTCTTTCAAACTTAACGTTCCGGCCAGTATTTTCCTTCCGAAATTATACGTTGCCGGAAAACAAATATTGGTTACAAAAATACCGGTTATAGACGTCACAAATAAAGTATATCAGCCATATGGTCAAAACAAATATTTGTCGGTGCCGAAAAAAAGTGAAGAAAAATAAAAATCGAAAGCCGTGGACAAGTTGATCACAAGCTAACGCCGAAATAATAGAATTATCACAGATTATAGTAATTTACATATCCTTTGTAAGACCGGATGCGACATAAGGACAAAAACGATTTAATATTAAGTTTGTAGCGAGGTCTTTAACCCTTCCGTTCAACAAAAGGTACACAATATGTTACCTTCTTTTATCTTTTTTAAGGAAGGGATCATTCAAATTTGGAACGAGTTTTGGACCCATGTAATTTCTTGAGGTCAGTCGAACAACACTTTCGGAACAAGATACACGCTCAGTCGATTTATTTGTGAATATCGAATTTATCGGTTAGAAGGTGAATAAAATTATTTGCTGAATTATTTTTAGCAACAATTATCTGAATCATACGGTGCAGAGGTTGTTTGAAGACCATTTAAAATTAGCAGGTATTTTATTATTTTTCTGTTAATTTATTTTTAAAATTTCTTTACATTTAAGAAAATTTACTATTTGAATATTTCTTGCATTTATATTTCATTTACAAATTTATTTTAATTTGTTCGAACCGACTTTGCTCTCTTCCAAAAACTTTTGCCGACGGGCCACGACTGTTTGCGTACAAAAATTACCTACCTACCTATCTAGGTAAATTTCAGTGAAAATAATTTTAATTAACTAAAACTGTCTTTTACATAATGTGCATAGACTTTTAGAAAATTTTGACAACATACATTTTAAGTAGAACCGATTTTCTTACAAATAAATTCGCAATAGCGCACAAAAATTGTTTATGCAAAAATAAATGTTCCCAAAAATGTTAATTCAAAAAATAATGTATCCTGAAAACTCGTTCCAAAATATCCCACACCATAAAAAATACAAAATTTCATCACATACAGTATCAATATACAAGATTAAATAAATAAAGAGACACTAACCTGTATTTCATTGACCAGTTTTTCAGTCATAATCTTGTGGTCGGGGGTGGCAGGCGGCTGCGGCGTCGGCGGCGCCGGGCCCGGCTGGCTGTGTCCCTCCGGCAGCTGCTCCGCGGCTGGCGAGCCCGGCCGGCTGCGGTTCCAGAAGTCCTGCATCTTGAACTGTCTCTGCGCTTCGGCCTGCGCTGCGGCTTGTTGCAATGCTGGGATGTGTAGGGAAAGAGGCGCTGCTCTCAAGTCCAGAGCGCTTCCCCCAGCGGCCGCTTCGTTGTTCCCCTCCGCTGCAGTCATCTTGAAGGAGTTCTGGAGCCAACTGGTGACGAAGTTGTCCTCTTCCTTGGGAGGCTCCAGCAGGCGCGGGAACGGCGGCGCGGCGCTCGGCTCAAACGCGCCCTCGCCGCCGACCTGATCACCCTCCTCCGCAATTTTCGGAACTTTCGCTTCCCTCGGTGATCCCTCCTCTACCTCCGTCTTCCTATACTCATGGAGGTCCCTATACCTCTCCTGCAGCGCTAGGGATATATTCTCGTTGAAGTATTTCAACATTAATTCCAGCTTCGGTTATATCGTCACAACGAAGTCATGCGATGAATCGCGTTTTAAAGTTTTTTTTTGTTTTGTTTGATCGCAGTTTGTTTTTCAGTTGCGATGTCTTCGGCGGTAACGCGGATCTGAAAATAAACAGTCGGTTTCAGTCCTCGCGAAAATACGGTGTTCCGGTGCGCGCGCGAAATTCGAAAAGTTCAGTTTTATTTTGTTGTCTAAATTCTAAATATTAATTTTTGGTTGCAAAGACTAGTCGCGAGAAAATTCGTCGGTCCCGGAAAAGCGGAAGCTGACCTTCTTGAGACGCGGGCGGGCGACGACTAACTTCTTGGTGGAAAAGTTGAGCGTCGCGACGCTTTCTTGCGGGGTGGGGCGGACGCGCGTGCCGGGCGAAGACGCCGCTCCAACTAGCAAGACGCGGCGCCGCCCCCGCCGCCTTAGACGCCGCCAAGAACATCCCCACCGGCGGCGAGCGCACGCGCCCCGCGTTTTTTCCGCGGAAAAATGCGTCCGGTCAAGGAAAAGAAGCCGCGGCGGTCGGCGGCGGGCCGCCGTGTGGCGCCGCGCCCCGCACCGCGCCGGACACTCGGACGCGAGACCCAAAATCACATGACGGACCGCTCGGACCACGGCCGAAATAAGAACTATTAAAAGGGCGAAGGACATCTCGCCGCTCTCGCTCGCCCGACCCTGTTTCCATCCCACCCTTGCGCGTAAGAAAAGGACGGCTACACGATTTTTTCTAAGCCGCTATTAGTGAGGGAGGAAATGAAAAGAATGGGCTTCTTTGTGATTTTTTCTTAATGGCACCCCTCTCGCTCGCACTTAGGGGATTAGTATATTTCTGTCTCGCAATTTTTTCTCCGATTTCTTTTCGTTACGCCTATTTTACTATTGTGATTTTTTTGTTCAGGCGGAGCTTAGCCTATGGGGTTTTAGCCAACGGCCTTTAAAAATGCGGCTCGGATTTTTCCTCATTTGCCTGTACTTAGGGAAATGCACTTTTGAACTTTTTTGTGCGTTCTTTCCGCCTTCCTATTGGACACTTGGAAACTTTTTTATTTCTTTCTTACGGCTGCTATGTGTTATGAAAAATGCCTACAGTGTTTTTAATCATTTTCAGGTACTCTACGTGGCTACGAGAGCGGCTACGAGGAGATTTTCTACTGTTTTTCTTCGAGCGCGTGAAGTGTGGTTCTCGTCTTAGCGTAGAGCGATTACATTGAACCCGCCCGCAGCGTCTACGAAGAAAATTCTGGTTCCGCTACCCCTCGAGAGATGGCGTAGAGTGCTACGAAATGCCGTAGCTCTACGAGATTACTTAACTATGTTAAAAGAAATATGACGTGTCATACAAAATGTTTGAATTAAAACTAAGATTATAAATACAAATAACGTCTTTTAGTGTTATAAAAGCTTCATTTATAAAAAAGTTATATTTTTTTAACAAATTCTACTTATTTTACGTTTGCATAAAATATTTAGATATTTACTGATGATTTCTATGTTTGTCTACCTACTTGTCTTTAATATTAAAAACAAAACATTTCCATGTAATCGTTTTCATCGTAAAATAAATTCATATTTTTATCGTGGCTTCTGCCTATTTCATCGTAAAAGACCATGCACATAAAAAATATAACTACCTATATATTACTGTTGTGTATAAGACACGCCTCACATACCTAGATAGTCTAGATACCTAACGACCTAAGACAATTAGTACTTACTTATAACGTGATCTAAGTATAGTTCGCATTGTAATGGCAAGGCGGGGCTTGCTATGGGAGTGACTATTCTTTTTCATGGTGACTGGCCATGGTATAGTGTGGGGGGTCTATGGTGCATACCTATTATGATAAGTAGGTTTTGTAGGCATAAATTACCATGAAATAAATGTGGGTTAGAAATATAGTAAAATATAGTATTGAAAAATAATTTTGAGATTGTTTAGACCACCTATACGTAACGTTATTATGAAAATATAAAAATAGAACTAAAAGCCTAAATTTTTCGCTAAGAAATATTTTTATGCTATTTAGTTACGAAACTTTGTCTGAGCGAAAATCCTGTCACAAAAAGAAATCAGCAAAAAACCTTGTGATTTTACCTATTTTTAGTATCTACTCTTGCATATTCTAACGATTTCCTAAAAGTGAAGTTTTCTCATATTTGATTCAAGATTTTCCCAGTACAATAATTTTAATTTTACTTTTTTACTCTGAACTTACATTAATCATAACGAAATTTATTTGTTTGTTGAATTCTACAAAAAAAGCTGCCTGGATTTGTTCCTCTAAGGTTCCCAACCTCTCGGGTTCAAAATTAAAAGAGCACTATTTATCTCAGTTATAACAACTTTATTTATGTACAAACTACTTATTATTTAAACGTTTATCGTATTAGTTTATATATTAGTTTATATTATTATTTTATATGTGTATTCGAATTTAGTTAGTAGGTATATATTTTTGAAACATGTTTCTGATTTATTTATTTATCTTATTGTGTTTTATTTGGAAATTGTTCATTTAAATATTTTCTTTCCAATGCTCCCGTATACTCTTCGTTTTTCATCCACGCTAGGTTGGCTGGAAGAAATCTCTTATAGAGATAAGCTCGCCTTTGTTTTTCAATTGTATGTTTAATTGTATTTTAAATAGTGAACAATAAAGAATTTAATAATGAAAAGGTTCTTATTTTCCAGAACCCCGCGCCACTCACACCCAAGGGTTGAAGTAAAAAGAAACCCAAATGGAAAAGGTGCGGTGATTTTTCCGAGGGTTGCTACTCGCGGGAAGAAATTATACCTACTAAGGGTGATTTTCTGAGGGTTCATGTCTTAGAGATGAGTTCTTGAGTTTTGGATTGTTTCGTAGTAGGGAAGAGAATTTGCTCGCGTTTGATAATTTTGGGTAAGTATGTATTTTTTTGTTTATTGTTAGTTTATTAGTAGGAATAGTACCTAGTTCTGAATTTACCAATTAATATGACATACCTAGAACGTAACTAAGTATTAGGAAATCAAAATAGAAACGGTGCGGTGATTTTCCTGAGGGTTGCTACTCGCGAGGAAAAATATACTAAAGGTTCTGAGGGTTCATGTTTATGGGGTGGGTTCTTGAGTTTTGTATGGTTTCGTACTTTGGGAAGAGAAATTATTAGGGAGAAGAAAAAAAAGAGAATATTCACTTGTACGTAAAATTTTGAGTAAATATATTTACGTCTTTGTGAATTGACCTGTTTTTGTTAGGAATATTATGTAAAAACTTGTTAATTAATATGGCATAATCTTATACGTAAGTAGTTGCATTGTTTCTATTCATACAAATACGATGATCCTACAAATAAATTTTATTGTTACATTTTATCAAACTTCCACCTCAATTTACAAATTATGACTATTTTCAACTTTTTTGACTGTAATATTTAATTGTCAAGTTCCGGTCAAATTTATTTTACTAATATACTTATTATTTGTTTGATAGGATATTTTTTCCATTATGCTTTGTATGAGGTACACTGTTGCCCAGTAAACAAAGACGTAACGACGTGTGATACCTGATGAGGCGTGGAGTACTCCGGAGGCTTGGCCAGCTCATAATTGGCAATCGTCTACTTTGCCTATTTGTCTACTGCCTACTTCGATTGCCTAAGTCATTAGGACAGGACTAACAATGGACCGGCCCGATGGTTAGTAGAGTAGAACATGGTCGAAAAAAAAATTGTCAGCAAAAACAGACTGACTGTATGGATCTACGATGACTTATACGGGGTGTTAGGGACGGTGTAACGAAAACTTTGCAGGCGTGCTCAGACCATTAAACTGAACAACTTTTACTATGGAGCCAATGGTGGGAAACGAAAAAAAAATTCCGACCTCCCATACAAAGTCAGTCAGCTGAGCGTGAATTTTGTATGGGAGGTCGGAAAATTTTTTTCGCTTCCCACCAAATAATGGCTCCATAGTAAAAGTTGTTCAGTTTGATGGTCTGAGCTCGCCTGCAAAGTTTTCGTTACACCGTCCCTAACACCCTGTATATGTGGATGACTTTTTAAGGTGCTCTCGCACTGCATGCACTTTTAAAAGTGCTGCCACACTGCAAGTACTGGCGCATGCGCTTTTAAAGCTATGACTTAGACGAAAGTTATAAATGTTAAATATTGGGAGATGCAAGATAGATGGCGTCAGTTGTCAAAAAGTTATTTAAGAAATATCTACTGGTATTATTACTGTAGAGTTATTATAAGCCTCACAAGGGAGAAATTGCACTTGCCTTGCATTTGCCATTATGGTGTCTCTCAAGACAAGAAGTCTCATATAGGTGAGTGTTTATGATTAAAACCCTTCAATAGAGGGAGACCAATGTCCAGTAGATAGTTGTGTTTTTTGGTCAAATTTCTTTGAAACTTGCCAAAATCGAGGACCTAAATTTCATTAATTTTAGTTCTTTATGTTTTTAACTGTAAATTTAAAAAGAGACGCGGATATGACCCCTTCCGGACAGACAGACAGACAGTCGCTCAATAATAATATCGCGTCAAACAATGCGTTCGGCCGATTGACCCTCGGTTTTAAGGGGCTCGGCTACAATGGTGTCCCAAATTCATGTCGCCAAACATATTTTTTCTGCTGCTTACTAGGTCCTTCTTATAACATGTCAGAAAAAAAAGTACCTAGTCAAATCCAGAAATGGTAACAAATAAAAATGGATATATAGAAATGTGGTCCCCCACCTCCAAAAGGCTAAACTTAAAATTTTTAAGCAGATTTAATCAATTTTTAAGGTGAGTTTTTTTCTTGTAAAAATTAGTTTAGAAGCGGCACATAGATATGACCCCTTCCGGACCGACAGACAGACAGTCGCTCAATAATAATATCGCGTCGAACAATACGTTCGGCCGATTGACCCTCGGTATTAAGGGGCCCGGCTACAATGGTGTCAGGCATGGTCGTAGGTTCGAAAACTGTAAGTACATACCTTTTTCACTTGCTTTTTACTACTGAGTCTTGAGAATGAACATTTTAAGCAGATTTGTTCTATTTTTAAGGCGCACTTAGATTTTTCTGGTAAAAAAATTTTTTTTGTTTTGACATGCGGATATGACCCCTTCCGGACAGACAGACAGACAGTCGCTCAATAATAATATCGCGTCAAACAATACGTTCGGCCGATTGACCCTCGGTTTTATGGGGCCCGGCTACAATGGTGTCAAACATGGTCATATGGGTTACGGAAATAGTACCTATAGCATTTTTGTTTGCTTCTAAATCTTAAGGTTATATTAAAAATAAATAAAATAAATATCCCTGGACGAAACACACAGCGCCATCTAGCCCCAAACTAAGCAAAGCTTGTACTATGGGAACTAGACAACTGATATAATACTTATATACTTTTTTTTTTGTAAATAAATACATATTATACATAGAAAACACCCAGACTTAACACAAATATTTGTAAATTAACTTTACAAATATTTGTGTCCAGTGGGAATCGAACTCACGACCCTCGACGTAGAAGGCAGGTGCACTATCCACTACGCCATCGGGACAGTCAAATATATTCTCGAAGCAGTTTAAAAAATGATTTTTTTTCGTGTAACATTAGTAATGTTACTTGACTATATGACCCCTTATTGG
Organism: Phthorimaea operculella; assembly: GCA_024500475.1. Taxonomy (NCBI): domain Eukaryota; kingdom Metazoa; phylum Arthropoda; class Insecta; order Lepidoptera; family Gelechiidae; genus Phthorimaea; species Phthorimaea operculella. Next base: position 2,679,410 of record JANFCV010000051.1, on the reverse strand, counting down.
GACAGACAGACAGTCGCTCAATAATAATATCGCGTCAAACAATACGTTCGGCCGATTGACCCTCGGTTTTAAGGGGCCCGGCTACAGTGGTGTCAGGCATGGTCGTATCGTAGGTTCGAAAACTGTACCTACCTTTTTCACTTGTTTTTTACTACTGAGTCTTGAGAATGAACATTTTAAGCAGATTTGATATATTTTTAAGGCGCACTTAGATTTTTCATGTAAATAAAATTGTTTAGTAGTGGCACGCGGATATGACCCCTTCCGGACAGACAGACAGACAGTCGCTCAATAATAATATCGCGTCAAACAATGCGTTCGGCCGATTGACCCTCGGTTTTAAGGGGCCAGCTACAATGGTGTCAGACATGGTCGTATGGAATATTGAAATTGTAGTATTGTACCTATATACTTATGTTTTTTTTTGTTTGGGTTTTTAATGGATTTGATTTCGTTTTAATCTTTACTTAAACTCCTTTCATTGATTAAAAAAAATTAGGGATCTTTTTATGCTAAAAAGAACCAATACTAAAATTGATACGTTACAATCAGAAGTTAAATTGTCGAAACCCACATACGTAAAAGGCTAAAAAATAAAAAAAAATATAGTCTCTAAGTCGGCTTTTGACTTACAAACCTAGATTTATATTAAATCAGGCGTAAAACGAATGCACATGGCAAGGTTGAAAACGCACTAGTGAATACAAGCCCAAAAAGCATGCGTCCACTGTGGCGAGCCCGCGACAGCTGCTTTACTGTTATTGTTACAATCTTTATTAGGTACCTACTTTTTCTCTTCTCTTGTATTCGTGAAGCAAGTTGAGAATGCGCTAGTGCCACAAGGCCCAAAAGCTTGCGCCTACTGCGGCGACTACCGACAGGTATAGTTGCAAGTACATGCGGTCGGCCCCGCGCGGGGGATAATCAGTTGGTTGCCGCGCGTTACGCGCGCGCACCGATGCCGTTCGCATTTCTTCACGAGATGTATTTTATTTTATCCATTCTGTATTAAATAACTCACCTTCTTGGCTATTTCGTAAATTTTGTATAATAATGCAATTTTATTATGTTTTCTAATATTTTTGCTTTGATATTCGTTCAATATCCTACGTTTAACAAAACATTTTATTTATGTTTTACTTGGGTGTAGAAGTGTACCCCAGTACACTTTTCGTAGGTACCTACCTACTTTCATATAAATCTCGAAATTCGCATCCCTACAAAGTGCGCCGGCTGTGACATTCAAAGGTGGTCTGCGGCAGATGAACTTTCGCGCGCAGCAATTCGGCTCATTTTTGCATGCGCGCGCGATCAGTAGGCTAATATAAAAGTAGGTATCTAAAGCCGGTGCGAAGGAAAATGTACTTTATTATCGCGCGTAAAGATTTATATTTGTTGAATTGCTATGGCGGAGTGCGTCTTCTGTACCTGTACTATTATGTATTCTGTGGTTATTGTCATAATCTTGTATTACCTACTTACATGAAGCAAGTTCAAAACGCACTAATGCCACAAGGCCCAAAATCTTGCGTCCACTGTGGCGAGCACGCGACAGCTGCTTCACTGTTATTGTTACAGCCTTTTATTAGGTACCTACGTACGTGAAGCAAGTTCAGAACGCACTAGTGCCACAAGGCCCAAAACCATGCGTCCACTGTGGCGAGCACGCGACAGCTGCTTTACTGTTATTTTTACAGTTTATTAGGTACCTACTGACGTGAAGCAAGTTCAAAACGCACTAGTGTCACTAGGCCCAAAGGCTTGTGTCCACTGTGGCGAGAACGCGGCAGCTGCTTCACTGTTATGTACCTATTGGTACAGTCCTGTATTAGGTACCTACATTCGTGAAACAAGTTGAGAACGCGCTCGTGCCACAAGGCCTAAAAGCGTGCTTCCACTGTGGCGAGCACGCGACAGTTTTTACAGTTTTGTATTTGGTACCTCCTTACGTGGAGCAAGTTCAAGTCGCACTAGTGCCACAAAGTCCAAAACCTTGCGTCCACTGTGGCGAGCACGCGACAGTTTTTACAGTTTTGTATTTGGTACCTCCTTACGTGGAGCAAGTTCAAGTCGCACTAGTGCCACAAAGTCCAAAACCTTGCGTCCACTGTGTCGAGCACGCGACAGTTTTTACAGTTTTGTATTTGGTACCTCCTTACGTGGAGCAAGTTCAAGTCGCACTAGTGCCACAAAGTCCAAAACCTTGCGTCCACTGTGTCGAGCACGCGACAGTTTTTACAGTTTTGTATTTGGTACCTCCTTACGTGGAGCAAGTTCAAGTCGCACTAGTGCCACAAAGTCCAAAACCTTGCGTCCACTGTGGCGAGCACGCGACAGCTGCTTTATTGTTATTGTTACAGTTTTGTATTACTTACATAACATCCTGCCCCGTGCTACATAATAATCACGCCACTACCCTTGCGGGGTAGGCAGAGCGACAACGGCTAAGTTACAGTTTATTATTATAGTTATGTTTTATTTACATACCTAGTATCCTACCCCAGGCTACATAATAATCACGCCACTACTCTTGCAGAGTATGCAGGGTTTCAACATACAAGTTTTAGGGTCTGTATGTAAAATTCCGCGAATTAAAACTGCATGATTTTTTTTTATGAAAGAGCTCCTGGTAGGTACTAGGACTAGAAAGCATATGAAGTAGCTTCACTTACATCTTGGCCTGCTACTGTTATTATATTTTGACCATCTTTTTATGGTCTTATTTCTGACCTTCGCACTAATAAGAGGGTTCACGTTAGGCGGTAATCGGTATAGCCAAATCCTTTTGCTACATGATTTTGTGTTCTAACAAATCATGTTGCGCTAATCCCAATTAATTTGGAAAAAGGGCAGGAAGATGATGATGATGATGATTTACCTAAGTATTTACACATACAAACAAAATAAAATCCTAGAACAACCTTCCTTCCCATCATACTTTATTTCGATTAGTTGATTAACCATAAATCCAATTACTAAAGTTTATTACAACTATGAAAACATATTACTCAAAAGTATTTTCTCACAGTAATAAAAAGGAACTTATATCTCCTAAGACTAAAAAGCAAAGAAACATGTTCAAGTACAAATAAAACGGGTGTTTTTTAGGTCAAACTTTTGTCTTCCGACTTTGGTGTTCTCATACTAAACAAAAGAGGGTGCTTTGAAACAATTCGCTTTGAAACACCCAACCGGTTTTGGTATTGTTTACAAAAAAATCTCATTGAAGTGGTAGTTGAGTCAAGGGTGACTCCTTGTAAGAAATTAAAGGTTCCGTAGGTACCTATATAAAAATGGTATGTTGAAATTGACAAACAAGGTCTAAAAACTTTTAAATATTCTAAGACTGATGCTGCTGTTATTAATCCTATGGAGGCATAAAAAAACAACAAGTATTGAACTCATTTCTCTGTTATATTTATCAATAAATTTTCTGAAGGTAAATATTACCCACTCATTGTGGGAAATCTAGATAAGTAAATTATTTACATTGAAAAAAGAAAACAAGAAAATTACGAATACGGCTGGACCTTGAAACCCAGACTTTGGAGTTATCTTTCTACCAGTAGCTGCAATGCAGGTAAATGGAAAATCATAATACACTAAATGGTTTAAGTGTTACACGCATGGATCCCCAAAATGTGTGATTATTAGATCCCTTGTGATGGCATTTGCCAGGTAAAAGATTTGCATACAGAAAGTGGGGTCAAATGAGAGCTAGGGTCAAATGGGACTCAATGACGATTTTTTTTGTTTTGAAGAGCGAAACAGATTTAAAGATAAAAGACGCATTGTGAAGTGTTGTGTTACTTCCAGTTTTTGATAGCTGTTTGGGAAAAAATAGACAACCGAATCGAAAAGCTGAGAAGGTTAGATTTGAAAATGATAATACGTAGGCAACCGTATTTATATAATTTGCAAAATGAAATGCCTTTTTGCGTTTCCCTGTCTATCTGTCGTGGAATTCGCTAACTTTTCCGAACCACACAATGGATTTTGACGCGGATTCTTATTTTATAGACAGCTTGACTCTAGAGGTTTAGGTATATGTGTAACACATGCTGGGAAAATTCCTTTTTTTCGAATAAAATGAGTTGCAGCAGATCAAATCGCTAACTGGCGGCTAGTAGGTCACTTTTTTAAAAACTGCTGCACTGCTTTCACAATTATTTTATGAATATGTAAGCAGTTTTTTTGCAAAAAACATATTCTTCTAAGGCTACCTAACAAAAAAAAACTCGTCTATTAGCTTTTTAAAGATAGTACCTAAATAGATCAATTTATTGTTAGGTAGTTATCGATTCTACAAAATTTCCAAGATCTGTTATCAATTATCATAAATTAATAGGATGTTTTTCTTTATAATCTCACAATGACACTGTTTTTCTTTAAATTTAATTAGACGATAACCTCTTTCTAGAACTCTTTAACCTTGAACAAGTAATTCTTTATCTAGTTACTGTTTGTACCTAGTGTACCTACCTATCATGGTACTATTGCCAGTAAATGCACCTACGTATTTAAGGAACCAACTCATACTGGTTTTTCTTAATATTTGTAAGTTTGTCCCTTAAATGGGTACGGTGGATTTGCAGGCTAGTATTACTAATTTTTTCATGAAAATCAACCTTTCGATATTTTTATTGTATTTGGAGTTCTGTTTTTGGAAAATATAATATATAAGTACTTGGAAAATTTTCCACAATAAGTAGTTTTTATACTTTCACCCAATCAGTCCAAAATATTGATGTAGGTACAGAAAACGATAATAAACACAGGAAATAAGGATGTGTTTTTACAACCTAGCTTTACCATTCTTTTCCGCCCGAATTTCGAGTGGCTACGAAAACTGATCGATCGGACAGACAAACAGAGAGCTTTGTTCATTGTACTATTGATACTAATACCTACGACGTTTCATTTGGAATACCGTTCGCCTGTCACGGAATACTACCATCAATATTATTTTACGGCGAAGATGGTTGGGCTAGGGTGGCGTTGGACTTCTTTGCGCAATCAGAATGAAGTACTGTCCAAGCCACATTATCGAAAAGAAAAATATAGATTTATACCTACATGGTGACCAGTTATTCATTAAGAGTTGTCAATAAAAAATACTTACCTGAAATACTGGATCTTTGTTCATTGTACTATTGATACTAATACCTACGACGTTTCATTTGGAATACCGTTCGCCTGTCACGGAATACTACCATCAATATTATTTTACGGCGAAGATGGTTGGGCTAGTGTGGCGTTGGACTTCTTCGCACAATCTGAATGAGGGACTGTCCGAGCCACATTATTGAAAAGAAAAATATAGATTTATACATGGTGATCAGTTTTTCATTAAGTGTTGTCAAACAAATAGTTACCAGAAATACTGGATCTTTGTTCATTGTACTATTGATACTAATACCTACGACGTTTCGTTTGGAATACCGTTCGCCTGTCATGGAATACTACCATCAATATTATTTTACGGCGAAGATGGTTGGGCTAGTGTGGCGTTGGACTTCTTCGCACAATCTGAATTCGAGAGTTATCAAAAAGGTTACTTATAAAAAATTCTGAATTTTGTGTTAATATTCTAGACATTAACGTTACTTCACAGAACCTTGATGAGAAACAGTTTAATATTTTGCTTGAAAGAGTTAGTGTTTATAGTTTAGCAGACAAAAGTTGTTCATGACAACTACATTACAGTTTAATATCAAGATTTTATTAGTTTACAAATCTTACATAAAGGGTACCTCATGGGTAAAATATAATACATTTTAATTCATAAGTTTAAAACATTTATTGCTCTTATTAATTTAATTCACCAAGCAATTATATACTCTGGTTTATTCTTTGTAACAGCTAAATGAAAAGTAAACAAATAACAAGAACTTTCGGAAAGTTTTGCTAGTTTTCCAAAAATTGTCTACCCAACACGGGAAGTGTTTTGAAATTTGATATTCAATAACGAGGATATTTTACACGCCATTGTAAACCTTGCAAGTAGCTAAAGCTGTTCGCAAGAAGTCCATCTCCACACTACTCAGCGCAACCCTTTACTCGTCTCCAAAAATGATTAAAAATAGGTCGCAGCGCGTGCTCGCGCGGTCATTATGGCCCCTTATAATAACTTTTATATTGAACATCCACCTTCTGTTGTGAAAGGGGCAAAGTAGGGTAAAACTTAAAATAGAGTTTGGAAAAATAATCGTTTTGAGGTAAATTATTAGATTAAGGCTGAAAGTTGGTTTTTATTTGTCTTGTGGGGCACCAAGTCGTCAACCAACTCGATAAACTCTGGTATCAGAGTTTTTAAACCTTTCATTATTACTAGTAGGCCTCAGACGCTTTTCAGTAGATATGTGAAACAATATAGAAACAGTTTGACTCTCTATTAATATTTTTTAATGCATAACTTAGTGCCGAAAAATAAAAGTCTGAAAATCCCAGTACAAATATTCACTGATCGAAAAATACACAATATAAGGAAAAAACCTTCTTCGAAATCCGTCATGCTCAGAATACCATATTTCTAGAAAGACTAGAAAATATTTCTAGACCGATTGTTTTAATTCTATTCGAACTGGTAGTAGCAAATGAATGTCGTAACCGGTTGTAATAGAGACGATTTTACAGTAGGTGCTTTACCTAAGTAAGCCGTCATTACACAAACATTACGTGCTGTTAAATAATAAAGATAGCATAAGCATTGTAAATACATGAGATATATACGTAGGTACAGCACCTTTTGACTATAATCTTTGGTATAGGTAGGTAAGTATTAGAAAATTAGACGAAAATATTTAAAAAAAGGGCAAATTCCAGGATTATGAACAACTTCCGGAAGTATTTGTTGGCTTTTCTAAAAACGCTCTAAACGACTCTCTTCTATAGTAAATTAACTTCATGTACCTACACATTTGAAATACTTCTTCAACCGCATGTGAATGGAAAATAAAAAAAATACTGCTCGCTTAAATTCACCGTTAAAACACCAAAGTATCAATCCACAAAACGGTAGCGAAGCAACACCACAACCAAATGAAAAAAGTAACAAAAAACAACAAAAAAACGTCCCCGTATTCAAACATTGCGTGTAAAACGCCCGTTCTTCTAATCGTTCTAACGAAATAAAAAAACTAACACACGTGTTAATCTGACACGTTTAAAAATGGAATTAAAACGCCCCTATGGTTAAACGAACCAATAGTAAAAAAAGTTGGAAAAAAACGTCTAAACGCCGCCCGAAAAAATGAGGTAGATAATTGGTAGGTCGTGTGCGGCCTATATTTTTTTCTCTCTTTTTGTATGGTGACGTCTGCCCTATGCATGCATGTTTTTTTTGTTGCACCGTGGGGTGCATTTTTTTATTTGATGCATGCAAGCGTTGAACCGAATAATTGTTTAAGATTACGACTTTTTAAACGTTGTTAATTTGACGTTAGTTGAGATTATGAGGTGTTGTTTGATTTATGATTTGCAAAAAATGAGGTAAAAAATTATTAGATACCTGATGCTCGTGGTTTTTGTTGATGACTTTTTCGTAATAAAAGAAAAGAAAGAAGTTACAGTTAGATGACCAAAAATATACTTACTTACGCGTCAGTTCATAAACCGACTTTGGGTCAAAAATAATACCTATTTTCTAATAACAAAATTGAGCGGTCCCGTCCACCAACAGGCCAGCAATATTATACCTATCTAATACGTCAAAAATATACCTATGACAAACTCGGGTTTTACGTCATGAAGAACATTTAGATAGTAGCTAACACATAACCCACACTTATACTTTTTCTATTCTATAACATCTTTGATTTGACAGTCCCTTCTATGTGCTTTTTCTAACTATTAAAAAAGGTAATTTAATTTAAATTAGTATCACAACCACCCTTATCGTGGCGACATCTATAATCGAATAGAAATACTAATTTTGGGGAACATGTTTCTAATCAGAAAGTTCTAATTCGAAATTAATAAGACTATTATTTGAATAAGTAATGGCCTCGGGTACCTAAGGTACATTAAATACTCTGGTGTGTACGTTTCAATAAATTAAAAAGATAAAATACAAATCGTAAACGACACAATCTTGTACTACCTAGTTGTAATAAAAGTAAAAACTGAGAAAAGTAAAGTAGCTACGAAAAAATAAAATATACCTTTAAAATTCCCCTTGAAATACAAATTATTTTATCTCTGAAATTTTATGACTTGATTTCATACCTGCTTCCCATCTAATAGACCATTCATCAAATAAGATTAAGAGGTAAATATACTTGATCACTAAAACACAAGCTCATGAGAAACCACGAGAATCATCAAAAAACAAGAAAATTCAATGAAACTTGTTACGTAATAAGGGAAAATTTTTACCTTCGTCAAAAAACAACCGTCTCGCTCTCTGTCTTCTTATAAAATTTCCATTTAAAAGGCACACAATTATTATCATTTTTCTAGTGAAAAAAATCACCCCACTCAACTTTGCTTACACCAAATACCCTTGCAAGTTTCTTAAATTTGAACTCTATAGTGATTGATTTAAAATCGGTAACAATTTGCGTTAGTTTTCGATTTAAGTCCTTAAGAAGTGGTAGTGTACTTCCTTGGTCTACTTTATTAGAGTAGGGATGTGGTTGTATGCAGTTTTGGTCTAGTCGATTCTCTCGATTCTACAATGTAGAGCGATACAAATCGATATCGAAATCACATCATCATCAATCATTCTCACCTTGTGGTAACTTACTCGACTAAGACTACTGCCACCCCACCTAGATCATTCAGGGTGTTTTGCAAAAGGTGACGTACAGCTTTTGACCTCAACTGAATATCTGTCACCAATGGTAAACCGCATGGTGTCAGTGATGCCATCGGCTTAAGGCATTTCCAACGAGGTTTGACATCAGTCTGGCGGCTAGTCATAAAACCAAATTCTATCCTACATGATTTCGTGCTCTAACAAAAGATGTTGCACTGACCCCAACTGATTTGGGATAATGGCATTTGATTTTTCCGGAGGGAAATTTCCCTTGTGCATTATTTTTCATAATAAAGTCACTTCTGTAAATTAAGAAACAACAGGAACCTGTGAAATTTCAGATTTAATGCGCGTGACAAAAAACTCACTTTTAAAATAGTTTTAAAAAGTGTATGTTTTTTATAGCACTGGGTACGTCCCGGCCCGCCCTACCGGTAAAATTCTCATTGATTTGAATATAAATTATAACTCTGCATATAATTTTTATTTGAATACCATCATTTTATTTCCAGCATAATTGCAGACTGAAATAAACCTGTGTAGGCATACGTCAGGAAACAAAGGATGCCAATCAAAGCCCTAACCTAAAATCATCAGTGCAGTTGCAGTTAGGTGCCAGCATTTAGCTTTCATAGTGGTACCTATTTTGCAAGGTTTAGGTGCCTAGTTACCCGCCCTTGTATTTTGCTACAGCGTACTAAATAGCAATTGGTTTCGACGTATTAATTCTATTTTTATTTTATACAATTTGGTACTATTGCGATGTTTTATAGTATCTACTTTGCTACATCTGCGCAGACCCTAAAGCTCGATCTCCACTTGCATTCGAAGAGGAATACCTACCAACTTTTTGGCACTTCTCAATCGAGACTCACACAGTAAGTTCTTCAATCACTCTTATTTTCATTTGAAAAACTATGCCTAGTGTACTAAAAGGCCTTTCGATAATGTTTTTAGCCTCGACTAAGTAAGACAATCTAAAAGAAAAGCTCCGTAGCTAATCGATTCAAATAATAATTTGCGCAATCGATTCTCGAGTGCAAGTGCAAATGCAGTATTGCACATCACTAATTGCATTTGTGTGCGCGTTATCAGTGCATACAGCAACGTAGATAAAATTTTGAAAAATCCTCTACTTTTCCGCGATAACCCCGCCTCGCTTGCGGGAAAAAAAAGCTTTTGAGCCGTATTCGTAGTCGGGTTGTTTTTGTGAATATTTTATAACTTCACTTTCAATTCTCTGTCACTTCTGTTCATTGGTGCATTTGTCGACTCCTGTTGCTACTGTCGGTTGTCGAATTTGATATTTTGTGCTATTGGGCATAATACAACTATATTAATGGTGCTAATAGATTAACTAGCACATAAGTGGGATTTTTGCTTCTAGATAAACTTAGGATGAAAAATTCGACAATGTATAACGAGTTTAATATAATAAATATATAATATTATTTATATTATTTGATGTGATATTATTTTTACGTAAACTGTAATGTTAAGCTTATCACGAGATTAAGGTGGGATGGGCAGGACACTTGGCAAGACGGACAGTGGACCTAAGCAGTCACACAGTGGTGGCCAAGGGAGCAAAGAGGTCAGTAGGCAGCCCATCAGCCCGGTGTTGTGATTACTTGTGATATCATCACCGAGTTTACATTTCGGGGAGTGTGCACAGTCTCTCTATGACCTGATATCTCCGTCACCATTCCATCCCCGGTGCACGAGACGCCGGTTGGGATCCACCCTTATATCGTAGACATCCCGCAAATTCGCACAAAGCGCTTCGTTTCTACATTTTTATTGGGAACTGTTAACGAGTGGAACTCCCTGCCTGCGGATCTGTTTCCAGAACGTTACAACCTGGGCTTTTTCAAGACGAGAGTGAATAGGCATTATCTGGACGCGCATTTTTCATCATCGTCTGCATCTTCACTTAAGATCAGGTGAGATTGCGGACAAATGCTTACCTTTTTATTTATATATAATATAAAGAAAGAGTCAATAGGATCTCTTTGAACGAGTTTATTTCTGGACCATAAGGACAGGTGGATACAGAACCCTGCAATAGGTGGATGTGGGCTGACGATGATGATGATGAAACTTTTGTTAATGTTTGGTATAGTTGGTTGCAACAAAAATTTGGCTGCTGTATGTCAGTGTTCATTTGACAACCAAGTTTTTGGCGGTTTCAAACTCCAATTCATTGATAAAAGAAATAGAGCAGCATAAATTACCTGTTTGGCCAGAATAATGTCTTGCCTATAGATACGGCACATCTTATAAATAAACTGTAAGAGCTCGTATTTATTTACTGTTATCATCAACTACCACTAAGTTTTGTATGTAGTTGTGATCATAGAAGTATAGAAGTGTCTTTGTGTGCCTCTCTAGATAATAATCTTACCTATTTATGCCTAGATATACGTTTGGTATTACTGCACAATAAGAAGTTCTTTGTGTTTGAAGCTACTTGGATTTTTACAGGTTTGTTTATTTTACATTTATTTTTGTAGTAGTACGTTTTAACGTACGAGGTTTGACATTACGTAGATATGTTTTTTCGGAAAAGTTTGAATATTCCTAGCTTAAAAATATAAACTTTTTTACACCTGTGTACTAACTACAAACAGGTCATTTTTTATAAGACTAACTTTTATAACGTGGAATGATTTTTATCTAACAGTTGTGTGCTACGCGAAGTTGCTACGCCGTAGCACATAGGTGTTAAGTGTTAACATAAATTAAATTTCAAAGAAAGCTGGTAAATACAGTGATCAATAAAATGGGACATGAAACATTTTTATGTATATTTTTACCTATGATTTAGATTAAGGTATAAATAAAAGAAACGCCAGAAAAATAAGATGCTCTATTTTTTACTGTTACTTTATTACATCATTTTTGCTATTGCAGAGTCCCTAATATACAGTACCTACTTTTCCTAACTGCATAGATTACCTATCTATCGCCAGCGGACAGCCCTATTTAATTGGCATATCGACATCGATATCGAATATCTTAACGGTCCCAGTTCTAGCTGATTTGTCTAATTGGTCAGATTGCCGTGTGTCTTTCGAAGCTATTTTAAGATCGCATCTTAATTGGTCTAGTGTTGTGTCCAAAATGCTTATTTAACATTTAAGGTACATCAGCTGTGCCTGTAATTGATAGGTCATGTAACTTATAAGATTTAAATGGTTAAAAAATAAAATCTGTCAATATTTTAAGCAGTGTACAAGCCTAAAAACTGAACAACTTTCTCCAAGGAGTATAAATTGAAATATGAAAAAAAAGCATTTTGGGCCTCCCATACAAATTGATTCGTTCGGCTGGTATATTTTGTACTTTATCCTAGGGAAAAGTTGTTTAGTTTCATGAGCTGGTTCACCCCTTAAAATATTTGCAGTTGATCTTATTAAATGCTGTATACGATTTTTAAAGCACAGTTTTAAATGTTTTATTTTCCTATTTTCAGGTCCAGGAACGGGGTTCTGTGCATCGAAATACACGTTAAGCTGTTGAGCCAAGTTGCTGTCTATGAATGTCTATTTAAAAAGCGGTCGTTAAACAACTACGTCCACGTGTACTTCCGGTAGATTTTTTTACTATCATTTTTGCATTTGTTCAATAATCATATTCGGTAGATAGTGTATGTAAATCTCAAAAGAAGTGTAATCAGAACGTTTATCAACTCTTGTCGTGTAATACCGGCTTAGAATCACCTCAAATTCTACCCGTGAATGTCATAAAAGTCGACAAGCGATCCTCACTTAGGGAATGGGCAGGCAGAGCTCCTTGTAAATGCAACATCATGCACTGCTTTCGCCGATCCGCGTGCCAAGCGTGGTGAGTATGGCAATACCCTCCGATAGGGGGAGGATCATGTCCAGCAGTGGACTATTGTGGTCGTTATGGCTTATCAAATCGGTATTCTAAGTACCTATCTATTCCTATTCTAGTTTCCTTTAAAAACACAATTACATTTTTACAGGTTTATCTTTTCTTCCGAACCAAAACAAAAGTATATAAGCAGATTTCTAAAATACTATCTTTCTGCCGCTTGTATTCTAATTAAGACTTACTGAGCAACATTTTGTATCAAAGATTAACCCAAAAGCAGCGAAACCATTCAAAACATCTGGAGAATAGCACCGCTAATCAACTTCCTTAGAAGGCCCTTCTACTATCTAGGTATCCTAAGTTAGTACAGGGAGGTAATCAGTGGGGCCACTGGAATGTTGCTAGTTTTTTATTTGCGTATTAAATATGGTCTTTTAAGAGTGTATTTAGACGTAGGTATAGTACGCCTTCTGTGTGCGTATTGATCGCATGCTAAGCTCGTGTTGGTACTTAAATCATACCAGCAGTGGGTAGCCTTTGTTTGAGCAGCCTAAGCGTTTGCGACCATCTGAAATTCCGACTCCGAATCTACCCTCAAGGTTTTTGTTTAAAGTTTTTTTTTTTGTTACAGGGTAGAAAAACATTATGAATTTGGCAACAACATTGTCGACGAAAAACCTAGCATGCACGGATTATCAGCATATCAATAATGTGCGAAAAGAGCCATCGCGTGGAGAATTCAAAACTCCATGTAACTTCAGTTAAGATACAGGGTGTAAGGGAAAATTCTTCAAGTACTGATAGAGTGCATTCAACCTGAATTTTAATTCCTTAACCGCACATTAATTCAGTATTCTTTGATTTAGGTACATCATGATTATGAAACTTAACAAATTTTTAGTAAAACATAGGGAACTAAAAAATAGGAAAATATTTCAGTAAAACGTTTGTTTTGACTTCTAATAGTAAATATACAGTCAAGTGATCGTTCCATAAATACTATCAGTGATGGGAGAGCTGTGCCTTGCAATATACGGGTATATTGCATGGGACTATTTCGTGTCCCACACTATCTACTTTCATCAATTCAGAAAGATTTTTCTACTACTAAGGTGTATATAGGCTTTTGCCCAGCAGTGGGATCCAGACGGTTAGATAAGATAAGAAAAGATAAGGTACGTGTAGGCTGAAACGATTCGCGGTTCCATATGGGTCTGTTTCATATGCGCGCACACACCTCTAAGTCCGCGCCTGCGCACTTACCTAACCCGGTCTAGCCTCTAGCGCATAAAGATAAATCTTTTTACGGTATACTTTGATTAGAAAATTCCTATATTAATTGAATGAGTTAATTATACTGATTTCGTGGTGCGTCCGATAGTAGCTGCCATACAAAATGAATAATGGGGAATCCTAATCTTGGAAGTTAGGCCCTTTTAAGGTGCCGTTAGACGACTTAGGATGTTTTGTGGGGTTTAGATAAAATGGAGCTAAGTGGTTGTACCTAATGGGCTTTACGTGAGGGACTTTGAGTCGACGAACGAACGAATGAACCTTGATGTCAGAGTGTTAAACCCGTTTTATCCCATTTTTTTTTTTAATTTATGTTAGGTAAAGACGGTCAGTATTGTAGGCTGGTTCATCTCTTGAAATATTTACGAAAAGGTTGTATAGGTGCAAAGCAAAGTTTTGTAATAATTTAGCAAGATATCCTAGCTATTACTTTAATTTGACCATTACGTCTGTAGTAATGTCCTTTTAAATAAATTTGACATATTATTACCCAAAATTAAGAGTAGTAGGAGACGTAAATCTGTTACCATATGTTAGCTTCTTGTTAAAACAATTCATTTTAGAACCGCTAAGTAACTAAAGACAACAAACACAAGCATAAGCAATCGCTAGTGATATTTCACAAGAAACATCGTCCATTGAAAATACATTGGACACGTCCAATAAAATAAATTCTAAGCAAACTAAAGTAAAAAGGAGCGTAAAGTCAAAACAGGAAGACATTTTCCTCACACACTAGCGCCCCACGCGGCAGTGGACTGAACTAAACTGAACGACCGATCGCGAACTCTTTCTACGCTTTCTTTTGCTTGCGTCCCTCTCTAGCGCGCTAGTTATTAGATCCATTTTTGGCGCGAGAAAGGGACGGCTAGAAAAAAATGGAGGAACGCACATGTGCACGAGTGGTTTTCGTCTTGTTTTTCGCCGGTCGATGGCCCGGGATGTTCTTTGCTGTTTTTTTGCCGCGCTTTTTTGCTCGCCGCGAGTCCGTTGGGCTAGGTCGCGTGCGTGGGCGCTAACACTGATTTATTTTTCTCTATGTCGTATCTCTGGATTTTCTAATGCGAGATCGGGTTTTAAGGATCTTTTAAAATTCCTGCACGGGTCGTATAATTTACGCGGGCTTCGAGTATGTATTTCGCATCAATATTGCTATTAAATTGTTATATAAAATTTATTACAAATCTATCATAATGTAAGTTTAAGCTATGGTGCAATTTATACTATAGGTATTTTGTTCAGTTCTTTAAAATCCTTACGTCATAAATTCACCTTGGTGCTGTATATCAATCAACCCTTAAATTGGCGTAAATTATCGGTAATGCCCAATTTGCTGCCATATCATGCTAACAACAATTTCGATGCAACAATTCTCATCGTAAAAATAAGACTTGTAGCCTGTTTCATTGCCCCATTCCTACATCGCCACTATTAGGAATATCTTCCTTATGGCTCGGAGCATTGCAAATCGACTCTTAGTGCAATAAAAATAAGGGCCACAATTCACGCGAGTACCCTAATGAAACTGTCCGCCGTTGATTTAGTGAAGAAAGTGCCTTTTTAATTGATGCTTTTTCTCGGCATGTTTATGGAACTTCTTAAGGCGAAGATGGTTTTATGTGTATCTTGAGCTAGTGTTTTAGGAGTGATTGGGCTTAAGCTGATGATCTTAGTAGGTATAAACTATACGCAATTAATTTAATTTGCCAGTAGGGAATAAATTGAAACTGAAAGGTACTCGATTTTCGAATCAAATTTCAACCAACAGTTCGCAAGAAAATAACTAATAATATACCCAGTATTATGAGGTTGTTGACTACTAGTTGACCAAAATACTTAAAAAAATAAGACATTTTATTACGTCACTGTCTAATACAGTCATCGTCAGTCGTCATTGTTTAATAAAGTATATTCTTTTTTTATTGTTCCTCTTTTGAATATATGTTTTTGCTCTCCATGCTTCAGTAACATATACTTATTTATAATTTTCTACAGACCTTGACCTTATAAATTTTTATATGTTTTGATTAGGAGCAAAAAATATATATTTGCTCGTAACATTCTTAGGAATGAATTTTACCTACTACATACTCATTCTTATTGAGACTCAGTTGAATTTAATATCTTGACAATATTGAATTGCAAATCTTTATGACAATTCATATAAAATGCGCATAAGTAGGCAAGATAAAGTTGAATCATAGAATGAAGATATCAATGTTTTGTTTTTTTATTTTAAAATTCTTGATTCTTTGTAATAAGATGAATACCACTACTCGACGTGTGCTGCCGGTTTAGAATAGCATCATCCCATATCTACCCGTGGGTGTTGTAAAACCCGACTAAATTCTCTGTAAATACATCGCCTTGCACTGCGCTTGCCAATCAGTGCGTATGGCAAATACCACCCTTATATGCGGAGGCCCATGTCCAGCAATGGACTGTTGTGGCTGGTACAGTAAGTTATAGTTAAACACCACTATCGTTTTTGCTTTACATTTTTAGTTATTTTATTTCATTTTGATAGGGAATCCAACAGCGGACACAACAAAGTAATTAAAAATATTAAGTAATAAGTTATTCGATATTTGGGTATAATATTTTTGTTTATTTAAGTCTTTACGCCAAATTAAAAGGTTGAATTACAACTCTACATTATATTAAAAAACAAATTTTCAGTTATTTAGTTCTGAGGTTTTAGTTAGACTTTCTTCGCCTTAACACTTTTGAGCTGAACACATTTTCCGTCCGATCTGAATTCCTACCTATGGATGAGTATTTTTACGACAGTCAATATAGCCAATTGCTAGTCTAGTTGGCTAGAAACAGCCTATTTTGTACCTAGGTTAACTTAGACTAGACTTAATCTTCTTGTCCTGGTGTTGGACAGACATATTTCATTTAACACATTATTTATTGCATGACATATCAAAACAATGATAAACCACAAATTGGGGAAACGCGCCTGGGACGCCCGTACACATGGCTCACTCAGTACTAGCGACAATTTTGACGCTAACGCTGACTCTAACTGGAAAAAACTGGAACTCTCAGGGGAACTCAAGGTAACTAAGAAGATGGCTGGCACGAACGTTATATTTCTTGGATTAAAATTGGCTCAAATTCTTATGTGATTCTTAAATCATATTTTGGTGTTTTGATATTCATATTAACAAATATTGAGATTTTAGACAGTAGCAACCCTGGCTATGGAACCAATGACAATCGCGAAAACCCTAAATAGAGTCAAATAAACTTCTGTAAACTCTCTATTTTGCGGCTAAACTAAGTGAACAAAATATATTTTTCCGAATCCAAATCTCTAAAATTATGAAGGCCATTATGTTTTGTGTAATTTTTTTTACTAAAGAAAATAAATGTAAGTTTATTAAAATAAATTAATTTATATTAAAATAAGAAATATTTATATATTATGAAGGTAGTTTACGTAGTTGATAAGACTTTGCATGAAAACAAACACTTTCATACACTAATAATCCCGCAAAAACTTAAAATACTTTATAGTTAATTTATATTAAGGAAGTATCTGCACTCATAGATTTACACGCGATTCTACTTCACTTAAAACCAATCGGTTACTCACATTTATCTATCGACACAACACTATCTCTTGTGACCCTTTTCATTGCCGCATTTCTCTATCATTTCCAAACCCTTTTCTCACATAAGCTTGCATGTATATCGAGCTAAAATGCGGCGCAGATTACGCTGGGCACTTTAAAGAAATCTAAGTACAAAGTAATGTAATGCGATATGTTAAGAAAAAACAGGTTGGCTGGCCGAGGCTGCCACGGCGGGTAAATCTGCACAATGTTATTATATTTCTTTTAGCTAGATTTTGTTACATAATTCTGCCTGCGCCGTGTGGAGTCGGCTTAGAATAGCATCACCCCAGATATTATTTCCTGTGGATGTTGTAAGAAGCGACTAAGGAATTTGACAGTTGTAATGTCTTGCATTTTAGGCGACAGGCTGCCAACCTGTCGGTTTGGCGAGTCTTCTGAATGAGTTTCAAACTTTTGTCAGACGTGGTGTAAATGACCGTTTTTCACAGCCACTTACGCTCTACCTACCCGAACAAGGAATATAAGCGTGGTATATTATGTATTTTATTATATTTCTTTTAGTTAGATTTTGTTACATAATTCCGCTTGTGAGCATGGTTATCTAAGTTCAGCTGGGAAAGGAAAGTTGGTTGTTCGAAGCCAGCTCTTTGGTGGGTTTTGTGTAGGTAGTGTTTCAAAAACACTTACAACTTTGTGTATAGGTTTGAAACTGATGAAATTTATTCTATCCTACTTGGTTTTTTATTGCAAAACAAAAGTCACCTGTCACATACAGTAAAATTGTTGGTAGGTACAATTAAATGATCATTAATCTTTAAAAAATACTTAAATTTGGTTTAATATTAGTCTAGATTTGTAATATGTTGGTGCCGTGACCAGAATAGTCATAATTTCGCATTATAATTATTTTTTAATTATTACTGAGATTTGGGTAGCTCGGATGCCAAAAGGCTGCAACGTGTCAGTACGTTTAAGTTTTGGCGGATTCAAAACTGTTCGATTAGGAAGGTATTTACTTTGAGAAACTAAAAAGAATTTAGGTACATAAAGACTTTAGAAAAATGATTTATCCACTCCCAAAGAATAGGTTTGTGCATATAACGGCAATTGTGATGCCTCCCGCAGGACCAAGGTTATAGCCTGGGATATCACTAAAGCAGCCGACCTACGCCATTGAAAAAGAACTACAGTTCGACGTGTGAGCACACCGTTCTAGCTAACTATGTTTGAGGATGAACTTTGATTGTTAAGCAGTAAATAATTATGAAGTTTTAATAATAGGTCCAATAAGTACAGCAGTCTGCAGAAGCTTAGAAGAGACTTGTCATTATTTTTGAAAAGATACTTCATTTGTTTCTTAGTAGTAAAATTATTTAGTTCTCTTCTAGAAATTCACAATTAACTAAAAATTGTATTCAAGAACTTTTTGATATTCACAAAGTTTACCTAGATACCGTACGTCCTAGATACCGGATGTCGTACGTCTGCAGAAAATCAGTGGACAATAGACTCGAGTTTTACGTTTTCCAGTTGTACTTTTTATCTTCGGTAGTTGTACAAACAGCAAGGTCAAAAATTGTACCAAAATCTTGGAAGCTTGCCAATGTGCAACCTGTGCCCAAGAAGGGTAGCCGTGCCGACCCTAGCAACTATCGACCGATCGCCATCACTTCCGTACTCTGTAAGGTTATGGAAAGAGTTCTGAACTGCAAACTGCTTTCGTACCTCGAAGACAATGATCTTCTCAGTGATTGTCAATATGGCTTCCGCCGAGGGCGTTCCACGGGAGATCTTCTAGTGTACGTAACGCATTGCTGGGGCGAGGCCATTGAAAACCACGGCGAAGCAATAGCAGTGTCGCTGGACATTTCAAAGGCCTTCGATAGGGTGTGGCATGCGAGTCTGTTGAGCAAGCTTCCAGCGTACGGCATACCCACTGGCTTCTGTAGCTGGGTGGCTGACTTCCTGAGTGAACGGTCGATCCGAGTGGTCATAGACGGCTGCTCCTCTGACCTCAAAGCTATTGACGCCGGAGTTCCTCAGGGTCTGTACTCTCCGCGACGCTTTTCCTGCTGCACATCAATGACCTTCTATCTTCAGGAATTGTTGGGTACGCAGATGACAGTACTGTCACCGAGAAATATCTGTCCAGCGCAGGAGCCAGTGGTGATGAAATCCAAAGATTGAGAAAGGCTATGATTGAGCGTACGAGCCTGACGTTAAGTAACGTCTCCCAGTGGGGCGAAGACAATCTCGTCAGCTTCAATGCTTCAAAAACGCAGGCGTGTCTTTTCTCCGCAAAAGGAGTCCTTTCACCTTTTCTCCTACTTTTCGGGGTACATCTGTTCCAGTGACCAACACTCTTCAACTCCTTGGCATGGAGTTGTCCTCTGACCTCAACTTCGGCACCACCATCGAGTCCAAGGCTCAAATTGCAGCTAGAAAGTTGGGCGTCCTGAATAAAGTCAAGCGGTACTTCACGCCTGAACAGCTTCTAACTCTTTATAAAGCTCAAGTCCGATCTTGCATGGAGTACTGCTGTCACCTTTGGGATGGCTCGGCTAAATACCAACTTGCTGCACTGGATTCGGTGGAACGCAGAGCCAAGAGATTAATAGGCGATAAAAAACTGGTGGCGACCAAGCTTCACAGCCTGGCTCACCGCCGCAAGGTTGCTTGCCTATCGGTCTTCTACAGATTGTACTTCGGAGAGTGTGCGCGTGAGCTGCATGAGCTCATACCACCGTCTCCTTTCTTCCATCGGACATCCAGACGCACGGCCGGCTACCATCCGTTCTTAGTTGATATACCCACATTACGCACTAAGCGCTTCAAATCATCTTTCATTATGCGCACGGCTAAAGAATGGAATTCCCTGCCTGCGTCTGTATTTCCGAGTGCATATAACCTGAATCTCTTTAAGTCTAGAGTGAATAGGCATCTTCTGGGCAAGCTCGCTCCACCGTAGATCCCATCTCTGCTCTAGGGTAAGATTGGGGTCAAGAGTAAGCCCATCATAAATAAAAAAAAAAAAAAAAGGTCAAATAGTTCGACGTTGTAACGGTTCATAGGACATACGACCAACTACCCGCCAATGTGATGTTGCTTTTGGGTAGTGGATTCGGTAGGTTAATATTGTATTCTATAAATACCATAAGAAACTGTACCAATACATTTTGTCTTCTAGTATAATTGCTTACTAAAACGATATTAATTCGTTACAACATTCACTTACTGCTGTGGAAGCTTGCAATTTTCATTTGTTTGTGTACTTAATTAAATATGTTTTTTAGGCTGTAAGCTCCCCAAATAAAATAAAATTAAATCAAATAAAAATAAAACCGTTTAACAGCCATGAGATGTCCACTACAGGGTCTACCCACAAACATTGCGATTGTGTGTAGACTTTGTGTAGACCACCATACAATAGTGCAGCTCGAAAACCGCTAGCAAGGACACAAGCATTCAAGGACATCAGCTGGTTGCTGCACTTCCTAAGCCTCATCATCCAGACCCTTCTGAATTGCCAACCCTATCAATTGTACGCTGACTATCTGCATTTCAGAACCTTCCAACACCACTGATTATCAGTTGTATAGTAAAGCTCATGCTGGTTGCGACAGTTTTGACTTTGGATCGGTCTTATGGCTAACATTGGCAGTTTGAGTGTTTAACCACACGTCTTTTTATCTCTCTTTGTATGGGACACCGAGTCTTCCAACGGCCCGACGAACTCCGGTGTCAGTTTAACAACCGCTTACTACAAGCAGCAGGCCTCTGATATGGTTGTGTAACAGCCACCGTCTAAGTAATCATGGATAGGGACTGACGGCTTAACGTGCCGGCCTAAGCATGGAACCATCTTTCTTTTCGTTCATTTAGGTGGATGCAATGAATTAGACATTTTCGACCTTGGACCGAACTTTCATTACAGTTCGAGTGTCTAACCACACCTCGGCTTAAGCTAGGCTCGTTCGGTTTATCTACTTGATTCACCCCCACAATACTGTTACAATCCTACCTTTACGGAAAGGTTAGACATTTTTGCTAAGTTTCTGCTGAGCATTCCTATGGTGACTCACACACGTACCTGATGAAATTGCGGTTTATGACAGCCACCATACAAAGATATCCTGTAACAGCCGCAGTTTGATACAAATGACAACGGGAGAAAGCCGATATTTGATGACGTAGTGCGCCATGATATGCGGTAGGTGCCTATTTCTATGGGATTCCATGAATTCGTTTTTTACACGACTGCCCACAAAAAAGGAGTGTAATGTTTTTAGGATTCATGTACCTATGTATGTATGTGCGTTTCTTTAAAGCACTGTAACTTTTTAACCACTGAAGAGATTCGATTGGGAATTGTGTGAGAAGAATCCTTACATTATCCCGATTGTCATAGATAGGCTATGTTTTGAATAGGAAAATTGATTTTTCACAAAAGCAGGCGTGTTTTTTTTTTATAAGGTTATTAAAAATTGACCCGGTTTCGATCTGGTAGAATACCGCAGAACCAGGAGGTGTGTGTACGAACGGGCTCTCTGATCTGCAGATCGATCTCAGCCGCTGCGCCCACGCAAGTCTGACAAATGGCAGTCGTGATGTCTCCAGCAGGATTTCAATGTATCAGCCAAGTTCTATGTGATTGTTGAAATAAGAAGCTAACAGATATGCACCGTTTTTGAGTAAGTTTTCACATGGTCACATCTGTCACAGAACCGATGAACGGTAGAGTACTGGGTTCTCGAGTGGAGCCAGCGCCTTGTACGCCGTAGCGTTGGACGCCCTCTAGCAGAGAACGGCTGGTAGTAAAAGTATATTGTGCCTTCTTGCGTACCATGGAAGGGGGCTTCATCCAGCAGTGGACCGCATCAATGTCTTCCATCCAAGCTATAAATATGCCACTGGAGATAGCGTTTTTCTAATGACCAAATTCTGTAATAGTCTGTTGGCACCAAATCTAACTAACTAGATTTAGTGTTCGGCAGCTATCGATTTCGATAGAGCGCTATTTTTCGGTCTTGCTCCTTCGAAAAATCCTGATTACATCAGATTTAGCCCAACTTATGCAAAGTGTCATACTAGGTACAACATCCTGGTAAATCTAGGAATCACTTAAAAATGTAATGTGCTTACAAACAACCACAAACACTATTAGTCAGATCATGTCAGAACTAAGTGTGTGGGCGATAATACCCTTTATTCTAGTGATCGATCGTAACATTGTTACATGGCGACAAATAACGAGATACATAGAAAGACTAGACCTACTGCTGATTGGACCTGGTGGGCCTTAGCATGGACAAGTTACATGCGCGTTGAGCGCGTGTTTAAAATTAAACTTTATACAAAAAGACAAGCATGCAACGAGTATCTAACGTTTTTGGGGTTTAGCTCTATAGGTTTTTAGCATGACCGAACGTCACTAATAAGATTCTATTCAAAACTTAGCAGTATCTTCGCGGTAAGTGGGTAGATACCTGGTATACTGATTGGTAATTTTTTTTCAAGCGATTGAGTTTTGCTGCCCATAAGGATATTCCTCAGATTTAAATAGGCCATAACACAGACACACTGAAAAATTCAGGTGAAATTTCGTATAACGTACAGTCCGCATCTCAACTTAACGATTTAAAACAAAATAAGTAACGTTTCTTTAAAATCTA
Organism: Phthorimaea operculella; assembly: GCA_024500475.1. Lineage (NCBI taxonomy): Eukaryota > Metazoa > Arthropoda > Insecta > Lepidoptera > Gelechiidae > Phthorimaea > Phthorimaea operculella. The sequence goes on along the minus strand of JANFCV010000051.1, from coordinate 2,656,260 downwards.
TCTAACTATAAACTTATGAAAATTTCTAAGAGAGTTTAACTAAATTATCATTTTAAGTGCTTACCTAATGATGGGAGGAACAAGATTTTATTTTGATAATTATTTTATTGATTTGTGAGTAACAATTATAAAATATGGATACTCAATTTTATTTTTCGGGATTTTTGTTCAATAATCAAAGTTTCTCATCTGATTCTATCTGTAGGGTATTAGAGTGACAGTTTCATTACGTAAAATGCAATGCAACTTGCCGGGTCCAGTTAGCATTACCAGTGGGTCTTAATAAACGACTGACTAGTCACGTATTACCACTAGCTTATATCTAATCAGTGCCTAAATTTAGTTAGGCATTAGTATTGACCTTTAGGGGTGCTGAAGTTGAATGCAGTTGATAAGACCATTGTGCTCCAATCAGCGGAAACAGATGTAACGGAATGGAATCGTGGAGAATGGACAGAAATAGAAAGCCATGTGTCCAACAGTCGGGTCACCCTTATGATGGTATTGAAGAAGAGAGAAGAAGGATAATTTCGTATCTAAATCATTTACCTACGAATTAAATATAATCAAAATACACCTCATTTTACCAAGTTTTAGCCAAAAGTTATTAGACTAGTAAGAACGTTGCCCTAACTAACCAAAATGAAACCTAGACACCGAAAAGAACTATCTTCACATCTGCTTCTTCGTCTTCTTCTTCTTCTACCAAGGATGCTGACGGATACCGAGTCGTTAAACTACCCAATGATTCCTGGTATCAGAGTTTTTCAAGCGCTTACTACTAGCTATCAGGCCTAAGACATGGTTGTGTAACGACCGTCATCGACAACCGGGACCGACGCTTAACGTGCCCAACACCGTCTACTGCCATCTTTTAAACTTTCTTTAAACTGAAATAAGTATTAAACTTGGAAAAGAAACGACTGTTATTCACCGGACAGCAAAACATAAATTCTTCATACTGCGCGAGTATGTGATAAGTAAGTAAATAGCCTTAAAATGGTGTTGCGCAAAAACCTTAGCGTTTACGCCTAGTTTTAAACTCGACGCGTAAATAGAGTCATTCCCCATTGAATGTATAGATCTTTGTGAATGGATAATAAATGACTCTTTCGGAGAGTTAAGTATAAATAATGTGACCTTTTAGGCTGTTCAGTAACCTGGTAAATTTGTACTATCGCCAGCAATTCCACCGACACATTTAAGGAACCAAATTATACCGAGATTTCATACAAATACTAAGAGAAACCAGTCTAAGTTGGTCCCTTAAATAAGGAATTGAATTTTCTATCGACAGTACCAACTTACTGTTCTAAGAGATCAAACTATACTGGTTTTTCTTAGAAACTGTATGAAACTCCAGAACAGATATACCTCTAATGGTAAATTTGAGCACCTATTGCTTAGGTACTGGAGTTGGAAATATATAATAGCTGCTAATAGTAGTTGTAGATGCTTATAAATACAAGCATTCGTTTTGTGAACTGACAAGTGATCGATGGATTCGTATGTAATAAAGCTTGCAGTTCGTTTGATTCAGATTTAACGTTTTTAGATGGTGTACTTACAAGACTTTAAGAAATGGTAACTATTATTGTAGCTACAACAACATAATAATTTCACCTGCTTTTTTGATCTAACTCCCCGTCCGTAGTTTATTTTTCATGAAATGAAAGAGCATTATAAGTGCACGAGATTAATACAGGTATCTACAGGTATAAATAAATCTCTTAACAAAGTTACTATGATGCCAATTAAAATTACAGACTATTTAACGACATTATTTTTTACATTTTTGTTAATAAGTATTATTTGTTAATAATTCGGCAGACGACTCGGTGTCCCACTCAAAAAGAAGTACCTAGTACTGATTAAGTTATATTAGCAAAAAAATTAGGTACTAAACCTAAAAAACTTTTTCAAATTTCGTAAACTTTTACACTTTTATTTACTTATTCGAGCTGCCTATTCAGCTTAGACAAAACCTAGCCAGTTTAGCCTAAGTACCCTAGACATACCTAGTCGCCTACGACGCCCCCCTTCAATGCTCGCATGAGTCAACGTCTGCGCAGGTTTTGCAACCGAAATTCTACCGGTTCAGACAATGGCATTATTAGGTAGGCGCCATTTTGTTTTACCTAGCTGTAGGTAAAGAATTTTATGCGCTGCCGATCGTGTTCGCTATGCAAAATTGTTGTTCGAACATGTTGAAAGCCAATGAGATTCGGGTATGACGATAAATGTGTGTCTGGTAAAACAAGTACAAGATTTAGACATTTGATCCAAGCAAGGATTGTCATACGCCAAGACGATGATTTAAAGAGGTGAACAAATCTATAACATTAAACATTGTATTTGCCCAAGGAACTGTCGAAAGATGTCAAAAAGTTCCACATGAAATGAGATCAACTGGTATGGGAGCGCCCGTTATATATGTATTTTTTCTTCCTAAGTATGTTTCTTTGGGAGAGTTGTTCAGTTTCATGGACAGGTTTACCCCATTAAAATACACTGATTCTTTTTAAGTACTCCTAGTATCAATGTGACAACCTTTACAAAGAACAGTATAAGTCGTATCATCATTTCTATAAAAAGATGTAAGGTAAGTTTGAATAAAGAACAGAAAGAAAATAAATGCAGATCCCATTAAAGATTTTGGCACCGTTGCTTGTTATGTCACCACAACAGAGAGTGAGTGTGTAAGTACCTACCTACACCTATAGGTATATCTACTGGTTTCCTATGCTAAGATTGTCATTGATGAATCACAGCTTTGTACTACTTAGCTACCCGGTAGGTACCTAATTATATGATTTTCTAGATCTATAGTAGGTATTTATAGATCTGATTGTCTAGATCTATTACCTGCATGGAAATTATACATCAAAACTTTATCGATACGGCAATCTATACCTACTTATATAAAAAAGAATAAAAGAGGACAAAAAATAATAACAAGATAACACCTATGACCATTGTTCTGGGAGTGATAGAGAAAGTAAAAACCAATACAATATCAACTTTGAAAATTTCCTATCTTAAATATCTGAATAAATAAACTTTTACTTAGAAAATTACAAAACATTGTGCAATTCTCAAGTTATTGTAAAAGTTGACTTATTTATTAGGCCAAGAGCTGTACTAACCCGTTGAGCGTATACGAAGATACAGATGAACTAAGAGGAAAAATCTTATGATCGTAGCTAGAGGAAAGACTTTGTCTCTGCCTACCCCTCCGTGCAAGAGGCGTGATTTATAGGTACTCGTAAGCATACAAAGATTTGGTCTATAAAACGTACGGGCTGTTGAGATCAAACGCTGCGCGCGCGCAGTAAACATTTCTTTGCGAGATGCCATCCATTACGCCTTATGTACATAATGCAATACAACACACATTAATGTTAAGCCAGAGATGGATTAGACCAAATTGACCCTGTTTCATTATTTCCTGCGCATGTCATTTTTTCAGCCAAAACAGACTTACAAAAATCCTACAAAATACCTAAATGAAAAGATTTGGGCGTGGAACTTGAAGTGCTCTCCACGATGATACGATTTCTACCAACACCCTATATACAAAACTAGCCCGAAGAATATTCTTTGGGTTGGAAAAAAACTTCCGGATGGGCCATCGCTCCCTACCAAACCGTCGTCCGTGGCCTAGGGCTGTAAACGGAGTACCCATCCATAGGAAAACAGTAGACGAAATACAAAGTAGGGCTCTGATTACATAGGTAGAAAAATTACGACATCTAATACGTCGCCCAAGTAGCAAAATATCAATCCGTTTACAAGCTCTGAAAACTTCAGCTCCAAATACATCCCCAACAAAACACAACTATCTCAAAACCACACACAAACACGCACACACACACACAAGTGGAAAGAGCTGGGAAATATCGTCGATGTTTATTTTAACAGGCGAAAGAAGGCAACGTGGAGTTGGTAAGGGCCAGAACACATAGACTTGGTTACGTAAAGATGCCAGATAAATTAGGTTTTACTGTGTTTAGGTTGTGCGAGCGATATTTATTGAAATTTAAGATGGGCAAGTTGGTGGAGTTTGGCGAATTTTGAATTTATAGAGAGCTATTATGAAGTAAATAGTTTACCTATTATATAGAAAGCTATTATGAAGTAAATAGTTTACTTATTGACTTTAACATTTGGGGATACCATTATAAGATGCTTATGTCGTCGACAGCACTAACCAATACAAATAATTGTTCTTAAATATTTAGGCATGGGAGGCCTATCATCTTACGGCTATTATGCTTACAAGTCAAATCATCAAAACTGCTCTTTATCGGATAGATATTTTGGTTTGCTAAGGGTACCTACGCTAAAACTCAGGTACCCTAAAACTTACGAGCTTTCGTTTATTTTCAGAGTGTGAACAACATCAAAATAGACGGCAAGGCATAACTAAAAGTGGGTGGTCTCATGGTGCTCCTAATTTCTCTGGCCTCATTGCCCAGACGGCTGTCTCCTATGACAACCAGGAACCAGGAAGTGGTAACACCAATGTACACCCAGCCTAACACTAGCGGATTCTATTTTTAATGTTTAGATCGGCTAATGCGCGTTGCAGTTTTATGTACAATTTTGCGGCTGCACCGGATGGAACGGCCGCCATTTTTAACGTTTAAATTTAGAATCCGAATCGCAGGAAGCTCATTCTATTTTCGAGTTTTATTTATTCGTCTAGGCGCGTTCGGTTGGTTGCCGAACACTGGCCACCTCCTATTTACGTGAAAAACTAATGTTTGCGTTGAAATTTTTATTGTCTACTTGTCGATAGTTTATTGGGCGGAAAATACAGCAGCGTATACGTGTTGTATATTTTTTTAACATTGTTATTTACTCTTGTTGAATCTAAGTCAAAGATTGTATATTTTGACATAATGTCTAGGCTTTGAGGGTTTTACCTGCCTACTTATTTGGATGATATTTTTCCTTTGACACGAGGCAAAGTAAGGAATATTTGAAATAAAAAAAATAAGACAAAACTGTTTTTAGGGTTTCGTAGTCTACTAGAAACCCTTATAGTTTCGTCATGTCTGTCTGTCTGTCTGTCTGTCTGTCTGTCTGTCTGTCTGTCTGTATGCCGCGCCCTCATAACTCCGTCAGTTTTGGAGCTCACCACATCAAATTTGGTATGAAGATAGATCGTGTTGACCCAAACTTAGAAATGTTGAGAAAAAAATATTTTATTTGTTTTTTGGACCCCCTTCCCATACATGTGAAAGGGGGCCAAAAATTTTTTTTTCTTCTGTAATATTGAATAGGGTATCGCTGAATAGGTCTTTAAAAACTAAGGGGAGGTTTCTTTGAAACAAAGTCTCTAAAATGTTTCTGTCTCGAGATATTTGCTTTTAAAAGGGGCGTTTTTGTGCGATAATTTGTTCCAGCTGTAACTTCTAAAGTACGCATGCTAAAAATTTGAAAAAAATATGGTATATAGTTCTTATTATAATGTTACCATGAAAACTATAACAAATACTGTACCACTTAAGATCAAGAAAATATTAAAGTTTTTCAATTTGCGGTTGGTCACCATACAGGTGCAAACAAACCAGCAACAAAATTAACTTTGTAACGCCGAAAGACCTGATATTTAAACGTTGACTACGAAACCCTATTTGTGAGCGTGTCTGACACGCTCTTGGCCGCTTTTTTTTTAATCTTCAATAGCTGATCTGCAAAACATAAAACCGTGTCTTAGAGTCACAATGTCGAAATCAAAAGCGCCGAAATAACTATCCTTCAAAAAATTAATCGTTAGTAAGAACCGTATTAACAAGATTAGTTTCAATATCACAAAACCAAAGAATAGAATTTAAGAAAACTCAACGTCTTAGAAAAACGTATTATATACTTTACAATATTTTCGTAGGTATTTTTTTTAAAAGCCTGTTGCACGCGAGGCGGTGAAATTTGCCTCTGGCGTTGCAGATGTATTCATAGGGTAAGGTGTACATTATCTGTGCTTCATATTAAACTAGATAAGTCGCTGCCTAATTTTTATTTTTAGCGTCTTATACGAAACAGATCCGTTAAAAATATATCTGGAGCTGCTCACATAAAATACATGTAAATGCATCGGGATCGGCCCGACGCATCGGCGCGTTATTTTTGCACGATCAACCTTGAATTTTGGAGTATTTTTGTATGCAACTGCGCTTGCGCTTCAATGTCGAGCGACGAGAAAGAAAATTTTCGTACGGGGAGTTTTTCATCGGCAAGAAACGAGTAGAAAATGTCAGCTCCGTTCTGTATTTAGCTATTTATTGCCTATTACATAGCTAATTGGGCTTTCAAGTCATTTGGATACCTATACCTAGAAAAATGAGTATTTTTATATATTCAACTCTACTTGGCTTCAATAAAGAGCGATTAGAAAGAAAATTTTCGTACAAGGAGTTTTTCATCGGCAAGAAATGAGTAGAAAATGTCTCAGCTCCATTCTGTATTTAGCTATTACCTATAACATAGCTAATAAGGCTTCCAAGTCATTTGGATACCTATAGAAAAATATGAGTATTTTTATATTAGGTATTTAACTGAGCTTGGCGTCAATGCAGTGTCGAAAATTTTCGTGCGAGGTGTTTTTCGTTGGATAGAAAAAAAAGGAATTTGTCTCTCTCATTTGGAACTAAGCTATCTTTAGGCATAGCAAATAAGATTTACAGAAAAAAGTATATAAGTATTATATCAGTTGTCTAGTTCCCATAGTACAAGCTTTGCTTAGTTTGGGGCTAGATGGCGCTGTGTGTTTCGTTCAGGGATATATATTTATTTAAAAAAAAAAAAAAAAAAAAAAAACAGAATATTCATGATGGGAACATATATTCTGAAGTGACTTTCATACTTATTGCCTAATAAAAACACAAAAGGATTTCAGCAATCAGAACACTCAGTCAAGTTATTTACTTTGACAACAGAGATCAATGGGGTCGTTTGAAGACTTGGTGGACACCTCGAAGAAGAAGATCTACATCGAAACTCTTATTATTATTAATCAGCATTAAAAACATTTTTCAGTGCAAGTTGTCATATTTCATAGATTATGTCAAGTCAATGTGAAGACGCCACGTCCGAGCTCAATCACGGGATTTCAGACTGTCTACGAATATGACAACAAAGATATTTCGTGTAAGTTTTATGTATATCTTGGTTATAGGTACATACCCAATTTAGTACTTATGTAGCTAAAGACGAGTTCTAAAAACTGGGTAGTAAACGATTGCCTAAAGGTAGGTAATGTACCTGCTTTTCATTCAACATATTTAGAGTTTGACTAGTTACTACATCAAAGATCTTTTATATTTTAGTAGAGATATATGAGTCATTCTAAAAAAATATCTATAATTAACGCTTGGCATCCACAAAAACATCTAAAACTCCACCTACACTATAAAAAACGTACCTACTCTATGATTCACACAAAAACTACACACACATAGACAAAACTCACACAGACCTGTTATGAATCCGATTGGCTAAACACCAACTGTAAAATACGAGTTTAAGTTCATTTTTCGACGGTCTATTTTTGCAGTACTGCAGTTTTTATCCCTAGCCTACTTGGACCGAACGGTTTTGATAGTTTTTAGGTCATATAAGGCGCGTTGGGGTAAGATCGGACGAGGTGTAAGACCGTACGAGTTGAATTTTCGGCGAATTAAGCAATATTTTTTAAAACCGGCAACATTGTGCACGACGCCATTTTGTTGTTCACCGAATGTCAGTTCTCGCTAGTCAATCCGACGGAGAGGATGTGTGTTTTGCGCCGAAAACCAAACCAAGGTAAATTTCCATACTTTTTCGTCTGTCCGATCTTTCCCTAAAATTTTTAATTGCGTATTTTGGCGTAAATATAGCTTTATTTGTTAATTTTAAAAACTAATTCTAGGTTTTTTATTGTGATAAACATATTACTGTTATTAAATTTGCCCTGGGTTTGCTATTTGCTGAGATCCGGTCTTCCCCCCTGATGAGTAAAGATCGGATGAATTTATCCGATCTTAGCCTGTAACAAAAATGGAAGTGGTTGTCAAACTTTTACGCTTCAAAATATTTTGTTTTGTTCATTTAATTAGTTTTGGTTCCGAATTTAGTTAAAATGGCTAATTTGTACAGCTCCGTTAGAAAAATAAAAGGTGTGTAACGTTTTAAGCTGCTATTCCGAACAGTGCAGCCGACAGCCGACAGCACATGCTGCAACGGCTGCAGCTATCGGCAGTTGGCAGTTGCAGCAGATGCGATTCCGAAGGCACCGGCCGACAGCCGACGGCACATGCGTGACTGCCGATAGTTGCATGTACACTTAGGTAGATATTATAGGTACTTACAGGTAATAGGTACCTACATACATACATATATAAATCACGCCTTAAACCTTTCGGGATAGGCAGAGCTTCAACGGCCGTAAAAATACGTTCGTTATCGCAACGTGTAACAAATATTTACATACATACATACATCACGCCTTTATCCCTTGCGGGGTAGGCAGAGCGTCAACGACCGTAAAAGTTCGGTCGTTATCGCCACGTCTGACACATATTTGAGGGCCGTTTTAGCTATTGTCGTGTATCGCTATAGTGACAGGTTGTCAGCCTGTCGCCTAAAATTGCAATACACATGATACCCTCGAGTCCTTTAGTCGCTTCTTACGACACCCACAGGAAAGAAATGGGGTGATGCTATTCTAAGCCGGCATCACACGGCAAACATCTAACAAATTTTTGAGGGCCGTTTTAGCTATTGTCGTGTATCACTATCGTGACAGGTAGTCAGCTTGTCGCCTAAAATTGCTATACACATGTTACCTTCGCGTCCTATAGTCGCTGCTTACGACACCCACAGGAAAAAATGGGGTGATGCTATTCTAAGCCAGCATCACAAGGCAGAGTAGCAGGTAGGTACATAGGTAGCTATAATAGGTACCTACAGATAACTCACGCACGAACTGTAAGTACTTAGTTGGTACAATTGAGTGTACCGCAACTCGAACCTAGGTAGGTATAATAGGTAGGGACCTTCCGGACTATTTGGACAACTGTGCCATTTTACCAACTGTGTCAGTTGGACAACTGTTTCAATTCGCCGACTTCCCAAAAGGACATAAATCCTAAATGATCTATTTCCCATAAGGACAACATCCCAATTGATCTATTTCCCATTAGGACAACTTCCCAAAAAGACAAAATCCCTACTTAATAGGCTGAAGGGAAGATGCCAAACTAATTGTACTTAGATTTGTAGAAAAAAAAATAATTTTAAAAATTTTAATCCATTTCGTATGACAGTTGTCAAACCGTAAACGTGTTTTTCTCGGAAAATATGCATGCTAGGCAACTAGTATCTTAGAGGAAATTGTTGATCTGGACAAAATCTACATGTTAGATGACAGCTGTCAAACTGTAAACATTTTTATCTCGAAAACTGTGCATGCTAGACTACTAGTTTCTTATAGAAAGAAAGTTGTAGGTCTGGGCAACATCTATAATGGTGGTCTTCACACAACCATGTCAGAGGCCTGCTACTTGCAGTAGGAGGTTGAAAAACTCGTTGTCCCACACGAAGAGAGAGAGACTCACATACACATCACACACACACACACTACACACACACCACACAACCACACACACACACACACACACACACACACACGCACACACACACACACACACACACACACACCACACACACACCACATAATCACACTCACAACACTAACATAAAAACACACACACACACACAAACACACACTCGTATAGTGGGAAGTTGGTGAAGTGGGAAGTTGTGAAATGGGAAGTTGTGAAATGGGAAGTTGGTGAAGTGGGAAGTCGGTGAGATGGGAAGTTGGTTAAGTGGGATGTTGGTGAAGTGGGATGTAGGTGAATTGGGACATAGAATTGGCGAGTTGGCTATTTGGGAAGTTGACTTTTTGGGACAGTTGTCCAAATGCTCCGGAGGGGGTAGGGACCTTTAAAATTACCGCTGTCGGGTTTAGTTATTTAATAATTATGATAGTTATTTACTTCATAATTATTTCTGAACCACACATTTTACGTTTTATAGCAAAATACATGCGTATCGCACGGCCGCTGCAGCAATACTGATCTGCAGTCACGGCAGTTGCGGCATATGCTGCAGCGGCCGACAGCATGTGCTGTCGGCTGCAGCCTTCGGATAGCGTTCCATAGAACTCCATACAAACCAGTAGTGCTGCAACGGCTGCAACTGCCGTTGGCTGTCGGCTGTCGGCTGGTCTGTTCGGAATACAACGTTTGGGGTTCATTCATGTAGGATGATGAGAACTAGTGTATGTGTATGATTGAGTGTGTTATGTTGTAAGTTATACTTAACCAGTTTTTAATCGGCAGATGCCTCGAAAATACTCCAGAACAACAACGCGAGCGGCCTATACTCAAGAAGACCTGGATACTGCAATGCAGAAAATAAAAAATAAAGAACTTACCTACACTGCCGCGTCACAAATTTACGGTATACCCTCATCGACGCTTAGCGATAGAATTTTAAAAAAAACAAGAGTGGTAAGCAACACGCTTGGTCGATCTACAGCGATCCCAATAGATTTAGAAAAAAAACTAGCCCATTGCCTTCGCATCTTGGAAAAGTGGGGTTGGGGTTTGTCAAGAGAAGAAGTTCTTGATATTACTGAGGAATTTGTAAAGCAGAACAACCTTGAAACTCCCTTCAAAAATGGTAGGCCTGGGCCGGACTGGTTTATATCTTTCCGAAAGCGACACAACTTATCTGTCAAAAAGCCACAACCGGTCGAATATCTCCGTAAAAAGATGACGGATCCATTTGTCATACATGAATATTTCAGACTTTTGGAAAAGACCCTAGAAGAATTGAATATCACTGATCCACAACGTATCTGGAACTTAGATGAAACGTCAGTCTGCCTTGATCCTACAAAAACAAAAGTTGTAGGTTTCAAAGGGGAGCCTTGTACACGAACAACATATGGAAGTGCTAAGGAAAACGTGACAGTTTTAACTACTGTAAATGCCGCTGGGAAAAAGTTAGATCCCCTGATCGTATTTAAAGGCAAGAATGTGTATGAAGAGTGGATGGTGGAGAATCCAGGAGACTACGATTTCGATCTGGCATATGCGGCCAGCAAACGTGGTTGGATGGAAACCGAAATTTTTTACAACTACATGGCAAACATTTTCATTCCCAATTTGGGTGAAGAGAGACCCGTGTTGTTGCTTTATGATGGGCATGTCAGTCATGTAGACGACAAAGTGGTGGCACTAGCAGTTGAGAACAACATTACAATATTAAAGCTCCCCGCACACACATCGCATCTTTTGCAACCACTAGATTTGGCTGTGTTCAAATCCTTCAAAGCCACCTGGGACAAAAAGCTTGTAAAATGGCAGAGGCAAAACGTTGGCGTAAAATTGCGAAAGCATTGCTTTGCAGAGATGTTTGCGCAAGCATGGCAATACACAAAACCCGTAGTCATCCAGAATGGATTCAAAAAAGCCGGCATATATCCATTTAATGCTGAAGTTATACCTAAAGATAAATTTGATCCGAACGCTTATGCGCGATGGCAAAAGTACATGTCGTCTCAACCCAAAACATTAAAAAAGCAATGCATGGATGCCATAAATAAAATCATATCAATACCGGACATATCATACGGACAGTCAGTTTCTCTTCTGAATCCAAATAACGGTCAAGTTGATACTCCAAATCCTGTACCGACTCTGAACAATGTCCAGACATCCTTTGAGGAATTGCTTTTAGAAAAAGTTACACAGCAACCTCGCACCATAAACACCAAGACATCAGCAAAATTGAAACGTGTAGCAAAGGGAGGAGAAGTAATAACAAAAACATTTATACAAAAACAGCAAGAGATAGAAGCAAACAAACCAAAAGAAAATTTTACACAGAATCTAACAAAACAGAAGAAAAACACAGTGTGTAAGTCTAAAACATCGGATAATTATCCTACAAATCCTGGTCCATCTGGAATGAATACAAAGGTATCAATTACAGAGCAAACTGCAAGTTCAACAAAAAGCAAAGGGATTGGTAAAAAAACTCGGATTGACAAAGAAAACACTGATTCTAATCTTATAAAACCTGTTGTGCTACCTGGAATGAACACAGAGGTATCAAAAACAGAAATAACTAAATGTACCGAAAAAGGCAAAGGTATTGGTAAAAAAACTCGGATTGACAAAGAAAATACTAATTCTAATCTTATGAAACCTGCTGCGCTACCCGGAATGAACACAGAAGTGTCAAAAATAGAAGAAATTAAAAGTACAGCAAAAGGTAAAGGTATTGGAAAAAAATCTCGGAATGACAAAGAAAACATTAACTCAAATTTTACAAAACCTGGCCCATTTGGAATTGACACAGCAGTATCAAAAACAGTAAAAATTGAAAATACTGCAAAAGGGGAAGGTATTGGAATAAATAGTCTGATCGACAAAGACGACAGTGACACTTTTATTATCGATTCCAATATAGACTGCAAGATAACTTTAACAAATTCAAATAACGCGGAAATAACAAAAAAAACAAGAAACAGAAAAACAGGTACAAAAAGACCCATGCAAAAATCAAAGGAAAAAATAGCTAAAAAACGGAAGAGAACTTCGAGCAGTGCCACAAGCACGACGGCCGAAAGCATTCAGATGAGCATACACACAGATTCTGATTTATTTAGTGATGTATTATCTGACTGTGATATTACTACGATTGACTGTAAAAGTGATGAAAAACAAATTTCTGAATGTGATTTATCTAGAGAACAGGAAATTGAAAAAATTGTTAAAGAAATACGTGAAGCTGAAAATGATATAGAAGGAAACCAGAAAGAAAATAATAATAAAAACAAAAATATTCAGAAAAAAGTAACTTTGCTATCATCTATAAAATTAACACCTGAAAACATTGCTTTATATAAAATCGATGGTCATTTCAAACCTATTGACAAAAACACAGATGTTTTCATCGATCAAAAGCTAAAAAAAATGCAATACAATGATAATACACAAAAGAAAAAAATAAACATAGTTCAAAGTTCTGCGAAAACTGTAACGAATTATCAACCAGAAAGTGATGAGAAAAATAATTTTAAGACAGGCAAAGATGCAAACGGAGAGGACAAAGTTCAGAGACCAATGGAAACGAGAGACCAATCAGATCTGAATGAAAATGATCATTTTATGAACGATAAAAATCTAGACGGAGAAGATGAAGAAAGAAGAGATAAGACTAATAGGGTAACATTTAAAATTGGAGACACAGTTTTAGTTCGTTACTATAAAAAGTCTTGGAAATATTACGCAGGTGTCATTGAAAATATTAATGCAAGTTCAGGACTATTATTATACACTATATCTTATTATAAAGCCATTGGAAAAAAGACTGACATTAAATTTGTTATACCTAAGCGCAAGGACGAAGACAATGTACCTGATTGTAATATTGTTAAAGAAATAGAATTACTTCAAATAAAAGAAAACCCAGTAGAATACACTCTTATGCACGACGACGATGCAATTTACTTTTAGTTGTTTAATTTTGATGCTTGTGATTGAAATAGGTAATTCTTAATAGTTTATTAAGGACAACAGATTGTTGACTTTGACTGATTACTTTAGAAGTGTTTTTGAGAAGAGGCTTTTTATATTGTTTTTATTATTAATTATGTTGTCATTTTTAATACGTGTGTTTTGCGAGAAGAAACTCCTAGACTCGAATCATAGTCAGCGGCTTGGTCGCTGTGGCGTGTAAGCGTCCAGGCCGTTTGCCGCAAATTCACAAGAGAATTTAAAATTTGCGTTCAATACATTTATTCACTAAACTCATTCGTATAACTCATTGTAAAAAATCTTGTGAACTCACGACTAACGGCGTGGCCGCAGTGCCGAGCGGCTCATTATGATTCGACTCACATAAGTTGTTTTTTTTGTTTTGGTGTCATTTTTACAGTAATTTTTGAGAAGGTTTGTTGACATTATTGTCATGTATTGAATGAAGGAAGACATTTTTTTATTTAATTTTGTATTTTTTGTTTTTGTCTGTAGTAAAAGACACACGAAAAGATCTCACACTCACAATCTCATAACATACTTTGTTATTTCTTTAGTTATGCCTAAGATAAATATTGTTTTCTTCTGTCACGCTCAAAAGCGCAAATTTCTAAGTATTAGGTACTTGTTTAAGATTTAATTTTATAATATAAGACTTTTGTTACCTATTGTTGATTGTTTGGTAAAAGTTTACTGTGCGTTGCTAAGACACGTTGCTTTTTATATTTCTAAGAATGATAATTAGGTACATGTTACGTGTAGAATACTAAATTTCACGTTAATAAAACGTGTTTTATTTTTCACACATTGGTTTTATTTATCAGAACACAAAACATATTATGTACTTAAACTGAATATTATACAAAATTCTATCTAATATTTTTAAACAAGCAATTCATGTATATTTTTATTTATTTATATTATTATGAAATGTTATAAATGTGATCAGGATCTTAGGAACGAGTCCAGGGCAATGGAAGTATTTCGCTCGATAGTGTAGTCGTTTGCAAATATTGTCGCTCCACTCTGCTGCAGCCGCTGCGCCGTAGTCCGTTAGCTCCCCCTCCACTCTGCTGTAGCCGCTGCGCCGTAGTCCGTTAGCTCCCCCTCCACTCTGCTGTAGCCGCTGCGCCGTCGTCCGTTAGCTCCCCCACTCTGCTGTAGCCGCTGCGCCGTAGTCCGTTAGCTCCCCCTCCACTCTGCTGTAGCCGCTGCGCCGTCGTCCGTTAGCTCCCCCTCCACTCTGCTGTAGCCGCTGCGCCGTCGTCCGTTAGCTCCCCCACTCTGCTGTAGCCGCTGCGCCGTAGTCCGTTAGCTCCCCCTCCACTCTGCTGCAGCCGCTGCGCCGTCGTCCGTTAGCTCCCCCTCCACTCTGCTGTAGCCGCTGCGCCGTCGTCCGTTAGCTCCCCCTCCACTCTGCTGCAGCCGCTGCGCCGTCGTCCGTTAGCTCCCCCTCCACTCTGCTGTAGCCACTGCGCCGTCATTCGCTTGTACCCTTAATTGAAGCGGCTTTAGTCGCTGCGTTTGTTTCTTATTTAGTTAGATTGTTTGTAATGTGGTTCGCCTTCTCCAGTAAGTTTTCGTGGTTCTTTCAGTTTAGTAGACCCTCGTGCCTGTTACAACGTTTCCTACAAAGAAAAATCCATCCGATCTTCCCCGACACTACATAAAATAGTTTGAGAACCACAGAATCTCAAAATTTTTGCCTGTGGGGTAAGACCGGATGCCTATAGTAAAAAAAATGGATTATCGTTTGGAACATCTATACCTCTTAAATAATTAAAGATATTATTGCCATACGTGTTAGAAGGGAAAAGATCGGATACATTCCTGTTATAGACTTTATTCTCCGTGCACTAGAAGTGGTTTTAAAAGTATGTCCGATCTTACCCCCTGACAAATAAATTGTAATCATGGTCTCAAAAAAGTATAACTTGACTTTGCGCACGTGCAAAACACAAACGTTTGAGTTTAAAAACAAAAGCGATATATAAAGTTAAGCTCCGTTTTATTGTCATTTGTTTACTCTTTGTTTCATTGATTACGTGGTTATAGATGTCGAGTTATTCAAGTTTTTGAAAGACTCTTCTAACTAGTCGAAAATCCGTCCGATCATACCCCAACACACCTTATTGATTTAGGTATTTACTGTATAAATTATAGGGTGACATTTTACAAGTGACCAATAATTACGAAAAAAAAAATAGATTACTTATATTATAGGGTGACATTTAAGTTCGAAAAAAATAGAGCTTCCTAAGGGAAGTAAGTAAATAGCTCAAATCAGCTCATCGGCCATTTTGTATAGGAGATCATTTGTTTTTTAAATAATGTTCCTTGAGAAAAGTTGTTCAATAATAACCTTTGGATGGAGTATTGAAAAATCGCTAAAATAAATATGAGAAATTAAAACTGAAATACATACACGAAATAAAAAATAGGAATTACATATTTTTGAGGTAGGTTCTCTGTCTCACACATGCGCGCCGCGCAATTTTGCGTTATATTTGTGCGCGTGCTACCTACGGCTGAAAGGAGTTTTTTAAAAGTGTATGACGTAGTAAATCACATAATGCCAAAACGCTGCCAATTATCTGGAAAGTACGTATCTTCTGTAATAAGTGCAGTAATTTGATCAAAAATGATTGATATTTCCCAAAGAGCTGATGCTTGTGGCAATAAGCTGATGATCCCAATTTTTTATTTAGCATATTTTTTATACTGGTTTTGATAGCTTTTAATGCTTTTTTAAGCTTTCAAATACCACTACTTGGATTTATTGTTTTATTTGCATTGGTAAGGCCCTCTTAAACATTTTTTGGATATAAAATCTTATCTCTTTATGACCATGACATTGTTATTCTAGTTTGATTGTAGTTTTTGGTACAATGTTCTCATTTTTGTTTTTAATCTTGTAATGAAAAATGTCGGAACGACCAAGATTGCTCTATCGCGGTTGTTTTTTCGTGGTTTTGGAATGATCGAGAAGCATTTATTTAAAAGAAAAATCACAATTTCACAAAATAGTATTAAAGAAAACATCAGTTTATATGGTACACTAGCTGCCCGTCAGCGGTTTCACCCGCTGCAACCCATCTTTTACCCCTTTAGGAAAATCCCTAAAACACGTACTCAATTTTTTTAGCTGTTTGATCTAATTGTAAGTAAAGTTTTGGAACAGATCGCATTTTAAAATAATGATTTTTCATACAGACTGTTAACCCCATTTTTAACCTTTTACGGGTCAAAAATCGAAAATCCCTGAAACATGTACTCA
Source organism: Phthorimaea operculella (assembly GCA_024500475.1). Taxonomy (NCBI): domain Eukaryota; kingdom Metazoa; phylum Arthropoda; class Insecta; order Lepidoptera; family Gelechiidae; genus Phthorimaea; species Phthorimaea operculella. The sequence goes on along the minus strand of JANFCV010000051.1, from coordinate 2,639,382 downwards.
ATTTTTTTAGCTCTTTGATCTAATCGCAAACTTTGAAACAGATCACATTAAAAAATAATGATTTCCCATACAAACTTTTAACCCCTTTTTTACCCCTTTAGGGGTTAAAAATCGAAAATCCCTGAAACACGTACTTCTTTTTTTTAGCTTTTTGATCTAATCGCAAATTTTGAAACAGATCGCATTTTAAAATAAATATTTTTCATACAAACTTTTAACCCCTTTTTATCCCTTTAGGGGTTAAAAATCGAAAATCCCTAAAACACGTGTTTAATTATTTTAGCTCTTTGATCTTATCACAAATTTTGAAACAGATCGCATTTAAACATAATTATTGTCCATACAAACTTTTAACCCTTTTTTTATCCCTTTGAGGGTTAAAATTTGAGGTAAAGAATATTTAAAAACCTGCCCCTTAACTCACTCTATATACTTAAAAAAACCGCATCAAAATCCGTTGAGGGGTATTAAAGATATAAGGAAACATACATACAGACACGGGAAGGGACTTTACTTTATACTATGTATTGATGATTAAAAAAATTGCGAATGAAAATTTCCCAATGACCTAGATGGCTCGGTTGGTGTAGTTTCCTTTGTGTTTTTGGCACGGCCGCCAAACATCGGCCTTCTAGGCACATTTAAAATGTGTAATATAAAAAACTAGCTGCCCGTCAGCGGTTTCACCCGCTGCAACCCATCTTTTACCCCTTTAGGGGTTAAAAATCGAAAATCCCTGAAACACGTACTCAATTTTTTTAGCTCTTTGATTTAATTGCAAGTTTTGAAACAGATCACATTTAAAAATCATGATTTCCCATACAAACTTTTAAACCCTTTTTTACCCCTTTGGGGGTTAAAATTTGAGGTAAAGAATATTTAAAAACCTGCCCCTTAACTTACTCTGTATACTAAAAAAAACCGCATCAAAATCCGTTGAAGGGTTTTAAAGATATAAGGAAACATACATACAGACACGGGAAGAGACTTTATACTATGTATTGATAATATATTGAATGAATATCTCTCAATGACCAAGACGGCTCAGGCGGTGTAGTTTATTTTGTGTTTTTTGGCACGGCCGCCAAACATCGGTTTACTAGGAACATATAAAAAAAACGAATAAAAATCTCTCAATGACCAAGACTGCTCGGTCGGCGTAGTTTCCTTTGTGTTTTTTGGCACGGCCGCCAAACATCGGTTTATTCGATGCGTCTTGCACGGTGTTCTTGTTTGTACAACGTTTGTGTAAGGAAAACAAACCAGCTGTAAAGTAGGGGGGAGTGAGGGGGAGGTTGCATCACTCCTGTGACCGAAGGATCATAAGTTTTTTTATTGCATATTTTTTAACCACGGTCAGGATTATAGCCTGCGATTATCGGAATTTCGTATACGAAGATGATAAGATAACATCAGGATTTACCTAGTAAAGTGAGGGACTACATTTTTTTTTCTAGCAAGTATGTGACCAACACCGCCTTAAAAAATTATAAAGCGTGTTGCATAATATTCAGTTTTTGAAACTCAAGAAGCAAATGTCAGCCTGTGACCGCCGCACGGCTTTGCAGGATCGGGTCTCGTGTGCCATGATTTGCAGCGATTCTATATGATTTGGTAAAAGTTTTGTCACAAAAGATTTCGTTCCAGGCCGGAGAAATACCGCATAATTATGCGGTGCGTGTGAGAACCCCGGTATGGTCCATTCAAAATCATAGCCTACACGTAAGCGGGAGGCCAAGTACGCTGGTCGCGTAGTATCGAAGTATTGCGACCAGCGTAACTTGGCCCCCCGCTTAGCCTGGTCATGCCATTTCATGACACTAGGCGAATGGACTAGGTATAAATAATTATGATTGTTCATTATAGGTACTGTGGCAAATTTACTTTAATTTGATGCATTATTTTATTACATTGAATTAAAAACTAAAAATAAAAATTCTTATTTCTCTCTCATCAAGAACTTGAATCCCTGTATGCATTCCATCGTCGTCATAATTATCATTAATAAACAATTGGTAGTATTTCGTCACAGTTTTACTATTTTCTAAGTATTTTTTTTAATTGTAAGTGCTATTGAAACCTAACGGTAGATATAGTAACATTAACCACGCATTTTCTACATACAACTCGAGTGAATTTCAAAAACATTTCACTAGAACAATAGCCACTGGTAGCCATGTTTTAACACCAACGAGGATTCAGCGGAAAAATATACTTACAATAGACACAAGTTTTGTAAACTAGAGCAGCTTGAGTGATTGTCATTGGTTGGGAAGGAAAGTTAGATTTGTTATGATTTCAAGTACCTAGTTGAGAAAATTTTAAGGTATGTTTAACCAACGATATGGCGCAGCGGCACTGCACCTGCCTTTTAACAGAAAGTTCCTGGATTTTACTTAGCTCGGACAGAGTCTGATATTTGAGTAAAAAAATATTTATTTCTGTGGTAGTCATACGGGCCGTTATCCTGAAAAGTTGGTTCCTTTAATTTGCGTTGCGATGCGCCGGAAAGAAACAGCCCATCATTTATCAATTTCACTAAAATTTTTGCCAGATTTTACGGTTTTTTTGGCCATAGAAACTAGGAAAACGATGTTGCAACGTCTAAATCAGCGATTTTGACAAGAAAAAATATTTTTACAAATTTTGTTATAAAATGTTGTCGTTAACTTTAGATTTTTAGAAAAAAACATTGAAAATAACGTTTTATTTTTCTATGAAGCGAGTTTATCTGATAAAATTACAAGTTACAAAAAGCGAATTCCACTTTTTTATACCCATAGACACTTTTACTACAACATAGATTTTTTGTGATTTTAATTGTCTAAATGAAACCGTATTTAGAAACTAGCCTGTTAGGGAAGAACGAGGTCTTTTATTCAGCTTTATACATACTTACTTGTAATATAAAGATTGAGTAAAAAAGCATTTACACTGGCAATATTTTTACTTAATTAAAATCTTGTCCTATCTAGTTGGACCAGTGATCTGACTTATAAGGAAAAATCCCGCGCAAGCTATCACTCAACCGGCGTAAAGAATGCAACAAACTTTGCATGCCAAGTTATAACTGTACTGCAATGTCCATCCTTCGGGTTACTTCAATGCGCTCCACAACTATGTTCCACTAAGTTAAAACCTATTCTAATAAGAAATGCCGTGTGGTGCTGGCTTAGAATAGCATCACCCCGTATCTTTCCCGTGGGTGTCGTAAGAAGCAACTAAGGGATTTGAGAGTGTATGTATTATAGCGTTTTACGCGTATTTTCGGTATTTTCTTCTGATTTCTATAAATCTATTCATATTTTCATTGTTTTCCTTGTTGACATGATTATTTACTACTACTGACAGAATGTCAACGTCTCACCTTTGACGGCTATCTCATAGAGCCGCGTAGTCCTCTATTAAAAAGTTATTATGCTATAGCCCTATACCTCTTTCCTATTTCTGACCTCCTGGTACTTGATTCTAAATTTATCTCGCGCTGGCACTCTTTCACTCCTCCTGGAAACGAGACCTCCGGGCCCTCCGAAGCCACAGGACTGCCCTCGTCGCCTGGACAAACCACTACATCATCAGGGCGACAAACCTCCACCATCAACACTGGCAACTTGCTGGAAGACTGGCCGCTGACAAATCTCAAGGTTTTGAAATTCGAAATCAGAATGAAGACTGGAACATTCTCGAACACCTAGCAAGCATATAAAAGCCCCGTCAGCTGCCAACCTGACAGTTCTTGATCAGCCACTGAAGACTTCAGCAAATACTCAAGAGTACGAATACTGACAAGAAAATCTAATACAGCAAGTCTGCAACTATGTCTGCCGCAGCGCATTACGTCGTGGTCTCCGCGCCGAAGACTCAAGTCCTCTGAACCAGTCCTCGGTCTGCGCCCTACGCTCCACGGATGCCCAGCGAGTGCCAAGAGGATACCCTATGAGTGCCACGCGCTACCTTTTGAGGCCCTCTTCCGTTCTAGGAGGTCTTGTAGTTAATAAAGGCCCTCTCTTTTATTTACTATCTTTTCCTGCCACGGTTCCCCGCTGCTCGTGGGGGTACCAGGCTTGTTAGGGCGCCTACACACAGGACACTCTACCCACACCTACTCACTCACGCCCTCCGGGGCCACAGGCACTCGTGCTAGCGAGACCACTCCACCCTACCTAGCTACTAAGTTACACCTGCGGTTACCTCGGTTCCCTGAGTGCCGGTGCCTCTAGGAACCTGGGTAACACGACAGTTTGGCGCCCAACGGTAAAGGATACGTGCGTGGGCGATATCTACACCCACGTACTATCAGAACCCTTCTCTAAATTCTAAAACAACGCTTCTTCTAGCGTAAACCTTTTCGACTTTAATTTCGGCCCTCTTTCCCTCCCAAAATTCTAAATCTACCTCTTATACGATATTTTGGCCCTCTCCTCTTTCGGCCCTCTTTACTTTTACCTCTAAAAATAAACCCTCAAGCTTAAAACCTACACTAACCTACAATTTTACTTGCTACACTTTACCTAAAACTTTTCCAAACAAAAATGGCTTCAAGGACAATTCTGCCAGCGTCAGGTCAATCTCGATTGACCCCCTATTCTGCCAGCGTCAGGTCAATCTTGTGGACCCCCTTTTTTTATAATATTCCTTTTGACCCTTTTCTAATTATGCTGTTGGCATTTTTCGACTTTTGTCTTTTACTTTTTGCTCCTTTGCCTTTTTGCTATTTGCCCTTTTGCCCCTTTTACCAATTCTACTTTCCTATTTAACTACTTCTCGGCTCAACTCGAATTACCCTCTGCATCTCGCTTTTCCTTCATACTCGTCCTATCTCCACTCACTTTAACACCGCTACCCTTTCTCTACTACCCTTCTTAACATCCGACTTCGACCTTTCGGCTTACTCTCGAAGTCTTAATTTTATATTTTGCTTTTAGCCTTCTACACACTCTCACACTTACACACACACTGGCTCTAAAGCCACCTACAGACACACACCTCTGCAGGCGGTACTCTAATCCCGCCCTGCTCTCTTAAGGGTTCTCTAAATACCCTCTCCAAGACTCTCTAAATGGGTCTCTTAAAATGTTCCTCTCTTGATGGGTCTCTCTATCCCCACTTGAGCTAAGGTTCATTCTTCTTCGTGCGGATTGTGACACGTTAAATAAGCCTACACTACTACACTCTACACAAACTTATCTTCTTCACACTCTACACATCGTGCGGTTAGTGACACGTTAAATAAGCCTTAACACTACTCACAGGTTTTAAGCTGGAGCGGATGACAACTCCTAAAACAAGCCTTGGTCATCGCCTGAGATATGCTCAGAGAGTAGCATACCTTGGAGTAGGAGCCATTGAATGTGAGCCCTACCCCAACCTTTGAGAGATGAAGGATGCATGATTGAATGGTGAAGTCTGAAAGTAGGTGAATGCGTAAGGTATCTGCTCATAACCTCAAAATTTTTGTAACAGCAAAAATTTTCTCGGGGTCGTGGGGGACAATATAGCGTTTTACGCGTATTTTCGGTATTTTCTTCTGATTTCTATAAATCTATTCATATTTTCATTGTTTTCCTTGTTGACATGATTATTTACTACTACTGACAGAATGTCAACGTCTCACCTTTGACGGCTATCTCATAGAGCCGCGTAGTCCTCTATTAAAAAGTTATTATGCTATAGCCCTATACCTCTTTCCTATTTCTGACCTCCTGGTACTTGATTCTAAATTTATCTCGCGCTGGCACTCTTTCACTCCTCCTGGAAACGAGACCTCCGAGCCCTCCGAAGCCACAGGACTGCCCTCGTCGCCTGGACAAACCACTACATCATCAGGGCGACAAACCTCCACCATCAACACTGGCAACTTGCTGGAAGACTGGCCGCTGACAAATCTCAAGGTTTTGAAATTCGAAATCAGAATGAAGACTGGAACATTCTCGAACACCTAGCAAGCATATAAAAGCCCCGTCAGCTGCCAACCTGACAGTTCTTGATCAGCCACTGAAGACTTCAGCAAATACTCAAGAGTACGAATACTGACAAGAAAATCTAATACAGCAAGTCTGCAACTATGTCTGCCGCAGCGCATTACGTCGTGGTCTCCGCGCCGAAGACTCAAGTCCTCTGAACCAGTCCTCGGTCTGCGCCCTACGCTCCACGGATGCCCAGCGAGTGCCAAGAGGATACCCTATGAGTGCCACGCGCTACCTTTTGAGGCCCTCTTCCGTTCTAGGAGGTCTTGTAGTTAATAAAGGCCCTCTCTTTTATTTACTATCTTTTCCTGCCACGGTTCCCCGCTGCTCGTGGGGGTACCAGGCTTGTTAGGGCGCCTACACACAGGACACTCTACCCACACCTACTCACTCACGCCCTCCGGGGCCACAGGCACTCGTGCTAGCGAGACCACTCCACCCTACCTAGCTACTAAGTTACACCTGCGGTTACCTCGGTTCCCTGAGTGCCGGTGCCTCTAGGAACCTGGGTAACACGACAGTATATTGCAATTTTAGGCAACAGGCTGATAAGCTGTCTCTATGATGATATGCACTCTTCTGAATGACTCCCAAACTTTTGTCAAAAATGGTGTAAATGGTCTATTATTAGAAGCATTTACGCTCTGCCTACCCCGCAAGGAATATAGCTGTCATATATGTCTGTAGGTATGTAATAACTGATTTTTGCAAGCAGCTATTCAGATGGCGTAAAATTTAAGAAAGCTAGGCTATAACTGGATATAATTTATCATTCTTCGGATTTATTATCCAAGACAAAATTGACACAAAAGTTCGAACTACAATTTTCTAGGACGTTTCATCTAAGTCGGGAGTCAATGAAAATGTATTAAATTATTTTTAATTTAATATATTTTTATTAATTTTTAGAACTAATATATTTTTTAATATTTTTAATAGCAATATATTCAGTCAGAATAATAGGTGATTATTTTTTGGAGCACAGTGGAACACCCTAACCCTTCGATCGGACTTGTATTACAGTTAGAAAAATCGCTCGAACGACCGCTAGTAATATAATCTTTGTATCTATCTCTACTAACTAATCGGCTAATAGGAGTAAAGATATCATGAAGAAAAAAAATCCTTGAGAATCGAGATGAGTTTGGTTATTATTATTTGACATGATGTCACAATCACAACCCATAGATAGCATTATTTGGTCAATTTTGAATGTAAGCTTTAGGACCAAAATGTTGATTCCCAAAATGTTGAATTCTCAAAATGTTGATTTCCCAAAATGTTGAACTTCTCAAAATGTTGAATAAAATTTTTCTAAGTGTCGAATAGTCTTCATACAGTTTATTTTTATACGGACTATAGTTTTTCTACAAATATTACTTATGCCCGCTAAAACCTGAATAATTTGTTACAAGCACTGTCTACTGAATCAGAATCACGAGCTCGTAGGTATAATGCGTTACACCGTGGGTTAACGCGACGAAGGAACTATTATAACGTTTTACTTGCCAATTTAATCATTTTTGAAAAAAAATATTTTAACGAAAATATATTTAGACCATCCTTATTCTAAAAATCTTTAAATCTTTCTTACCTAAGCCTGCTAAAACCTGAATAATTTGTTACAAGCACTGTCTACTGAATCAGAATCACGAACTCGTAGGTATAATGCGTTAGACCGTGGGTTGACGCGGCGAAGTTACTATTATAACATTTCACTTCGTTTATATTTTACTTTTTTAGAAAAGTGTCTGTTTAACCAAAAAATATTAAGTCATTTTCTAAAAATTTTACTTGGGCCTGATAAAACCTGAATCATTTTCAAGAAATCTTATATAAGCCCGCTAAAACCTGAATAATTTGTTACAAGCACTGTCTACTGAATCAGAATCACGAGCTCGTAGGTATAATGCGTTACCCGTGGGTTGACGCGACGAAGGAACTATTATAACGTTTGACTTCCCAATTTAATTATTTTTGAAAAAAGATATTTTAACGAAAAGATATTTAGACCATCCTTATTCTAAAAGTCTCTAAATCGTTCTTACCTAAGCCTGCTAAAACCTGAATAATTTGTTACAAGCACTGTCTACTGAATCAGAATCACGAGCTCGTAGGTATAATGCGTTACAACCGTGGGTTGACGCGGCGGAGTGTGAGAACTGCGCTTGCGCAACCACCAGCCTCGTCCTTTTGCACACCTCCGAGGTGGAATTCAAATTAAGACATTTTAGACTAACAGTGGTATACGACAACCAAAATTCGATTTTTAGGAACTCTCACTTTCAAAATTGTTTTTTTTTTTTTATGTTAGGTTTGGCCAGGGTTCGAACCTATTACCCACTCAACTCACTTTAAAGCTTAGCTTCTTTAATTAATATCTCAAATCTGTACCTTCTTCTCCTATAACATTAAGCTCAATACTTGCAAAAATATTAAAATTTTTTGGAAGTTAAATAATCCTGGTCACGGCACCAAATTGTAAGAACGGCCTTATTGTAAGTCTTACTACAGGAAAAAACTACAATAACGAGTGACAGAAGTTTCGGAATGAATTTAAGCGAGCGACTAGTAAAGGTGTTAATACATTTTAGCTGATGTTTGCGTACAAACAAATAAATTAATTGACTTTTCCCATACCAGGTGGGATAGGTACTAACGGGATAAAGTTTAGATAAAAAGTTCGTTACTAGAATTATCCATTTAAACTGAACCTAGAATTTCTAACTTCCCTGTGTCGTATGCAAATCGGCCCCACAGAAACCAGTATAAAAACTATTTAAAACAGCTACGCCAGATCCGAGATGGCCTAGTTGGTAGAATGCTGTGGTACCGTCTTAGGTTCGATTATGTAGGCCTTTCATTTGTTAAAGTTAAAATAAATATTTGACTTTTCGATGTAAGATTTAAACTTAAGCACTAATAAATTATTAATACAAAATGCCGCATATTGATACGTTAACAAATTGCCTAAAACTCAATAGACACCGTAGACAAAATACGAGCTACTCTCTACATCTGTCCTTGATTTGGAAAAGGAGAGCCCATCCCTATATTATTTTGCATTTCATACGTTCCTATCCTAACCTAAATTTATCTTTTTTAATTGGTAAAGAACACACTGCCCAAGGGATACCTTTTAAAATATGTGGACAAGAGAGGCAAATATTTTACAATGCAAAATCACCCACGAAACTGAACAACTTTCCCCACAGAACACAAGTAGGAATATTTTTAAAAAAATGGACTTCCCAGACAAACTGACTCGATCAGCTGGTACATTTTGGATGAGAGGTCCATTTTTTGTATATTCATATTTAATGTACACATTCGCAATAGCAGAAGGTTAGAGTTAGACACCACAACGCAAAGGCAGAGCAAAGCGGTATTGAAAATGTTAGTTTATAACAAAGACTAGTATTTGAAATCAAAGATATAACTAAAATTAATAATAAAAAAAAAAAATTTTAATGGCATCGGATGAGTTGCAGCTAATATATTAAAAATATTATTAAAGCAGCTTTATTATTTTTTTAATAAGCTCATTTTATGTTAATCTCTCGGTCTTTAGATGTATTAGTATTTATTTTAAAACTCATAAGCTCCATATTAATCAATTCCTAATGGTACTTATATGAATGAAAATACCGTTTTATATAACTTCATAACTTTGTACTTAACCTCAAAAGCTCATAAACTTATTACTCAGAACGTCGTCAAACGGTGTCACCCTGCAGGATTTTATCGGTGTGAGGTCCGATTTGCCACCAGCCCAGTTCGCCACTTATAAAAATTGAGTCAGTTACTTACGTGTCGAGCCCAAGGCAGTGCCTTTGTTATTATTATTTTTGTATCCCACCCGAACCAGTTTTCACCAAGGTAATACAAAATCGTTACAAAAAGAAGAAAATGAGGAGCCGGGTGTTGCGGATTTACCGCGATTTAAAAAGACTTTTAAATATTTTAAGTGATTTATTGAAAAAAAAAAATGCATTTATTACAATAGTTGTGAAAAACAGAATGAACAACGTTAGAAGTACAAAATGAACCAAAAGCAACACTATCTTCAGTGGACCATGGAGGTAATAATCCGTAACATGATACCTACCCATTATGATTATATTTTTCTTTACAGTGAACTATCAAATAATGACGTAAATTTTTGTGACATTAGTAATTTTTATTTGCCCCGCCCACTATTTCATGCTAATAAACAGTTTATATATTTTATATTCAATTTAATTATTGTACTAAGATTATATTACCCATAGCTGTGACAAAATAACGACATATAAATTATTATAATATAATAAAACATGTTAATTATTATCATTGTTAATTGTGACGAAGAGTCTCGAAAACATTATACGGATGATAAAATTGTGGGGAACGGGGATTATGGCAAACCGGGACTGACTCTTTTATCGATAAGTGTAGGTTCGATTCCCGGTAGTGGCGGTGCATTTTTCTAGGTAAATGCGAGCTGGTTATATTAAAATGTATGTAAAATACTTTAAACCTGTTCATCAACTACGGTAGGTTTTCATAGGATCAAGTCAAATCTGTGGTCATATTTAATCATTTATTTCAGGATAATATCTAGCTTTTGTATAATTATTAATGTAATTTTTTTTCCATTTGTCCATCTTGCACTATAGATGTGGTCATGTTAACGTCTTTTATTGTTAGTTTTGTTTTTATTTCATAATTGCAAAATGTATTGTTGTATTAATGCAAAGAATCTTTGATCCTTCTACACCCCTTTTCTCTATTAATTATGTTTGTTGATAAATAAAGATCTTATTTGTTTATATATTAAAATTTTATTTTTCTATATTTTTAAAGTTTTATTTTTCTCCTCTTGCTAATTCTATACGTGATCATTAGAGTTGGTGAAAAGCTGTCTATTGTTTTTTAGCAAAATTCTCTCTGCAATTATGTTGTGCTGACTTACTTATTAATCAGAGATCAGAGAACATCCTCCTTCAACTAATTCTCAATTTTAAGATTTTTTTAATGGATCACGGTACGGCGTTGATATTGTATTTTTATTTTCAAAGATTTGAAATAAAATAAGGAAATAAAACGCCAAGCAATATCATATATTTTCTCTACATCTTGGTTGTTATATTCCCGTGTATTTTATTTATACAATTCTAAAAGGCGTGCTATATTGAAAAATTGAATTACATAGAAAATTTTCCTAATATACCATGGTTCAAAGGAAACAATAAGGCAAAGAGAGCATGACCAATTTGAACAATATATTAAAAAGTTGTAAGTTAAAAGTGTGCAATGGAACCAATTTTGAACACTTTTTAATATTTTCCGCTCCATCCATACCTAACCAGTACAAAATTACGTACTTACTGAAATGTCACTTCATCCACAGCCGCAATAATACACTTCTTGAATCCTTATAGCAGAAGGAGAAGGGGGGGAGTGGGGAGGGATTTGTCATACTCACTTTTGCAGGCGAAGTGGTGAACGCAGTGCCAGGTAAGTGTTGTATTCTCAGAGGAAACTGCTACCCGTTTCCTGGATTCATCCCTCAGTCCCTGTTTAAGTAGAGTAGTCAAGCAAGGCTCAGACCTACCAGATGAAAAGACGATCATGCAGTAAAAAGACTGGCTGGTGGCTGGTGGCAGGCAACAGTTGAATGCAGGAGACTCGAAACCGCCTATGGAGGCACCCGGATGAATACCATATCCAGCAATGGTCATCTCAAGGCTGTTAGTGACGATGACGATGAGAAATAGTATCTACCTTTACAAATTGTAAGTGAAGTAAACACACAATAAAAAGATCATTCGCAACAGCGGTAACTTCACAACTGCAAAACAGTGCAAACGCGACACTTTTCGTTCTTGACACATTTTGTATTTGTATTTTTCATCATTTTAGATTTGTGTATTGATAAAAAAATCACTTGAAGTTAGTATGATTACAAATTTTTTGATCCATCGTGAATTTGGTCAAATTGACGAACAGTGTCTCGCCACGCAGTTACGGTTAGGTACATGATTAAGCAACTATAATGTTACAAATAATATAAAGAAATCCCATATTTCTCATTATCTGTTTAATTTTGAACTCGAAATTATTTAATGACGTGATGAACACTAATGATTGTGTCTGCTTTAATGTGAAGAAAGATATCATAGCTATGAATAGGTGTGTGTGGTACTCTAAAAGAATTTCCTATAGTTTTTTCTAGGAACAATGCAAAGCTATAAGTTTAAATAATATTTATTTTTAAAATGTTAATTAAAAATCTTTATTTATAAAATATTTTTTGTATCAGCCCAACAACAACTGCAAAATAAGAAACTATGAGTACGTCAAAAATATATGACAAATGTGCAATTGCATTTCTTTTATTGATGTGTGAAGCGCTCCTACCGTATATTGTTAAGATGAGGACCAGCCTTTAAAGGTTCTTACGTAAACCCTGGATAGTTAACTGTAGTAGCAATTCTAACCGTAGGTTTAATGGGGCCCATTGTCCTATACGGGTTATTGCGACGTCCTCTTTTATTAGCGGTTTATTCATCTATGGGAGAATCTGTACTGTAGGTATAATTAGGTATTTTTGTATTTTATTTTGACTGCCAGAAGAATGATACTTTGACGGCTCTGTCGTTTTGTTGCAAGGAGTCATCGTTAAAGATATTTTTGATGTATCCATTTTCCGGAAACATTATGATTAATTTTAAATCTCAGTTTATATTATTTAGCTTTAATATTTTAACGGCATTTTCATTCAAATTTTTGTTTCACTTTACAATTACTGTTTCTTTTTTCTTTATTGGTAGCTTGAGATCATCAAAATTCTAATTGAAACGGTTTGTACCTTAAACTATATATTTTCTTACCAAATTATCGTGACTTAATATTTGTTCAATATATCTAGGTAGGTACATAACTTTTCAAAAACATTAAACACGTCTAATTTTAGTTTTTAAGTACCTATGCAAGGGTTAGCGATTTATGATATTAAAGAAGTTTTTAAAATAAAATTAAACTAAAATGTAAAACTTACCGCGTTTTATACCACTTTTATTTTTCTGTTTTTCACCATCATGTCCATTTTAATAGTCTATTATTTATTTCTTAGAACTGGCCACAAACAATCTTGAAGTTCAAAGATTTGCGCGCCAAAAACACTGACGCATAAAAATGCAATTTTTAACTCCTTAACCGTTGCATTTTATTTCATTTTTTCAATTTCATGGAACAATGAATGTGGATATTAATGGTTATTTTTCCACTTCAATTTTACGACTTATACATTTTTTTATCAGCATTTATGATAAAATAATAAATTTTATACACACAGTTCTGAAAAATATTCGAAAATAGAACTGTCACATCTTCGGCGCACCCGAATCCTGGCCGAAAACTCGCGAGCGCACGCGCCGTCAAAACTTTCGCGCGGTTTCTCATCTAAGGTTCTGAATTCTCAGTTTAAATTCTATAAACCATTTTTATTTTTTATTGATTTATAAGGCACGGGATATAGTTTTCATTGTTCCTAGCGTCCGCGCACATGTAGTTTCAACACATTATGATCTAACACTGGCCGACTCTCGATTGCAGAACATACTTATTCTAAGTCAACTTACATTCGTTCATATTTGCCTGCGGGGCTTAGGGCTGCGCTAGAATAGAGTTAGAGCTTACGTGTAGACTATTATAGACTCTTGTCCTATAATTATAAGGCAGAAGTCAGAATCGGAGATCCTGTTGAATGCTTTTCGAAATAGGCCTCCGAGTTTCGTTTTATACAAAGGTATACCCTGTATGGCTTTTGTTGCATTTATTAAGACGTAAGTGTTGAAGAAAATTATTTAAAATAAAACGAAATAAATTCATCAATAAACCCCTACTATATTCGTGAAAAGCTTTATTAAAGGAATATAAAGATGTATAAATTAGCCAGGTGATCCAAAATTATTATCCATATGATAAAAAATTACCAGGTGATTGATTGGTGATAAAAAATTATTATTAAAAAAAAAGTTTGACTTAGAAGTATCTTTTGGTCAGTGTATTTTGTTTATTTAAAATTCTAGTATGGTAAACTACAAAAGATTTTACATAAAAAAATGCATAAACCTACCCGCCGGCTATCATTGAAAATTGAATTAAATCTAATCTAAGCTAAATCTAACTATTAGCTAATCCGAGTTCAGGCGTAATAAATAAGAAAGCAACATTGGTTTATAATTATTGAGCACGTCTCGGCAACATTGTACAACCCTAGTTTTCGCGTAGTACAAGAAACGTCTTGCATATAATAATATGTTTTAGCCTATATTGAGCGCTTACAGGCAGCGCGAGCGCAGGGTAACCGTTGCCAGTAACAAGTAACGTTGTGGTAAAACCGTAACGTTATCAAGTACAGTTCTTTTTATCCACATTTTGTTTATTTTAATTATAGAAAATAGACGAAGTATGTAACAACAAGTAGGTATGTTTTAAAATAAAATTTTGGGCAGAGTATGCAGAGTCTGTAGTGTACGTGACAACGCTAAAGTTTACACTGAACTAAATTGCAAAGTTTATATTGTAAGAGTATTTTTTAATATTTACTGTAACGATAGGCATTGACCAATAGGATTTCAGAGGTAACAGAAAGACAATAAACTATTTTTTATAATTTTAGTGACAACACAAACATGTTTTTAGGAATTTAAGGTACTGTAACATTCCAGTGAATATGATCAAAAAAGAGATGATCCTGGTCACGGCACCAAATGTAATAAATGAAAAGTTCTGCATTGTCCACAACAACTGTGACTTTTAACGTTATTTTATACTCGTTATAATACCAGGAACTATCTCGTCGTTATTATTCCAGCACCAGTTAGTTGTATGCATCGTGCATTGGCCTGCACTGCCGCGTTCTGGCCGCATAGAAAAACGACCTATAGCACCGGGTTCTCAATTCAAAATCTACTCTATGGTCTATTGCAGACTTTTCTTTTTTCTTTATAACAATTTTAGACTTAGGAAAGTTTAGTTGGCCAGTTTTTTCGAAGCTAGTTCTTATACTTATTTCGCTATGAATTTTAGCTAGGTATAGTGGTATTAGGTATGGAAAGAAATGGTTGGCGTCTGTGGGCGTCGGGTTTTCTAGGACACGGCGAATGGTAGAAATCTTTGCCGTTAAGCAGATGTACTATGCTATAATTATTGGGATCTATCGGTTGCTGGATTCATTCAATTGATTTTAAGAGTTCAATTGGGTCTACTGAATCATCATCTATTGTAATTTTCGTTTTAATAGTTTTATTACTTGATACCTGTTATTATTCTTCTTCTTTTTTTAGGAAATATTAGGTTCCTAAGTTTCTGTTCAACATATTCGGGTAATAGTTATTTTTTTTTCGTTCGATGTTACTTCTCAGAGCTAGAAAAGAAAAGGCATGAAAAATAACACTAATGACTTTTTGAAATATTGAATACCCGGAAGTAATTTGCAAAAGGTACATCTTTTGTTTTTGTAGACAGAATTCAGAGTTTCAAGTGTAGACCCTTCAACAAAATGTTGACCTAAATACTGTAGATTCTTTATTATTTGAATCCCAGAAAAGACAGGCCAATCGATAGTTAGGTAGATACGACACAGCGTGAAAATATAAATTCACTACTTCACTCGCATATAAAAATCAGAACGACAGATGAGAGCAAAAAAGGCTTCCAATTGAAATTAAAGATTATGATATTATAATTTATTTGTAGAAATTACTTAGCATTATTTATTATATTTTTTATACTTTTAAATAAAATTTCTTATTACTTTCTACTTATATCATTATTACAATAATGCCACCAAATTTTTCTTTGGTTTAATATTTTGTCTATCTGACAACAACATTGAGACCTAAATCTATCAGATTCTACAATATCTGAATCCCGGAAGCGAAAGACCAATCGATCAATACGTCACAGCGTGAAAATACAAATTCACGACTTCGCTCCCATATAGGAATCAGAACGACAGATGGGCGCAAAACACGACGCGACACGACGCGACACGACTTACGACCGACGTAATGTAATAAGACGCATTTTTCTTCACACAAAAACGGTGCTCGTCTTAATGGCGTTAGAAAATTGACGCGGAGCGGGTTCGTCGAATGGTTGGCGAGGGATGTTGCTTCACGTGAAAGTTCAAGCCTTGCCGTAAAAAAGTAGACATTTATTAAACGGGCGTAAAAAAAAGCTGGGTACTAAATGAAAAGTCGTACACTACATGCGTTGAGCACCTGTCTAACTATTTGTTGCCTTATGCACAAACTCTTGCTATATAATAGAGTGGACGTAAGACGTGAGACGTAAGATGACAGGTGTCAAAATTAAACATTTTATTTATATGGCTTTTATCCAAACCTCGAAGTATTTATTACGAAATAAGACACCGTCAATTAGTATGTAGAAATGTAAAAAATATATTTTAATAAAATGCTATAAAATTAAGGCAGAGCAACCTACCACCACAACTCTGTAGCTGACATACGTTTTTACCGTCGCGCGCATTCTTCAACCGGCGCGCATACCGACGCGCAAAACATGCGCTCGTGCGCGCAAAGCGCATGCGTTTGAGCAAATATTAACGTGCGCTTTGTCCGATACGCTTGAAAGTTCCGCGTCTTTGGCGGCATGTTTAAAAGTGACAGTTCTTTATGCAAAGTTCTTGATGGGAGAAAACTGCAATACTCTTAGATCAAAACACACCTTTAGGTTCAGGCGAAACGTCTTAGGTCGTTTCAAAATTACATCAAAGATTTTTTGCGTAATTTGTAAGTTCTCAACCAACTTAAAATTCCGCAACTGATCTTTACGCGGGTGAGTCCTAACACTTCCAACCAGATGATGTACTTCTTTTCTAAGAACATTAACGGTAGTTACTGTGCTAATAAGATCTACGTTGCAACACTATAATTTCCGGATAAACTAATATATCAGGCCTTAAAAGTACTTAACTTTTTCACTCAACTACCTACTTAAAGTAAAATTGATAAAATAACTAATAACACCGCTTCTTCATTGACAAGCAATACAGAGTGTATAGCTAGTATAAACTTGTATTACAAAGAAGAGAAATTCAGAGACATCAAAATTATTTAAAAAAGAAAAGATTATTTAAACATCGAAGAAAGATATAATGGAATAAAACGAGAAATTAATTTAAATGTAAGTGATATCGGAAATGACGAATATACAAGAAGAAATTGATATAATGACATTTTTTGGAATTTGATAAACTCAAAGAACAGCCAAAAGTGATGAGAAAATATCGTAGGAAAAATCAGAGACATCAAAATAATTTAAAAATAAAAACATTATTTAAACATCAAGGAAAGATGAAATGGAACAAAGAGAAAATAATTTAAATGGTGATATCGGAAATGACAAATATACAAGAAGAAATTGTAACAATGAAATTTTTTACGAAATTGATAAACTCAAAGAACAACCAAAAGTGACGAGAAAATATCGAAGGGATCAAGTAGCGAGCTATAAAAAATTAGAGTTAAAAAATATAAAAGTAAAGAGAGCAAAATATTGAACTACTAAGTAATCGCAGTGCAACACAATAAGTAGGTACAAGTTAAATAACGAGAAGAAAACAACAAAGAAAGTTTGATAAATAATAGATAAAATAAAAGTAAAGGCAACAAGAAAAGTAGTCAAACATGATATCAGTCATAAAAAGACCCTGTATACAAAGCTTATAATTGAAACTGACGTTAACGAGTGTCCGTCGTGGATGACAAAAAAGTTTGTTAATTTTTTCCCCGCGTGCCGCAGCTCACTTCCAACGACTGCAATCTTTCAATCGCATCGCCGCTAGAATGTCGTCTAACTAATTATTGTGGCTTTTTATTGAGGGTAATCGACACAGAACATAAAACTCTCTTTAACTTGTTGAGTTGATGTGCTGTTGGTTGTGTTAAGTATGTATGGATTTATGTTATACGTAAAAGTGCCTTTAGTTAAGAAGATGGGCATATAATTTTTTTTGTTTTCGATAGAGAAAGTTCCGTTGAAATGAATGAAGATGAAGATCAATCTACAAAAGATGAAAATTACGTAATGATTTCTGACAACAAAGAAAAGAAAAAAGAAAAGAAAATACTTTCCAAAATAAGTCAAATCTTAAAACAGCAGTCATTTATTTACTTCATACTTTTATTTTACTTGTCCAATTTTACCATCACGATTTTCAATCGCTGGAATGAAGCAAATTCAACTAGAATTAAGAGGAGCATTGATTTTTGCGACATACCTACCCAAGGAACTACGCATGCAACCAGCAAATGCAGCGTGCTCTGCGGGTAGATACCTATACCCATAGTGGTGTAGAGTCCAGTCACCCCTCACAACCACTAAAGGGGTAGGTCATAGTTTGGATAGGGAATAGAATACATAGATCTACATCCATATCCAAAACGTTGTTGCGGAATGTGGTGCAATAAAATAGACGGCGCCTGATGATGGTTGTGATAATGATTTTATAGTATGTTAAAACAAAAACTCAATTATACATAAGTAATCTCAGATTTTACTTATCAGATCAGATCATGTACTATATTTGTCATAAAAGAAGATGAAAATTATTCTTCAAGTTGCG
Organism: Phthorimaea operculella; assembly: GCA_024500475.1. NCBI lineage: Eukaryota > Metazoa > Arthropoda > Insecta > Lepidoptera > Gelechiidae > Phthorimaea > Phthorimaea operculella. Next base: position 2,620,773 of record JANFCV010000051.1, on the reverse strand, counting down.
TACAATTTTCGAACTTCGACATCAAAAAGGGGTTGCCGCAGGTGGATGGAGTTATGCAAAATGAAGAATCTCAATTGAGTATTAAGCAGAATGAGGCATTGAACAGGTTGTAATTTGCTGATTATAGCCAAAATTTCGATAGCGTAATTAAATATCCCATCAATATAGTAGAGGCCGCGCCGAGGGGCGTTGCCGATAGAATTTAATACAAAATCCGTCGAAATCCGCCATATTGATGCGTTTTTTCTCCCCCTTTCCCCCCACCCCACGTAATTGAGCGTTGTGAAAACTATCACGTTGGTAAATGACTCCCCTCCTCCCCGCAGTTTTCCAACATGGCGGCGATCAATAATTTGGCTGGGCAATGACTGCGATGACTTGGGCATGCGCACTGGCTTCGCCGGAGTCATCGGCAAAACCTGAACTTGACTTGGCGAAAACGAAAGTCTAAGCGAATGTTTCTGTGCCATTCTTGGCATCTACTCCATGCTACACATGGTTGTAAAACATGTGATTCGATGATTTTTTGATGACTTTGAGTCAATAGACGAGAAAAATAGATTTTGACCACGCCTTGATGATTTTGTATACGAAATCGTAGCAGGTAATGAAAAGAATGTTCTTAAAGACATCAAACTAGTGAATACTGCTGATGATGAAATTAACGAACATTATAAAAATGAAGGTAGTCCTGCCGATTATTTTAAAAAGTTAACGGGCTCATTTTACGCAAGCGTGTCGTTTTAAGTGCGAGCAAGAGGGCAATAGATGCTCATTTTGTAGTAATGGTAGTCGAAGTAGCAGTCGAAAATCTAGTTAATATGCATGACAAAATACAATTTTCTCTCGCGACTGCATTGCAACCAAAAATTTGAAAATATTTTAACGTCTGTACCGAACCAAGTTTTCAGTATCCTAAAAATCAATGAACATTTTGAAATCTTTCAGAAACTTGGCGTTACAGAGTGCATCAAAATATTCGCAATGACGAATGGTTAGTTTTGTAATAGTTTTACTTCAGGACATTGTGACAGTGTGACACTGTAACTATTTAATCAAAATTCATTTAAGTATTTAGTTTTAGAACTTTTACAAAACTGACCATCGTCAATCTGAAATTCTTACCTGTATATATTTCTGCTGAAGATCTGCCCGACGTCTGATTTGTTGACTTGTATTATAATTCTTCTTTTTTCTTCTGTTATTTTATTAGTTTTTATTTCTTTTGATACGATGGTTTCTTTAGGATATTGTCTTGTTTTATTATGTCTAGCCCTTGTATTACTTTTAGCCCGTTTAATTTTTACATACTCATATAAAAGTTACAGGTATAGAAGTAACACAATTTAATATTTAACTTAGTCTTAACGTTAATTTTATTTTTAAATTTTGTACTATTAAAGAAATCTTGAAATGGTTTCAACAGGTAGGTAAACTTGGTAAATTTTGATATTTTTGTTTTCTTTTTTTTGATTAATTTTATCTTACCTTTTTAGTCTTAATTTAAGGCCAATTTAAGGCACGAGATTTTTGGTTTTCTTATTCTGTTTGCATCTTCCGTACAATCTGGATCGGTTGATGAAATTGGTCGAAAGTGTTCCAAAACTATGTTGCCAAATTTTTAAATATTACTTAGCCTTAACAGTAGGTCCAGAGTCTTTCACTAAATTACTTGCACTAGATATATATAGAGAGTCTGTTTATAAAAATCAATATAAATCAATTGTAAAAGTTCCAAAATTAACCAGTGTTGTTTAAATGTACTTAAAGAACTCAAATTCTTAAATCTTCTTTTCTATTGTTTCCTTGTAATAACGGTTGATATAAACTTAAAACTTGTTCTATTGCGAAAAAACGTGTTTCTTTATCGTCAAATGGCTGTAGCTGTTATTTGTTGGTGCTAGATTCCCTCTTGCTATGAAATCTTGGCTTTCTTAATCTTTTTGCGCATTTAACTTATTGTGATCGCTTGCTTCTACCACTCCATGGGATCTTTCTTTGCTGACACATGGAGTGAGATCTGGTTCTGTTTGTTTTCAATCTTGTTGTGATTGCTTGCTGTTGGTTGTGGTGTGAGCTGCTCCTCCTGGATGGCGTGGTGATGTGGTGTTGCCCAGTTACGCGGATCCAAGACGAACACTCTTCAGTTGCCTTAACACTAGTTTTACAGTTTTGTACAAAATGAAACCGGTTATTATTTAGTCTATTTGAAAGTTCAAGTGTTGCTGAATACTATTGTTGTTTAAAAGTTACTTAAAAACTAATTTGATTATGTGGGAAATTAACGTCTATTGCATAAAACTATCCGTTGAATGTGATCCGGCGGCGGTAAGCGTGACGCATGCGCTGAATTTTGAATTTTGCAACCAAAGATTGGTTTATGATTCAAAGAATTCGATTTTGAAATTTTAGGCCGTTTGGTTTTTTTTTAAATTTTTGTTGATTTTTTTCAAAGTCTTTTTGTGATTTTTTAAAGTTTGTTTGATGGCTTTTTTCACGCGATGCGTAGGTGGTATGCACGCGTCGTCACCAGCCTCTCCGGCCACACTGATGCTGGAAGGTTGCAGTGCTGCAATGGCCCGAACCCCCGCCGGGTGGTATGGGGCCCACCTGACCCCACCCCCACACTCATCCCAATGACTCGCGTGCCTACACCTCGAATCATCAAATAATGATTTTCGTGTGTTTATTATAAAAACTTATGTATAAACTTTCGTATATAGTCCGAAACTAGGTTCTAAGCGCGGGATTTTGTTAGTGTGTGTCAAAGAGTTGAATGTTTAGGTTTTGTTTGTTATATCGCCAGTTAGAATAAACTATTTGGATGATATTAATTTGAATAGGTGCGTCGTCCGGACGGATCGATGCAGCGGATTTTATATAAATGCGAGTGTGTTAATATATTGAATATATGCGTTGCCACCACCGTCATATATGCAACATTGCACCAGGCTCGTATAGATACGTTATTGGCTGTCAATATTTATTCAACAGTGGACAGTCCTTTGTGTATTTTTCTATATGAGTTCTGAATAAGTGGTTATATTTGCCAATGAGAGCGACTATGCCTCTTGCTAGCTCCTAGCTCTACATCGCTAGGGTGACCATGGGTCTGGTTATCGTAGGTCGTGGGACACCCTAATCGGATGCGATTATTAGGGTCTCCAAGGGTGAATGCCCTAGGGGTCTGGCCGTACCTAGATCCAACTTATTTTAGGGATGATCCTAGACTGGTTTTCAGTATGAATTGAATTGAGAACCAGTTTAATAAAGTAAAGTTTAACTCGAACCCTTAAAGGGTAAGGTTGACAGTTTGAGCATAGTTTTCGATTGGTAAGATTTGAATATCTCTTGCAAACTTTAAACATTAGTGGAAGGATATATCATTTTTAATTACATACCCACCTTTCCCATTTAAGGAATCAACTTTACTGATTGACCATCTTCTCAGCATCTGTATTGACCATCAGTATAATTTTGATGCCGTGTGTTGCCGATTTATAAGATAAGGGCGTGAAAAGCGACTAAGGGATTTCGGTCAGGGAATGGGCAGCAGCGTTCCCTGTTATCTAATGAAAAGTCTTGCATAGCGCGCTTGCCAAGCGTGGTGAGTATGGCAATACCACCGGGAGGCCCATGCCCAGCAGTGGACTGTTGTAGCTGTTAATATTAGGTTAGATGTTGATCCCATACATAAAAGGTTCTACCCTATAGCTATCTGCCCTTCCCAGTGGGATCCTTAGTATGTATAGTCCATTCAAAATCATAGTGTCATGCATGACCAGCCTAAGCGGGCGGCCAAGTTACGCTGGTCTCGCAGTATCTAGGTATTGCGACCAGCGTAACTTGGCCTCTCGATGATTACGAATGGGCTATAGGTGCTATTACTGGACCTAAGGGATCAATTTATACTGGTTTTTCTTAGTATTTGTATGAGAAACCAGTATTAGTTGGTCCCTCATGTAGTAGCTTGATGTGCTGACGATAGTACATCAATCACGGTAGGCAAAAGGTTCACAGGCATCGCAAAGTATAATATTACGGTTCGTTACAAGTGACCACCTGAGACAGCCGCAATTCAATGCGGCAAGGTTTACCACGACAACCAATTTTTTGTGGGATTTCGTAAATTCCTTTCGTCAAGCAACCGGATCCGGCGATACACCGGAAAATGCATGTAAGGTAATTGGTAAGTGTGGAAGCCGCCTTGATTATCCTAGTTTCTGAATACAAGTCCTAAAACTGACGGCCAGCTTGCCTGATAGATAGCAGCATAATTATCTTACAATTTAGGATATGAGGGGATACCACAATCACCAGCAGCCTTTATCTACCTAAGGCGAATCCTATACCTGACGTATTCAAATCTTGCTAATCAAAAGTGTAGCAAAGACAGATGCCAAACCGATTTTTGCGTTCCTCCCGCGTCAACCTCGGTTTTTAGCATGAGGCATAGGCGTGAGGCGTTCCAAATTTCCTTCAAAATTCAGACAGACGAGTGCGTTATAGATGCGCCAAAAATACGCAGCTGCAAACGCTAAGCGTATGCGGGGATATGCCTAATCCTGCCCTGTACTAGTCATAATTATCCTCCCTACTGAAAATGAGTGCTTAAACCTACGCTTTGCTATCAGCAGGTATCGTAATTATGTTGCATTTTGGCATAAGAAGATACTTCAAAGGGTGTAAAAAAAATTAACTGCATTTATTTTTAGGGGTGAACCAGTCCATGAAATTGAATAACTTTCCCTAAGAAACATAGGTCAAATAAAGAAAAAAAAATTTGGAACTCCCAATATAAAATGTGTGGACCGGCCGGTTCAGTTTGTATGGGAAGGCCATTTTTTTCTACTAGTTCTTCAGTTTTATGGACTGGTTCACCCTTTTGATGCAGTTATTTTTTTTACACACTGGATGTTGAAATTTAGGAAACATATAAGGATTGCCGACCTGACGTCGGCTTAAGATGGCATAACCCCAATTCTGCTCTTCTCGGTATTGTAAAAAACTACTTAGGGACAAGTTCGTCTTAAGAATAGGCAGCAGCGTTCCCTGTTAATGAGACATCTTTCACTACACTTGCCAATCCACCTGCCAAGAGTGGTATGGTAAGGCATCCCTCTTTGGGAGGTCCATATCCAGCAATGGAGTGTAGACGCAGTTGAAATTGAATTCATGAATAACGGAACTGCACGTAAGCATGTAGATTAATTTCAGATAATTTTATAATTGCAAATATTTCGTGGCGCAAATTAAAGGGTGTGTGTCCTGTGTACACGGCGATCTCACTAATTACGTATTTGCGGGCTTAATTCGTGACAAATATTAAATTTTACACTCTATTATTGACATTTAATAGCCAAGGTGATTTTTTTGGGAAAATTTTTACGCGTCTGTCGGCATCAGTACAACCATGATTAGAAATTTGATCCAAGCACGAATTGACATACACTATGAAGATGAGTATTGCCGACGCCTCTACCAACTGGGCTACCGCGGCTTAATCTTATTTGCCTGCGTATAAAGCAAGTGTACCTACCTATAATACTATCGCGTGGCAGTACTTCATCTACCGGGATAGTTTTGTCAAGATGGAATGGAATTGTCTATATTGGCAGGCATATGTCCAGCAATGGACTGTTGTGGTTGTCAGCCTAAACCCAGTTCAATCAACCAGATGTGTTTTTAAAGTTTATGTCGTCAATCATCAATAGTCGTGTGGTAGTCCACCCAGGGTATCTCTTAAAAAGCGACGTAGAGTTTTTGACCTCGCATGAATATCTGTCGACTATGGTCAACCGCATGGTGGCGGTGATACCACCCATAATAGCATTCCCAAAGAGGCTTGACGTCAGACAGGCGGCCAGTTATAAAACATAGCCAAATCCTTTTGCTAATACTGATTGTGTGTCCTACCTACCTATTCAATATTGTTACGCCGACCAAAATTGATTTGGGATAGACCACTGGCTGCAATAGCGGTCTTATAGCGCTTTTTTTCTCACCTGATTTAAAAACTCAAGTGAGTAAGGGAGCGTTAATACGTGTGTGAGCGTGTTTTCTACTAGGTAGGTACCTATATCTTTTACAACAAGTCTTTTAGCGTAAAGTAAGTTGCAGAATAATCTTGGATTGAATAACTGAATATGACATTAAAGATTTTCGACATCAGTTGTCATGTCATATTTCTCAAAATATAGGTAAACGCTTTAAGCTGAACATGTTAGTAAGGCAAATATCCGTAGGTTAAATCCGAGGCGTGATATTTGGAGCTTGGAGCATAGTATTAGTGGGAACGATACCCGTTTCACGTTTCATCAAACTATGCGTTTTGCAAACTGACTCGCTTTGCTTGCTTGTGTATCTACTTGAGCCTTTCGCCAACAGTTATTAGGCACTTGTTTGTTTTACAGAATTTCCGAGATCAACGCCTTTGGAAGCAGAAATGGCATGTCCAACCCTTCGATTTTGCTGCAAAATTTGTCGCAGGAGCGGCAAGTGTCCAGGCAAATCTCGCACGAAACCATACATGATGTAAAAATTACTGCAAATGTTTTAAGGGGTGAACCAGCCCATGAAACTCCAGATTATTGTCCTCAAAGGAACGTAGGCCGAAATATAAATAGTTTTTGAACCTCCCATACCAAGCGGATCCAGTCAATTTGTATGGGAGGTCCAATTTCTTTTTCCATATTTCGACCTATGTTCCTTTGGAAAAGTTTCATGGGCTGGTTTACCCGTTAGAATATTTTGCAGTATATTTTTAACACATTATAGATTACTTCTGACTCATCGCGTTGTTTTATTCAACACGGTAGGAGAAGACAACAAGATTAACAAATCAGGATCGCTAGCACATAAACCTACTGAAGGGGCCGACATTTCATACAAATGCTAAGAATAACCAGTTTCACTTCATCCCATAATAGGAAGGCTACCACAAATTAAGAAGACGTCGCGCAGGGCGCCTATAATGGCTCACTCAGTACTAGCGACGATTTTGACGCTTGCTGACTTCAACTGGAAAAACTAAAATTTCAAGGGAACTCTACGTGACTAAGAAGGTGGTTGCCACGAACGTCATATTTCTTGGATTTTAACTGACTAAGAGTCATATGATATTAGTCCGAGCGGCGACTGGTCTCATCCATATCTCACAAAAGAATAGAATAATTTAGCTATGTACGGGTAGAGGAGCTCGAGTACTTCGGATTGGTCGTGGTCTGCCGCGGCGCAGCTTGGCACGTTTGGCGGAGTAGCTAAAAGTTTGCCCTCTGAAAAAAGTTAAAAATATCTCATCGAAGAATAGAATGAGACATGGCTGTAGCGATAGGAGCAGTTTAGTAAAGCTTATAAATCTTGGTCTGCCGGCTGCTATCTTGGCACGTTTGGCGGAGTAGCTTAAAATATGTTATTATTAACCATTTATTGTACACAAAAAACATTACAAGAGATACACATACAAAGAATAACGACACAACAGGACAGCTTATTTCTACTAAGAAATTTCTTCCAGCTGACCTACAGAAAGTGAGACTTTATAATAAGACAGGCGGATCAGGCGTGCACAATTGAATAAAATTATATAAACAATAAACGTACATACAAATATATTACATAAACATAAATAAACTTTACACACTATAATATAGTTACCAAAAACAATAATAAATATTTTATAATAAACATACATACATACATAATTTTACCATTTACGAAAGAGATAGATAATATTCTTTAACTCTCTTCTTGAAGACAGCGACAGAGGGACTGTCACGAACAGTGTGTGGTAGCGTATTCCATAACCTGACTGCATGCACGGTGAAGGAGTATGAATAAAAGTCAGTGCGATGGTGAGGAAAGGCTAAAATAGTCCTGACATTCGAACGACACGGTTGGTCCTGCGGACGCGAGAAATGGAAGCGCTCACGTAAGTATTTCGGAGCACATGGATTATACAGAACATTAAAAAGTAAACATAGTATTCGAGAATTCCTGCGATATCGGATCGGGAGCCATTTTAGCTGTTTGCGGAACTCAGACACATGATCGTACTTACGGAGTCCGAAGACATACCGTATGCAGAGATTTTGAAGCCGCTCTAGCTTATTTAATAGCTCCTCTGTGGCATCCGGGAAACAAGTGTCGGCGTAGTCCAGGAGGGGGAATAGAAGAGACTGTACTAAGGAAATTTTAGTTTTCAAGGGCAAAAGACTTTGAAGACGCTTCAGGGAGTGGAAAGAGTAGTGAATTTTTCTGCTGACCTCATTGACATGAGGAACCCAAGTTAAGTTAGAGTCAAATATGACGCCAAGATTTTTGGCAGTACTGGTATAAGCAATAGGAGTCCCATTATAAATGACTGGAGGGATATAACCAATGTCCAGTTGCTTAAGCATGTAGCTACTACCCATGATTAAAACTTGAGATTTTTTGGGATTGACCAACAGACCAAATGAAGCTGCCCAGGCACTGATTTTATCTAAATCAGAATTTAGATCATCCACTGCCCTATTAATGTCAAGAACATTGAAGTGTCGGTAAATTTGCAAGTCGTCCGCGTAGAGATGGAAGCTTGATGAGATAAGTGAAGTGACAGTGTTAATAAAAATAGAAAATAGAAGTGGGGAAATATGCCCTCTTAAAAAAGTAAAAAATATCTCATCGAAGAATAGAATGAAAATATATCGTACCGATAGCTTGCTTGAGTCTGCCTACATATATACTGGTCTGCCTGGCCACAGCCTGGCAGTTTTCCCGGTCCGACCACTTTTACTGTTTTTAGTAAAAAATTGATCTCTTCGAATAAAAGAATAAAAATATGTCGTACCGATAGCTTGTTTAAGTCTGCCTAGAAAAATACTGGTCTGCCTGACCACAGCCTGGCAGTTTTCCAGATACGACCACTTTTACTTTTTTTTGAGAAATTTTTATTTCTTCGAATAACAGAATGAAACTAAGTTGTAATAATAGTTTATTTAAAGCTGAACACATATCCCTTGGTCTGCCTGAGCTCAGTCCGGTAGTTTCTCCGATGCGATCACTTTTCACTCTCAGTAAATTTCAATTTTAGAGGACCCTGACTTTGTTTATTAGGGAGTGGGCCCCGTCAATAAAATAAAAATTTGTCGGTGTATAGAAGTGAGATTTACAGAGCTGTAATCTCTCAATGTCCAGACCTGTAACAAGTGGCAAACGCAAAAATCCCCAACAGAGTCGAGTGAACCTTCTGTGTGGCGATAATAGACAAAACTTAAATCTCATTTCAATTTAAAACAATTTCAATGATAGTTGAACGAGTGTGGAAGCAGATACGATACACGCAAAGCTTTTTTAACTGAATTCAAAGGGCATATAATAATTACTTCAACGGGATCAACGAAATCATCGCAACTTTAATTATTTTTCCATAACGGTTTTAACAGCCATTCTGATATTGGCGTTTTCATACAATAGTATTCCTTTGTTTTCTTTTTGAATAATGCATAGTAAGTAACAATGATTTTTTAATAGGCACTTCCTTGCTATTAAATAATTTCGGGAAGAAAATAACCTAAGAAAAAAACGACTAGCAGGATTGGAGAAGAAAATAAATGAGCACTTTTCTTTTTCCATAGCAAAATTAACATAAAATTTCCGTTCCGTTTCTAAACGAATTTGGAAAAAATACATGCCTGTCCTTTGGCCTTATTCTGTTTGAAAAACCCTTAAAATAATTATTTAGGACATGGACAGATGAGTTAAAGAGAGCGACTGGTAGCGACTGGATGGCGAAAGCAGAAGATTGCATGAAGGAAGCCTGTGTCTAGCAGTGAACTGCTATGTGCTGATGATGACGTGATGTGATGTATTTCTTGAGAATAAAACAAATGAATACGTTTGTATGAAAACATCGAGACCAGGAGGGCTCTTAAATCAGAGGCTTTTGGCCAGACAGTAGGCGGAGTGGTGGCAGTGATATTTCGCGGGGAGTTTTATATGGAAATTGCATAAAATATGACATAGCATTTTATCTGTGCGCTCGTTCGTACATGATCGAGTAAGCCCCAGATTACAGGGACTGCAAAATTCTATATGTCGTTATTAACGTTGCGCTTGTCTGTAAAAGCTCGGACCGTCAGCAGAAAAAATAACATGACGGATGTTTGAAAGCTGTATTGCGTTTATTACACCCGAAATTGACTACAGCGTTCATCGGATCGTTGGACTACTTGGTGTCCAATACGAGAAAGGAAATTATAATTTAATAATATATTTAAAAAAAAACATCCTTTCCAGACCTTGCATGAGGAGTCGATTATATTTATCTTGGTAGCTGTCGATGTAGCGATAGCTTAGTTGGTATAAAAGTTGCACGGGGATTCACGACCCTGAAAAATTAGTACAAGTTGTTTAGTTTTATCTCTATTTTTTTTCATTCTCTTTGTTTTATGAAAAAGAAATAAGTACGTATAGTATTTCCCTTACAGACTTACCTTAGTTTCTCTCTTATATTCGTGTAAACTACCAAATACGTCGTTACCGATACCACCTGCTCAATACCTGAACATGACACGGAGACGCATTACCGGAGGTGAGGCTATCTAATAAGTTCATTGCGGACACAATTGCACAGTGTGATGAACATAATTGAGTGCCATTCAGTCATTACTATAAATACCTAGTGTTAATATCCGATCGCAGCGTGCTACAGATTATTGGTGTGATGCATGTCTAAGAATTGATGATAGTAGGTATGAATCTCTAAGTGAGAGTTACCAGGCCTGTAAAAGTTTGGCGTTTCTTTGGTAACTACCTTTAGGCTGTTCTTTAGATATGACGATTGGAGGCTTAGTTGGCCTGCAAAAAAAGTGTTGCGTACTTAGGGTGAATATCCTATCATTATTAGCTTATTGGTGTCGTGTATGACTAAGAACTGATGAGTAGAATTTCGGACGGCTTATTAAGGTGTTTCAATACACTGGAAATATTTCCGTCATAAACAAACCATGAAATTAAAACGAAGAATATCTCCTCGTAAAAATCTAAAAACAGTTATTTAGGTATGTGCCAAAACACTAATTACCTGTTATTTTTTTACGAAATATAGGATCCTGGTTGATCTAGTCAGGAAATTTAGGTCAGCATCCCTTACCTATCCACCTTACCCTTACCTATCCACCACGTTTTTGGAAAATTCATCAGAATCTTTGAAACACCATCCTAGATGTTTTAAGACTAGGCTTAGTAAACTGACAAGTGTCGCTTTTCTTTTCCTGCTGTAGTCACTATCTACTTTAGGGGCAAGCTCCAGAGGTAGACGTTAGACATTGACACTTGAGACGTGCGACATCGCGACGGTCAAAACCGTTTCCATATAAAATGTATGGAACAGAAGAGACAAATCTACACACGTGGGACGCGCGTCGCATCAATGACGACCGAATATCACTTGTCTGACAGATGTCAGACACACGTCAATGGAGCTTGCGCCTTACAAATTAATTTTACACAAATCACGGTTTTTGTACCTTATGCGGTAGGCAGAGCGTCTACGGCCGTAAATTACGCTCGTCATCGCCACGTCTGACAAATATTAGAGGGCCGTTTTAGCTATTGTTGTGTATCGCTATAGTGACAGGTTGTCAGCCTGTCACCTAAAATTGCAATACACATTATGAAATCCTCGAGTTCCATAGTCGCTTCTTATGACACCCACTGGAAGAAATTGGGTGATGCTACTATACTAAGCCGGCATCACACGGAAATAAAAAAATATTTTGGTATATTGTTTTTCCTTGCTGTCCGTACTTCCCCTTCATCGGGTGCGTAAACGCGTGGGCTTCATGGAAACACGACTTTATTTTAAAACTGCACCAAATTAATTACAGTGGCTCATTTTATTCTGTATTGTATACTATCACACAATGTACAATAGATCGCGCCATTTTGTATGCAGCAGCGTATTTCCGAGAATTATCTTTTGCACAACAGCTCCAATTATCGCAAATGATCTTTTATTTCTTTATGTTCAATGTTCAATTAGTAATGTGAATAAAATGAGGAATTAAAAAAGTTGGGTGCAGCCGGGACGTTATGTGTGGAAAAAATTTGTGAAGCCCTAAAATTTGTGAAGCTTAGAATCTCTCTACGCAATCTTTATGTTAGCTACTCGAGGCAATTTGTCAGGGAGATATAATTTTTCAGGCGTAGGTATCTATGAGGCTACGGGCGTACCCCGCTTTACGCGACTCGTTTTTGTTAAATCTACTGAAAAATATAATACGGCGATCTTAATACTTTTTTCAAACCACTTTTAGGTATTATTTATTATGCTTATGAAACAATTTTAATTATCTACGTAAATTATTTTAGAGTAAATTTAGCAAAAACGAGTCGCGTAAAGCGGGGTATGCCAGTACTAAAGGAAAGATGTCCAGTATCAACACCCTCCTAGAGACATTCTTAGCTTTTTAAGCTCAGGCTGGGCTAGACAGTTTATACTTTGAACCATTCTTATACCTATGACTTAGATATATCGCGCGCGAGAAGACAAAGATGTATCAAATTGTATGGAATTTATTAAAACAACCGACGACTTTTGATATAAGGGTGTAAAGAAATTCTATGTCGCAGGTCGCATGCTAGCTATACAAACGTGACTTTGGCTGTACCTTTCTCTAGATATCCCGTGGAATCGTACTAGGATTGGAATCTTTGGCTGAAGGTGCAAGAGGCTGGACATCAAAGGGCCAGGCCTCAAAGGCAATTGGTTCGATCTTGACTAAAGATGGTCTAAGGCGCTGGCCGGCCTGCTAGGAATTACCTGCAGTTTGAACAACCCCTTTCAAGTATCAACCTACGCTGGTTATTCTTAATAAGTGTATGAAAACTGGTTTAGCTTGATCCCTCATCATGTTCTTGGATAAAGTGTCGTGGGATAAAGACGATTTAAGGCGCTCGGTGGCCATGTGCAGTTTGAATAAAAGGAACCTATTTTATACCTTTTATACCTAACCGACTAGGTATAAAACTAGTCGATCTCTCATAAAGGTAACTAACTACCTAGAAGACCGCTTCTGAACTTAATTAGATTATTTTTTTAAATCTTTTTCTGCTCGATCATAATTATGGTTTAAAACTTCTGACGCTATGGTTATCGGGTTGTTTCTCGATTCTGCATCCCAAACTATATGGACGAACGATAATAATAAATTAGTCTACACTTTTATCTGTTAATCGGTACACATTCCGTTACAGTTCAGGCTCATCGATGGGCAGTAATATCAGACGATTCCTGGTGCAATCACTAGTGTTAAATCATGCCAGTACTGATTCCGGCGTGGGGTGGCCCGGCTATAGCCTAGCCTAGCTACATTTTTATACATCTGTCTCTTTCTGGCAACTGCGCAGACTCGGCGTCATCGTCATCATCACCCCCCCTGAGGGTGACCCCACCCGCCTCCCCCTCAATACACGCCAAACAGCCTGGATAAAATATACTAGTGTATACGAGGCCCAAACACTCAACCGTGTCGAACGCACACAACGATCATTTTATACAAAATTCAATGCATATAATTACATTAATACTGGCGCGTACTGAAAAGATATGTACTGCAGTTTTCGATATGTGCAGGGGGAAGGGTGGTTTCCATCCGAAAAATGTGCACCGCTTTTCCCATAGATTTTTCGTCGACATTTTCGTTGCTGCACTATTTTAATACCCAGACTGATTGCTTTCCGTATATTTTGCTTTTAGTGATATGCGCAGAGCTACGAAGTTTATGAGGTAGTTCGGTGAATCATCAGAATGAAGTTAGCAAAAAGTTTTACAGTTAGATCAACTTGATGCACGTAAACACAAGAACAATTCTTTAGGCCACTGTAAAACGGAATAAGTATTGAAACACACATGTGTGTTAAAGTTCATTCACTGCATTTCGAAAACATAGTTTGAATATCACTTCAAGATATTTTCGCGTCAGTTGTTTGCAATACGATATAAAATTCATCGACTGAATTACTTACCTAAACGTAGACGTTTGTAAAAATTTCGACTGTGAAACGTACTGTTTTTCATTATGGTGTCTAGACAAGACTTTCACACGACTTCGTTTTAATTTGTTTGTGTAGTGCATTTGAAAGATTCCATTGCTCAGTGCAGAATGGAAATAAAATATGCAGTATTTTTGTGATATAAAAGGTGGCTCTTTATTGAGATATGTTTTCAATACTTTTCACCAAATGTTATCTTTGAAAGCCTTTACGTATTCAAAAGCGCTGTTTTTTTATTAATCTCTTTGAAGCTTAACAGATTGTACAACGATTTTTTTCATCGATGCTTAAAATAAGATTAAGTAGGAACTTAACATTTTATCCCATCAAATAAATAATTCCTGTGAAATACAGTATGAATTCTAACAAAAAAGAAACTATCTGTAGGTATGTTAGGTACATTCGTGTGGGTAGTTGTTTTTAAAAAAGGAAAAAATAAAATATTTTAATTTCAATTTTCATTTTTCATTTTTTACTAACAACTACCCACACGAATATATTGCTTTGTGTACGAGTTAATGAACTTGAATGATTTTTCCCCACAGTACATCAGGCAATCACAGAATATGTGACGTAAGCCGATAATACCAAACCACAACAAAGGCTAAAAATGTGCGTCATTTTGATCGGCCTTACCAACAATTACACATTATTAAAGGGCGGTATATTACCAGTGACCGATAGCAAAAACTCAGAACCAGCTGGTGAAAAGATAAGAAACAACTTTAGATAAGATAAGGAAAAAAAAATGGTCATTCCATAGCAACTCAAATCAGCTGATCGGCAATTTTGTATGGGAGGACCCATTTCTTTTTTCATTTTTCTAGCTATGTTCCTCGGGGAAAAATGTTCCTTATCACCAGCCGGTTCTGAGTCTTTCCCATCGGTCACTAGTAAAATTTCAGGCAGTTTACGCAGTGGAACAAGCCGAACGACTTCCCAGAAATCACGAAGCTCTACAGCTCAAACTGAATTATTATAACTGAGCTATTTTCCCCAAAGAACATAAATCACAACGTTAGGAAATTACGCCCCTTGGAAAATTGGTCCGTCAGAATTTGATTTTTTGTATAAGTAGTACTTAATATTTTTAAATACTTTAAATTTTGTTCTTGGGAAATGTTTTTCAGTTCGACCAGGATTTTCTGGAAAGTTGCTCGTTCAGTACCTCCCGGTAAGGCGAAAAACACACGGTCGTTTGTTCGATTTTCCACCTTATTTTCATACGAATACGGTTTATGTCAAATGGTTTGACAGAGGCATCCCTTGACGCAGTGTTGTGTGATGCCTTTTGACATAAACCGTATTCGCATTAAGGTAGGGCGGAGAATCGAATGAATGACGCACGAATGGACCCACACAATGCGTGTATCTGATATTAATCTGTAAATCTTGATATCTCCTGAAAAAAGGTCAATTAATTTCAAAATAACATTGAATCAAATAAAAGTAAATAACTTAACCCTGTACTTTTCAATAACCACAGTTCAAAGTCAGCTCGTGCAATCCTCGTATAAGCTTATACCCACATTCGCGTACAATGGAGCTTAGAGCGAACACTCATATCAAACCGTTGTAGACCCCCAATTTAGTTCAGTAGTGAGCCGGATGGAGTTTTGGGTATCCGTTACATGCAAGCGAAAGCTTATGCATAGTGGTGGTGCCACTGCTTACGACGCAGAAGGCTCCGGGTTCGATTCTCGTTTGGTAATTTACAAAGATATTTATCACTTTGGGAAATTATTCTAAGTCTTGTTTGGACATTGCAGGCCGAATCATCTGATTTTCCGAAAAAAAAGAAAAGTTCCGTGCTTCAGAGGGCACGTTAAGCCGTCGGTCCCGGTTGCTGTATATTATTACTTAGGCAGCGGTCGTTGCACAACCATGTCAGAGCGCTGGTGCTTGTAGTAGGTGGTTGCAAAACTCTGACACCAGAGAAACCACTCACAAAGAAAGAGGAAAGCTCATGTTGAAGCAAAAGCTTAGGTATGTTGAAGTATGTGGCGATGGCTAAATTTGTAGCTCATCGCATGGGATAATTTTGATCTCAGTTTTAGTTAATGAACTTACCAGCGGAGACCTTAGATGTTTCTCACTCACACCCTTTGATTAATTTAATTTTTAATTTTTCAGTTTTAGTGACCTAGAATAGCATTACCCCATTTCTTTCCTTTGACTTTCTTAAGAGGCGACTAAGGGGTACTAGTACTAGGGTTTCATGTGCATTACAACGACTACGGAAATATGAATTAGCGTAAGGGACATTTTGGCGATTTTGAGTTATATATATCATTGGATTCAGAATTTCGAGCTCTATCGAATGGTATATATAACTTTTTGATATCTTGAAAAAAATGTCGCTTACCTTAAAAAAAAGTGAGCAAAAGTTTAAAAATCGGGAGAAAAAAGTACTGTTAAGGACATAAAAAATGGTGAACGTCCCATACGTTAAATTTTTCATCATATCGGCCAATTGATGTTCCTTACACTATTACAAATACAAGTTTTTATGTCCGATAATGCATCTTACATTAATTTCCAAAATAAACATTGGCCCTTACGCAGGCAAACAAACTTTAATAATGAGGTAGGAAACCAAAATAACATTACACTATTATCTTACACTGCCCAAATCAAATTCCTCTCATAATTTTTTTTATGATACTTCAGAATATCTGTGTGAGCACCTATTTTGTATGATATTTAAATCGACCAAGAAAATAGAAATTGATGTATGGGACAAAGTAACAAATTTTTTGGAAAGAAGTTAAAGTAACATACATGACATTATCAAATGTTTTGAAAAATGTTAATTTAACGTACATTTCTTGACAAAAAATGAGGTAACATTGCAGCAAAAGACATAGTTTTTTCAAAGTTTTGAGACTATTTAATTATTAAAATATACTTGTACTTTATTTTACCTTTTTTTTTCAATGCAAATTTAAAAAGACACGTGTCATGTCAATTAAATGAACATAAACAACAAAATGAATGGTTAGTAACACAAAAACCATGCTATCTCATTTTTATTGCATTCATTCTAAATTTTAAATTTTCATTGATTTTGTATGAAATTCCATACAAAATCAATTTCAAAAAATTTAAAATTTCTGACCGTTACTATAATGAACACAAATTAAATATTATCCGCCAGAAGAAAACGCACAAATCTTTACGCCGCTTACAGGCAAACCGCTAAAATTTAGTGTAGTATCAGAATTAGTGTTCGATGACCATTGCAAAATTGCTTGTTGAATACGGTGTCACTATGTTTGGGTGACTAAAAACATGTTCATATTGTGATATTAATATTTTTAAATATTAAGGATTATAATTGAAAAGTATGTTAATAACAATACTATATTGCGCAAAACACAAAGATATAGTTTTTTTTAGAATTTGTCGTTTTGTTCGTCAAAATGTTTTTTTTTTATTACAAAAACATTATAAATTATTAGAATACTTTAAAAATTAATACATAAATTGGCGTGATGAGAAGCTGAAATAGTATACTCAACTCATTATATTATGACACGATCGAGCAAATCGGAGATCAAGGAGCAAGGTACTGAAAATGAGTCATCTAAATTCTTCAAATGGTAAAACCGTCACCTCAGGTCGAGAGATTCTTGCTGTAGTCGAGGATTTCTATGAAAGTCTCATGCGTCGCATGCACCCAGACCTCTTTCTGACGAGAGAGACTCCATTGTTCTCTTCCACCACCTTACTCTTAGACAGCTTAAGAATACAAAGGCTTCAGGGAAGAGTGGGCCCTATGCTGCTTAAGGCTGGTGTCATGAAATGGCTGTTCAACTTGGTAATAACTAGTGGCAAAACCTCAGAGGCGTGGTTACTCCACTCCACGAAAAGAGACGAAACGTTTCTCAGTAAGAAACGTTCCCCGGAAACTATAAGGTCGATTTTACTTTTGGACCACGTCTATAAGCTGTTCTCGAGAGTAGTCACCAATCGTTTTAATAAAAAATTACAACTTCATGTTTTGTGCGTCCATTGTTTTTATTAACTTACTATAATTTTGTTTTATTAACAAAAAATTCAACGTAGTTTAAATTTTGAAGATGTATTTTACGGTCAAAGATTAAATAAAAAGTTCCTGTTTGTTTTTTTTTTGCTAAAAACGTTATTTTTTATCGTTTTAAAAGTTTTCTAACGCTTTTTATTCTTATGTTTCTCACAATAAAGTATTGATTATGAAATTGAACCACATTAGAAGATGTTTATGTTGTTTGTTATACTACATCGTGTCAGAGACGCATTTCTAAGTGTATTTCATTTGAAAACAATTGGTTATAATAAAGTTTTGTGGCAAACTTATCATGAAAACCTATAGACACGGTGTCCTTCACTGCAAATTTACCTCGTGTTCGATGATGAAATGTACGTTACATTAATTTTTTTCAAAATTTTCGGAGGTATTTGCAGGAAAAATTAACGTAAGGGACATGCCAATTCCTAAACTACAGAGATATTCCAGATGATGATAGATTTAGCATAAAGAACTCAAAATTCTAAGGAATTTTGCCATAGAAGTCATTTGGATCGGACAAGAAACAAAAAAGATATAAAGAATTTTAAAAAATTGCAATCGTTTTTTGGCTCTCCTGAAAAATTGCATTTTGTCCCTTACGCTAATTCATATTTCCGTAGTCGACAATTTCAGGCGACAGGCTGACTATCTGTCACTTTAATGATAGGTACATGATATTTTTTCTGTAACAGGTCTCAAATTTTTAGTACGTACCTAATTGTCAGAAACGACGATAGCGCCAGCATTTTTACGGTCGCTAATACTCTATCTACCCCGCAAGGTATATGTGTACGTGTGTCTTTAGAAGCGACAGGAGTTATATAAAATCGGTTATTAACTCTGCATATCATAAAATTGCTCACACCGCCGCATCGTTTTGCGGCTGCAGCCAGCAGGTTGTCATAGTCTGTCAAAAAACCGCAAAGTCATGGCACCGTGTGAGAAGATGGCTAACTAGAGTAATTTTGACCTCCGCTTACATCTGAAAACACCTGCAGAAGTTTACAAGTTGAATTAATTATTCGGGAATATGACTGAATTGTGACACTTGAGCAAAAAACCTTTGATGTATTTATTTCATACGAGTCGAAACCACAAATTAGGGGAACGGCGCGCGGGGCGCCTATACAGATGGCTCACTCAGTACTAGCGACGATTTTGACGCTTACCTATCTACTGTCTTTTTCTGGAAATAAGTTCGAAATTCAAATTGCCCTAACGCATGCATTACGTAGCGCAAAAATAACACACAAACGGATTTCTCGCTTTAGCTTCAGATATTGTTGCGGATGAATAATTGCATTTAGGTAAGCCTGTCGTCTATTCATAGGGTCCACAAATGATATTCGGAAACTGGTTTGTTTGCGAACCGTTTAGAATCTGTAGAGAATCTGGTCAGCTCTGACCGAGAGAATTGATTTGTTTTTATGATTTCTTTAGTCTCTCTCTTCGTGTAGGACACCGAGTCGTTCAAGTCCTTAGTGAAGTAAATTCTTTAAAGCTTTTCATCTCCAACTTTATAATATACGAAGGATGGCTGGAAAATGTGATTTGGTATTGCACAAGGACAACAAATAGGCCGAAATGACCTGTAGACACGAAGAAAAGCTCTGTCATACCGTCGAATCTAATTCCTCCCTAAACCATCCACGAACTGCCCCCATACTGACATTTTAATCAGTAGAAGTGCAGGTAAATTATCTACCTGAAAATCAAAATCTACGAAATCAACATTATCAGCCACAACATGTGCCACCCCCAGTGGGGGTTAGGCCCTATTGGGGGGTCAAATCTATGAATTATAACGACCTATTTCCGGGAACCACAAAATCATTACTCAAATATGAAATCATTACTCCTTTGATGCAGGGATGCATCACGCGCTGCGCCGCCCTGCTCAATCAAACGCCAGCTTGTAATAGGTTTATACCGGGTATTTGGGATTTAAAAGCAATCACAGTGCCAGGTAAAAAGTTGTAATTACTTTCTACGAGACGTCGCTAGACCGTCGCTTCGAGACGAGCATCAAGAGGTTGAAAATTTCGTCAGCCACGGCCAGGCGCCGCGGGTAGCTCAGTTGGCTGAGCAGTGGGATGGTACCCCACGATCTCGGGTTCAATTCCCGGCCGACGCTAACATATTTCATTTTCTTATTTTCATTTATAGCGGGTGTAAAAGATAATGAACCAAAATTTTGGAGGCAGTAGCCGTTGATGGATAAAGCGATTTTTTTCTGACCTCACATACAAAAATCTCGATCACCTGACTAACTTTGGAAATCATTTATTTATTTTTTGTCGTTTATCAACACTATGATTTATGGGGAAACAAGACTCTACACCTTTAATTCAGAGGTGCTATATTTGGCAAATCGTTAACAGAACTGTAACACCTGTGCTATATGCGTTAGACCTTTCACCCTGTCCACTACAATACCTATCGAGTTCAAAATCTCCAAACAATATTGTAGCAACCTATTACTACGAACGAGAAAATACTTATATATATTTAACTGTGATTCAGGGGTGCCACATGCGGAAAATCGTTACTGAAAATCATACGTTGGGCCTTTCATCCTGTTCGTCCGCCACAGTGCCTATCGATTTCGACATCTACAAAACAATATTCTAGTTACCTCTATTTCCCGCAAAAGAGAAAATAATTACCTACCTACTGAAAGCGCTTGCAGCACCTTTGATTCAGGATTGTTAAATGCGGAAAAATATCATTACCAAAACTGCAACGCTAGACAATAAGGTGACACGCGTTGATTCTTCTATGACGGCAACGAATGGCCTAAAAATATCTATCGAACTTAAAATCTAGAAATACGGGGTGTAAGGGGCAGTTCTTCGAATACTGATAGGGTGCATGCAGGCAGACCTTGAAAATGATCAACTTATTCCTATAAATGTTAGGTATGTGAAAAATGTCAAAAATATTTCGACCTCCCTCAAAATCTGTCTTAAAACCAATTTCCTGAAAAATTATATGTGGGAAGTCGTCAGTTCCATGGTCTGAATGCACTCTATCAGTACTCGGAGAGTTGTCCTTTACACCCTGTATATTCCAGCTCCCTGTTTCTATGAACCAGAAAATAATTACTGCAACACCTTTGAATCAGGTTGCAACGTGCGTTAAGCCTTTCACCCCGAACGTCCGGCGCCATTCAGTGCCGGGCAAACCGTCCGCACCTCCAAATAATGAGCTTACTTTTACAGTCACAACAGTCCACTGCTAGACATTTGCCATACTCACCATGCTGGACAGGTGGATTGGCGAGCGCAATCGAAAGTGTTGTGTTCACAGATTCATTCACTTACGACGCCCACACGGCTAAAAAAGGGGTAACGCTATTCTAAGACGGCAACAGATGGCCTAAAAATATCTATCGAACTTAAAATTTATGAAATACGGGGTGTAAGGAACAGTTCTTTGAAGACTGATAGGGTACATGCAGACCAGAAACTGCATGTACCCTATTCCCCTAGAAACATTAGGTATGTGAGGAATGGCAAAAATATTTTGACCTCCCACAAAATCTCTCTAAAATAAATATTCTGAGAAATTGGTATGGGAAGTCGTCAGTTCCTTGGTCTGAATGCACTCTATCAGTACTCGGGGAGTTGTCCTTAACACCCTGTATATTCCAGCTCCCTGTTTCTATGAACCAGAAAATAATTACTGCAACACCTTTGAATCGGGTTGCAACATGCGTTAAGCCTTTCACCCCGAACGTCCGGCGCCATTCAGTGCCAGTCAAACCGTCCGCACCTCCAAATAATGAGCTTTACATCCACTACAGATACTATTCTAAGCCGGCAATATACTGCAAAAAATTACATCCCTTTACCATCTAAATAATGAGCTTAGATACTAGCCACAACAGATGCTATTCTATACCACCAATACACTGCAAAAAATGACATAAATTTATCATCCAAATAATGAGCTTACCAGCCACAACAAATACTAATTCTAAGTCGGCAATACACTGCAAAAAATAACATACAGACATACATATAGGTATATATCACGCCAATATCCCTTGCGAGTTAGACAGAGCGTAAACGGCTGTAAAAACGGCTATTTACACCACGTCTGCCAAAAGTTTGAGAGTCATTTAGAAGACTGTGTATCAACATAGTGACCGGTTGTCAGCCTGTCGCCTAACAGTGCAAATTACTTAAAAATCAACTCTCAAATCCCTTAGTCGTTTTTTACGTCTATTCCTATTCTAAGCCGGCACCACACTATGCCAGTTTAGTTTTGTTTCTATGAATTAGTAATTAATAATGACCTTTGTTTTGGGCTGATGCAACATGCGCAAAATCATTATCGAACTGAATGCAACCTGCGTTGGGATTTTCACCCCGATCGTGCGCCGCCATTCGGTGTCCGTCAAAACGTCCGCACCTCCAAATAACGAGCTTACTTCATAGGCGAGTAACACTTGTAAAGTCCATTTATGCGTTGAATTTTACGCATTGTACCTATGTATTAGACAAATGCCTAAAATAAATGCAATTTTTCGCCTCATTTTCATACAAATACAGTTTATGTCAAAGGACGCATCTGCTCAACGCTGAGGGTTGAGATTCGTATTGTGCATTACATCAGCGCTAAAATAAGCACAAACGGACGTTGCATGTGTTCTCCGCCTAAAAAAGATAATACCACCTATCGAGCTCGAAATCTAGGTACTAAACATAGACATTCTAGCGTCCTGTTTTAACCAAAATAATTACAATAACACTTTTGTTACATTTAATTGAATAGGGGTATTTATTAAGTGGATGGTACAAAAGGAAATTAAGCTAACTTAACTATATATACACTAACCTAGCAGCTCATGCCTGTTCGGACCTGGTCCAAAAGTACCCATTACGCTACACTTTTGTTTGGAATGCATCATGAGAAAAATCATTACCGAAACTGAATGCAAAACCTAAATGCAACATGCGTTGGGATTTTCACCCCGATCGTGCGCCGCCATTCGGTGTCCGTCAAAACGTCCGCACCTCCAAATAACGAGCTTACTTCATAGTTAGACGAGGAACACAAGTATCTAACGTCCGTTTGTGCTGTACTTTTGCAATACAAATACTGTTTATGTCAAACCGTTTCACTTGAATCGTATTTGTAAGAAAATGAGCCGGAAAATCACATTAGCAGCATTGGCGCATGCGATAGCGTTGCGCAAAAATAACGCACAAACGGACTTTGCGTGTGTTTCTTGCCTTAAAACTGAGATTACTGTGCGTTTAGCGGTTTTGGGCTATCTTTTCATACAGACACACCTACATAAATCACGCTTTTATTCTTTGATGTTTAGGCAGAGCGCTGACGGCAAAAAATGCGGTCATTATAGCTGTGTATATCAAATATTTGAAAGTCGTTACAAAAAAATCTTTTACTGCTTTTTAAAATCGATTATTATGTTATGTATGATACACATGAAGCACACGAGTCCTAGAAGAAATGGGGTGATGCTATTCTAACTTCAGTTCAGTCAGCAGAGTTATCTTTCCTTAACCTTACCTATCGACTTGGTTTTTAAACTTACATGTAATTCTTTCAAAGTAGGTAGGTTCTTTTAATTTAGCTATGTTCCTTCGACCTAAGGCCCTCTCCGCACAGCGAATTTTTTTTCGCGTACCTACCGCGATTTTTCTCGCACTATATTTTAGTTCGTATAAAAAAAAAAACAAGTTATACAGGGAGTAACAGAAAGAGAGTCAAGATACTCATGAAACTGAACCACTTTCACCATGGAACATGGGTCAAAATATGAAAAAAAATTGGTCCTCCCATACAAAATCGCCGATCAGCTAATTGATTTACTACGGGAGGTCCAATTTTTTTTTTATATTTCGTCCCATGTTCCATGGGGAAAGTTGTTCAGTTTCATGAGTACCTTGACCTCCATTCGGCTTGTTTATACCCTTTCCGTTACTCCCGGTATATATTTTTCGTCAGTGTGAAAACTTGCATAAGATTCAGTGTGCGTAAAATCGCTGTGTGGGTAGAGCCTAAATGGTTATTTTATGGGTAAGAAGTAAGAAATATTAATAGTTGGTGGCGATTAGCTATAGAAATGAAAATTCGCAATTATTGTGACTGACTGTGACTAATGTAATTAAAAAATTCATCAACTGCAATTCACTACATGTTTTGTCGTTTATAAT
The DNA here is from genome assembly GCA_024500475.1 of Phthorimaea operculella. Classification (NCBI taxonomy): domain Eukaryota; kingdom Metazoa; phylum Arthropoda; class Insecta; order Lepidoptera; family Gelechiidae; genus Phthorimaea; species Phthorimaea operculella. The sequence continues at coordinate 2,596,497 of JANFCV010000051.1, read as the reverse complement.
TTTATAATTATTTATTACTTAACTGCTATTAAAATACTTTACCTACAGAAATGACTCTTGGTTGCTACGGGGAAGTTTGAAGTTGTTTGTATGCAGAAAATGAGTAGGTATGTAATTATGATATTTAAAAAACACAGTTATCTTTAATCCATGAAATATTGAGATAGAGATTCAAATATAAGTACATAACATTAAAATATTATGGGGTTCTATTCAATTCAGTGCAAATATTATCAGGGTGCGTTCTACACGTGAAACTGTGCAACTTTTCCCGTTTTTGTAAATTTTCACACTTTTTCTTCCTCGAGTGGGACACCAAGTCCGACCTGATGAATCCCGGTGTCAGAGTTTTTCAACCGCCTCCTGCAAGTAGCAGGCCTCTGACATAGTTGTGTAACGACCACCGTATTAGTGATCATAGACAGCAACCGGGACCGACGGCTTGTGACCTTCGAATCGCAGAATTTTTACACTGAATTAAGGTACTAAGATATAACAGAATTTTAAAAATAATACCAGTAAACATGTATGTAGGTACACAAGTATATTGTTCAAACGCCAGTATGATAGTGGATCCACTGTCGTACGCTCGCATCGGTGACATTAGTGTAGACCCCGGGAATGCCTCGTCCACAGCCGTAACCGAACGAGGATATGCCGGCTAGCGAGCCGTCACACACCGCCGCGCCACCGCTGTCACCCTGCAACATTCATCATCATCATCATCATCATCAGCCACAGCCACAGCCGTAACCGAACGAGGATATGCCGGCTAGCGAGCCGTCACACACCGCCGCGCCACCGCTGTCACCCTGCAACATTCATCATCATCATCATCATCATCAGCCACAGCCACAGCCGTAACCGAACGAGGATATGCCGGCTAGCGAGCCGTCACACACCGCCGCGCCACCGCTGTCACCCTGCAACATTCATCATCATCATCATCATCATCAGCCACAGCCACAGCCGTAACCGAACGAGGATATGCCGGCTAGCGAGCCGTCACACACCGCCGCGCCACCGCTGTCACCCTGCAACATTCATCATCATCATCATCATCATCAGCCACAGCCACAGCCGTAACCGAACGAGGATATGCCGGCTAGCGAGCCGTCACACACCGCCGCGCCACCGCTGTCACCCTGCAACATTCATCATCATCATCATCATCATCAGCCACAGCCACAGCCGTAACCGAACGAGGATATGCCGGCTAGCGAGCCGTCACACACCGCCGCGCCACCGCTGTCACCCTGCAACATTCATCATCATCATCATCATCATCAGCCACAGCCACAGCCGTAACCGAACGAGGATATGCCGGCTAGCGAGCCGTCACACACCGCCGCGCCACCGCTGTCACCCTGCAACATTCATCATCATCATCATCATCATCAGCCACAGCCACAGCCGTAACCGAACGAGGATATGCCGGCTAGCGAGCCGTCACACACCGCCGCGCCACCGCTGTCACCCTGCAACGTTCATCATTATCATCATCATCATCATCAGCCACAGCCACAGCCGTAACCGAACGAGGATATGCCGGCTAGCGAGCCGTCACACACCGCCGCGCCACCGCTGTCACCCTGCAACATTCATCATCATCATCATCATCATCAGCCACAGCCACAGCCGTAACCGAACGAGGATATGCCGGCTAGCGAGCCGTCACACACCGCCGCGCCACCGCTGTCACCCTGCAACGTTCATCATTATCATCATCATCATCATCAGCCACAGCCACAGCCGTAACCGAACGAGGATATGCCGGCTAGCGAGCCGTCACACACCGCCGCGCCACCGCTGTCACCCTGCATCATCATCATCATCATCATCAGCCACAGCCACAGCCGTAACCGAACGAGGATATGCCGGCTAGCGAGCCGTCACACACCGCCGCGCCACCGCTGTCACCCTGCAACATTCATCATCATCATCATCATCATCATCATCAGCCACAGCCGTAACCGAACGAGGATATGCCGGCTAGCGAGCCGTCACACACCGCCGCGCCACCGCTGTCACCCTGCAACATTCATCATTATCATCATCATCATCATCATCAGCCACAGCCGTAACCGAACGAGGATATGCCGGCTAGCGAGCCGTCACACACCGCCGCGCCACCGCTGTCACCCTGCAACATTCATCATTATCATCATCATCATCATCATCAGCCACAGCCGTAACCGAACGAGGATATGCCGGCTAGCGAGCCGTCACACACCGCCGCGCCACCGCTGTCACCCTGCAACATTCATCATTATCATCATCATCATCATCATCAGCCACAGCCGTAACCGAACGAGGATATGCCGGCTAGCGAGCCGTCACACACCGCCGCGCCACCGCTGTCACCCTGCAACATTCATCATTATCATCATCATCATCATCATCAGCCACAGCCGTAACCGAACGAGGATATGCCGGCTAGCGAGCCGTCACACACCGCCGCGCCACCGCTGTCACCCTGCAACATTCATCATTATCATCATCATCATCATCATCAGCCACAGCCGTAACCGAACGAGGATATGCCGGCTAGCGAGCCGTCACACACCGCCGCGCCACTGCTGTCACCCTGCAACATTCATACTTTATTAAGGGAAGGCGTGTACCGAAAACTTTGCAGGCATGATGAGACCCTGAAACTGAACCGTATTGCAAGCTTGGAATAGCATCAATCCATTTCTTGAAGAGCATGTAACAAAGAAAGTAATGAACATTAATGTGGATGGACGCAGAAGGAGAGGAAGGCCTAAAAAATATTGAATGGATTGTATAAAAACGAATTGAAAAAAAAAGCCGTAAGTGAGGATTTGACTGCTAATTGAGATGAATGGAAGAAAAGGACATGTGGTTTTCTCGACCATATTGGGTAAAATTTTACTAGTGACCGATAGCAAAAACTCAGAACCGGCTGGTGATGAGTAACAACTTTCCCCAAGAAACATAGGTCGAAATACGAAAAAAAAATTTTGACCTCCCATACAAATCAGCTGATCGTCAATTTTGTATGGGAGGCCCAAATTTTTTTTTCATATTTGGACCTATGTTCCTTGGGGAAAGTTGTTACTTATCACCAGCCGGTTCTGAGATTTCGCCATCGGTCACTAGTAAAATTTCACCCCATAGATGTGTGGCATAACGACCGCATTTTACTGTCGTTGACGCACTACCTACACCGTAAGGGATAAAAGCGTGATGTGTTTATATTGGCTTAATACTATCATGAAGCGTTCCACGAAATATGAACGAAACATTATTGGCACAAACATTACACGGATTGGTCCATGTAGTTTGGCGGATTTGGTCAAATCAGCCTATTTAGCGGTTACCTCTGAACGGATTATCATTAAATGATTATTAATTTGCTATTCTACGTAATACTCATCTGTCCATAATATCCAGTCCATTATGAATTAAACAGATTTTTTTTTAATGTTAAAGCAAAATCCAAAATTCCCCTATAAGCACTCAATACCTATATTATTAAAACGGTTACTCACTTTGTATTTACGGTCGAACAACGACTCGAGATTCGCTGCAGTAGGTGCAGCATTTTCAAGTTTGAGTTGATCAACGCGGATCATTTGATAAATACAAAAAAATACAAGGTGACCGTTTTAATAATATGGATATTTAGAATGTCTCACTTAAGGTGGATCGTTTTCCATACAAAATTTAAATGGAGTTACGTCTTTAAATGAGACAAAATTATGATTAAAAAACTTGATGGGAAGTCCCGTGCTTTTATAACATTTTCGCAAAATAAAACAAATAATTTTTTAACCATCAGATTTCTCTGTAAAAACCATGTCGCCACTTAATGAACATAGATGGAGCTACTGCTGCAATAAACACGTTTAATTTTTTTGTGGAGAAAATACTTGATTTTTTTTTACGTTACCTAAGCAGTTTTGCGACATATTTACGTGTGCCTTCCTCATCTCACATAAAGATTTTTTGATAAAATTGTTGTTTAGCTCATGTGTAACTCGGTTGAAGTTCAGATTTTAGTTTGTATGACGTAACGATCCCCCTTAAATAAATTACGTAGCCAATAAATTTACATCATCAGCTACAGTCACTGCTGGACATGGTCTCCTCCTATTGAGGGGTATACCTAACCATATTCACCACGCTTGGCAGGATTCGCGAGATTCGCTAGCACAATCCAAAGTACCTATTGTTTTTCACAGAGAACGCTACTGCTCATTCCCTGGATGATTCTATCCCTGTCTGACGCGAAAACTGAAAAAGTAAAATTTTAACGCAAACAGGTAGAAATGGAGTGATGCTATTCAGGATCACACAGTTAACTAGAAATCAATATATAACAAAATTCTATCTGAGTAAAATACATTTAATAACTGCAATTAAAAGGTGTGCCCTGTGTACATGGATCTACATGGATGATATTACAAATTGCGTATTGACGGGCTTAATTTACGTCAAATATTAATTTTCACACTCTATTATTTGCACTTAATTGCCAAGGTGAACTGAATTTAATTCCAAAATTAAATGAGTTGTGTATTTGGTACTACAAAGTTGCCGTACTAAGTGTCGCTAGGAGCAAATCTTCAACTAACATCCACAACATTCCAGCTGGACATGGGTGTTTTACACGCTTGGCAAGTGGATTGGTGGGTGCAGTGTAGGATGTTGCCTTCATAGGGAATGCTCGAATCGCCTATTTCCAGGGTTATTTCCCTGAATCACTTTTTACGACTACCACAGGTAGAATTGGAGTGATGATATTCTGAGCCGGCCTCACACGGCGGCAAGTAATACCTTAACCTTACCTAAACTGCCACAAAAGATCACTACTTTACATGGGCCTCTTCATGTTTGATGCTGGTCATGGTATTTGCCATACTGCCCATTCCCTGGATGATTATCCCTAAGTTGCTTTTTTAGAACACTCACGGGTAGAATTGGGGTGCTGCTATTTTAAACCAGCATAGCAACAAGACTCGTCTTAATAGTTTAAGGTAAATACTAAATTTATTCAAAACCTACTTGACAAGCGTCTTTGGTTTTCCCTTTTCCAGCACAAAACATGGTGTTAGTGAGGGTGTAGTTGTACCATTTCTCCTTTACCCTTTGACATTTCTTCAAACTAACCAGGTTCAGTTTCACTCGCTGAAGATTTGTGAGGTAGTCCCCCTGAAAGAAAAAGAACACAAGTATAATTTGAAAAGTTATGGGTTTCAAAATCGACACTGGTTGATTATGTCAGGGAACGGCTTCCATACGCCGCTTTCATGTACACCTTATGATTAACCAGTAACTTGCTGGATCAAGTTTTTTGGCGAATAGTCTAGTAACTAACGTCACAGCTATTCGGATGGACCCATGAAGCTGAAAATCGGCATGTAGGTACTTCTTGACCTCCTGATCAAAATTAGACATGGAGCCCAGCGGGCACCACCTCCCTTAACCTTTTACCACCCCCCCTCCTTTACAAGGCGTAACTTTTGAAGTAATTGACTTGGAGGGTAGTTTTTATTTCATATCGTGCGTGACATCTCACTTGAAGCTTATTGAGCCCTCAAAATTACCCTTTAGGACCCCTGGGGGGCCCAAAAGTTTAAGGGAGTGGTGCCCGCTGGGCTCCATGTCTAATTTTGATCAGGAGGTCAAGAAGTACCTACATGCCGATTTTCAGCTTCATGGGTCAATCCGAATAGTCATAACCAGCTATTGACGTTAGTTACTAGACTAGAAAGGAGTTTACGAAGTCCCATATAAAAACTGGATGTCAAGTCGTTGTCATTTTTAATAAATTCTGGATTGCACGGGTTATAAGGTTACTTTAAACAATACACGATTATGTTTTACAAATTCATTTGACATCCCTATGTCCTGCTAATTTGACATATTTTTTATCAAAATGCTTAGGTAGAGTTTCCATGACATACCTACGCGTTGGAAAGCTACTTCATGTCAAATGTAGAAAAGCTACTTCATGTCAAATGTATGGAGGTTTTGAGTAAGAGTAGCTTTACATAAGCACAATGCGTTTACTATTATTAACCAATCTATTTACCCTTTATCAGGATTAGATGGACGACTCGGTGTACCACTTGAAAAGAAGAAGTATTAGTTCACACTTCAAATAACAAACTCACTTTTTCCTTAGGGTATCCCCAACCAGTAATATAAACATATTTTTCACAGCTTCGTACGCTGATATTTATGGGGTGGAATTTGTAATCCCACTTTAGACCTCTCCTTAGTTGCAAGAGCTGAATGTCGTAGTCAAACTCGTGTCTCTTGCCGAATAGGGGATGAACTATGTTCTTGATGATTCTAATTCGTCTAGCCCGAAGACGGTTCTTGTCGCCGACTCTTATGAAATTTTCTGTCCTGGAATCGTGTCAAATAGTTTATTTTGTAAATGCTACATTTATTTTTACAATAGCAACCAAACAGGTATCAAAAATTTAAAAAATTGGTGCAAGGAAAAAACCTACCTTTTGTTAGACCAAGAGGCTTGGCAAAAGGTGAAAAAATGAGACCGTGACTACAAAGGATTTAAATATATAAAAGCAAAATAGCTAGTTTGCAGATATGTGGAATAAGTAAGTTATTAAATTTTTAAGACTTGGCCCTTGTCAAGCGTCAATAAAGAGACGGTAAAAGTAACCTATTTTGAACTCTGTTTTATATAACTTTGTACTAGCAATGAGGATCAGCCGAGTCCTAAATAAATGGCACCTGACTCCCTTTAGAAGATTACTAGGAGCCCGGCTAAACTATAGGAGGTCTAGTAGTGTCTCCATAGCAAAAAATCTCAGCATGATGGGCCGCTTCTGTTAGTACCAAAATCTTCGCGTGGGACAATGAGCGATCTGATGAAGTCTGGTGTCAGAGGTTTCAGTGCGTGCGCTGCATGTTTAGTTAGATACCTACTTAACCCGTACTAGACTAACAGTATTGTTCGGTGCACATGCGTATTGCGTATCCTATGTCCTGCCATTGCCACTTGGTTTTCTGTCAGATTGAATCACTTCTTCATAATTGGCTCTTCGCCGGTTGCCTTTACGGGAATAAAGCCTCTTAGAAGTGACGATAGTTCGACCTGGCGTACCAGACAGGACGTGACAATGGGATGAATGAGACGCTTTCGTTATCTAGATTGCGCCATTGTACCACATGAGATGTCACAGCTTAGCTTTACCTCTAACTTAAGTTGATCGGCTCGTAGGAAACACCTATTCTCAGCTCATTTGTTATAGTAGACCTTCGAAAAATATAAACCTTTATTTCGTAGCTTGTTCTTTAGGTAAGTACCAAATAATAACTCTTACTACAAATATCTATCGTACTAGGCATCACTTTCAGTTGATGACATATTGGCAAAGCTATGCTAGAAAATGTCTCCTTATTTTGCCAATAATTTTACACATTTTACGCGATATCTGTCAAAATTAAGTGGCGATTAAAAATAATGACATCTAGATATAAAACAAATCAGCAAAATTAAAGATGCCATATCTAAGTACATATATTTTTAAATGGTCAATGATAAGATAACTACTATCTTCCTTCAATACCTACCTATTTGTCGGAAAGTGAACGCGCTATTTTAGTTACAGACTATAGCTCGTAACGTTGAATCGGTACTAGAGGATGATAGGGTGGTTTAAAACTCCGAGGTTCATCAGGTACTCAGGCATCAGGTTCAACACGGCAGAAGAAGAGTGTGCAGTGGTGATTGCCCATTTCTTATTACGCACTAGATCGTAACATAAAATCGATACTTTGGGGTAGTAACAACTCCGATGTCAAGGTTCATCAGGTCGTCTCACACGGCTGAAGATACGAGATATGAAGTGAGTGACTGATTCACAATGTGCGGTTGTGATTTCCCGCGCCATCTCATATTACAGACTAGGTCGATACTAGGGAATGCAATCTCGAGCCGAGATTGACGACTCGAGATCTCGGTCGAGATCTTAGGGTTCGAGATTGACCAACTCGAGATCTCGTTGGATTATTGGTCGAGATCTCGGAATTTCGAGATCGAGATCGAGATTTTGCTTATCTCATTTAAAAATCATCAAAATTAAACTTTCTTTCCATGCCATGGTTCTATTGAAATATTAATTATGTCAGGGGATTCATCTCAGCTTTTAGGCCGAAAGTTGCAATGTGTTACCAGGGTACGCGATCCCGGCTCCCAGAGCTTCGACTGACTTTGCCTCACTACCCCCAGTCAGTAGTATAGGTATCCCATCTCGTATAACTTATATCTGGGCCCGAAGTCTGCTCAATAAAAATTGTTTCAGTTGGATACCGATGGCATGTCAGTTGGATCATTTTGGTAGTTTCGTATTCTGCTAACAACAGTTTTTGTATGGAAAATCACATTAGCTACAGAATGAGAGATTATTGTCGCTCGCAATAGCAAAAATATTGCAGACTTGAGGCCCTTTTATGCTATATACTGTTCATTCCATTCGTTTTCTTTATAAATATAAATAATGCGCTCGTAGTAGATCGCCAGACACTGGAAACTAAGCTACGCATATCAATAACCTTAAAGTTCAATCTCGAAATCTCGTTCAAAATCTCGACGGATACTGTCGAGATCTCGAAGGAATTTTCTGAAACGAGATTTCCTATTTCGAGATCTCGATCTCGAAAAATAGCTCGAGATCTCGGTGATTTCGAGATCTCGCGAGATCGAGATTGCATTCCCTAGTCGATACTGTAAGCTGGTTCAAAACTCTGATACCAAAGTTCATCGAGCGTCCCACACGGCATAAGAGACGCGATATGAAATGAGCGACTTACCTATAGTGTGCGGTTTAAAACCCTGACGACAAGGTTCATCGGGTCAGGACAGCCGATGAGGCGCAGTGGTTAGTATGACTGCCTACAGACAGACAGAAGGTTCCGGGTTCAATTTCTCACTCACACTCGCAAAGTGATATGAAATGAGCGACTTACCCACAATGTGCGGTGGTGATTGCCCATCTCTTATGTATAAGCACTCCGCCGCACACGTCGCCGTAGTTCACCTGGTACGGGGCCTCCTCTATCTCTATTTCATTTCCACCTAGAATGCTGGAATATGCCGGTTAAGATAGCATCACCCCATATCTTTCCCGTAGGTGTCGTGAGAAGCGACTAAGGAATTATTATTATTACAGTTTTAGACGACAAGCGAACTGAACTATGGTGATACACAGTCCTCTGAATGATTCAGAGATTTTTGTTAGACGTCGTGTGAATGGCCGTTTTTTACCCTCTGCCTACCCCGTAAAGGATAAAGGCATGATTTCTGTACGATTTAGGTATGTAGGTACTGGAATATAGTTAGGGCTTAAAAATTGTGATATGACCTTGACCTTCAGTCTAAATTACTGAAATATTTTTCTATAATAACGCCTGTAGCATCCCTTGCGGGGAAAACAGATTGTAAACGTTCGTGAAATAAGATTGTTGCCGCTAAGTTTTCTGTGCAAAAGTCTTAGTAAAATATGGACCTGGTAAGTAATAAAATACTATACGAAATATATATGCTAGAAAGTCTACAAACTATAAAACTTCAATTTTTGTTTTTCAATATATGTACCTATTTCATGTCAAAATTGTTAAACAGAGTTTTGACTCCATACAAAGTAGTGGTGCAATATGACGTCAAAGGTATCTCATTATTTTCGAATAAATACGAAATTGTTTTATTAAAGTGGCTCAATTGACCCGTCAGTCAAGTAGCCAATTAAAAACGTTAATGTTCAGGTTTTACAAATTACGCCGATCGACAAAATTTAATGCAGTCTACGGACGATATAATCGAGCAGTATGGAAGTTTGAAAGCTTTTTGCACAAAATAGAGAATTTACAGAAGGGCAATTCACCTCTTTTTCCGATTATTTGTACCTACACCCTAGGGTTGCTTCTTTTTCATTCTGAATTATTGAAATAAGGTTCCTGTGTTAAGCATACAGACTTACGTACTTACATTACTTACAATAAATCACACATACACCACAAAAATATGAACACTTGCGAGCTGTTGACGCTCAACTACTAGCCGGTCTAACCATCTTACTAAAACGGTTTAGTTTCGCGCGTAAACAACGGCGTGTAGATGCCTGCATGAGTGTATTAATGTTTCCTTAAAGCCATCTTTCTGTATTTTGTTGCCGTCTCTATGTACTTTGTGCTTTTTGTGATTAAAACCAATTTATGAACGTTTTAACAGGAAATACGAACCATTCCACACCAATGTTTATAACCAGTATGTGTAATACCGACAAATAAACTATCATACCTATTTCATTTTATTACAAAAAAGAAATAAAATGAATATTGATTGACTAATCAAAGATTCTACTCATCTGTGAGATTTATGTATGACTTGCCTACCTACTTATTAAAAAACCCTAAAGGTATAATTTTTCCTTTTAACCTTTTCATATAACAACTGAGATAATAACGAAGTCCTTTTGAAATTATTTGATTACACCGCGTTCTTCTAGGGCGTCCACGGTCTCGGCCCAAGCTTGCCCGACCCCGAAGCCACGACGTCGTGACCAATGCCCGTGCCCTACCACTCGACCACACGCAGGACCAGCTCTTGACAGTGACAGTGCATACAGATCGACAAAGGACCTTCCTTCAGCGAAAACTCTCAAAAAGACTCTTATATATTCGGATAAGTTAGGTGTAGGTTTTGGACAATTATTGAACTATCGTTTAAATCAACAAGTGACAAACGTGTGTTGTCCTGACGCCTCTTTTGAGGATATTGTTAAACAAGTAGCTGTAGGGAAATTTGATGAGCACACCACTATAATAATTATGATAGGAAATCATTCCAACATTAGTCGTAGTGCACTAGATAATAGCTTAGAGGTGTTGCTCAATTTACACAATCAGACAAAGTGCAAGTTCATTTTGTGCAACTTTCCATATTGTACAAATTTATCAGCACAACAAAACAAATGTGTGCATAGAATGAACATGCACTTGTATAATTTAACATGTCATCATAGTGATGCTATTTCTTATTTTGATGTGAATAATTTTATTCATAAATTTATTTTGACTCAGGATACTATGTACCTGTCTGATTATTATAAGAGACAAGTAGCTACACTGTTAGCATATAATATAAATGACACAAAATATGTGTCGACATCTATTTTAATTAATAATTTAAACTAAATTCTAAGACAAAAGAAAACCCCTCTATGACCGTTGAGTATAACACAAACAAACCGGGGTCTTCTTGCTCGCAGTCTAAGACGAAGGAAAAGCAAAATCAACTGCAAGTCTTACATCAAAATATTCAGGGCTTTTCCAGCAAAGTATTAGAAATTGAATTGTTCCTAGAGAAGCATAATTATGACGTAGTGTGTATTACAGAGCACTTCCAAACGGATCATGACATTTTAATAAATTATGAAAATTACTGTATAGCCAGTTCTTTCAATCGTAAATCCGCGATCCATGGAGGTTCTTTAATACTCCTTAGAAACAATATTAAATATAAGGAACGTAAAGATATTGTCGGATTGTCGGTTGAAAGTTGTACTGAATTATCGTGTGTTGAGTTGGAAAGTCATGTTATAGTATGTGTATACAGACCACCTGTAGCTCAAAATTTCAAAACATTACTAGAAGTAATGGAAGATGTACTCAAATTAGTCACAAAAACTAATAAACACGTTATTGTTGCTGGAGACTTCAATGTAGACATTCTAGAAATCAATTCCATTAGTGATAAATTTTAGGTCTTTTAAATCATTTAATTTGTTTAATGTATTTTTTGAACCTACTCGTGTGACGTCTACTTCTGCCAAATGTATTGATAATGTATTTAGCGATTGTCAACCTCTAGAAAAATGCATTATAAATTCTCTTCAATCAGATCACAGGGGTCAATCCGTAATATTCCCCTTCAAACATCATATTAAAACAATCAAAATCGAAACCAGGCGTATCACTGCAGGTAGGTTGGAAAAGTATAAAAACGTATTAATGCAGAAATTGCCAGTCCATAATTATAATTTTGAAAATCCAAATAATGTATACAAAGACTTTTTTACTTTACTGAGCAAAGAATTCGAAATGATCTTTAACATAGAAACAAAAGAAATTAGTACGAAATTTAAGTTTAGTGATTGGGCGACCACAGGACTTAGGATTAGCAGAGATAGGCTTTTTGAACTTTACGAGCTTAAAAACATGTCAAATGATAACAGTTTGCATGAACTAGTTAAAAAATACTCTCAAACATTTAAGACAGCTTGTCTAATTGCTAAAGCTAATTTTATTAGTAATAAAATAAAGTCTTCTGACAATAAAATAAAAGCTGCCTGGAAAGTCATTAATAGCGAAACAGGTAAAACTAAGCCACGCGAAAATGACTTTTCACTTAATACTGACTATGGGATAATTAGTGCAAATTCAGATGTAGCGCAGGAGTTTGAGACATTTTTCACAAATATCCCGCTAAAAACTACTGAGAATCTAAACTCTTCACCTACAATTTCATCGTCTTTTCTTAAAAACAATGTAGATGCTTGCAATTCTGAATTTAAATTTAGTCATGTAAGTCCACAGTATATTTTAAAAACTTTTAATGATATTAAAGTCAAGAGTACCGAAGATTTATGGGGGATGTCAGTTAAAGTTTGTAAATCCTTAATTGATATATTAGCTCCATACTTGGCAGACATCTTCAACGAATGTGTTGATCATGGCATTTTTCCTGATTTAATGAAAGATAGCAAGGTAGTTCCGCTATTTAAAGCTGGCGACAAACAAGATCCCAGTAACTATAGACCTGTTTCAATTTTGCCAGTACTAAGCAAAGTGTTTGAGAAGATCATACTCAATCAAATGCTGTCCCATTTTAATTGCAACAACTTGTTACACAACCAGCAATTTGGTTTTACAAAGGACGTTGTACTACAGACGCTGGTATAGCTCTAATCAAACATGTATTTAATGCCTGGGAAGAATCAAAGGATGCCATTGGTATTTTTTGTGACCTTTCGAAGGCATTTGATTGCGTTGATCATGAAACGTTATTGTTAAAATTAGAACACTATGGTATTCGAAACGCAGCTCTGAATTTGTTGGATTCATATTTAGATAATAGAACTCAGAAGGTTCAAATAAACGGCACCAAATCACAGGGATCTCGTGTTAAAATTGGTGTGCCTCAAGGTTCTATATTGGGACCATTTTTATTTCTAATTTACATAAATGACTTGCCTTACATGATAGAGAATTTGTCCAAGATTGTATTATTTGCTGATGATACATCCCTTATATTTAAGGTCGATAGACGTGCACATAATTATGATGAAGTAAATCGCACTCTTGGACAAATTCACAGTTGGTTTAGTGCAAACAATTTGGTTCTTAATGCAAAGAAAACTAAATGTGTATTATTTACTCTGCCAAATGTAGTACATTCTTTGGATAATTATATTGTACTAAATAATGAAAAATTAGAGTTTACTACCAGCACAGTTTTTTTGGGGATTACTCTTGACTCAAAGCTCCAATGGGGCCCTCATATTACATCATTGTCGGGGAGATTAAGTTCGGCTGCCTACGCGGTACGTAAAATTAGAGAAATTACGGATGTTGCAACAGCACGACTTGTTTACTTTAGTTATTTTCACAGCATTATGTCCTATGGAATTTTGCTGTGGGGTCGCGCCGCAGATATTGAAACAATTTTTGTTCTTCAAAAAAGGGCGATTAGAGCAATTTATAAACTTTGTAGTCGTGATTCTCTAAGGGAACTGTTTAAAGAAATAAATATAATGACGGTACCATGTCAATATATTTATGAAAACATTATGTATGTCAGGAAGAACATAAATAATTTTACTACAAATTATGACAGGCATAGCCGCAATACTAGGAGTAAAAATAAAATAGATCAACCTAAGTATAGACTAGCTAAAGTTAGGACTTCATTTGAAGGTCTAAGTATACGATACTATAACAAAATACCGGAAGATATATTTAGTTTATCAGAAACTAAATTTAAATCTGTGATTAAGAAAACATTATGTTATAAAGCCTATTACAAGTTAGATGATTACATTAATGACAAAGAGGCATGGACCTCTGAAGTTCCAGCTCAGCACAAGAAACATGCACGCATTGTTAATACCAAATCGGGACGTGCATGGAATTTACAATTGACATAATAATAATTGTATAATTTTAATTTTTACGTATCTTAATTTTATTTGAAATTCTATTTTGTTAACGTATATTGATTTTGTCTATATTATTCCTTAATTCTTGACATGTATTTTTTACATTTACTGTAAATCTACTTTTTTTTCTATGACATTTTGGTGCTCAAATGTTTAAATTATATTATTATTTTAAAGACGAAACAGTTAGAATTATCTACTGTAATTTTTATTTTTATTTTGTTGAGCCCTTTTGGCTATTAATGTTAATTTATTTTCTAACTTAGCTAGGGTAGCATAGGGCCTAAAATATTGTGAATTTTAGAATAGGTGCACTTCTGGGCAGGTTTTTGGGGGGTTTTCCTGTCCAGGGGGTCCGGCTAACTATACACATGTAACACCTTTCTTGTTTTAAATATTGACTTAGTGATTATTTCCATTTACTTGTCATTCATTGAGGCATAAAGATACATGCTGTGTGGTTAGCCTGGCCAGCCCCGAGGCAGTGCCTTTATTTTTATTTTTTTATCCCGCCCGAGCCGCGTTTAGAGTAGGAATACAAATTGTTATAAAAAAGAGAAAATTTTGGACTACAAATTTTCCCTTTTTTAAGTTTGAATTAGAATGTGACTTTCTTAAAGTGAATCTTGTAATTCCTACTGAGAAATAAATGCTTTTGATTTGATTTGATTTGATTTGATTCTTAGTTATTTGCAGTCTAATTTTACCTCTATCACTGGATCACAGATGAGTAAGTTGCAAAGCACGTCATCTTCTATTCTGAGCTATAGGAGGTCAAGCGAAAGCATGGCGGTCAGCTCCTCCGAAATAAAGATGTTCGTAATACACACATGAAATGATGCAATATCTAGCCCTCTCAATTCGAGGTTTTCATTTAAGGTATTTGGCAGTAAAACTGCCAGAATGGCGCGGTCTGTAAAGAGGTGAAATAGCGACTTCGAAGGGAAGCGTAAAGCAGACTTCAACTCTGAGCACTATGCGTTGAAGGCTATAATTGTTACGTCAGGCTATAGAAATATAATAACCAACGTCAATGGAAAACTCACGTGCCCCTACTGTGCACGTTAGTTTACTGCCATATTGGCTACAGAACGAGGAGAAGAAGCTATGAAGAAGTAGACATCTACACGCGCATCAGCGCCTGCTTGATTAAGATTTGAAGTATTTGCCATGGCCGAAATAAGTCACAAAGATCATCGTTATCATCATCATCACTCTTTTCTCTCCGATTTCACCTGCTCTGGAAATGGGTCTGTCGGGGGTGTCATACAAACCAAACTTTGTAAAAGGGTTTGCGAGCGCAGTGCAATGTGTCGTGTTCTCAAGGAACGCTGTTGCCCAGTTTCTGGATGAAGTTTTGCTCTATTTGGTTTTTACAGCACACTAGGAAAGGGATGGGACGATGCCCTTGTTTTAAAAGTTGCGATTTAAATAATTTTTGGTCAGTTTTACAAAGTGTTATTTACCTATTGGTCAGGTAAATAGAGTAGGCATAGGCAAAAAAAGAAATAAAACACTCAATGTACAAAGAGTTTGTTTTAAAGATATTTAGAAGAATCCCACACCTGCCACAGAACAGGACGGTGTTTTGCTGTGCGATTGTCGATTGCCAGATGAATTTTCAAAATCAAATACAAAACCGGATACTTAAGCACTTATCGCCACATCAAAATTGCGGTTGGCAGTGGTTGTTATTTCTATGGTAGCTGTCATGGACTGTCCAGCTGTCTGGCGTGTGTGTGATTTAAGTCGAACACAGTTCATTGCAATCTGAGACCGGTGTGTGCTTCAATCCAGTCCCTCACTTTGGCGATTTTACTGTACACCCCATAAGACCCTGGTGTGGCACATCCGTATCCAAATGACACCGTGCCAAGGAGTCGGCCATTTGACACGGCAGGTCCTCCTGAGTCACCCTGGAACACAAAAAATTTATCATTAAAATACACTCTTCCCTTTAAATTACAAGCAACCGTATCATACAGAAGTTCTAGAGGCATTAAACAAATAACAGATACTTAGAGTGTACACGATGTGTCGGACCTCTAGAATGAATTCCGTCTTCTCAGTTAACAAGAGCTTGGTACAAATACCCTCTACCCTGGTACAAATACCCAATGACCCTCATCGTCTATCTTCTAGTGCTCCAATGCCTAGTATACATGCATCCGTAGTTAAATTTCTCTTGTAGAATGAGGTACCTCATTAATCGGAATTTTATTTCAGTGTCATAGCACTACAGTTACCTGACAGGCATCTTTTACTCCCTCTGAGAAACCAGCGCAAAACATCCTCGCTGTTAGAGCACCTCTGAAGTAGGGGAACGGAACTTTTTGACAATGCTCTTTAGATATAATTGGCACCCTCACTGCTCTGAGCACAGAGGAATAGGGCCCCTAAAAATCATAAAAATTCACCATTAGTCCTAACCATTGCTCACTCACTTCCAATAATGTCCTAAAATGTACATACAAATTGCGTAGAGCGGAAAAAACATTAATATATTCATTGTACGGTACTACCTACGTACTCGCGTCGCGAACATACTTAATTAAGATACTATTCGATTATTCAACTTTAATTTGTTGAATTTAATCATTTACGACATACTAATATTTCTAATCACGTGAAACGAATCTTAAACAAGGAACGTGCAACAAACACAAAATTGAAAAAAAAAACCTTTGCAGATAATATAGGTGCATATACAAACAGTCAAGCTGAGGCAAATTTAGCCATTACGTAAGCGTATAATAATGACAAAGAAGTGTGATACGTAATACCTACATCATGAGATTTGAGAGGACGTTGAGTTTCTTCTGTTTTAATACTTGTAGGATTTCGGGAGTATAAAATCATAATATTAACTTGTTTTGCCTAAAGCTCTAAAACTGAGGAATATGTTACAATATTTTGCCTCAGATACTATTCATGTAAGTATACTTACATTTTCTTCAGTATTGCCCCAACCAGTAACAGTGATGACTTTACCAATTATCATATCTTCTATATGAGCAACTTTGATTGGTTGGATGTTGTCACTAAATTCCAGTGGTTCCATCAACTCTAGTATTTGAAAGTCATAGTCAAATGGATGCTCTTTGTTCTTGGCAAACCACATCGGATGGATTATACTATTCTTCACCATTATCTTCTGTCCTTGATTGAGATATTTTGACCCCACTCTTACGTACGGCTTTTTGCTTTAAAAAGAAATATGTTACGCTATATTAAATTAAGGAAATATTAAGTCCATCAACAAGTTCTATTTTGTGATTGATACAGCAAGTTTTGATTTGGCGATGACATGATGAGTTATATTAATTGCCTTATATTATACATAGTTTAATACACTTTCAGTCTTTGGAATGCCACGCTCTACCTTTATAGATGTCTCAGACCATTTTTTCATATAGACAATGCTTACTTACCCACAATGTCCAGCCGTAAGTACGTATCTTCTATCAATAATTGCACCGCCACAGTTCGTTCCATAACCAACGTGATACGGGTACAAATTTATATCAACTTCAGTACCACCCACAATTCTCTGGTTACCAAAATTTTCCATGTCATTGCCATCGTGTTCCGCAAAATTTTCGCTTTCGTCTCTCAAGGTATTTCTACCGTTGCCATAAATGTCAAAGTTGTCTAGGTCTGGCGGCTCTGTAGGTTCGTCGTACTGCTCTACGTCTAGTTTACGAAGATCTCTCTTATTGCCATTAAGTTGAAATTGATAATTTGATCCATGATGACGTGATGTCCATTGGTTATCAGAATTTGATACTAGTTTTTCTATTCTACCCCTTGGAATTGGTATTATGATGAGATCATACTCTGAAAATATGTGCAAAGCATTAAAGTTTCTTTCACTCAATTTCAAAATTGTAGATGTAGGTAAGTAAATAAGGACAAAATCGTAGCATTACTATCTTGCAAGGTAACACATAGTATTTCGAAAAAAATAACATATTTCTGTATTTTCTGCATCGTTGTACTAATGTACTTATTATTTACATACATTACGCCTGTTTGTCTGACTCAGTATTTATTTCAAAGAAATACTTGTAAATATGTACCTACAAATCAAATTAAAATAATTAAAAAACTCAAAACGTACTTTCCAATTGAACTGGAACCAAATGTGCCATCACAATCACTACTGTTATTAAACTGAAGATATTAAAATGCATTTTGTTTGAAAATTTTGCGTTACATCACGTGTTAATGCTGGTCTCTTCAAAAAGACACAGATTTCAATCTCCAGCTCAATCCAAAGTTAAATCAACGTGAAATTGTGTTTAATCAGTTTCTTGTTTTAGTGCCTCTTTGACGAATGGCAACGCTGGAAGGCGCGTGGAAACGACTTATCAGCCACACTACAACAGCAACATAAATTTCAATCATGTTTTTCCTAAACAAAAACTTTTTCTTTCGTTTCACTCAATTAACTGCCATTATTTTTATCTTACAAGATTTTTTTTGCATGAGAACGTAATGTGACTATTGTTTCTAATAAGATTTTCTTCTCCTATTTATGTCATTTATTTTGATTTATTTCCTGAAGCAAACATTTCAATTAGTATAAATAAATGTATGAAAAGTAATAAACGTTAGATAGTGATGTCCCTATCGTTTTGCTACCGATGGAGAGAGAGATAGGTTGTATTCTTTCTACTTCTACCTGTTCTAACTTTTTAGGCGCACTCTACCCACGGTATACAGCCTACAACTGCACGTCAAGCAGCAGCAGGTAAAGATATAATGGCTATACGAAATAATTTTCAGGCGATAAAATCGACTTACCTAGCTACATTGTGTAGAATTTCTGATTTCAAAAATTTGATTATTCAATTTGAGAAACAGAAACATATTTCATATTTTGATAAAATTTCATTTCAATACAAAAAAATGTGCATTCATTTAGCGATTAGTCATTGGAAAATAAGTTATCCTAAAAATACAGTTTTCTTCTGCAAAATTACCTCAGTCCTCAAAAATAAGAGCAGGTAGGTAACAATGAACCTTTAATACAAAGTATACGTACCTACTTATAGGTCACACCCGCGCCGCAATATATTGCGAATCAGGTTTTATTACAATATGTTACAAAAGTCCATAGGAAAAACGAAAGTCACGTCATATTATATTGCCGCATCTTTGCGGCTGTCAAAAGTTGACCGTTTTGTTGTGTGGTGAAATGTTGACTGTCACTCAGGAAGCGCTCTTTGACTCCTGTTCCCTGTTTCCTCTTGGAAAGCTGTTTTGAATATCTTACCCGTTTTTACCTCTGAATCTTCTTCGATTTTCAATCATTTTTGTATAGCAAAACAAATGCCATCTGCCATACTTGCTGTCATATTCATTTATGTGTATTGTTTAAATTACACTGAATGCAGGATTTGAAACACATTTGTTATCAGTATAACTGGTCTAATATGGCATTAAATATCAGCAGTTTTCATGAAATTCAATTTCTATTTTCATGTAAGACGCGTAGTTAAGATTAGTACTGACATCTGTTGAACCCTTTTACAACTACAATTAATTTGGGGTGCAGTGAGTAGTGAGAGCAGCCCTAGTGTCATCGTACCGCCATCTGTTAAAGAAATTATGAACTACAAAATTTTGTCACCAGCTCTGCAATTTGTCGAATTTGTATCGTCAAATTTATTGAAGAATCTAATCTTTATACTTAGTATACTGCTTAAGATCGCCTTGAATCACCTTTTTTTAGGAATTACCTTATACTTAGGTAACTACTTACCTACTCGTGTTTATAAATACTGCAAGAATATTTTGTATCGTATCTTTACCGTAGGGTTTGATCTATAGGTAATTTGACTTTCTCGATCTACGTCAGTCTAGTCACAGTGATAAATATACAGAATAAAAAAATACAGCACATTTCAAAGAACCAGTCCATAAAATTGATCATCTTTTATAAAAGAACATAGGTAGATCGAAACACAAAAAGTATTATCGAATATAAGCAAACTATAAAGTTCGCGTATCGCCCCGCGCCGTACTGTCAAAACATAAAAAATTGCTCCATATATACCGACGTCAAATGTATGAGAAGTAATAGAGGTTCAAAAAGTGTTGTCACTGGCGTTTTGCTACTGATGTACAGAGAGGTAGCGTGCTTACCAACTTTCAACCGTTCTAACTTTTTAGGCGCACTCTGTAGCTTGCTTATACATTACACTCAAACAAAAATTTGAACCGCACCTACAGCCAGTCCAGAAGTTACCTACCTACTATTGGTTGACCGAGTTAGTCTAAATTTTAAGATCCAAATAAAACTGTATGGGAATATTGTTCAGTTTCAGTGTGACTGAACAGTCAGTATTTCTGTGAAGTCAGATCAACCTCTTAAGTCCTCTTTTTTTTACTTTACGTTTTAAAAGGTTACTTTCAATTAAGTAGAAATATTTTAAGGACGTGTTCTACTCGCAAAAGAACAACTTCTATGAGAAACTTTTCATCTAAATACGAAAAATATTGGACTTGCCATTCTAACTGACGAACTTTTTATACACGTTTTTATGGAAGGCCCAATTTCTTTCCATATTTAGAAAAAAAGTTTCTACTATTAGTTGTTCAGTTTTGTGAGTATAATTTACCCGTAAAATTTTTGTACTTAATTAAAAGTAACCTTTTTTACCTAATAGCAGTGAACTCTACCTCAGATAGGCACGTAGCGCCATCTGGTATTCAGTAGCGGAAGTATTCGATAGAGGATTCATCTTTGATTCATAAATTCATATATCAGTTCGAATGGAAATACCCATAACCGCTAACCCATAAAACGTAGGTGTTTTTGTTTAGTTCATTAGCATAGTGTCTATCGCAAATAAATATCTTTATCTTTATCTTTAGCCTGAGTGCACTAGGCTTACCACTTACCTACCGTGACAACTCCTTCATGAATTTTCTCTTATAATGATGCTGATTCATGATTCTGATCGATGATTTTAATTTTAAATAGACGTATTTACCCTAGTTTACTTTGCAGTCTACAATTCTACAGGCAAAATTCAATGTACATAGCGTAGTTGGTTTTCACAATGGGATCATAATGGTTAACCGGCGACGCAGTGTGCATCGAATTGCGCCTGTAGGATTGCAGCCTGTAGTTTGACAATAGTCCTTGCACATTCCTCTAATATACAATATCATACAAAATCAGCTCCAAGTCGAACATTATTTTGAAAAGTATTTATATTTATTTTTTGTTTCATTGCCGTGTCCTGTGGTGCCAGCTTAGAATAGCATCTCCTCCCATCTTTCCCATGGGTGTTGACGACTAAGGAATTTGAGAGTTGATGTGTCTTGCAATTTTAGGCGACAGGCTAACTACCTGTTACTAAGGTGAAACACTATCCTCTGAATGACTCTTAAAATTTTGTCAGGCGTGGTGTAAACGGCTGTTTTTTACAGTCGTTCACGATCTGCCTGCCCAACAAGTGATGTAGGCGTGATAAATATGTATGTATGTAGGTACCTATCTTCTATAGTAAACAACGGAATGGCTCTAAAAACTCCTAAATTGCTTCATCAATTCGAAGAAAAACCATGGTTAAAATACTGGGCTTTGTACAATTAAAAACTACTAGGATTGCTCCATCCAGTCTCTACCAGCCACCCTTTTTAAACTACGCACAGAAGTCAAACTTACACCCGAAGTGAGGCAAAAAGTGAAAAACTTCTCTAAAGGAGTTTTGGAAATATGTACCTACCTACTTCTCGTGTGGTGGTGGCTAAGAATACTGCCACCATTAGTCCACTCAGGGTGTTTTGTAAGAGTTTTTGACCTTTGCTGAATATCATTCCCAAAGAGGGTTGACATTAGGCAGACGGCCAGTCATAAAACATAGCCAAATCCTTTTGCTACATGAGTGTACGCTCTAATAAAACATGTTGCGCCGTTCCTAACTGATTTATAATAAGGGCAGGCAGATGATGATGTGACTGCTCCTCCGTTACCTGAGCCTTTCTGGTTTCAACACATTGTCGTTTCTCATTGACTTATAATGTCCTTATAGGAGAATTATCCTCATTAGATTTGTTTTAGTTCCACATTCCAAATGTGTGTGCTTTGTTTGAACTGTTTTTGATTCTGAGCCTACATAGACTGGTAATTGGTATGCATAAAGTCGATAAAGATAAAAAAAAACTGCAAATATTTTAAAGGGTGAACCAACTCACAAACTAAACAATTTTACAAAATTTCTGTGTTTCTTTTTACATATTTCGATCTTTGTTCCTTGAAGAAAGTTGATCAGTTTCATGGGCCTCTTAGAATGTTTGCGGAACTTATTTGTATTTACTACATTTTAACACACCTTGCGTTTGTAATAGAATTTTGGTAACGATCTGATATAGATTTTTTAAAGACAATAACGTGTTTTGGGTGTTTTAAATACGAAATTCACAATCACGCTGACGAGCGGTTCATTAGAAAATACCAAATAACCAAGTACACCTTAGAACCTAAACAATAGACGCAAGTAAATAAGCCTGGGGGAGATGAATACATAATGAAATTTCGCCGTCGTCGTCCGTTAATCAAAAACTGGTGCAGACGGGCGAGCGACTGAAGAAAATGGAAATTTTCCTACCCTCCTTTTTCCTGTAGGGTGGTGGCGCGCGAGAGGTTGGACAACTCCCCCCCTCTCGGCCAGGTTAATGTGGAGACGGCTTGTGTAAACGTGCTCGAACGTGCCGTGACGGCGACCTGTGGCCTGCAGTCAGTTACACGCAACTTTCAAAATATATTTTTTCATTTCTAACGTAACTGTGACTTTGAAAATGTAGAAATGACCAATAGACCTGACGGAAAACGGTTAAAAAAATGTGATGGTCGTAAACATTTGCTAATAAATCTTTTTTGTCTTTTTTAGTCAATCTGTCTAGTAAGAAATGTATTATTACAGAAAATGATTTTAGTTAGTACAATAATAATCGAATGCTTATAAGAAACAAATTCTAGTATTAGTACAATAATAATCGTATGCTTATAAGAAACAAATTCTAGTAGGTACGTACTTACAGTGTGACTTTACCAATAAGTAATGTTAAAATGAAAAGGCCTGGAATAGTTTACACTATATGGCACGACTTTATTCACCAAACTCCTAATACAGAATGTCAGAGGGTACCGTTATATTTTTAAACTTTGACAATTATTAAATTCACTACACCACCACTTAATAGTCTGGTACTGTATTTCGAACCATACTTGGAGCAACGTTGCCTGGTCAACTCGATAGTGGTATCTTTGTCAGTTAACAAACCAATGAAAGAAATAGAATATGTTGGCCCATCGTACGAGGAAATACAGTACCACTCCTACCGGACATTATTATTTGATTCTAGCAACACTTGTGTTACCTGTCATCATTGTTTACGTTATTCACAAAATAAACCGTGACTTTTACAATTAGAGAACATAAATCCAACAGTGTTAAAATTAATAACTAACACTCGGCCAATCCTGAACCTTAATTACGCCCTCGTAATGAAAGAATATTACAAACATTATTTGTCTTACAATAATTTAACAATAAGTTTTAACAACTGTTTTTGACGACCCATATTTAAAATATTTACAACCATATTATTCTCAAAAATATTTTCTACAAATCGTAACATTTTAAACAATCTCAATGTCTAAAGTATTTCAATTATACTAACACACAAACGACCCATTATTTAAAATATTTACAATAATATTATTCTCAAAAATATTTTCTACATATCGTAACATTTTAAACAATCTCAATGTCTAAAGTATTTCAAATAAACGAACACACAAACGACCCATTATTTAAAATATTTACAATAATATTATTCTCAAAAATATTTTCTCCAAATCGTAACATTTTAAACAATCTCAATGTCTAAAGTATTTCAAATAAACTAAGACACAAAAATACTTATTTTTATTCTTAAAATATCGACGCTGATCAAAATTTAAAAAGCATTTAATTTATCTTCTAAAAATAATAATAAATTATAAGTAATTTTCAGCTACATTAATCACATACTCGGCTATTCCTGACTACATATTGCGTCCTCGTAATAATAATGAGAAACTTTTTTTTTTAATTTATTTGACTCATGAAACTCACAGTATTTTATTAGCAATCTTGTCTTTAGACTTTGTATTATTTACCAAGACCTCAATTAAATAAACAGTAATACATAATTTGTTTTACACGAAGAAAAAAAAAATTTGGTTTTGTTCTGTATTATTAATGAACAATTATTTAAATAGTTGACGTCCATTGATTTTATCATTACTCATTTCATTTTAATCGAGACTATTTTGTTTTTTTTTTTTTGTTAAGTTGATTTATTTTCAATTTACTGCCTATGACCTTGTGTTATTTAGTTTCGTAGTTATATTTTAACACAATGATAAATATAAATTGAAGGAAACACTTATAATCATCAAATATTTAAAAATATTCATTTTATAGATTAAGTATATGTCTTGTTAATTTAGAGGAACTGGCTTTCAAAAATATTCTTATTTTTTTTTAAGTTAGTGAAATAACTCAAAATACTGTAAAAATTCGATAAAAATAATAATAAGCATAATCTTATAAACCTCTGTCTAAATCTATAAATCTTGGCGCACCACAAAAAAAAGCTCAGTAACTATAATTAAGTTCACTTAGTTTTTTTTTTTTTTACAACACTTTATATATAGCCAATATTAGACATATCCGAGATTCTGGCTCGGTACATAAACTTTTTAAAAACTTCCGAGAATCATACTCGGTTCATATACTTATAGCAACTTTCGAGAACTCGCTCGGATCATAAAGATTTTAGCAACTTCCGAGAACTCGCTCGGTTCATAAACTTTTTAGCAACTTCCGAGAACTCGCTGGGTTCATAATCTTTTTAGCAACTTCCGAGAACTCGCTCGGTTCATAAACTTTTTAGCAACTTCCGAGAACTCGCTCGATTCATAATCTTTTTAGCAACTTCCGAGAACTCGCTCGGTTCATAAACTTTTTAGCAACTTCCGAGAACTCGCTCGGTTCATAATCTTTTTAGCAACTTCCGAGAACTCGCTCGGTTCATAATCTTTTTAGCAACTTCCGAGAACTCGCTCGGTTCATAATCTTTTTAGCAACTTCCGAGAACTCGCTCGGTTCATAATTTTTTTAGAAACTTCCGAGAAGCTCGTTTGGTACATAATATTTTAGAAACTCCCGAGAAGCTCGCTCGGTACATAAGCTTTTAGAAACTTCCGAGAAGCTCACTCGGTATATATTCTTTTAGAAACTCCCGAGAAGCTCGTTCGGTACATAATTTTTTTAATATCTAATTAATCTCAGTAATCGCAACGCATTTTTTTTTAAACAAATCTGTTATTAAAACCATTTTTTTTATCTTTGCACATTCATGCTTTACTTTACTTTAATTTTTATTTCCTTTTATACCGTTAACTTTAATAATAAATTTGAATCTATTGTAATCTTCAATAGTTTCGACGTTAAACAACTAAAGAATATTATAATTGTTTAGTAAAATGCACATCGGCTTCAATAGTAAAACTAAGTATCTAAGGCATATAACATTAGACCGGAATAGATGTTACATACATAAAATAAGCGTTTATTTACGCTCAATCAGTAGTCTCATCTCATCTCTTATTAACTAACCTCTTACAGATAATTCCAACAAAACGATGTCTTAAAATACTAAGAGTTTCAACATATTATGGCAAACAAGACACGGTTGTAGACCAGCCTGTTCATCTGGTTAAATGGTTTACTGGTTTACTTGGTAAGGTGTTTAACTGGTTTACTGGCCTACTGATCTGCTTGTCTACTTGTCTACTAGTCTGTCTGCTTGTGTTCTTGTCTACATGTCTACTTGTCCAATTGTCAACTTTTCTACTTGTTTACTTGTTAATTGTTTACTTGCTAACTCGCTCATTGCTTGCTTGCTTAATTGATTAACTTACTTGTTTACTTGTTTAATTGTTTACTTGTTTACTTGTTTGCTTGTTTGCTTGTTTACTTGTTTACTTGTTTACTTGTTTTCGTGTTTACTTGTTTACTTGTTAACTTGTTAACTTGTTTACTTGTTAACTTGTTTACTTGTTTACTTGTTAACTTGTTTACTTGTTTACTTGTTAACTTGTTTACTTGTTTACTTGTTTACTTGTTTACTTGTTTACTTGTTTACTTGTTTACTTGTTTACTTGTTTACTTGTTTACTTGTTTACTTGTTTACTTGTTTACTTGTTTACTTGTTTACTTGTTTACTTGTTTACTTGTTTACTTGTTTACTTGTTTACTTGTTTACTTGTTTACTTGTTTACTTGTTTACTTGTTTACTTGTTTACTTGTTTACTTGTTTACTTGTTTACTTGTTTACTTGTTTACTTGTTTACTTGTTTACTTGTTTACTTGTTTACTTGTTTACTTGTTTACTTGTTTACTTGTTTACTTGTTTACTTGTTTACTTGTTTACTTGTTTACTTGTTTACTTGTTTACTTGTTTACTTGTTTACTTGTTTACTTGTTTACTTGTTTACTTGTTTACTTGTTTACTTGTTTACTTGTTTACTTGTTTACTTGTTTACTTGTTTACTTGTTTACTTGTTTACTTGTTTACTTGTTTACTTGTTTACTTGTTTACTTGTTTACTTGTTTACTTGTTTACTTGTTTACTTGTTTACTTGTTTACTTGTTTACTTGTTTACTTGTTTACTTGTTTACTTGTTTACTTGTTTACTTGCTTGCTTGCTTGCTTGCTTGCTTGCTTGCTTACTTGCTTGCTTACTTATTTTTATATAAATAATGGGTAAGCATTTATCCGCAATCTCATCTGATGTTAAGTGACGATGCAGACGATGATGGAACATCGCTTGCTTAAGTCAATAAATATCTATTTCTGTGAAGGTTTATTTTTGTTATGTTATTTTATTGCTATTATATTATTTATATAATTTAAATGGATTAGAATGTGACTTCCTAAAACACATCTTGTAAATCATTACTAATATAATATTATCATTATTCTTCTTTTTCTTTTGACTGTTTACCTTTATATTTTACTTTAATACTGGGTAACACAGGCTCAGTAAGATTTTGTGTTTAAGGAACTAGCATAAATAATATGTTTTGGATCGGTCACAGACAAGCTTGGCACACAAAATATGAATGAAACAGTAAAAGGAGATTGCCCATTTCTGGTCTAAGAAATTGTCTCGCCTCAAAACGAAAATTAAAGCAACATGTAATATCCCTCATTCTAATGAAGAATAGCTACGGCAATTGTTGTACAAAACAGGGAGACTAGCTTAACAGTTAAAGGTTTTTTTACGGTTAGGTATTTTTCCCAAAGATTTTACATTTGTGTGAATCTTTTTCGCACTGTTAACTTCGGTACAGCTAACGGTAACGATTTAAGAACGAAATACTCGATATAAAGACAAATTTCAGATTTTTTGTCTCTTCCAATACCCAACTTTAACATTCAATAACTTCAGAACTCCTGTCTTAATTAAATTATTTTCAGTTACAAAATGTTAAGCAATAATAAGACTATATGATTATTTATCTTTGGCTTTGATGCGAGGCCTGCAAGTAGTGAGGCAAGCAATGGACAAACATCCATACTGGAGTGGGCATGATCCTTTGCGCCTCTAGCGCAAAATTAAATAAATCTTGTGGAATTTTAAAGTTTATGTGTTAAAATTAAGCTTTAGCTTTGTGTAATTTCTTATGTTCTCACTTCATCAATATGAACATTTTCGGTTTGGTGATATTTTTTTTTTAATTAGCACAATATGTCTTATCCAAAAGTGATTTACGAAAATCAATATATCATTATTATAATTACAAATTGGCATCGGTTGCTACAGTGGCGCATACCCCAAAGATACACAATGGATTAAGTTAAAAAGTTCAAAAGTAAAATATTCAAGTAAATAAAAATGCTGTTGTAATTTTTATTAATTCTTGTTCTTCTTCTGAGTCGTTTTCTTCACTGCTGAAGGTCGTGTCCACAAAGTTTCGCAAGCACGTTCGAAGTCAAGGTTCTCCATTTATCTCTGCTCTCGGCTTTTCTTAGGGCATCGGTTACAGGGGCTCCAACCAGCTGTTTCACTTGGTCCACCCATCTCGATGGAGAGCGACCACGTGAGCGTTTTCCTTCCACTTTCCCAAATATGACCAACTTTTCGAGGTTGTCTGGTTCTCTACGCGCCACATGTCCAAAATAGCTGAGGATCCTTTGGTAGCATATGGTGGATAAACGAGTTTTTATTCTCAGCTGCTCGAGAATAGATTTATTTGTTCTTTTCGCTGTCCAAGGAATACGTAGCATGCGTCGCCAACACCACATTTCAAATGCATCTATCTTCTTTCTTTCAGTAGCACGTATTGTCCACGACTCAGCTCCATACAGGAAGATTGAGAATACCAATGTTCGCATTAGTCTTATCTTTGTATTATTTCTAATATTTCGATCTTGCCAGATTCTAATAAGCTTGGTCACAGCTGTTTTTGACATCTGAATGCGACGACGTATCTCCTTCTCACATCCGCCCTGGTTACTAATGAGTGATCCTAGGTAGACAAATTCGTTTACATACTCCAGGTCTTTTAACTCTCCAGTAGTTGTAAGTTCGCCGGCTCGGTCCACTATCATCACCTTTGTCTTTGTCCGATTGATTGATTCTTGTTAATTCTTGTTAAGATTACTTTAATCTTGATACGATTGATAATGGAATCTAAATTTTTGACTTATTTGGCTAACTATTAATTGTACTCATTTAATTTATTACTCTCTATCTATATTTATCCACAATGATCTAATGTCTAAATCAGACCGAGCCATTGTACCTTAGTACACAACGGCTCACTTCTGACTTTTGAAATAAACACAAAAAAAATCGATATATCAAGTATGAAAAAAAAAGAAATTCAGTACACTATTCACATACTTTGAACTTTCTACGTTCATCCATTGCTAAGAAACGATAATTGGAAAACAAAGCGATTCACTGTAGCCCACACGACCCTACAGAAATAGATCAGGCCGCCAACTAGTCTCCACCAATAGCAATATCAACGATATTTTCTTCGATGAGTTTCTTTCTTCTATTTACTTTTCATGGCTGAACGTTGCTCGTGCGAGATTCCATCACTTCTCTTTGCCATACTTATAGCTTTCCCAATGCCTCCAACCAATGTCGCAACATGTGAAAAAGAATAACATTAGTAAATAATTGATATGAAGAACACACGTTTTTTTTTTGTGTTACAGATGTGGTTTAAAGAACCTTAGCCAGAATAAGAACAAAATTGACATTAACTGATTGATTGATACGTAAATAATCTGCCTTTTGGGGTTTCGTGCACTTGAGATGACGGTGCAGAAAGTTCTTGATATAAAAATAATTAGTATTTAACTAATAAATGTACCAAATTTTCTTATCATATCAGTACTGGTTTACGTACCTGTTATATAAATAGTTTCGGGAGATGTTTTTTTATGATAAAATGTTTCGGTCGCAAAACTCTAATGCTGTCTGTACAGGAATCTGCGACTGCCGTTATTTTCTCCAGTCGAAAGCAGCCCATCAGCATCTCATTGTATCCATATATTTTGTCACGGGTTCTTACTGAATCACAATCTACACACCATGATATGGGAGCTATTGTAATAATTGCACATAGCACCTCTTCACCGCGAACAGTCCACGATGATTCACGATGTTGCCGTTCAATCAATCCGATCGCCCATCCATCATTTATCATCACACGACTCCACCATTCCTTCTGGTTGGTGCGGGCGCTTTATAAGGTCGTTGGACGACTCGTTGTTCCACACGAAAGAAAAAGGCGCCTTTTTTTTATTCTGCTTCACTGCCGCAAAACTCACGTTGGTTTCATTTTATGTATAGTGGCTCGAGCTAAAAAAATGCACGTGGAAAATCGAAAAACACTTCTGAAATGTTAAAATGAAAAGGCCTGGAATAGTTTACACTATATGGCACGACTTTATTCACCAAACTCCTAATACAGAATGTCAGAGGGTACCGTTATATTTTTAAACTTTGACAATTATTAAATTCACTACACCACCACTTAATAGTCTGGTACTGTATTTCGAACCATACTTGGAGCAACGTTGCCTGGTCAACTCGATAGTGGTATCTTTGTCAGTTAACAAACCAATGAAAGAAATAGAATATGTTGGCCCATCGTACGAGGAAATACAGTACCACTCCTACCGGACATTATTATTTGATTCTAGCAACACTTGTGTTACCTGTCATCATTGTTTACGTTATTCACAAAATAAACCGTGACTTTTACAATTAGAGAACATAAATCCAACAGTGTTAAAATTAATAACTAACAGTAATTGAAATATCTGCAATACAATGCGTGCAACAATTCGTGTAACTGAACAACTTTTCCCAGGTCCCAAACAAAAATGACGAAAAATTCGTACAGTTTTTATGAGGCTTTCAATTTGTTTTGGAATTGTTGTTCAGAATTTCGAGTAGATTCTTAACAAAAAATATTTCTACTGCATTTCAAATTACCTTATCTACTTCTTCTTCGTCAGCATGGTTTAGCCCACTGTTGACCTTATAGAGAGTACATTGTAACATTCCTTTGTTCACATAAACGAAGCCGCTTCCATAGCCGACAGCC
This sequence comes from Phthorimaea operculella, assembly GCA_024500475.1. Classification (NCBI taxonomy): domain Eukaryota; kingdom Metazoa; phylum Arthropoda; class Insecta; order Lepidoptera; family Gelechiidae; genus Phthorimaea; species Phthorimaea operculella. The sequence goes on along the minus strand of JANFCV010000051.1, from coordinate 2,565,575 downwards.
TCCCCCGCCTGCATTACGCCGCCAAATGCAAATTTTATAACGCCGCCCGCTTTCTTATAGGCAATGTCGTAAACCGGCTCCGTAGCTCAGCCTCGGCCATTCGTTCAGATTGTGTGCTCTATGGTGCCTACTTAGATACAGATTTTACACGAAAATCTGCCTACGGTATACCTACTAGTATATTAGGTACTTTGAGAGATGAAAGGGTATCGTTTCTTGCGGTCATATTGCGGTGCTTGTATGTAGGTATGGAAAATCTACCTTTTTTCGTACTTACCTACTGAATTTTTATGATGAAAAGCAGCGGATCAACTCCAGATTGTGTGCTGTATGGTGCCTACTTAGATACAGATTTTACACGAAAATCTGCCTAAACTCGTACTGTATACCTACTAGTGTATAAGTACATTGAATGAAGAAAGTGTATCGTTTCTTGCGGTGATTTTATGTAGGTATGGAAAATCTACCTTTTTCGTACTTACTTAATTTTTATGATGAAAAGCAGCGGATCTACTCCAGATTATGTGTTCTATGGTGCCTACTTAAATACAGATTTTACACGAAAATCTGCCTAAACTCCAGTGTTATTACAAAAAAAATCTTAGATATAGAGACATGGTTTAGTTTAGGCAACGTTTAGCGAATTCAAACACTGGCTTAAATTTTTCAGCCCTGCCAAATATGTTTTTAAAATGGCAACGTTTTTACAAACAATCTTTCCATTCATTCAAATTCCTGTCAGATTTGTTTACAATTTTACAAAACGTAAAAATATGTTAGAGAATTTGCAAAAATACATGAAAAATAATATTAAAAGTCTACATAATTACTTTCTAAGTTAAAAGAAAGTTTCACCAAGTAAAAAAATAATGAAATTACTGCATAGCAAAGCTCCATAAGTTGATTGTAGTGCTGAAAAAATGTTGTAAGTATTCAGTATCAGTTTATCAACCTTTCCCGAAAAAAATTCACGTAAATGATTGTCCAGGAGTAGCCAAATATAATCATCATCATCGTACCTGTATCTTCAATGTCCCACTTATCATTTAAAAGTGCCATCTCCTAATAAAAAATCAGATAATTCGTACGTAAATTTCTTTGGAAAATCATCAACAGAGATTTGTATTTTCAGGGTTTAAAGAAGAAACGTGCGTAATACTGCAGTGTTCTTTCTTTTTCGAATGGAACATTAAGTAGTCGAACGACCCGATGAAGCCTGTTGCCAGATATTTCAAATGCCGCATTATTGCAGTAATAGACAGCATGCAACGGTCTTTCTTACATGGTTTGACTACATTCATTTCATAGAACTACGATTGATAGTAGAAGCTTGGGAAATCATGACCGATCATTGCTCCCCATCGAGAAGGTGTTTGCCATGCTCATTATCATTACATTACTAGTCTTGCTAATCGGGGGGTATGCTACTGCAGAATAAGGAGCCGCATTCACTTAGAACACTGCTGCCTGCAGCCACTACACAGTTCACCTTCTGAATAGATTTTTCTCTTAGTCGCTTTTATAAGGTGCTTTAGTCGTAAGTAAGGTAATAAACAGTAAGTAGGTATATTTAGAAGAATAAAATAAGATAATTACCTATACCCCTCCCCCCACTCACCAAGAATTCTTCAACTACTATAGCTGGTAAAACATCATCACGCTTAACCAACGGTTATGACATTTCGGATGTGAAATGTCGAGCTCGTTTCGCTCGCAATACTTATAAAACTGATGTAGGACGGTGTCTCCCAGCATGCCTTTTCAACGCGGAATATTTCGCTCATAATACTTGAATTTTGATGTAGGACAATGTGTCTCTTCGCAGGCATTTTTGACGGGAAATGTCGAGCTCGCTTCGCTCGCAATACTTGTAGTTATGATGTAGGACAGTGTATCTCTTCGCAGGCATTTTTAACGCGGGCATTTTTATATTCTAGTGACGAGCTAAGCATTGAAGAGAGAGAACTTCAGATCCCAAGTGATTTAAATGCAGAACCGCCTCAACTGGAAGAAGGCTAGAATTAAGCCCTGCGCTGACTCAACACAGCCGTAGCAGCCTGTCCTCTACTGCCTAGCAAGCCCTACCTCCGTTCGGCGAGCCAACGCACACCGTTTGTTATTTAGCTGTAAGCTGTGATAACATACCATTTATTAGGGATGATTCGTGGAATAAATCCTTAGCCATCACCCTGTAACGTCTGCACAGTTATTACAGTTCCTTGCTGCTAAGGCACGAGGTGAGCGAAGCTGAGCTCCAAACCATCGTTTCCAGCTTGGTCCGGCCAAGCGTAGGTACGGCAAGCCCATGAGCTAGCCAAACCACAACGTACCTACGTTATTATATTCTATTATACATAGATACCCAGAACTCTTGCCGGGTGATGCTGGCTTAGAATGTCATCACCCCATATCTTTCCCGTGGGTGTCGTAAGAGGCGACTAAGGGATAAATTCAGCCAGAGGTTCAATCCCTCGATGTTTTTTTTACAATCGCATTGCAATATCTTGCATTGCGCTCACCAACCCGCCTGCCAAACGTGGTGAGTATGGCAAATACCCCCCTAATAGGGGGAAGCCCATGTTCATCAGTGGACTTTATTGTGGCTGTTATTATGATGATGATGATGATGATGAACTCAACATTAAAAACGATTTCTGGAATCGCCCACACTATTATTGCAAAGCGCTTTGCTAAGCATGAATTACAGTATACGAAAACAACACACCTGTACTGATCCAGAAGTATAAATCGAGGAGAACTCACCCCTACCGCTCACTTTATTGCTCATTCACTGAATCAGCTCTCTTACACCATTCACTCTGCCTGATAATGTGTTATGGTATAGCTTATGCACTTACAATAATTAATACTCTCTACCACAGTTTCGCTTGCCCCATTAACGCCTACCTAACGCTGCCAGCTATCTTACAATATCAACCAGGACACCAACCCGTAAAATATCGAGGTAAACAAAGAAAAAATCCTTGTAAAAATGATTATTTATTGTTAAGCTTATTCGATGTCGACCGTGTCATGCCGGCTTAGAATGCCATCAGCCAATTTCTACCCGTAGGTGTCGTAAAAGGCGACTAAAGGATGAATCCAGGGAATAGGCAGCCAGCAGCGTTACCTGCGAATATCTACAACACCTTGCAATCCGACTGCCAAGCGCGTTGAGTATGGAAATACCTAATTACAATAACATCTAATTGGGGCACGCCCATATCCAGCAGTGAACTGTTGCGGTTGTAGTAGTAGTCTATCTTGTTAAGATAATTATAATAGGTATACAGGGATGTATCAAATCAAAGAGAAGAAAAGCCACCCCTACCGCTCACATTAATGCTCACTGATCGAGTCAGCTTTTTTACACTGTTTCACTTTGCCTAAAAATGTGTTATGTGCCTTATGTGTTTAAAATAACTAATACTTTCTCTCACAGTTTCACCCGCCCTGCTAACACCTACCTACGCTGCCAGCTAGCTTACCTTCCAACATTGCAGCAAGATTTGGCCGGCTTCTTCGTAAAATGTAATTTTTCCTTTATTGCTTTTTAACGGTATTTTTAGTTGTATTAAAAAACCATAGTAAGTTCCGGGTTCGATTCCCAGCGAGGCACAAACTTCCGGGTTCACGGAAATAATAATTATCACTTTGTGAATTTGTTCCTAGTCTGATTAGAACATTACAAGCTGTACCATCTGATTCTCGGAAAAGATAGATGGTTCTGTGTTTCGGAGGGCTGGTGTCTATGATAATTTAGACGGCGAGTGTTCCAAAAATGATGTCAGTGGCCTACCTTGTTGTAATAGGTGGTTAAAAACTTGGCTATAACCCTGAGAAACGTATAAATTATCAATATTATCAAAACAGTCAACTGCTGAATATGTTTACCTACACTCACATCGTAGGTATTTGTATTTGTCACAAAGACTTCACGCTACAAGTATATTTCGAAGAATAAAATACCAAAAAAGAGAAACAAATACCAAATATAGATAACAAAGCATGTTGTATCTGGCAATCTTGTGTAAAAAAGTAGTTTAACGATAATAAGAGCGGGATATACGCAAGAAAAGTAAATAACATACAAAATATAAACTACGTAAATGAGCATTACATAATATTACATAAATTAGTTTGGGTTTAGACAGAAATAATTACAAGTAAGGATATATGTAGCAAACAATACTAATATGGTTATTCTAATAGCTGATTATGTTCTAGGTTGTGACCTGAAAATCGTACCGAGTGTGTTTTAAAAGAGCTGACTGACCCGTAGAGCCCACCGTGCATCACCAATAACCAGGAAGCAAACCCGCAAACGAGGTAAATAAGGATAAAAGCCTTGTAAAAATAATTCTTTATTGTTAAGCTTAGTCGTTGTTGAACGAGTGATGCCGGCTTAGAATAGCATCACCTAATTTTTACCCATAGGTGTCGTAAAAGGCGACTAAGAGATGAACCTTGGGAATGGTCAGCCAGCAGCGTTACCTACGAATATGCACAACACCTTGCAAAGCGCTCGCCAATCCGACTGCCAAGCGTGTTGCGTATGGCAGTACCTAAACCTAACTCAACAGGGCATACTGAAAAAATCTCATCAAGGAAAGAATCAAAGGTCAAACAATTTAAAAATAGGACCTCATATTGAAAATTATAAACATAAATTTATTAATCATGTTTTCTCATATTACAGTTGAACTGGAACCTGCATTAAAATTTTACTACAGAGTGCGAGTTTACACTAAGATAGACAGCGTATGATTCCTGACGATTTTACTCTCTGTAATGCAAAAGACATGCCACCTTCGCTACCGCAAACGAAACGCCGGTGCATCCCATTCAAATAAAGGGAAAATTGACGTAAGAACCGTTTGCTTATACCTTATAGGGTGAAATTTTACTAGGGACCGAAAGCGAAATTTTAGAACCTTCTGATGATAAGGAATAAATTTCCCCAAGGAAAATAGGTCGAAAAAAAGTCAATAAAAGTTGACCTCCCACAGTAACTCAATCAAATCAGCTGATCGGCAATTTTGTATGGGAGGTACAAATTACAATACTACTACGTGGCGTAGTATTGTGACTTGTGGACTTTTTTGTGACTGTTATAGTCACAAAAAAGTCCACTGCTGAACATGGGCCTCCCCCTAGTAGGGGGGTATTTGCCATACTCACCACGCTTGGCAGGTGGGTTGGTGAGCGCAATGCAAGATGTTGCAATGCGATTGCAAAATCCAGGGATTAAACTCCTGAATGAATTTATCCCTTAGTCGCCTCTTAAGACACCCACGGGAAAGATATGGGGTGATGACATTCTAAGCCGGCATCACACGGCAATATTTTTTTCATATTTCGGCCTATGATCCTTGGGGAGAAAAGTTGTTCCTTATTATCAGTTTTTCCTTATTGCCGGTTTTCAGTCTCCGCTATCGGTCAGTGGTAAAATTTCACCCAGTATTGTCTGCCGTTAGTAGCTACTACATATTGTAGAGCTGGGAGAAACCTGGCTGCATCTGCATTTACATCCTGAAGATTTCTGTCCACTCCCGACTACCCCAATCGTCTGCGCTATGCGCATGAAAGCTACATCATCGCTGTATCATCTTTCTCTTTCCCAGATCAACTGGCAATCGCCCTCGAAGGATCCCTGTGCCCACAGCCAGCTAGTTAATAAGTTTAAGATTAAGTTACCGTTTGAATACAAAGGTGTGCAGAATAAATAATAATATTATGTTGTGTAATTCTGAATAAATATTATTTTATGTGTAATTGTGTCGTTTTCATTCTTAGCTTACATAAGATAAACGATTGTCCATGCAGTCTTAGCGCTGTTGCTGATATGGACTGCATTACACAATAAACGTAGCACATACATTCTGAACAAATCGCATATCTCGAAGTGAAGAAACCACCACGCAAAATACAATCATGATCAGCCCCACAGAGTAACTTATATCAGCCCATATGAGATGATGATGATGAGAATACATTTCATTGTTTTATTTTCCACGATATTTTTTATTTCCTCAATCGAAATAAGTTTCTTTATTTTATTAATAATATCACTAACAATAGTATCACACATTAGCCAAGGCTGATGAAAGAGTAAACGACTAGCGGAGAAGAAAACTTACACTATCGGTAGATTTAGTTGCTTGGTCCAGTTTTATGCTAACAACGCTGCTAGGATATTTTTATTTTGCAAGGAATATAATGAATCAGTAGCGTAAATAAGCATTACAAAAGATATCCTACCATTTATTATAATTTCATAATTTATTCATTCAATAATATTTTCATTCAATAGATGACGCTGTTAGTTTTTAAAAGGCAGTATAAATTCGAAATTCATACTTAGGTTCGTGCTTTGGCTAAACTTTGTTTATAGAACTTAGGCAGTTGTTTAGTAATCTTATTACAAAACCAATTTTAAACTATGTCTAGCGAAAAACAGACCAATGTTTTTTTATAATAGCAACACTGGTAATAAGTTCGTTCTCTAGATTCGTTCCAATCGTTCAAGAGTACTAACCCACCACCGGTTCTTGGTATTTGAAGATGTCAACGAACTGTCAGTTGAACAAAAATATTCTACGGATAGCAAAAATGTTCCTTACAAATGTAGGGTAAACTCGTCTAATTCTTTAACTCGCCTAATTCCGTGGCATTAAATGCTGCTGTAGGGCCGTACGACTGAAATCAATCACTGAAAATACAACCTTACGCCTTTGTAAAGTTCAAATTCATTTGCAAAGTTTAGGGACGCTCAAGTGAGCGAGATGGCTACAGTTAACGATTTTTTCAGTTTAGGCCATGTTAGTAGATCGGTGGCAAACTTTGTTATGTTCATGCGAATATTATAATCTTCATTTGGATTTCATTATTCTTTAGTTAACTTGCATAATTCCATTTTATCAGAATTAAAGCAGGACCTATCACGGACTGAAAGAGGTTACCACGGAATTAGACAAGTTGATATGCCTTAGTTAAACCGACATAATGGTCAATATTTTTTGCCATCGCTACCTCACATTCAAGTTTTGAACTTTAATAAAATATGACCGGAAATCCCGTTAATTCAGGGTGAACTTGTGGTTCACGGCACTCGATCGCTCGACAATGGGGTATTTACGTACCTGACAGTTTTCAACCCTTTTATTTCGTCAAATCTGTCTGTCTGTATGTAAGTCTAAAAATTTGAATATAAATTGGGATATATTTTTTAACCTGAAGTTACCATGAAAATTATAACGGATACTGTACCACTTAAGTTTAAAGAAATATTAAAGTTTTTATATTTGCATTATTTAGTCTATCATATATTTCGATTCGAAACACCGCAGGTTAGAAAATGCAATTGAAAAATATTCAATTAGTTTTTTTGCATAATATGTGTACAGGCATGGATATTGTAATTTATTTGCCAAACATTCTACAACTTTTTGTTTGAAGTTCCAACTTAGCTTGGACGAGCAGTATATTTCAGCTTTTTTATATTTCAAGCCAATCTAAGCTTTAAAACAGTTGCAATAATGTTTATTTTCAATGGTTAGCTACACCTGTTTTCGTGGTCCATTGGTCTGAGAAATGAACTGAGAATCTGGAAGACCCAGGTTCAGTTTCGGTAGAGAAAACACACCCAGTTGATGCTTGTTAGTTTTTAGCCGTGTGTACCCCCCAATTGGGGGAGTCCCATGTCCTGCAGTGGACTTTTGCGGCCGAAGTAGTAGTAGTAGTAAGTATGCAATTGATATCATGCATTCGTAAATTTTTTATTATGCATGAACTTAACAGAAACTAGAAAGTTTTAAGATATCATTACAGGACCTGCATAAAATGCTCACAGTTCTAAATGTTCCCTCGAGACGTGCTGACCTCGGGGTTTGCTAGGACATGATGAAGATCATAATTAATCAATTCATCATCTTTTCTGAACATAGTTCTACCCCAAGATTTGCCATATGGCAATTATAGAATGCTACGGCCGCCTTGTTGTACGTTCTACATGTCCTTTTGTTCATTTTTCTATGTTGTGTTTTATGTGTGCAATAAAGAATTTTATTATTATTATGTTGGTACTCTTTCGAATCACGGGCCCACAGGGACCCGGTCCTTTGAGGCATGCGTGGGGCCAAAGCCAACAGCACAGAGGCCTTTTTATACCAAATAATCTAATGTGTGATGTGTAGGTACATCAAGCCGATACTCGCTCTGTCTGCACTACAGAGTACACCCAGAGCCAGCACCGGCATGATGCAAGGACTATTGCAGGTGAGGGTCAGAATACTAGGGCTATGGGGAGGAAATTGCTGGACCGGTTGCTGGGATATTGATTGAGACAACGGGACGCCTGCCAAATCAAATGTCTCAATCTTGATAATCTCGGCAGAGACGGTGACTCGCCGCCCGCTAGGTGGGCCTCCACTAAAGGGCTGTTACGCGTTATGCGTGGTGCCCTGGGACGCAACACTGGCGCGGGCGACTGAGGGGGGTGTCGAGAGGTGTACACCGCTTTCTGCGCAGAGGTCCTGGGCAAGGGCCAGAACATACACCAACTCGCGACTTACGCATGTTTCACTTCCATCCCTCGAGTCCAAGCTCAGGCTCGAACTCTAGCGACCCCACTCTGGCCGGCCAACTAAGGCAAGCCAGAGGTGAGAGTCCTGGCCTTGGGGTCCACTCCGGCGAGCCGGAGACGGCCAGTATACACTCTCGGGGGTTTCTGGGGTCCGTGGGGACGCTACTCCCCAACAGCTCGTCACAAGCTACATTATTAAATATCTCTCAATTTCGCAATCAAGTCGTTACCAACCGCTATTTTAAGACGTCTAACCAAACTGAGTGCAGAAGAGAGTGAGAACAGAGGACTGAGTACTAAGGAGCTACAACGAGTTAGAATAGCGCTACCCCATTTTTACCAGAGGAACTGTAAAAGGCAACTTGGGGATGAGTCCAGTGAATTAGCAGCAGAGTTTCCTGAATAGTAAAAAAAGCGTTGTCAATCGTACTGAGTCCTCAGGGTAGCATGTTATGTTCGCTTCCATCTACGTGCGCGCTCGCACCATCATCCACGGACCGGGCGGGCACTATAATACCCGCTAGCCCGCTACTCACTGACTCATGACCTACGGCCTGCGTGTGATGCGGATGCTCCAACGAATCGCATTTAAAACGCCCTACCTAATGTTTCTGTAATGTTTTACGTAGTTTTCCCACAAGAAAAACTAAAAATCAGTCAAGTCTAACTGATTTAAACTAGGGCGGGCTTGTGACTAAATATAAGGGCATTTTAAACCAAGTTTATCTTTAGAAATGAGCTAAATGTGGATTTGTAATAAAGAAATATTTAGCCAAGCGTTTAATTATTTGATATAAAAATTCCATTCGTTCATTACACTAAATTCTTTTTGATTTTAATACTGGCTGTCAAGAAAGTATAAATGACTAAAAAGCAAATATGGTTGTCAGAAGTTGTCACCAGCTATATTTTTTTTCCCACTCGTGCGATGCCGGCTCAGAATAGCATCACCCCAATTCCAGGGAATGGGCAGCAGCGTTCCCTGTCAATTCAATATCTTGAATTGACAATTTTTATTTTATTACCCGACTGCCTTAGAAAGAGGATTATGTTTTTCGCGAGTATGTATGTATGTATTTATGTATGTATGTATATATGTATGTATGTATGTATGTATGTATGTAAGTATGTATGAACAATTCTTTTTCACAGGCTACAGCTCAAACGGTTAGTTGGATTTTGACATATGAGGTGTCGTTAGATTCGTCTCAGCAGCGCGAGTGACACTGGCTATTGTTTTTAGTACATCTGTTTGTTTAGGAAAACCAACAGCTAATGCAACAATATACATAGGTACTTAACATAAAATCAGAAAGCCAAAAACAGGTTTTCGCTGTTAGACATTAATTTAGAATAAGAAACATTCACATAAAATACTAACACCGTGTAGGACACAACCATGAAGAATAAAAATTAATGCTTACCAGGAGGCTTATGTGATAATTGTGCCAGTAATTCAAAGCTATCTACAGCGCTAAAGGCAATTTTTAAGAGAAATATTAAATCACTTTTTCACGTCTTTTTTCTGAGGGAAATAATTAATGATGTTCTTTACACAACTGTATGAAATTATCAGAATATAATTTTGGTGTAACTGGTAACATAAATATCGTCAAAACTTTTTTGGATGTTTTCTATGTGATCAGTATAATGTGTGATACATGGGGTTCCATGCTTGAGACGCGTACTCCAAATATGGCAAAACCCTCCGATAGGCGGAGGCCCATGTCAAGCTGTTGACTGTTGTACTCGGCTGTCATGGTCATGGTCATGGCGACGCGAACCGACATTACTAACATTGTAACAAGTTCATGCTAATACTAAAGCAAATAAGCAATATGCGATTTTAGAAAGCTTCTGTCTTGGGTTTTCTTGGCTTTCGTGTGAGTTTTTAATTACAGGACCAGAAATTAAAAGAAAATACGTTTGATTTCAATATCATTATATTGAATATCAAATGATATTTCAATATCATAATGATATTGAAATCAACAAGTAGATGTGTTAAAAACAAAAAACCCGACTGCGGTAATTTAGAAGTAGTATTTTGCTGTAAAAATTCGCCATTTTGAATCTATATATTTTTTTTATATATCTAGTGTCACTCGCGCTACTGAGACGAATCTAACGACACCTCATGTGTGAAAATCCAACTATCCGTTTGGGCTGTAGCCTGTGAAAAAGAATTGTTCATACATACTTACATACATACATACATATATACATACATAAATACATACATACATACATTTTTACATACATATCTCGAAAAACATAACCCTCCTTCTGAGGTAGTCGGGTAAAAAGTCGAATCGCACTAGTGCAAATACGCACATTTATGGAAATGAAAGCTATGTCAGTTTCAGTCACATATCAAACTCAGTCTGACTCGACTCGTGATTGGTCGAAAATTAAAACCTGATCTAACTTTTTTGTAATAGAAAAATTTTTAAACAGGTGTCTAAAAACGCTTAAACAATGTTTAACTTTTTTTGTAATAACACTGGTCTGTATATCTACTAGTGTACAGGTACTTTGAGAGATGAAAGTGTATCGTTTCTCGCGGTGCTTGTATGTAGGTATGGAAAATTTACCTTTTTTCGTACTTACTGAATTTTTATGATGAATAGCTGAGCAGTGGATCTACTCCAGATTGTGTGCTGTATGGTGCCTACTTAGATACAGATTTTACACGAAAATCTGTCTAACCTCGTAGATACTGTACTTAGGTATGCTTGTATTGTATATATTATGGTTATTGCTTACGTTTTAGGTTGTGACTCCAAAGTTAAGATGTGTGGTTGAGCTATTTGAATCTATTACCATCAAGAATAGATACAGACTCGTCGAAAAATCTACCTAAACTCTAACTGTATGCTTGTGTATGATGAAAATCTATTGTTTTTTGCGATAACTACATATTTTAGATTCTGTTTCTCTACTTTAAATGGTGTCTACCAAGACTCCTAAAGATTTAAGATGTAAATCTAC